>CM075860.1:82681177-83422342 GCA_037975125.1 Latrodectus hesperus
TTTTGTGTGGCGCAGCTTGTCCTTACTTGGACCTTGCGCCATTAAAATCAACCAACCAACCAACCATGAGACTATATGATGCTCGTCCAATGAGCATCCCTCCGTTTCCCACACGAGCCAAATCACATCTGTGGCTCACAGACCTATGTGATATTCGGATTGAGTCTGTTGATCAATATGCTCATCCGCCTTGGTATAATCCAACATATACTTTTATCAATCCCTTTGCTTACTATAGAAAATCTGACACAACACCTATTGTTTTTCAGCAGCTATATTCTTCTCATCGCTGTCAGTATCAATCATACAAACCTGTATTCACAGACGGTTCTAAAGTAGCGGGACATGTGGGCTGTGGAGTTTTTATCAATAATACAGCTTTTAGTCACAGCCTACATTCATCCTGCTCCGTCTTTACTGCTGAAGCAAATGCCATCTGCTACGCGCTTCAGCATGTGAATACAGATGATTGTCATGACTTTTGTATTTACACTGACAGCATGAGTATGATTGAAGCCTTGAAAAACAATAGCGTTAACTGTCATCCTGTTGTGTCGAGAATTTTCAAAGCATTGGATTCTCTTGCTGGCAAGGGAAAAGAAATTGTATTTTGTTGGATACCAAGTCACGTAGGTCTTGATGGAAACGAGAGAGCGGATGCAGCTGCAAAGGCTGCTGAAGATCCAGTTTTACCATCGGTTCCGCTCTCAGATGTGAGAAAGAGTATAAAAAGCTTTATTTGTTCCCTTTGGGAAGAATCATGGAACTTGCAGGTCGGAAACAAACTACATACCATCTTCTCATCCCTCACCTCATTATCAGTTTTACCGTTACGAAGTGCAGATGTTAGATTAACTCGCCTTCGTATCGGACACACACGTTTCACACACAGACATTTGTTTTTGAATGAATTAAATCCATGGTGTGAAGCGTGTGATGAACCATTTACTATATATCATATTTTAATTTCATGTCATGTTTTTAACCAACAACGTTTACACTATTTTAATACTGATTTTATAACATTATTTGATTTAATAGGGGATCCACCCCATAGAAACCTATTCGCTTTTTTAAGAGCAATAGGTTTCATACATTTTATTTGATTTAACTATTAAATTTTAAAATTGTACATACATTTCATTTTATAAAATTTATTTTAAAATATTATATACACAGATTTTTGTATTTTAAAAATTTTAAATGTTGATTGGGTTTTAAAAAAATAAATAAATAATAAAATAATTGAATAAATATTTAAAGCAACAAAAACGTCTTGGCGCAGCATGTCCAATTTTGGACCTTGCGCCATAAAACCCAACCAACCAACAAACCCAGAAGAAGTTCCCCCAGACAAGCTTAAAAAGTGGCACTGAAACAAAACAAATAAAAATATAAATATTTTATAATTAAGAACATTTTATAATTTAAATTTGAAATTAATGTATTAATTTTGGCAACATCCATACATTATGTAGTCATAATAATAATTATTATTTACAGCATAAAATTCACATAAGTTTTAGAAAAATAAATCCAATATATATTCCTATACATTTAATAGAGCATTTATATATAAAAATAATTAGTTAAACAATACAAAATCAAATCAACTATAATATAGTAACAGCGCAATACAACACAATTTCTTCCAATAGACGTCGATATGACATCAGGTGGATGTACTCTAATCCAGTAGACGCCTCATTTTGGTCCAGTTTAGATACATGGCACGTCAAATATCATAATACCAATTTTAGAAATGTTTATATTTTCCATTACATATATGCTAAACCTAAGGCACTAATTTCTGGAAAAAATATACTATTTAATCTTTTACCCTTTGGAATTGATTAAATAACTGAAATTACAAAATGTTTAAAATTTGTAATGAATCTTCAAATTAGCAAAACAAGAGTTAGATTAATAGGTAAAATTTAACATTACCATTAAAAGAACAGACTTAAATAATAAAATATAGAATTGAATTTACATATTAGTGTGCTAAATATAAACAGAAATGTTATTTACTAAGGAATATGTTAAATATTTTCATTAAACATTTTTACAACAGTAAACTCTTAATAAAATTTAATACATGATATATTTATTTACAATTTGCACTCAGTATAAACAAATTGCCATGTTTTTAATCCTTTAAAGGATTTATTTTCTTTTACTCTACATTAGTTCCAAATAAGCATAAATAATATAGAAAAATTAAATTTTTTTTAATTTGCTTATTTTAAATTTAATCTCATCCTCAGGTATATAAATTTGTTATTTTCATTTAACTGAAAAGGAAAACAAAATTTTGAATTTATAAATGAGGTACATTTTCTCTTAAAAATACAATTCAACTTTATCAACCAAAATAATTAAAGCATAACACAAAAAAAATTAAAATCTTAAATATATAAAACTATTTATAAAACAAATTATTTATTCAATTTATTTGAAACTAGGTTCAACCCATCATAAGCAATTTTTCATGCAAAGCAGAGCAGAATATGAAACACTATAGAAAAAATGAATTTCCAATCAATATTCAATAAATAAATGAAGTTTACTGTGATCAAATGTGTACATCTTTTTTAATAATATTCAAATTAGATTAATAAAGAAATATTTAATAGAACTAAAATCAGGTTGTTGTGTGAAACGTAGATGCCATTCAGCTTATTTTTGCCTGTAAAGTCTTTGAAGTCTAGAAAAGTGAACTACTACAAAATAACTTTAAAGGAATACAATTAAAAATAGAAGAATATTGATATTTATGTTTAAATCTAAATCAGAGAATCATTTATTAAATCAAATTAATCAACAGAATTTGAATGGAAATACACATATAATATTCATTCCAGAAACTTTGTTCGTTGTTCTGTTTACGTAATCATTTTGCTTTTTAATTTCACTGAGAGCATGCTTCTTAACTTCCTTTCCCGGCATACACATGCAAGCAAATGGTTTGAATTTCAGAAATTTCAGTTAGTTACTAATTTAATTTTTTACAATACACTAAATTCTTATCATACAAAAAGGTTTTTAATATATTGATTTAAAAATAACTTTAGTGAAAATGAAATCAATGTATTAAGAGTTTCATTTGCTATTATAATTTATGATTTTTTTTCCTGAAAATGAGCATTCTTTTATTAAATTACTTAGATATTTAAAGTGTGATTAAAAAAATAATTTATTTTAAAGATATTATGATCAGATAGTTTTTGTAAGAGTATTAAACAAAATAATACAAAATAAGAATATAAAAAATATCCAGCATCACAAGCATTATGGAAGAAATTTTGCTACCAAATTAAGTGTACAGAGAAAATATTATAGAAAGTTACATTCACAGATCACACACAGTCACATTCTAAATGCTTAGTCACAGAAGATGTAAACATTTCATACTAAATTATTTTACATAATGTTAAACATCATTTTTCCTTAAAATAAAAAAATGCTTACTTCAAATTCTAGAACCTTTAGTAGACAACAAGAGAAGTTCTTCAGAAAAGTAAGAATTCCAAATCTGGCATGGGAAATAAACATATCTTCCATTTAACTACATTGATTTTCAAATTATTGATTTCAAAATTAATTTTCAAGTATACATTTTAATAACTCTTCATTTGAAATATTAGTCCAGCATGCATTAAAATAATTGGGTGATATAATTTTTTCTAGCTAAGTAGCAAAATCTTGAATTATTGATTTAAAATTTGATATTCAATAAAAAAAACACTCAGATTTTTAATTCAACAGTAAAAAGTATTTTAATTAAACAATAAATCTTTGAATCAAATCCTAATATTGATTAATTTTTATCTTGTTGAAATCAAGATATAAATACATAAGTCTTTGTATGACAAAATAATAATAAATTTAAGTAATTTTGGAGAGAAAAATGGTTTTTACTAAAGAAAATTACTTTGTGGTATTTTCATCCAGCAATTTTCATCCTAATCGCAATGTTTGCATTTTTAGCCTAAAAATAATTTTAAAATTTAATGACATAAAAAACTATTACATTCTGCTATCAAGCACAATTTAAAAATAAAAGCAATATTTACCTTTTAACGTTAATTTAAAATAGTTACAAATGTAATTTTTTTAAAGTAAAAATACACTTTAAACATGGTTTTCTACACTTAGATAACACTACTCAGTTTTTAAACCTTATTTCTATTTTGACTTCTTTGGAATAAAAATAAGTTATTTAAAAAGCAATTATTTTTTAACTTACTTCGTTAAACACTTCTTAACTTAGCAATAAACGACTGTAGACTGTGAGGCAATCGATAATTTAAAATTATGGAAGCAATAAACATAAATAATTACAATTGCAGTTAATTACCTACTTTTAATACATGTCACAATAACATCCTTTATGAATGTCTTAAGTACGTCCACCATGCACGTCCAAATTACATCTATCATGGACATATAAATTACGTCTATTACAGATCCAAATGCTAATAATCCAAAACTCATCCATCGTGGATGTCAATCCGACGTAAATATATAGTCAATAGAAGACCATCCAGTTTACATCTAACCATGGACGTCTTTATGACATCCAAAAGGTATCCACGACGTCTTTGGACTCTGGATCTTTAAAAGACGTCTAATAGACGTGTGTGGTTGTATGGGTTAATAGATCAGCTGCCTACACCATATCTGCTGTTAGGTGACACTTTGACGGCCATAATTCTTTGTAGGGAAGTGATGATACAAATTCTCGCGGTAGGCAGATAGAGCGGTTTATTTCAGATAATAGTCTCTGTCTGCTTAATACCGAAGAGAAGACATACTTCCATGTACCCACAAGAACATTTCATTCTATCGATCTAGCCATTAGTTCTCCCTCACTTCTGCCATTGTTAAATTTAAATGTAGGAAATGATCTGCATAATAGCGATCTTTTTCCTCTCGTCATCTCCGAGACTGGAAGTAGTAGTGTAAGACAACGCTTACCTACGTACGTGTACAGTCGGGCAGATTGGATGTTATTTACACAATTGGCATCTGTTGATGATAAAATGGTTTCGATCGAAGATATTGATATTGCCATTAGTAAAGTCACTGAAACAATTAAGAATGCAGCTGATGCATCAATACCAAAGAGTTCCTCTATATCACACAGGCGTTGCGAACCTTAGTGCAATAATGAATGTCAACAAAATTATAAAAAAACAAAGGAAATTATGTGGTTATTTCGGAGATACCCCACAAAGGAGAATCTTATCGCATTTAAGAGAGCAAAAGCATTAGCTCGCAGAGCTCGTTGTCGAAGTCAGAAGGAATCCTGGTCCTGCTATTTATCTTCAATTAAATCTTCAACTTCCTGTAAGCAGTTATGGAGAAAGGTGAAAGCAGCCAATGGAATTTATAGAGAATTTTCTATTCCTATTTTAAAATACGGAGTTGCTTTATACTCTTCTCCTAAGGACATCGCTAATGTCCTTGGTAAAACCTTTAATAGCGTCTCAAGCAACTACTCTTATAGTCCTTCGTTCTTGAGGACCAAGAGTCGTGCTGAGCGAACACCAATTCGTTTCAACCATGGACAATCTTTGCCTGATAACTGTGAATTTCGGATGTTGCAATTGAAGAGAGCATTACAGCAGGCCCATGATACTAGCCGAGGACCAGATGGAATCAGCTATCAAATGCTTCGTCATTTAAGTCCAGATTCCCTGTTGAACTTACTTTACTTGTTTAAAAGGATTTGGACTGAAAATTCATTTCCAATACTTTGGAGCGAAGCAATAGTGATTCCGATCCTTAAGGCTGGTAAGGATCCTACTGTTCCTTCAAGTTATCGATCAATTGCCCTGACGAGTTGCTTGTGTAAGACTCTCGAACGTATGGTCAACGCCTGTCTCATCTATGTCTTAGAAATAAATAAATGTTTCCATATCAATCAGCGTGGCTTCCATAAAGGAAGATCCACTCTTGATAATATCATATATTTGGAAACCCAGATCCACAACGCCTTTGTGCGGAGAAATCATCTCGTTTCCATTTTTTTCGACATAGAGAAGGCTTACGACCGTACGTGGCGTTATGGAATCCTCCGTAGGATATATGATTTTGGCTTTAGGGTTAATTTGCCGATAATAATTCAAAACTCTTTACGCTCTTGTGGTTTTAAAGTTCGTATTGGTTCTTTTTTGTCCAATACTTTAATTCAAGCCGAGGGTGTGCCCCAAGGCTCAATTTTAAGTGTCACTCTTTTTAATCTTTTCATGAGTTGCATTCTTCATCAAATGGCTGTGTATGGATCTGCTAGGTCTTCCGTTCTACGCAGATTGGATACAATACATCACTCTGCTTTGAGAATATGTTCAGGCGCATTCCGCGCATCACCCCGCCTCAGGGGGTTTACTTCCTTTTGGTTAACACGGGTGTCACAATCCCATGGTACCCCAGTGATCTGTCCTCTACTGGGTGACTCGTTAAGGGTGGAGCCCACTTCAGGGATGTATCGTGAGCGTATAGGGACTGACTAGCATTGTTGCATTTGATTTGTTGCATCCCCTTGTAGGGCTCCGTGGTGGGTGATGCCGTCTAGTCCCCGAATTTTATGATATACTATATGGATAAAAATTTCAATCCTTCTCTCCCGTGGGAGCAACAGTTGACTATGCGTAGTGCAAAATATTTTATTGTAAAAAGAACTGAAGGTGGATCTTTTCAGTTTCTCTCACCTTTCCTCATTGAAAAGAGTATTTCATCACATCTAGGGGAAGTTAAAAATATTCGGAGATTACGATCTGGAGACATATTGGTTGAGATTGCTTCTGAAAGACAAGCAATACTCATACAAACGCTTAAATCAGTTGGGAATGTTGATGTTATCGTACAGCCTCATACGACATTAAACTTTTCTAATGGAGTAATTTCTGCAGCAGATCTGATACATACATCTGCAGATGAAATTCTCGAGAACTTAAAATCCCAAAACGTTTGTGCTGTCAAACGTATAACTCTTAATCGAGATGATATTTCCATGAATACTAAACATCTAATTTTAACATTTTCAACTCCTGACTTGCCACAACATATTAAAGTTGCATATATGAGATATTCTGTAAGACCCTATATACCAAACCTGCTGCGCTGCTTTCAATGCCAAGGTTTCGGCAATTCAAAAATAGCTTGCAGAGGTAAACTTACGTGCGCCCGTTGTTCTGACGTTGGCCACAATAGTGTTACATGCAATGCTAAAGAAGTTTGTATCAACTGCAAAGGCGACCATCCTGCTTTTTCACGATCTTGCCCAGCATGGCATTTGGAAAAAGAAATTACTTCCGTTAAAATCAAAAATAATCTGTCTTATCCGGAGGCTCGACGAATTGTCGCCTCACGTACACCACAGCCAGGTATCAGCTATGTGACTGCTATTAAGAAAGTAACTAGATCTTGCTGCACCCAAACCAACACTATTTCAGAGCCTTCAACAAAGCCTTCTCCAAAGCCAAAAGAAACAAAATCTGCAGCCGTTATGCCCAAACTGACTTTTGCAAAATCAAGAGCATCACAAGCAAAAAAATTAAAACTTGCCAAGGAAGGTGCTCGCAAGTCTTCCTTGACAGAAAGGAAAGCCAGGCTTGCATTAGATGAAGATACCGTCAAACTGTATCCCTCTGAAGCTGATAGTTTGGAGGATTCATCGGAGACAGCAATGAGCACAGCTGGTGAATAACATCTCTGCCATTAATGACTTCCTTTATTTCATGGAATTATCGAGGTTTTCGTTCTCGTATTAACGACGTCAAATCTCTCGCTACAACCCTGCATGCGTGGCTCTCCAGGAAACATTCCTAAGCTCCACTGTTATCACCAAACTGCGTGGGTTTCAGTGCTTTAGAAAGGATAAAGGTGGTGAAGCAGCTACATCTGGAGGAGTTTGTATATTTACATCAAACTCATACGCAAGTACAGCACTTCAAGTGAGAACTAGACTACAAGCTGTAGCTGTAAAAATACACATAACCTGTCTAATCACTGTATGTAGCCTATATTTGCCATCACAAGACGTCGTAAATTCAGATGAGCTAGACGATTTAGTTGACCAACTCCCATTTCCATTTGTACTCCTCGGTGATTTTAATGGCCATAATACTCTGTGCGGTAGTGAAGATACAAATTCTCGCGGCCGTCAGATAGAGCAGTTAATATCTAACAATTGCCTCTGTCTTCTGAATACCGACGAGAAAACTTATTTCCATGAACCAACACGGACGTTTCACTCTCTTGACTTAGCTATTTGTTCTCCATCGCTCCTGCCACTGCTGAATTTTGCTGTCGGAAATGACCTTTACAATAGTGATCATTTCCCTTTAATCATGTCTCAGGCTGGAAGTAATAGTGCGCGTCACAACCCACCTAATTATGTGTACATTGGACGCTTTTCATCAGCCGATTGGACGCTTTTCACGCAATTGGCTGTGATAAGTGAAACAAGAGTTAAGACAGATGAGATCGATGATGCCGTTAAATATATCACCGACACAATATATATCCATGCTGCGGATATTTCTATTCCTAAAAATTCCATCATTCCACATAAACTTAGGAAACCTTGGTGGAATGAAGAGTGTCAACTCTCCTATAAGAAACAAAGGAAGCAATGGAATATATTCCGAAGGTATCCTACTACGGAGAATCTTGTTGCTTTTAAAAGAGCCAAAGCTCAAGCTCGAAGAGTTAGACGTCAGAGTCAAAGAGAATCTTGGATTCGCTATGTGTCGTCAATCAATTCATCGACAACAAGCAAACAATTGTGGAGGAAAGTTAAAGCAGCTAATGGTATTTATCAGGATTATTCTATTTCTGTATTAAAATACGGAGCTGCAATATACTCCTCAACGGTAGATATTGCTAATGTCATCGGTGAAACTTTTGCTAGTGTTTCCAGCTCTGATTCATACAATCCTACTTTTCTAAGGATTAAAATAATTGCTGAGCGAACACTTCCAAGTTTTCATGATTGATATAATCTACCCTATAATTGTGCTTTTGAGTTGTCAGAATTGAAGATTGCTTTATTAAAGGCAAACGACACTAGCCCAGGACCTGATGGAATCTCTTATCAAATGCTTCGTCATATAAATCATGATTCGGTATTGAACATACTTTCATTGTTTAATAGAATCTGGATTGAGCATGCTTATCCTACATCATGGAGAGAAGCGATAGTGATTCCGATTTTGAAACCTGGAAAAGATTCATCTGACCCTTTGAGTTATCGTCCAATAGCTCTTACGAGTTGCTGGTGCAAAACTTTAGAGCGTATTATCAATACTAGACTCATTTACGTCTTAGAGAAGAATAATTGCATACCTCGTCATCAAAGCGGATTTCGAAGAGGACGATCCATATAGATAACATAGTAGATCTGGAATCCCAAATTCGAAATGCTTTCGTGAGGAGAAACCACCTTGTTGCAATCTTCTTCGACGTTGAGAAAGCTTATGACCGTACATGGCGCTATGGAATTCTTCGTACTCTGCATAATCTTGACTTTAAGGGTAATCTTCCAATATTTATCCAAAATTTTCTAGCCTCACGCGTTTTTAAAGTACGCGTTGGAACTACAATTTCCAATACTTTTTGCCAAGCTGAGGGTGTCCCTCAAGGTAGCGTTTTAAGCGTAACCTTTTTTAACCTTTTCATCAGTAACATACATCATCAGTTACCATCTTCTGTACATAGTAATTTATATGTTGATGACTTACAAATTTCATATCAGGGTTCAAACATGAATATAATTGAGAGACAATTGCAAACAGCTGTAAACAATCTAATTACTTGGTGTGAGCAAAATGGCCTTAGTCTATCTCCTAGTAAGAGTTGCTGTGTTCATTTTTGCAGGAAAACTAGTTTCCATCCTGATCCTGTGTTTTACATAAACAATAGACCTATTCCTGTGGTCACTGAGATAAAATTCCTCGGGGTAATTTTTGACAAGAATTTAACTTTCCTTCCGAATGTTTTTCATCTGCGGAAGAAGTGTGAGCGACTGCTAACATCCTCAGTGTGCTTTCCAATACGTCTTAGGGTGCAGATCGCACATCACTCCTTTCTTTACCAGTCCATAATTTTATCTCGAATTGATTACGGCTGTGTTGCTTATGGATCAGCTAGACTGTCCATCTTACGCAGATTGGACACCATCCACCACTCTGCTTTAAAGATTTTCTGTGGAGCATTTCGTACATCACCCATGCAGAGTCTATATGTAATCTGCCGACAGCTACCATTAGACTTGCGGCGGATACAGCTGTCTCTTAATTATTGTATTAAAAGCATGTCCACTCCTCATCATCCCTTACGTTCCGCGATTCCAGGTGCTGCTCTTAAGAGATTATATAATGCTAGACCATCAAGCATTCAACCTATTCTCTCTCGTGTTAAATCACATCTATACCTCTCAGACCTAAGTGATGTCCAGGTTGAGTTTGTAGACTTGTTCGCACACCCTCCTTGGTATGATCCACGCATTATTGTGCAGAATCCCGTTGGAAAATATAAAAAATCGGACACAAATACAATTACTTTTCAACAGCTTTACTCCTTTCATCGCTGTCAGTATACCATGTACACTCCCGTTTTCACTGATGGATCGAAAACTGCAGGAGCCGTTGGCAGTAGAGTCTATTTTGAGGATACCTCATACAGCTATAGCCTTCACAAATCCTGTTCCATCTTCACTGCTGAGGCTACGGCTATATACCGAGCACTTCAGCTGGTGAGAACTAAAAATGAACATAAATTCTGTGTGTACACTGACAGTAAGAGTGTATTAGAAGTTTTGAAGAATAATAGCTTTAATTGCCATCCAGTTGTGTCTAAGATTTTAAAATTGTTCGATTCTATTACTAGCAAGGGATTTGAGATATTGTTTTGTTGGATACCAAGCCACATAGGAATAGATGGCAATGAGAAAGCTGATGCGGCCGCTAAATCTGCATCTACTTCCATTTTCCCTTTAGTACCATCAATGGACATGAGAAAAGGATTCAAACATTTTATATATTCTCTTTGGCAGGAATCCTGGAACCTACAAGTCAATCACAAACTCCATTCCATCTTTTCATTCATCGTTCCATTATCTGTTTTATCTACACCAAGTGCAGACGTTAGACTGACTCGCCTTCGAATTGGTCACACGCGTTTCACCCACAAACATTTGATCTTAAGTGATCTCCAACCATGGTGTTAAAAGTGTGATGAACCATTCACTGTATATCATATTTTAGTTGTATGTCCAGATTTTAACCATCATCGTTTTAGATATTTTAATAGTAATATTTTAACATTAAAAGACCTGCTTGGAGAACCACCCCATCGCAATCTCTTTGCGTTTTTAAAAGACATAGGATTTATGAATTTTATATGATTTACAAATATTTTATTTAAATTTTAAGCTTTTAATATTATACATGTGTATATTGTTTGTATAGAGACTTTTAATGTACATTTTAAAATACATAGGATTTATGAATTTTACCTGATATACAAATACTTTATTTATATTTTAAGCTTTTAATTTTACACATGTGTATAATGTTTGTATAGAGACTTTTAATGTACATTTTAACTTATGTGTACTGTGTATACTTGTATCCTATATTTTTAATTGGTTGAAAAAAAACTTATATATAGGATAACATCTTGGGATTGGCGCAGCTTGTTCTTATCTGGACCTTACGCCATTAAACCCAACCAACCATCCGCACATCCCCCGTCCAGAGTCTATATGCAGTATGTCAACAACTGCCTTTAGACCTGGGACGAATGCAGCTGTCTCTCAATTATTATGCAAAAATCATGTCGGACCATCATCATACATTAAGATCCATGACTACTACACCTGCACTTATGAGGCTGTATGACGCCCGTTTCATACAGCATTCCACCTTTTCTCATTCGGACGAAGCCCAACTTATTATATTCAGACCTATGTGATGTCCGTTTTGAAAAAAACGGACCTTCTTCTACATCTACCTTGGTATGATCCACAGATTAAAATCATCAATGCTTTTTCTCATTTTAGAAAATCAGACACAACAACTACTGTTTTCCAGTAGCTATGTGCCTCACATCGTTGTCAGTACGCCACGTACACACCAGTTTTCACGATGGATCAAAATCTATCGAACATGTTTGATGTGCTGTAGTTATTGAAAACAAAACTCTTAGCTACAGCCTCCATTCGTCTTGTTCCATCTTCTCTGCTGAAGCAACTGCTATTTATCAATTTTTTCAGCAGATGAATACAAGTGATACTTTAAACTATTGTGTGTACACTGACAGTTTGAGTACGTTGGAAACTTTGCGGAACAGTAATTTTGACTGTCATCCCTTTGTGTCTATAATTTTCTGAGCATTAGATTCACAACTAATGATGGATATGACAGAATGACGATATGGGATATGACATAATTTTCTGCTGGATTCCAAGTCATGTAGGTCTCGATAGCAATGAGAGGAGTGATGCAGCTGCTAAATCTGCATCCGGCCCATTGTTTCCATTCCTTTGTTGGATGTGGGAAAGTGTGTTAAAAAATTTACTCAAGATCTTTGACAAGAGTCTTGGTACATGCAGGTCACTAATAAATTGCATGCCATATTTCCATACATCTCCACATTAACAGTTTTACCGTTACGAAGTGCTGATGTTCGTCTGACTCGGCTTCGTACCAGACACACACGTTTCACCCACATATATTTGTTCTTGAGTGATTTAAATCCATGGTGTGAAACGTGTGATGAACCATTCACTGTTTATCATATTTTAATTCTGATATTTTAATAGGAGACCCACCCCATAGAAACCCATTCGCTTTTTTAAGAGCAATAGGTTTTATACATTTTATTTTGGATTTTAAATTATTGAATTATATATACATTTGACATCCTATTTTATATTCTATAATTAGATTTTAAGATAATATATACATTGATTTTTGTTTTTTTTAAAATTTTTAATGTTATTTTGGTTTTATGAAATAAAGAAAAATTAAGTAAATTAAAATAAAACTACCAAAATCTTACTCTTGGCGCAGCATGTCCATTTTTGGACCTTGCGCCATGAAACCCAACCAACCAATCCGACGGATACCCACAAATCTGCAAGTTTCACCCTTGACAATTACACTAAGTTTAGTTGACTCATACATTTCTTGACTCATCTTTATCTTCTCTTGTCGAAATTTTAAAAGTCTCAAATCATCGGTTTGATATATTTGATTCTTTTTTCAAAAACGAAACACAGAGTTATTGAAACAAAAAGGATATTTTCTTTATAATTTTCTTCTAAAGAGATTTTAAAAAGAAAGAAATTTCCCCCTCAATGTTTTTTTTAACATTTTAACGAATACAAGTATTACGAAAGGAGTACAAACACCCAATGAAAGTTTACCGTGAATTTCAGTGCAAAAATTTTCAAGATTATTTAAAATTATATCAAAATGTATATACAATCCTTTTAGCTGAAGTATTTTAGTCTTTTAGGCAAACAAGCATGAAGTATTATATAAACTAGGTCCACTGCATTTCTTAACTATTGCTGATTTAACATGGCACTCTTGTTTAAAATTCACACGCCAGGAATTACAATTACTGTCGAAAGTAGAAGACTATGTTCTTCTCGAATCACCATGGGAGGTGGAATCTGTTTCCTCTCTCAAAGATATGCTCGAGTAAGCAGTCCATATCTTTCTTGCTATAATCCAAACGAACCCTTAAATTATATAGTCAGTTTAGATATTAATAACCTATTTGGCTGTATTGTCTCAGTATTTGCTTATCGGTGATTTTCGTTGGCTTTCAACAGAAGAAATAAAAAGCTTTAATGTAAATAAAATCTCTTGTGCCTGAACACTTATCTATCAATATACAAATGCTGTCAGAATATCAAAAACTCTATTGATAAATAAAAATATTACTTTTACGCAGAGTAGAAAACTAACGCCGAATTTTTATGAGAAAAAGCTTTACTTATTACATTACAGAAACCTAAAGTATTACATAAAGCATGTGATGACATTAAGCAAAATATACCGAATTTTGGTGTTTTGACGATCGGATTGGTTACGTGGCTATATAGATTTTAATAACTGAAAGCGTCGCAAAGCAAAAAGCTGATTTGAAAAATCTCTTTTCAATAAAGTAATGCATTTTTTTGAAACACTATCAGAACATTCGGAAAAGAATAAATTAAAGCAGCTCTTATTCCTGTTGAATATCGTAAGTGTGTCCGGTGGTTGTGGGTTTAATCAAAACAGCCTTTAGTGTAACAATAATTTAATTATTCAAAGTTAAGTTACACATAATAACAAATAGAAACATTAAATTAAAAGGATGATTAAAACACATGTTGAGAGTTCGAAATCAAAAGCGTAACTGACTGTCTTTCCTTCTCTCCGCCAGAGGCGCTCTCGGAAAGGAAGAGAGAGGGTGAAGTGTCACATAAGCAATTATTAAGCATCCTGCTTGAATATTTTAAATATATGAATGAAAATTTTGCAATATTCAAAATGAAAAGAACAAATCTAATTCTTGAAAAGCCGATTTATAACGGGTTTTGTGTCTTAGAATCAGCAAAACTTCACGTGTACATTTTGTACTATTCAAAATTTAAAAAATATTATGGGAAATTGTAAATTATTATACACTGGTGTGAATTCTTTGTACAGGCAGATATTTATAAATGATGTTTACAATGATTTAAAATCATGCATCTCAGTAATTTCCCGCTTACAAGCAATTTTTATAATTTTGAAAACCAAAGGAAGCTAGGTTATCTAAAAGATGAAACTAAATCCAAGTTGATTTTAGAATTCACAGGTTTAAGATCCAAAATGTGTAGTTATAAATTTGAAAATCCTGAAACAGAAGAAAAGCGAAAGGGGTAAATCAAAGTTGCTTAAGAAATATAACGCATGAAGATTATAGATACACTCGATTTCACGAAAGTTTGCTTCGTCACAAGCAATTTTCGATAGAATCTAAAACACATATATTGTTAACAACATCATTAAATAAAATTTCTTTATCACCATTTAATGACAAAATTTATTTAAAAACGATGATGGCATAACAAGAAAATGGATTAATCATTATTAAAATAACACCATCATTTCTTCTTTTAACTGCCTCATATTATATATACATAAAATGTTTTAAATAAAATAATTCAATCATAAAATTCTGAATGAATAATT
The DNA here is from genome assembly GCA_037975125.1 of Latrodectus hesperus. Taxonomy (NCBI): domain Eukaryota; kingdom Metazoa; phylum Arthropoda; class Arachnida; order Araneae; family Theridiidae; genus Latrodectus; species Latrodectus hesperus. The sequence continues at coordinate 82,696,420 of CM075860.1, forward strand.
AATATTGAAAAAAAGAGAGGGAGACCGTTTTTTAGTTTTCTTTTACAATACTACCATTCAGTATTTACTTGATTTTGTATACATGGATGGACTTACTTTTTCCGGATTGAATTTTGTAACTGATTAGAAGGATCTCTTCAATCTGTCCTCATTTGTTTCTGGAACATTGGTTTATCAGACCTTAGTTCTTCAGAATAAGCACTCACAGTGTTGCTATCAAACTAAAAAAGAACAAAGCATATACAATAATAAATGCTCCTGTGTCAGATTAATTTTTAAATAAATCTGATTAATTTAGTATTTATTTGAACAATCAATCCACAAAATTTAATATGCTTACAATGAAATGAAAATAATAAATCTTTAACTAATTCTTATTATTTGTATTACATTTTATATACATTTATAATAAAACTTTTAATATTTTCATTAAACATTAAAACATCAAATTACATGCATTAGTTTAATTTAAAATACCAGTTTTGTAATACATTTCAGTATTTCAATTAAAATATTCTTTTACACTGGTTGATAAAAATCATTTTGTACACAGCAGAATTATTTATTGAAAACTAATTAAATGACCATATACATGAAAATTTAGAGATGAAATACATGCAATGGCAAAAGAAATGAAAATATTATCCATATGCATTATCAATAATGAAGAGTTTCAAAACACATTTTATTAACCTAAGATTATGTTTATTTAATAATTATTTTAAAAAATATTTTAATGTTAGTTTTGAGACTTTTAAAAATTTTATGCTGCTAAACATATTGCAAACTATGATTAGCAAATAAACTACATAATTTATTTTTAATGAAATTATTAAAAAAAACTACCTCATTTTCATCAGTTTCTAAAGAATCAATGCTTGGATCTGGATTTTCATCTTTCAAAAACAGCATTGACGAGAAGCGCACCCATCTGAATTTGTAGACAGAATTTGTCCCTGAACCCAAGGGCTTACTTTGTGATTTGTTTAGTTCTCTACAAAATGATGAGCGTAAACGCTACCACTTTCTTTTTAAATTTTCCATTGCAAAAATTATTTTTTTAAATTATCTTTAAAATATACGATGGTAATGAAAAGGCTGATGCAGCTGCTAAATCTGCATCTGTCCCATGTCTTCCATCAGTTCCTTTGTCTGACGTGAGAAATGTCAAAAAATTAATCTATTCTCTTTGGCAGGAGTCATGAAACATACAGGTCAATAATAAATTGCGCGTGCCATATTTCCATACATCACCTCATTAACAGTTTTACCGATACGAAGTGCTGATGTAAGATTAACCCGCCTTCGTATCGGACACGTTTCACACATAGACATTTGTTTCTAAAACTAATTAAATCCTTGGTGTGAAACGTGTGATGAACCATTCACTGTTTATCATATTTTAATTTCATGTTCATATTTTAACCAATTTCGTTCACTCTTTTTTAATTGTGATATTTTAAACTTATATGATTTGTTTGGGGAACCACCCCACAGGAACCTATTTGCCATTTTGAGGGCAATAGGTTTTTTACATTATATTTAATTTGTGTTTTCTAAATTCTAATTGCTGTGCGTAACACTAAATAGCAAAACAATAACAACCATATAAATGAAGCGTGGTTTTTCCCCCGATTTCAAATTGCTAATCCTAACGATATATAAGAAACCAGTAATTTAAAAATATTTCAGAATTAAAATTAAAGGAAATAAAGTAGAAAAATAATTACATTCAATAACATCTAGCTAAAAATAAATAAAATAATGAATTTCAGTGGATGTGAAAATAATGAATTCCGAAAATAATCAATAAAATAATAAAATTACAAAGCGATTATAAAGGACTATATTTATATTCCGCGCTTCCTCTGAATTGAAATAAAAATAAATATGAAAAAACAAGATTTAAATTGCCGCGCTAGCATCCGATAAAAAAAATTCAAAATGAAAGAGGCAAGCATTTCCGGGATGCGCGGCGGCGAGACATTCCGGCGCTGTACTTGGTAGCACATTTGGCAACTAATCGCTTTTGGTGATTTTTTGGCGTGTTAAGTTGGCGAGTTTGGACCGTAATATTCAATTCAGCATTGAACCTATAGCTTTATATATGAGTACATATAGCTTTATTTGTCGGTGCTTTATTAACACAAATTAAGAGAAAAGAGTTTTTAATGAATACTGCATCATACCTATTTTTTAAATCTTTAAAACAACTTTAACTGCCATTTAACTTAAAACCACTTTTAAAACTAACTGCTTCATCTGTTCCTTTCATAATGCATTCCTGTAGTATGGCTAAATATGATAATGTTTCTTTCTTCATTATTGTTTTTTTTACCATCTCTGTTGATATAGTAACATGTTCCACTTTCGATGTGTCATCAATCACAGATAACGAATCTAAATCCAATAACTGCTTAAGGCAAATCTTATTTAGGATATTTTGGACAAAATGTACATGCTTACATATATTAAACCGAATACAATGTTCAATGCATGTACAGCTATATTCTTGAATACAGATATTACATTCTTCAAATTTGATCCCAAATGTGCATTCCTCTTTTTTATAAGTAACATTATATGTATCAATGTTACCAGTACCATTATTATCTTCGGTGACAACTCATGAACTGCAACTTCCTATCTCGATCTAAGAGTAAATTTCTTTCATTTGTTTAATAATTTCATGTCGTATTCATATGTCAGTAAGACGAGAAGTTAATTTGTGTGGCGTTCTAAAGATATTAACCTACCTACAAGCGTTTTTGTGATTGCACTTAATTCAATGGAAAGAGATCTAATTGCTTCACAATCCTACCACCTGCTTCTTCATATTTCAAATATCGAATCCATCTTTCTTAACTTCATATTTGTATTAATTTTACATCCTATGCAGGAACAATAAGCCCACTGGTCAACTCTCTGCATATACTGACTTTTGAAATATTCTGCTAATAACTTAGCATTTTCTAGTAATTCATATTTCTCAAAAATTGATTTACAAAGACTATTAAATGTTGAAATATCAACATCTTCAATAATTTTAAAGAAATCTCTTTAAATTAAATTTCTCAACTCAGTATCTTTAACCTTAGATTTTAAATTTCTTTACATTGCTTTTTTAATGTCCGAACTACAAAGTGGTCTAAATTTACATTCGCCAAATACCTTCATCCATGCATTGTAGAAAGCAGGTGTATCATCCGACATGACCTTAGCTGGCTGAAATGAGACCCGTTCTTTTTAATTGCAGGGAAAAAACCTCACTCTAGCTGAATAAATTACTGCCCCTGGAAATACTTCACGATTACTATCATTTATCATTACAGTGCTCAAATGGAATACATACTGATTAAAACCATTTGTTAAAGGAATAATTATACAATTATTTCCATGCAATTCTAATATCTTCTGTTCGGCATTACTCAATATGCCGAGTATAAAATCTTCACTCGCTTCTGTCACATGCTTATAAATTAAAATGTTATTTCCATGTTCACTCATCATTTTACGAACTTTGAAATCAACAGGCAAAGCGTCATTTGTATCAAGAATAACATTTTATTATTTAAAATATCTGTCTATATTATGCAAATCGTTTTTAATCGTGAAAGATAATCTTTGAGTTAGTGAATATGCTCTCTGTGTATTGTTTAAAATTCTATATTTCGGAATTCCTTAATCTATTTGTACTGTTAAATTTTGCCTTATCTTCTTTACGTAAAGGAAGTCTACCTTCTTTATTTAAATGTCCAAAATGAGTTGCTTGAACCTGAACATCTACTTTATTAACTCTAATAATTGTTTTATTTGTAGTTGGACAGGCTTTATTTGAGCCACAATATTTCACGTGTTTTTTTCTATTCTTAAATGTTCGTTACTACTGCAACATCTGATAACTTCTTCAAACTTCTCTACACAAAATGAACAATGGTGTTCTCTTTAAATTCTTTTTTCCAAGATTCATAACTTTCAACTGAATCAAACGAATGCTTTTCAAACGACATATTAATTTTTGTGTGCTGTAAATAATAGTGTGTGTGTAAATCCTCATAAGACCTCGCATTCTCAGAGCATGAGCCACAAAGTAATAATCCAGAAATATTGAACTTCACATCTGGATGAAGTTTCCTAACATGAGCGTATAAACTACATTTTTGATTGAATTTCCTGTTGCAATATTCACAACCAAAACTACTAGTAGAACTCATGATACAGGAATTGAATAAAACAAAATAATTGTGTTCCTTAACTTGGAAAAACTGCAAACACGTGGTATTCCCCTTTTAGGGCTAAGCATAAAATATGTAAACAACTAGCAATATTTCAACCGGCAACACCGTCGCATACCCACAGAACGATTTTGGAACAAATATTCCCGCCTAACATGGTTGGCGAAACAGTTTTCTACATTTGGCTGTTAATCGTCGCAAAAACTATAAGTTTACTTCTGCGCATGCGCGGTCAACTGTACGAAGAGACGCTTCTATCCTATACCTAAATCTAGGAAGCGTTAGATAAGCTAAGGTTTACTATACATAGGTATCTGGGCATTGAATACGCCAATAGTTCACCCCCTCAGGGGATCAGGATCTTTAGGTAAACACGGGTGTCACAATCCGAGGTACCCCTGTGATCTGTCCTCTTCTTTATTTTATTCTCTCCTCAACTCTTCTTCCTTTTCTTCACTTTTTCCTCGGTGTCGTTGCCTCGTAAAAGGTTGAGGTCTCCCCCTGAGTAGCTTTCGCCGCTCTATTGCTATTAGCTCCTCTTGGGGACTAAATCACCCACGTGTTTGCCGTGTGTGGAGACTCGTGTCCCTGGAAAGGGAGGTCCTATTAATTGAGGCACTCAGAGACCAACACATTACTTTGGCCTCTACTTCAGGTAAACGGGAGATGTGTTGTGGTCCTCAGCACATCAATCGGCTTTATGGATCAAGCGATCAGTAAATCTACTGGGTGATTCGTAAATGACTTAGACCACTTCAGGGATGTACTAGTCAATTGATAAAAATCACCAGTATATTTTGCCAATTTCACCGGAGAAACTTTCCTTGTGTTTCCAGCTCTGATTCATATAGTCCTACTTTTCTAATGACGAAAAGAATTGCAGATCGGACACCAGTAAGATTTCATGTGTGTGATCGACATAATCTACCTTATAATTATGCTTTTTGATTGTCGGAATTAAAAACAGCCATGTCTGAGGCAAATAACACCAGTCCAGGTCTTGATGGAATTTCCTATCAAATGCTCCTTCATATAGACAATGATTCGTTATTGAAGATCTTGATATTGTTTAATAGAATCTGGACGGAACATGCCTTTCAGAATTCTTGGACGGAAGCGCTAGTGATTTCAATCTTGAAACCTGGTAAAAATCCATGTGCTCCTCTGAGTTATCGTCCAAGAGCTCTTATGAGTTGCTTGTGCAAAACGTTTGAGCATATAGTCAATGCTAGACTCATTTACGTCTTGAGAGGAATAAATGCATACCTCTGCATCAAAGCGGATTTCGAAGAGGACGATCCACTATAGATAATATCGTAAATCTATCATCCCAAATTTAAAATGCTTTCGTGAGGATAAACCATTTTAGTTCTTGCCCAGTAGATCTTACGAGATTTTTATGCGAAACCTTCGAGCGTATTGTCAATGCTAGATTCATTTATGTCTTAGAAAATAACAATTGCATCCCTTGTCACAAACCCCTCAGGTGGTTTATCTTCTTTAGGTAAACACGGGTGTTATCATCACGAGGTACCCTAGTGATCTGTTTTCTTTATTTTCTTCTCTCCTCTACTCTTCTGCTTTTTCTTCCTTTTCTCCCTCAGTGTGGTTGCCTCGTAAGAAGTTGAGGGCTCCCCTTGAGCATGTTTCGCCGCAATGTTGCTATTAACTCCTCTTGGGGACTAAATCACCCACGTATTTGCTGTGCGTGGAGACCCGTATCCCTGGAAAGGAGATTCCTAGTAATTGAGGCCCTAGAGACCAACACATTACTTTACCCTTTGCTTCTGGTAAACGGGAGGTGTGTTGTGGTCCTCAGCACATTAATCGGCTTTATGGATCAAGCGATCGGTATTCTGCTGGATGACTCGTTAAGGGTGGAGGCCACTTCAGCGATGTACTGTGAGCATATAGGACCTGGTTAGCACTGGTGCAGGTGGTCTGCATCCCCTTGTTGGACTCGGTGGTGGGTGGTGCGGTCAGGTCCCGAAATTTTATTATCATTATAATGGAGAATACTGACTTTTCTTTTCTCCTACGGGAACAACTAATATCTGAAATTAGTGCCAACTTTTTTGTTATTAAAAAGTAGGGTAAATTTGAAAAATAATTTCCTTTCCTTATGCACAAAAGAATATCGGGAGTTATGGGATAAGTGAAGAATATAAGGATATTGTGCTCAAGAGATTTAATGGTGGAGGTTGCGTCAAGTACTTAAGCAGCTGCAATTATGAAGAAACGCATGCTTGCACACCTTGAGGTGGCAGTCTCCCCTCACGGAAATTTGATTTTTCTTCTGGAGTGATCTCCGCACGGGATTTGTTGAATACACCGATGGAGGTGATCCTTGAAAATCTAAAGGATCAAAAGGTCTGCTCTGTTAAGGGTATAATCGGTAGACGCGATGGAAAGTTTATATCTACAAAGCACCTCATTCTGACGTTCGCAACACCAGATCTTCCGCAATCAATAAAAGCGGCTCATATGAACTTACCCGTACGGCCATATATTTTTAATCCCTTCCATTCTTTACATTGCCAACGTTTTGGACATTCGAAGACGGCATGCAGAGGCTAACTAACCTGCGCACGTTTCGCAGAAATTGGTCATAAAAGTGCTAACTGCACTGCAAAGTTGACCATCCTTCCTATTCTCGAATTTGTCCAACTTCGCTATTGGAAAAAGAGATCACAACCATAGAAGTTAAAAACAAATTTTCGTATCCTAAGGCGAGACGCCAAGTTCAATCTTGATTTCCTCAACAAGGTGTTAGTTATGCAGCAGCTGCTAAGAAAATTACCGTCTCCTGCAGAACACAAAGCAAGGGAAAAGAAATTGTATTTTGTTGGATACCAAGCCACATGGGTCTTGAAGGCAATGAGAGAGCAGATGCAGCTGCAAAGGCTGCATCAGATCCAATATTACCATCGGTTCCTGTCTTAGATGTGAGAAAAGCTATAAAAAGTTTTATGTATGGTCTTTGGCAGGAATCATGGAACTTGCAGGTCGTCAACAAATTACATACCATTTTCCCATCCCTCACCTCATTATCAGTTTTACCGATACGAATACTGATGTAATATTAACTTGCCTTCGTATCGGACACACACGTTTCACACACAAACATTTATTTTTAAATGAACTAAATCCATGGTGTGTAACGTGTGATGAACCATTTACTATTTATCACATTTTAATCTCATGTTCCGCTTTTAACGTCTATCGTTTTAAATTTTTTAAAACAAACCTTTTAACTATGTTTGATTTGCTGGGGAAACACCCCACAGAAACCTATTTGCATATTTAAGAGCAATAGGTTTTTTAAATTTTATATAATTTATATTTGTACATTTTAAATTTTACTATTATATATGGATTTTAAAATAATTTATACACTGATTTTTGTTTTTCAGAATTTTAATGTTGCTTTGGTTTTCAAAGCAAATATATATTTATAAATAAAAAAAAGTAAATAATAAAATATGTTTTTCGAAAACTTTATTCTTGGCGCAGCATGTCCATTTTTGGACCTTGCGCCATAAAACCCAACCAACCAACCAACCTGCAGAACACAAACTGACTACTACTCACTTCCATTACAAAAATTACCCATAAAATCTGACTTAAAGCCAAATTCGCGATCATTTACGAACAGAACAGCTCCTAATGCTAAATCAAAAGCCATGAAGACTTTAAAATTAAAATCTTCTAAGGAGGGCTCACAGAGGCCCTCCATTTTCACCCGTAAAGCCTTATCCCTGGAGGCTGACGCTGTATATCTACATCCCTCTGACAAAGATCTATCATTCGAGGAGATTTCAGATGACATGGCTTCCAGCTCCGGGAAAGGAGCTTTTCAAATTGAACAATAACTTCCTTTGTTTCTTGGAACTGCCATGGTTGGCGTTCTCATCATGATGACATCAAGTCTATAAATTCAGCCTACAACGCCGCATGTGTTGCACATCAGGAAACATTCCTGAAGTCCAGCAATAACATTTCCATGCGTGGGTATAAAAACTTTAGAAAAGACTGTGGTGACGATGGTGCAGTGTCTGGAGGTGTTTGTATATTAACATCTAATCCTTTTCCCAGCACTGCCCATCCATTGAATACTACTCTACAGGCTGTTGCTGTAAGAATTCATATTGCATGCTTGTTGACAGTCTGTAGTTTGTATTTGCCACCACATGATGTCATCCGCCAAGAGGAACTCGATGCATTAATAGATCAGCTGCCAACACCATTTCTGTTGTTAGGTGACTTTAACGGCCATAGTTCTTTGTGGGGAAGTGATGATACTAATTCTCGCGGTCGGCAGATAGAGCGGTTTATTTCAGATAATAGTCTCTGTCTGCTTAATACCGACGAGAAGACATATTTCCATGTACCCACAAGAACATTTCACTCTCTCGATCTGGCCATTTGTTCTCCATCTCTTCTGCCATTGTTAAATTTAATAGTAGGAAATGATCTGCATAACAGCGATCATTTTCCTCTCGTCATCTCCCAGAATGGAGGTAGTAGTGTAAGACAACGCTTACCTACTTACGTGTACAGTCGGGCAGATTGGACGTTATTTACACAATTGGCATTTATTGATGATAAAATGGTCTCGATCGAAGATATTGATGTTGCCGTTAGTAAAGTCACTAAAACAATTAAGAATGCAGCTGATGCATCAATACCTAAAAGTTCCTCTATACCACACAGGCATTGCAAACCTTGGTGGAATGATGAATGTCAAAACACATATAAGAAGCAGAGGAAGTTTTGGGGGCTATTCAGAAGGTACCCCACAACGGAGAATCTTATCGCCTCTAAGAGAGTAAAAGCATTAGCTCGCAGAGCACGTCGTCGAAGTTAGAAAGAATCCTGGTCTCGATATGTATCGTCAATTACTTCTTCCACATCCAGTAAACAGTTGTGCAGAAAAGTGAAAGCAGCCAATGGAATATATACAGAATTTTCAATTCCTATTTTGAAATCTGGAGCTGCTATGTACTCTTCTCCTAAGGACATCGCTAACGTCCTTGGTGAAACCTTTGCTAGCGTCTCAAGCAACGACTCTTATAGTCCTTCGTTCTTAAGGACAAAGAGTCGTGCTGAGCGAACACCAATTCGTTTCAACCATCGACAAGCTTTGCTTTACAACTGTGAATTTCGGATGTTGGAATTGAAGAGAGCATTACAGCAGGCCCATGATACTAGCCCAGGACCAGATGGAATCAGCTATCAAATGCTTCGTCATTTAAGTCCAGATTCCCTGTTGAACTTACTTTACCTGTTCAATAGGATCTGGACTGAAAATAAATTTCCATCACTTTGGAGCGAAGCAATAGTGATTCCAATCCTTAAGGCTGGTAAGGATCCTTCTGTTCCTTCAAGTTATCGACCAATAGCTCTGACGAGTTGCTTGTGTAAGACTCTCGAACGTATGGTCAATGCCCGCCTCATCTATGTCTTAGAAATAAATAAATATATCCATATCAATCAGAGTGGCTTCCGTAAAGGAAGGTCCACTCTTGATAATATTACATACCTGGAAACGCAGATCCGCAATGCATTTGTGCGGAGGAATCATCTCGTTTCCATTTTCTTCGACATAGAGAAGGCTTATGACCGTACGTGGAGTTATGGAATTCTCCGTAGGATGTATGATTTTGGCATTAGGGTTAATTTGCCGATATTTATACAAAACTTTTTACGCTCCCGTGGTTTTAAAGTTCGCGTTGGTACGTTTTTGTCCAATACTTTTAACCAACCTGAAGGTGTTCCTCAGGGAAGTATTTTAAGTGTCACACTTTTTAATATTCATATCAGTACCATACTTCATCAACTTTCACTTCCTGTGCATGGTACTCTGTATGTTGATGATCTGCAAATATCTTGTGAAGGGTCTAACATGAATTTAATTGACAGACAATTACAAACATCTGTTAATAAATTTGCTGCATGGTGTGCTGAGAATGGCCATACACTATCTGTTAGCAAGAGCAATTGTGTCCATTTCTGCAAGAAGACTAGCCTCCACAATGATCCCGTCATTTGTATAAACAACACACCTATACCAGTAGTCAGTGAGGTAAAATTACTCGGGGGGATATTTGATCGTAAATTAACCTTTCTTCCGCATATATTATATCTGCGAAAGAAGTGCGAGCGATCGCTCAATATCCTCAAGGTGCTTTCAAATACATCTTGGGGTGCTGATCGCACGTCACTCCTCCGAGTTTACCAATCACTAATTTTAACCCGCATAGACTACGGTTGGGTTGTTTACGGATCCGCTAGGTCTTCTGTTTTACGCAGACTGGACACTGTCCATCATTCTGCTCTGAGAATATGTTCTGGCGCATTCCGCACATCACCCGTCCAGAGTCTTTATGCAATTTGCCAACAATTGCCTCTAGACCTGATACGTATGCAGCAGTCTCTCAATTATTATACTGAGATCATGTCGACCCCTGATCATCCATTACGTTCTATGGTTCTTAATGCCTCTTTAAAAAGACTTTATGATGCTCGACAATTTAGCATCTAGCCTCTTCTCACAAAAGCCAAATCACATCTCAGGCTCCCAGACCTATGTACCCCTCAGGGGGTTTACCTTCTTTAGGTAAACACGGGTGTCACAATCCCGAGGTACCCCAGTGATATTTCCTCTTCTTTTTTTCCTCTTTTCTCTATTCTTCTGCTTTTTCTTCCTTTTCTCCCTCAGTGTGGTTGCTTCGTAAGAGGTTGAGGGCTCCTCTTGAGTAGCTTTTGCCGCTCTGTTGCTATTAGCTACTCTTGAGGACTAAATCACCCACGTGTTTGCCGTGCGTGGAGAACCGTGTCCCTGGAAAGGAGGGTCCTGGTAATTGAGGCTGCAGAGACCAACACATTACTTTGGCATCTGCTTCAGGTAAACGGGAGGTGTGTTGTGGTCCTCAGCACATCAATCGGCTTTATGGATCAAGCGATCGGTGCATCTACTGGGTGACTCGTTAAGGGTGGAGGCCACTTCAGGGATGTACTGTGAGCGTATAGGACCTGGCTAGCACTGGTGCAGCTGGTCTGCATCCCCTAGTTGGACTCGGTGGTGGGTGGTGCCGTCAGGTCCCGAATTTTCCATATATAATATGGAAACAAATACTTTCTCTTCTCTCCCACGGGAGCACACTTTGACAATAGTACAAGCAAGATTCTACATTGTAAAACGGAAAGAGGGTACTTTTGATAATGTATCCCCTTTCCTGATCCAGAAAGGTATTTCTGGCAATATCGGCGAAGTGAAGAGCATTCGAAAGCTGCGTTCTGGAGATTTAATGGTCGAAGTTGCTTCAGAAGCACAAGCTACTCTTATAAGCAGCATGAACATGCTTGCTAACCTTGAGGTGTATGTCCAACCTCATATTAATCTTAACTTTTCACGTGGTGTGGTATCCGCCAGGGATTTGCTAAATACGCCTACGGACGAGATCTTAGAAAATCTCAAAGATCAAAAGGTCTGTGCTGTAAAACGCATCACTGTCAGGAGAGATGATAAAGTTATTAATACTAAACATCTAATCCTGACATTTGCGACGCCAGACCTACCGCAGCATATTAAAGCTGCGTATATGCATCTATCCGTCAGGCCTTTTATACCAAATCCTTTGCGTTGTTTCCAGTGCCAGAGATTTGGTCACTCTAAAGCGGCTTGCAGGGGCAAACTGACTTGCGCTCGCTGCGCAGCAGTTGGCCACGACAGTTCGTCTTGTACTTTAAAGCAGAGGTGTGTCAACTGTAATGGTGACCACCCCTCCTACACTAGAAGTTGTCCTATCTGGATACTGGAAAAAGAGATCACTACCACCAAAGTTAAGAATAACTGCTCATATCCTGAGGCAAGACGTGCTGTTATGGCACGCACACCTCAAGCAGGAGTTAGCTATGCATCTGTCGCCGCCAAGGTCACCAAAACGGCTAGTACGCAAACGGATGCTCTTTCACTTCCAATAGTTAAATTACCCCCTACATCTGAGAAAAAGTCAAAAACAACATCTGCAACCACTCTCCGTAGAAAAGCTCCAATGGCTAAATCTAAAGCCGTAAAGGCTTTAAAACTAAAATCAGCAAAAGAGGGCATTATTAGGCCCTCCATATCCACCCGTAAAGACTTAAACCTGGAGGCTGACACCGTATATCTACATCCCTCGGACGAAGATCTGTCACTCGAGGAGATGTCAGATGGCATGCCTTCCAGCTCCGGGAAAGGAGCTTTTCAATTTCAAAAATAACTTCCTTTGTTTCTTGGAACTGCCATGGTTTGCGTTCTCATCATGATGACATCAAGTCTATAATTTCAGCCTACAACCCCGCATGTGTTGCACTTCAGGAAACATTCCTGAATTCCAGCAGTAACTTTTCCATGCGTGGGTTTAAAAACTTTAGAAAAGACTGTGGTGACGATGGTGCAGTGTCTGGAGGTGTCTGTATATTAACATCTAATACTTTTCCCAGCACTGCCCATCCATTGAATACTACTCTACAGGCTGTTGCTGTAAGAATTCATACTGCATGCTTATTAACAGTCTGTAGTTTATATTTACCACCACATGATGTCATCCGCCAAGAGGAACTCGATGCATTAATAGATCAGCTGCCAACACCATTTCTGTTGTTAGGTGACTTTAACGGCCATAGTTCTTTGTGGGGAAATGATGATACTAATTCTCGCGGTCGGCAGATAGAGCGGTTTATTTCAGATAATAGTCTCTGTCTGCTTAATACCGACGAGAAGACATATTTCCATGTACCCACAAGAACATTTCACTCTCTCGATCTGGCCATTTGTTCTCCATCTCTTCTGCCATTGTTAAATTTAATAGTAGGAAATGATCTGCATAACAGCGATCATTTTCCTCTCGTCATCTCCCAGACTGGAGGTAGTAGTGTAAGACAACGCTTACCTACTTACGTGTACAGTCGGGCAGATTGGACGTTATTTACACAATTGGCAGTTATTGATAATGAAATGGTTACGATCGATGATATTGATGATGCCATATATAAGGTCACCGAAGCAATATTGAATGCAGCTGATGTGTCAATTCCCAAGAGTTCCTTTACAACACACAGGCGTTGCAAACCTTGGTGGAACAAAGAATGCCAACAAACTTATAGAAAACAAAGGAAGTTATGGGGGTTATTTCGGAGGTACCCCACAACGGAGAATCTTATCGCCTTCAAGAGAGCAAAAGCATTAGCTCGCAGAGCTCGTCGTCGAAGTCAGAAGGAATCCTGGTCTCGCTATGTATCCTCAATTACTTCTTCCACATCCAGTAAACAGTTGTGGAGAAGAGTGAAAGCAGCCAATGGAATATATACAGAATTTTCAATTCCTATTTTGAAATCCGGTGCTGCTATATACTCTTCTCCTAAGGACATCGCTAACGTCCTTGGTGAAACTTTTGCTAGCGTCTCAAGCAACGACTCTTATAGTCCTTCGTTCTTAAGGACAAAGAGTCGTGCTGAGCGAACACCAATTCGTTTCAACCATGGACAAGCTTTGCCTTACAACTGTGAATTTCGGATGTTGGAATTGAGGAGAGCATTACAGCAGGCCCATGATACTAGCCCAGGACCAGATGGAATCAGCTATCAAATGCTTCGCCATTTAAGTCCAGATTCCCTGTTGAACTTGCTGTTTTTGTTTAATAGGATCTGGACTGAAAATAAATTTCCATCACTTTGGAGCGAAGCAATAGTGATTCCAATCCTTAAGGCTAATAAGGATCCTTCTGTTCCTTCAAACTATCGACCAATTGCTCTGACGAGTTGCTTATGTAAGACTCTTGAACGTATGGTCAACGCCCGTCTCGTATATGTCTTAGAAAAAAATAAATGTATACATATTAATCAGAGTGGCTTCCGTAAAGGGAGATCCACTCTTGATAATATCACATATTTGGAGACCCAAATCCGCAATGCTTTTGTGCGGAGAAACCATCTGGTCTCCATTTTCTTTGACATCGAGAAGGCATACGACCGTACATGGCGTTATGGAATTCTCCGTAGAATGTATGATTTTGGCTTTCGGGGTAATTTGCCGATATTTATTCAAAACTTTTTACGCTCCCGTGGTTTTAAAGTTCGTATTGGTACCCTTTTGTCCAATACTTTTAACCAACCTGAAGGTGTTCCTCAGGGAAGTATTTTAAGTGTCACACTTTTTAATATTCATATCAGTACCATACTTCATCAACTTTCATCTCCTGTGCATGGTACTCTGTATGTTGATGATCTGCAAATATCTTGTGAAGGGTCTAACATGAATTTAATTGAGAGACAATTACAAACATCTGTTAATAAAATTGCTGCATGGTGTGCTGAGAATGGCCATACACTATCTCCTAGCAAGAGCAATTGTGTCCATTTCTGCAGGAAGACTAGCCTCCACAATGATCCCGTCATTTGTATAAACAACACACCTATACCAGTGGTCAGTGAGGTAAAATTCCTCGGAGTGATATTTGACCGTAAACTAACCTTTCTTCCGCATATATTATATCTGCGGAAGAAGTGCGAGCGATCGCTCAATATCCTCAAGGTGCTTTCAAATACATCTTGGGGTGCTGATCGCACGTCACTCCTCCGAGTTTACCAATCTCTAATTTTATCCCGCATAGACTACGGTTGTGTTGTTTACGGATCCGCTAGGTCTTCTGTTTTACGCAGACTGGACACTATCCATCATTCTGCTCTGAGAATATGTTCAGGCGCATTTCGCACATCCCCCGTCCAGAGTCTATACGTTATATGTCATCAATTACCGTTAGACCTGAGACGAATGCAGCAGTCTCTCAATTATTATTCTAAAATCATGTCGACCCATGACCATCCACTACGTTCCATGATACCTAATGCCTCTATTAAAAGACTATATGATGCTCGTCCATTGAGCATCCCACCTTTTCTCACAAGAGCCAAATCACATCTTTGGCTCACAGACCTATGTGATGTTTGGATAGAGTCAATTGATCAATTTCTCTATCCACCTTGGTATGAACCAACAAATACCTTTATAAATACCTTTGCTCAGTTCAAAAAATCCGACACAACACCTATTGTTTTTCAACAGCTATACTTTTCTCATCGCTGTCAGTATCAATCATATAAACCTGTATTCACAGATGGTTCTAAAACAGCAGGACATGTGGGCTGTGGAATTTTTACCAATAATACAGATTTTAATTACAGCCTACATCCATCCTGCTCCATCTTTACTGCTGAAGCAACCGCCATCTACTACGCGCTTCAGCATGTGAATACAGACGACTATCATCAATATTGTATATATACTGACAGCATGAGTATTATTGAAGCCTTGAAAAACAATAGTGTTATCTGTCATCCTGTTGTGTCGAGAATTTTTAAAGCATTGGATTCCCTTGCTGGCAAGGGAAAAGAAATTGTATTTTGTTGGATACCAAGCCACATGGGTCTTGAAGGAAATGAGAGAGCAGATGCAGCTGCAAAGGCTGCATTAGATCCAATATTACCATCGGTTCCTCTCTCAGATGTGAGAAAGGCTATCAAAAAATTTATATATGATCTTTGGCAAGAATCATGGAACTTGCAGGTCGTCAACAAATTGCATACCATTTTCTCATCCCTCATCTCATTGTCAGTTTTACCGGTACGAAGTGCAGATGTTAGATTGACTCGCCTTCGTATCGGACACACACGTTTCACACACAGATATTTGTTTTTGAGTGAATTAAATCCTTGGTGTGAAACGTGTGATGAACCTTATACTGTGCATCATATTTTAATTTCATGTTCATGTTTTAACCATTTACGTATACACTTTTTTAATACTGATTTTATAACTTTATTTGATTTAATAGGGGATCCACCCCATAGAAACCTATTCGCTTTTTTAAGAGCAATAGGTTTCATACATTTTATTTAATTTGTATGTTAAATTTTAAAATTATACATATATTTTATTTTATAAATTTTATTTTAAAGTATTATATACACAGATTTTTGTATTTTAAAATATTTAAATGTTGCTTGGGTTTTTGAAAAAAATAAATAAATAATAAAACAACAAAAACTTAGTTTTGGCGCAGCATGTCCGATTTTGGACCTTGCGCCATAAAACCCAACCAACCAACCAACCACGACCTATGTGATGTTCGGATAGAGTCAATTGATCAATTTCTCTATCCACCTTGGTATGAACCAACAAATACCTTTATAAATACCTTTGCTCAGTTCAAAAAATCCGACACAACACCTATTGTGTTTCAACAGCTGTACTTTTCTCATCGCTGTCAGTATCAATCATATAAATCTGTATTCACAGATGGTTCTAAAACAGCAGGACATGTGGGCTGGGGAATTTTTACCAATTATACAGATTTTAATTACAGCCTACATCCATCCTGCTCCATCTTTACTGCTGAAGCAACCGCCATTTACTACGCGCTTCAGCATGTGAATACAGACGACTATCATCAATATTGTATATATACTGACAGGATGAGTATTATTGAAGCCTTGAAAAACAATAGTGTTATCTGTCATCCTGTTGTGTCGAGAATTTTTAAAGCATTGGATTCCCTTGCTGCCAAGGGAAAAGATATTGTATTTTGTTGGATACCAAGCCACATGGGTCTTGAAGGAAATGAGAGATCAGATGCAGCTCCAAAGGCTGCATCAGATCCAATATTACCATCAGTTCCTCTCTCAGATTTGAGAAAGGCTATAAAAAGTTTTATATATGGTCTTTGGTAGGAATCATGGAACTTGCAGGTCGTCAACAAATTACATACCATTTTTCCATCCCTCACCTCATTATCAGTTTTACCGATACGAAGTGCTGATGTAAGATTATTTCGCCTTCGTATGGGACACACACGTTTCACACACAAACATTTGTTTTTAAGTGATTTAAATCTATTGTGTGAGGCGTGTGATAAACCATTTACTGTTTATCATATTTTAATCTCATGTTCTAATTTTAACGTTTACCGTTTTAAATTTTTCAAAACAAACCTTTTAACTATGTTTGATTTGCTGGGGGAGCCACCCCACAAAAACCTATTTGCTTATTTAAGAGCAATAGGTTTCTTAAATTTTATTTGATTTATACTTATACATTTTAAGATTTTATATATATTTGAATTCTTTTTTAATATATATATTTTAAGATAACTTATACACTGGTTTTTGTGTTTTAATATTTTAATGTTGCTTGGGTTTAAATATATATATAAATATATGAAAAAAATAAGTAAAAAAATATAATAAAAAAATAATAAATAAAATAAAAATATTCCTCCAAAACTTTATTCTTGGCGCAGCATGTCTGTTTTTGGACCTTGCGCCATAAAACCCAACCAACCAACCAGTTATTATGCTAAGATCATGTCTGACCCTCATCATCCATTACATTACATGATTCCTACATCTATTTTTAAAAGATTATACCATGCTCGTCCAATGAGCATACCACCTTTTCTCATTAGAATAAAATCTGATCTGTTATTGTCTGACCTGCATAAAGTTCGTATATATTCTACTGATCGAACTTTACATCCCCCTGGTATGAGCCACAAATTAAAATAATCAATCCCTTTGCACAGTTCAGAAAATCGAACACAACTCCAGTTATCTTCCATCAGCTCTATTCATCTCATCGCTCTCAGTTTGAAACATACATACCTGTATATACAGATGGATCGAAGTTTGCAGGACATGTTGGCATTGGTATTTATGTTGACAATATGTGTCTTAGTTACACCCTCAGCATGTCCTGCTCCATTTTCACTGCTGAAGCAATTGCAATACTTCGCGCTCTTCAGCATATAGGTACGAAAAATTCCTATAGATTTTGTATTTACACTGACAGCATGAGTGTTTTAGAAGCTGTGGAGAATATTAATATTACTTGTAATCCGGTTGTGTCACAGATTTTTTGTATAGTAGACACTCTTAAGTGCAGGGGATATGATATTGTTTTTTGTTGGATCCCAGGACATGTAGGTCTTGATGGTAACGAGAGGGCTGATGCAGCTGCAAAGTCTGCATCTACTCCATTTCAGCCTTCCGTTCCACTTTGTGATGCGAGAAAAGGTGTAAAAAGTTTTGTGCATAAACTTTGGCAAGAATCATGGAGAATGCAAGTCAGCAACAAATTGTATGCCATAACTTCATCTCTCATTTCATTTCCAGTTTTACCTTTACGGAGTGCGGATGTTAAATTAACCCGCCTTCGTATTGGACACACACGTTTCACTCATAAGCATTTATTCTTAAATGAATTAAAACCTTGGTGTGAAACGTGTGACGAACCAAACACTGTGTTTCATATTTTAATTTCATATTCTGATTTTAACCAACATCGTTTGAAATTTTTTAAAACTGATCTTCTAACGATGCGGGATTTGCTGGGTGAACCACCGCATCAAAATATTTTTGCTTTTTTAAGAAGCATTGGTTTTATAGATTATATATAATTTTAAATTAAAGATTTTTAATAAATACATGAAACATTTTACAGATTTAGTTTAGGTTTTTTTTTATTTTACATGTTTTAGATATAATTTAATCATTTATATGTTGGGTGTTTGTCTATTTTTTATGTTAATTATCTTATAAATATTACTAATATTTTTAAAGGAATTTTAAAAGTTCATTGGTTAAAAAAAATTCTGACGCAGCTTGTCCTTATTTGGACCTTGCGCCATAAAACCCAACCAACCAACCACAATTCTATGCATGGAAATATCGGCGAAGTGAAGAGCATTAGGAAAATGCGTTCTAGTGACTTAATGGTTGAAGTCGCTTCAGAAGCACAAGCTAACGCTATAAACAACTTGAATATGCTTGCTAACCTTGAGGTGTCTGTCTCTCCTGATTTAAACCTTAATTTTTCTCGTGGTGTGATATGCACCAGGGATTTGCTTAACACGCCTACGGATGAGATACTAGAAAATCTAAAAGAGCAAAAGGTCTGTGCTGCAAAACGCATCACTATCAGACGAGATGGGCAGATTATCAATACTAAACATCTCGTACTGACATTCCCCTCAGGGGGTTTACCTTCTTTAGGTAAACACGGGTGTCACAATCCCGAGGTACCCCAGTGATCTGTCCTCTTTCTTTTTTTCCTCTCTCCTCTACTCTTCTGCTTTCTCTTCCTCTTCTCCCTCAGTGTGGTTGCCTCGCAAGAGGTTGAGGGCTCCCCTTGAGTAGCTTTCGCCGCTCTGTTGCTATTAGCTACTCTTGGGGACTAAATCACCCACGTGTTTGCCGTGCGTGGAGACCCGTGTCCCTGGAAAGGAGGATCCTGGTAATTGAGGCCTCCAGAGACCAACACATTGCTTTGGCCTCTGCTTCAGGTAAACGGGAGGTGTGTTGTGGTCCTCAGCACATCAATCGGTTTTATGGATCAAGCGATCGGTACATCTACTGGGTGACTCGTTAAGGGTGGAGGCCATTTCAGGGATGTACTGTGAGCGTATAGGACCTGGCTAGCACTGGTGCAGCTGGTCTGCATCCCCTTGTTGGACTCGGTGGTGGGTGGTGCCGTCAGGTCCCGAAATTTCCATCTTTATTATGGAAACATTATTCTCTTCTCTCCCACGGGAGCATATATTGAAAGAATTAAAAGCCAAATTTTATATTGTGAAGCGAAAGGAGGGTACATTTGATAATGTATCCCCTTTCCTAATCCAGAAAGGTATTTCTGGCAATATCTAAGAAGTGAAGAACATCCGGAAGCTTCGTTCTGGTGATTTGATGATAGAAGTTGCTTCAGATGCACAAGCAACTCTGATTGGCAACATGAATAAGCTAGCTAACCTTGAGGTGTCTGTCTCTCCTCACTTGAATCTTAACTTTTCACGTGGTGTGGTATCCGCCAAGGATTTGCTAAATACGCCTACGGACGAGATCTTAGAAAATCTTATAGATCAAAAGGTCTGTGCTGTTAAACGCATCACTGTCAGATGGGACGGGCAGATAATCAATACTAAACATCTCTGACATTTGCGACGCCTGACCTACCGTAGCACATTAAAGCTGCGTATATGCATCTATCCGTCAGGCCGTTTATACCAAATCCTTTGCGTTGTTTCCAGTGCCAGAGATTTGGTCACTCCAAAGCGATTTGCAGGGGCAAACTGACTTGCGCTCGCTGCGCAGCAGTTGGCCACGACAGTTCGTCTTGTACTGCAAAGGAGAGGTGTGTCAACTGTAAAGGTGACCACCCCTCCTACGCTAGAAGTTGTCCTATCTGGATACTGAAAAGGAGATCACAACCACTAAAGTTAAGAATAACTGCTCATATCCTGAGGCGAGACGTGCTGTTACAGCACGTACACCTCAAGCAGGAGTTAGCTATGCATCTGTCGCCGCCAAGGTCACCAGAACGGCTAGTACGCAAACGGATGCTCTTTCACTTCCAATAGTCAAATTACCCCTTACATCTGAAAAAAGCCCAAAATCAACCTCCACAACTATTCAACGTAGAAAAGCTCCGATGGCTAAGTCTAAAGCCATGAAGGCCTTAAAATTAAAATCTGCAAAAGAGGGCAAAATTAGGCCCTCTATATCCACCCGTAAAGCCTTAAACCTGGAGGTTGGTTGGTTGGTTAGTTGAGTTTTATGGCGCAAGGTCCAAATAAGGACAAGCTGCGCCAGAATATTTTTTTTATATAATAATTTTTAATTAATTTTTTTTAAACCAATCAACTTTTAAAATTCCTTTAAAAATATTAGTAATATTTATAAGATAATTAACATAAAAAATAGACAAACACCCAACATATAAATGGTTAAATTATATCTAAAACATATAAGATAAAGAAGACTAAACTAAATTTGTAAAATGATATATGTATATAATTAAAAATCTTTAATTTAAAATTATATATAATCTATAAAACCAATACTTCTTAAAAAAGCAAAAATATTTTGATGCGGTGGTTCGCCCAGCAAATCCCGCATCGTTAAAAAATCAGTTTTAAAAAATTTAAAACGATGTTGGTTAAAATCAGAACATGAAATTAAAATATGAAACACAGTATATGGTTCATCACACGTTTCACACCAAGGTTTTAATTCATTTAGGAATAAATGCTTATGAGTGAAACGTGTGTGTCCAATACGAAGGCGGGTTAATTTAACATCCGCACTCCGTAAAGCTAAAACTGGAAATGAAATGAGAGATGAAGTTATGGCATACAATTTGTTGCTGACTTGCATTCTCCATGATTCCTGCCAAAGTTTATGTACAAAACTTTTCACACCTTTTCTCGCATCACAAAGTGGAACGGAAGGCTGAAGTGGAGTAGATGCAGACTTTGCAGCTGCATCAGCCCTCTCGTTACCATCAAGACCTACATGTCCTGGGATCCAACAAATGATAATATCAAATCCCTTGCACTTCAGAGAGTCTAATGTGCAAAAAATCTCCGACACAACAGGGTGAAAGTTGACATTAATATTCTCCACAGCTTCTAATACACTCATGCTGTCAGTGTAAATACAAAATTTATGTGATTCTTTACTACCCACATGCTGAAGCGCACTTAGTATAGCAGTTGCTTCAGCAGTGAAGATGGAGCAGGACATATTAAGGCTGTAACTAAGAGCTATATTATCAATATAAACTCCACAGCCAACATGTCCTGCAGATTTTGAACCATCTGTAAATATAGGTTGATAAGAATCAAACTGACAGCGATGAGAAGAATAGAGCTGATGGAAAACAATAGGTGATGTGTCGGATTTTTTGAATTCTGCAAAGGGATTGATTATTCTACATTGTGGCTCATACCAGGGTGGATGTGAAGTTCGATTTGTGGCAGTTATTCGAACGTCATGCAGGTCAGACAATATGAGATGAGATTTTATTCTAATGAGAAAAGGTGGAATGCTCCTTGGACGAGCATTATAAAGTCTTTTAAGGGTAGATGTAGGAATCATGGCACGTGATGGATGATGAGGGTCAGACATGATCTTAGCATAATAATTGAGAGACTGCTGCATTCGTCTCAGGTCTAAGGGCAGTTGTTGGCAAATTGCATATAGACTCTGGACGGGTGATGTGCGGAATGCGCCTGAACATATTCTCAAAGCAGAATGATGGACAGTGTCCAATCTGTGTAAAACAGAAGACCTAGCAGATCCATAAACAACACAACCGTAGTCTATGCGGGATAAAATTAGTGATTGGTAAACTCGGAGGAGTGACGTGCGATCAGCACCCCAAGATGTATTTGAAAGCACCTTGAGGATATTGAGCGATCGCTCGCACTTCTTCCGCAGATATAATATATGCGGAAGAAAGGTTAATTTACGGTCAAATATCACTCCGAGGAATTTTACCTCACTGACAACTGGTATAGGTGTGTTGTTTATACGAATAACCGGATCATTGTGGAGGCTAGTCTTCCTGCAGAAATGGACACAATTGCTCTTGCTAGGAGATAGTGTATGGCCATTCTCAGCACACCATGCAGCAATTTTATTAACAGATGTTTGTAATTGTCTCTCAATTAAATTCATGTTAGACCCTTCACAAGATATCTGCAAGTCATCAACATACAATGTACCATAAACAGAAGGTGATAATTTATGGAGTATGCTGCTAATATGAAGGATAAAAAGGGTGACACTCAATATACGACCTTGAGGTACACCCTCAGATTGATTAAAATAATCAGAATAAAATGTTCCTATCCGAACTTTAAAACCACGGGAGCGTAAAAAGTTTTGTATAAATATCGGCAAATTACCCCTGAAGCCAAAATCGTACATCCTACGGAGAATTCCATAACGCCACGTACGGTCATAAGCCTTCTCTATGTCGAAGAAAATGGAAACGAGATAATTCCTCCGCACAAATGCATTGCGGATCTGCGTTTCCAGGTATGTAATATTATCAAGAGTGGACCTTCCTTTACGGAAGCCACTCTGATTGATATGGATATATTTATTTATTTCTAAGACATAGATGAGGCGGGCATTGACCATACGTTCGAGAGTCTTACACAAGCAACTTGTCAGTGCTATTGGTCGATAACTTGAAGGAACAGAAGCATCCTTACCAGCCTTAAGGATTGGAATCACTATTGCTTCGCTCCAAAGTGATGGAAATTTATTTTCAGTCCAGATCCTATTGAATAGATAAAGTAAGTTCAACAAGGAATCTGGACTTAAATGACGAAGCATTTGATAGCTGATTCCATCTGGTCCTGGGCTAGTATCATGGGCCTGCTGTAATGCTCTCTTCAATTCCAACATCCGAAATTCACAGTTGTAAGGCAAAGCTTGTCCATGGTTGAAACGAATTGGTGTTCGCTCAGCACGACTCTTTGTCCTTAAGAACGAAGGACTATAAGAGTCGTTGCTTGAGACGCTAGCAAAGGTTTCACCAAGGACATTAGCGATGTCCTTAGGAGAAGAGTGCACAGCAGCTCCGGATTTTAGAATAGGAATAGAGAATTCCCTATACATTCCATTGGCTGCTTTCACTCTTCTCCACAACTGTTTACTGGATGTGGAAGAAGTTATTGATGATACATAGCGGGACCATGATTCCTTCTGACTTCGACGACGAGCTCTGCGAGCTAATGCTTTTGCTCTCTTAAAGGCGATAAGATTCTCCGTTGTGGGGTATCTTCTGAATAGCCCCCATAACTTCCTCTGTTTCTTATAGGTGTTTTGACATTCATCATTCCACCAAGGTTTGCAACGCCGGTGTGGTATAGAGGAACACTTAGGTATTGATGCATCAGCTGCATTTATAATTGTTTCAGTGACTTTAGATACGGCATTATCAATATCATAGATCATAACCATTTCATTATCAACAACTGCCAATTGTGTAAATAACGTCCAATCTGCCCGACTGTACACGTAAGTAGGTAAGCGTTGTCTTATACTACTACCTCCAGTCTGGGAGATGACGAGAGGAAAATGATCGCTATTATGCAGATCATTTCCTACATTTAAATTTAACAATGGCAGAAGAGATGGAGAACAGATGGCTAGATCGAGAGAATGAAATGTTCTTGTGGGTACATGGAAATATGTCTTCTCGTCGGTATTAAGCAGACAGAGACTATTATCTGAAATAAACCGCTCTATCTGCCGACCGCGAGAATTAGTATTATCATTTCCCCACAAAGAACTATGGCCGTTAAAGTCACCTAACAACAGAAATGGTGTTGGCAGCTGATCAACTAATGCATAGAGTTCCTCTTGGCGGATGACCCTCAGGGGGTTTACCTTCTTTAGGTAAACACGGGTGTCACAATCCCGAGGTACCCTAGTGATCTGTCCTCTTCTTTCTTTTCCTCTCTCCTCTACACTTCTGCTTTTTCTTCCTCTTCTCCCTCAGTGTGGTTACCTCGCAAGAGGTTGAGGGCTCCCCTTGAGTGGCTTTCGCCGCTCTGTTGCTGTTGGCTGTTCTTGGGGACTGGGTCACCCACGTGTTTGCCGTGCGTGGAGGCCCGTGTCCCTGGAAAGGAGGATCCTGGTAATTGAGGCCTCCGGAGACCAGCACATTGCTTTGGCCTCTGCTTCGGGTGGGCGGGAGGTGTGTTGTGGTCCTCGGCGCGTCAATCGGCTTTATGGATCGAGCGATCGGTGCATCTACTGGGTGACTCGTTAAGGGTGGAGGCCACTTCAGGGATGTACTGTGAGCGTATAGGACCTGGCTAGCACTGGTGCAGCTGGTCTGCATCCCCTTGTTGGACTCGTTGGTGGGTGGTGCCGTCAGGTCCCGAATTTTCCATTTTGGATATGGAAACAAATAATTCTATTCTCCCACGGGAGCACACTTTGACAATATTAAATGCAAAATTTTATGTAATTAAAAGGAAAGAGGGAACATTTGATACAGTATCCCCTTTCCTCATTCAAAAAGCTATTGCAGGCACGATCGGTGATGTGAAGAGCATCAGAAAATTACGTTCTGGTGACCTAATGGTAGAAGTTGCATCAAAAACACAAGCAACCTTGATTGCAAATATGAATATGCTGGCTAACCTTGAGGTGTCTGTCTCACCTCATACAAACCTTAACTTTTCTCGTGGTGTGATATCCGCCAAGGATTTGTTTAACACGCCTACGGATGAAATACTAGAAAATCTAAAAGAGCAAAAGGTCTGTGCAGTAAAACGCATTACTGTCAGGAGAGATGATAAAGTTATTAATACTAAACATCTGATCCTGACATTTGCGACGCCAGACCTACTGCAGCATATTAAAGCTGCGTATATGCATCTCTCCGTTAGGCCATTTATTCCAAATCCTTTGCGTTGTTTCCAGTGCCAGAGATTTGGTCACTCTAAAGCGGCATGCAGAGGCAAACTGACTTGCGCTCGCTGCGCAGCAGTTGGCCACGACAGTTCGTCCTGTACTGCAAAGGAGAGGTGTGTCAACTGTAAAGGTGACCACCCCTCCTACGCTAGAAGTTGTCCTATCTGGATACTGGAAAAGGAAATCACAACCACTAAAGTTAAAAATAATATGTACATATCCTGAGGCGAGACGTGCTGTTACAGCTCGTACACCTCAAGTTGGAGTTAGCTATGCAACTGCCGCCGCAAAAGTCACCAGAACGACTAGTACACAAACAGATGCTCTCTCACTACCGATTGTTAAATTACCCCCTACATCTGCACAAAAGCCAAAATCGACATCCACATTGACTACTCGAAGAAAAGCTCCGATGGCTAAATCTAAAGCCGTAAAGGCTTTAAAACTGAAATCAGCAAAAGAGGGCATTATTAGGCCCTCCATATCCACCCGTAAAGCCTTAAACCTGGAGGCTGACGCCGTATATCTACAACCCTCGGACGAAGATCTGTCACTCGAGGAGATGTCAGATGACATGCCTTCCAGCTCCGGGAAAGGAGCTTTTCAAATTCAACAATAACTTCCTTTGTTTCTTGGAACTGCCATGGTTTGCGCTCTCATCATGATGACATCAAGTCTATAATTTCAGTTTACAACCCCGCATGTGTTGCACTTCAGGAAACATTCCTGAAGTCCAACAATAACTTTTCCATGCGTGGGTTTAAAAGCTTTAGAAAAGACTGTGGTGACGATGGTGCAGTGTCTGGAGGTGTTTGCATTTTAACATCTAACAACTATCCCAGCACTGCCCAGCATTTAAATACTGCACTACAGGCTGTAGCTGTGCGAATTCACACATCATGCTTATTAACAGTCTGTAGTTTGTATTTGCCACCACACGATGTCATCCGCTAAGAGGAACTCGATGCATTACTAGATCAGCTGCCAACACCATTTCTGTTGTTAGGTGACTTTAACGGCCATAGTTCTTTGTGGGGAAATGATAATACTAATTCTCGCGGTCGGCAGATAGAGCGGTTTATTTCAGATAATAGTCTCTGTCTGCTTAATACCGACGAGAAGACATATTTCCATGTACCCACAAGAACGTTTCATTCTCTCGATCTAGCCATCTGTTCTTCATCTCTTCTGCCCTTGTTAAATTTAAATGTAGGAAATGATCTGCATAAGAGCGATCATTTTCCTCTCGTCATCTCCCAGACTGGAGGTAGTAGTGTAAGACAACGCTTATCTACTTACGTGTACAGTCGGGCAGATTGGACGTTATTTACACAATTGGCAGTTGTAGATAATGAAATGGTTATGATCGATGATATTGATAATGCCGTATCTAAAGTCACTGAAACAATTATAAATGCAGCTGATGCATCAATACCTAAGTGTTCCTCTATACCACACCGGCTTTCCAAACCTTGGTGGAATGATGAATGTCAAAACACCTATAAGAAACAGAGGAAGTTATGGGGACTATTCAGAAGGTACCCCACAACGGAGAATCTTATCGCCTATAAGAGAGCAAAAGCATTAGCTCGCAGAGCTCGTCGTCGAAGTCAGAAGGAATCTTGGTCCCGCTATGTATCATCAATAACTTCTACCACATCCAGTAAACAGTTGTGGAGAAGAGTGAAAGCAGCCAATGGAATGTATAGGGAATTTTCTATTCCTATTCTTAAGTCCGGGGCTGCTGTACACTCTTCTCCTAAGGACATCGCTAATGTCCTTGGTGAAACCTTTGCTAGCGTCTCGAGCAACGACTCTTATAGTCCTTCGTTCTTAAGGACAAAGAGTCGTGCTGAGCGAACACCAATTCGTTTCAACCATGGACAAGCTTTGCCTTACAACTGTGAATTCCGGATGCTGGAATTGAAGAGAGCATTACAGCAGGCCCATGATACTAGCCCAGGTTGGTTGGTTGGTTGGGTTTTATGGCGCAAGGTCCAAAATCGGACATGCTGCGCCAAGAAATAAGTTTTGAAGAAGATATTTAATTTTTTTTAAAATTTATTGTTATTTTATTTTATTTATTCACTTATTTACTCTTTTTGGAAACCCAAGCAACATTAAAATTCTAAAAAACAAAAATTAGTGTATATATATCATATTAAAATCCAATTATAAAATATAAATGGTAAAACAAAATTATATATACATTTAAAATTTAAAATTGTGAATTAAATATAATATAAAAAACCTATTGCCCTCAAAAAGGCAAATAGGTTCCCGTGGGGTGGTTCCCCCAGCAAATCAAATAAGTTTAAGATATCACATTTAAAAAAGAGTAAACGATATTGATTAAAATATTTGCATGAAATTAAAATATGATAAACAGTGAATGGTTCATCACACGTTTCACACCAAGGATTTAATTCGCTTAGAAACAAATGTCTATGTGTGAAACGTGTGTGTCCGATACGAAGGCAGGTTAATCTTACATCAGCACTTCGTATCGGTAAAACTGTTAATGAGGTGATGTATGGAAATATGGCACGCAATTTATTGTTGACCTGCATGTTCCATGATTCCTGCCAAAGAGAATGGATTAATATTTTAACATTTTTTCTCACGTCAGACAAAGGAACTGATGGAAGACACGGGCCAGATGCAGATTTAGCAGCTGCATCAGCCCTCTCATTGCCATCGAGACCTACATGACTTGGGATCCAGCAGAAAATTATTTCATATCCCTTGCCAGCAAGGGAATCTAATGCTCGGAAAATTCTAGACACAACAGGATGACAGTCAAAACTACTGTTCCGCAAAGCTTCCAACACACTCAAACTGTCAGTGTACACACAGTATTTAGAATTATCACATGTATTCATCTGCTGAAGAGCTTGGTAAATAGCACTTGCTTCAGCAGAGAAGATGGAACAGGATGGATGGAGGCTGTTGCTAAGTGTTTTGTTCTCAATAACTACAGCACAACCAACATGTCCTGTAGATTTTGAACCATCAGTGAAAACTGGTGTATACGTGGTATACTGACAGCGATGTGAGGCATATAGCTGCTGGAAAACAGTAGTTGCTGTGTCTGATTTTCTAAAACGAGCAAAAGG
Source organism: Latrodectus hesperus (assembly GCA_037975125.1). Taxonomy (NCBI): domain Eukaryota; kingdom Metazoa; phylum Arthropoda; class Arachnida; order Araneae; family Theridiidae; genus Latrodectus; species Latrodectus hesperus. Next base: position 82,725,083 of record CM075860.1, read on the forward strand.
ATTGATGATTTTAATCTGTGGATCATACCAAGGTGGGTGTAGAAGAAGGTCCGTTTTATCAAAACGGACATCACATAGGTCTGAATATAATAAGTTGGACTTTGTCCGAGTGAGAAAAGGTGGAATGCTGTATGAGCGTGCTTCATACAGCCTTATTAATGCAGGAGTAGCAATCATGGATCTTAATGGATGATGAGGGTCAGCCATAATTTTTGCATAATAATTGAGAGACAGCTGCATTCGTCTCAGGTCTAAAGGCAGTTGTTCGCAAATCGCATATAGACTCTGGGCGGGTGATGTGCGGAATGCGCCTGAGCATATTCTCAAAGCAGAGTGATGTATTGTATCCAATCTGCGTAGAACGGAAGACCCAGCAGATCCATACACAGCACACCCATAGTCAATACGAGATAAAATTAATGATTGGTAGACACGGAGTAGTGCCGTGCGATCAGCACCCCAAGATGTATTAGAAAGCACCTTGAGGATATTAAGCGATCGCTCGCACTTCTTCCGCAAATGAAGAGCATGCGGAAGAAAATTTAACTTCCGGTCAAAAATTATTCCCAGATATTTTATCTCGTTGACAACAGGGATAGGTGTATTATTTAAGCAGATTGTGGGATCATTATGTAGGCTGGTCTTCTTGCAAAAATGGATACAATTACTCTTGCTAGGAGATAATGTGTGGCCATTCTCAGCACACCATGCAGCAAGTTTGTTAACAGTTGTTTGTAGTTGTCTCTCAATTAAACGCATGTTAGAACCCTCACATGAAATTTGCAGGTCATCAACATAAAGCGTGCCATATACAGGAGGTGAAATTGATACTAGCCCAGGACCAGATGGAATCAGCTATCAAATGCTTCGCCATTTAAGTCCAGATTCCCTGTTGAACTTGCTATTATTGTTTAATAGGATCTGGACTGAACACCAATTTCCATCACTTTGGAGCGAAGCAATAGTGATTCCAATCCTTAAGTCTAATAAGGATCCTTCTGCTCCTTCAAGTTATCGACCAATTGCTCTGACGAGTTGCTTATGTAAGACTCTCGAACGTATGGTCAACGCCCGTCTCATCTATGTCTTAGAAACAAATAAATGTATCCATATCAATCAGAGTGGCTTCCGTAAAGGAAGGTCCACTCTTGATAATATTACATACCTGGAAACGCAGATCCGCAATGCATTTGTGCGGAGGAATCATCTCGTTTCCATTTTCTTCGACATAGAGAAGGCATATGACCGTACGTGGCGTTATGGAATTCTCCGTAGGATGTATGATTTTGGCTTTAGGGGTAATTTGCCATTATTTATAGAAAATTTTTTGTGCTCCCGTGGTTTTAAAGTTCGTATTGGTTCGGTTATGTCCAATACTTTTATGCAAGCCGAGGGTGTACCCCAAGGCTCTATTTTAAGTGTCACACTTTTTAACCTATACATCAGTTGCATTCTTCATCAAATTTCACCTCCTGTTTATGGCACACTTTATGTTGATGACCTGCAAATATCATGTGAGGGTTCTAACATGCGTTTAATTGAGAGACAACTACAAACAACTGTCAACAAACTTGCTGCATGGTGTGCTGAGAATGGCCACACATTGTCTCCTAGCAAGAGTAATTGTGTCCATTTCTGCAAGAAGACCAGCCTACATAATGATCCTACTATCTATATAAATAATACACCTATCCCTGTTGTCAACGAGATAAAGTTTTTGGGTATAACATTTGACCGAAAGTTAAATTTTCTTCCGCATGTTCTTCATTTGCGGAAGAAGTGCGAGCGATCGCTTAATATCCTCAAGGTGCTGTCTAATACATCTTGGGGTGCTGATCGCACGGCACTACTTCGTGTCTACCAGTCATTAATTTTATCTCGTATTGACTATGGGTGTTCTGTGTATGGATCTGCTAGGTCTTCCGTTTTACGCAGATTGGATACAATACATCACTCTGCTTTGAGAATATGTTCAGGCGCATTCCGCACATCACCCGTCCAGAGTCTATATGCAATATGTCATCAACTGCCTTTAGACCTGAGACGAATGCAGCTGTCTCTCAGTTATTATGCAAAAATCATGTCTGACCCTCATCATCCATTACGTTCCATGACTACTACACCTGCTCTAATGAGGCTGTATGACGCTCGTGCATACAGCATTCCACCTTTTCTCACACGAACAAAATCTAATCTAATACTTTCTGACCTATATGATGTCCGTTTTGACAAAACGGAGTATTTTTCTCATCCACCTTGGTATGATCCACAGATTAAAATCATCAATCCTTTTGCTCGTTTTAGAAAATCAGATACAGCAGCTACTGTTTTCCAGCAGCTGTATACCTCACATCGCTGTCAGTACATCACGTACACACCAGTTTTCACAGATGGATCAAAATCTGCAGGACATGTTGGTTGTGCTGTAGTTATTAAGAACAAAACTCTGAGCTACAGCCTCCATCCATCCTGTTCCATCTTCTCTGCTGAAGCAACTGCATTATATCAAGCTCTTCAGCAGATGAATACAAGTGATACCTTTAAATACTGTGTGTACACTGACAGTTTGAGTGTGTTGGAAGCTTTGCGGAACAGTAGTTTTGATTGTCATCCTGCTGTGTCTAGAATTTTCCGAGCATTAGATTCCCTTGCTGGCAAGGGATATGACATTATTTTCTGCTGGATCCCAAGTCATGTAGGTCTCGATGGCAATGAGAGGGCTGATGCAGCTGCTAAATCTGCATCTGGCCCATCTCTTCCATCCATTCCTTTGTTTGATGTGAGAAGGTGTGTAAAAAAATTTACTCAAAATCTTTGGCAGGAGTCTTGGAACATGCAGGTTAATAACAAATTGCGTGCCATATTTCCATTCATCACCTCATTAAAAGTTTTACCGATACGAAGTGCTGATGTAAGATTAACCCGCCTTCGTATCGGACACACACGTTTCACACATAGACATTTGTTTCTAAACGAATTAAATCCATGGTGTGAAACGTGTGATGAACCATTCACTGTTTATCATATTTTAATTTCATGCAAATATTTTAACCAATATCGTTTACACTTTTTTAATTGTGATATTTTAACCTTATTTGATTTGCTTGGGGAACCACCCCACAGGAACCTATTTGCCTTTTTGAGGGCAATAGGTTTTATACATTATATTTAATTTATTTTTTTTAAATTTTAAAAGTATATATATTTTGATTTTGCTTTTATGTGTAATTTGATTTTAATATATTTATACACTGATTTTTGATTTTTAAAATTTTAATGTTGCTTGGGTTTTTAAAATAAATTAATAAAAAAAATATCTACTAAATATCTACTTTTTAACTTAATTCTTGGCGCAGCATGTCCGTTTTTGGACCTTGCGCCATTAAACTAACCAACCAACCTCTTGGCGGATGACATCGTGTGGTGGCAAATACAAACTACAGACTGTCAACAAGCATGATGTGTGAATTCGCACAGCTACAGCCTGTAGTGCAGTATTTAAATGTTGGGCAGTGCTGGGATAGTTGTTGGATGTTAATATGCAAACACCTCCAGACACTGCACCATCGTCACCACAGTCTTTTCTAAAGCTTTTAAACCCACGCATGGAAAAGTTATTGCTGGACTTCAGGAATGTTTCCTGAAGTGCAACACATGCGGGGTTATAAACTGAAATTATAGACTTGATGTCATCATGATGAGAGCGCAAACCATGGCAGTTCCAAGAAACAAAGGAAGTTATTGTTGAATTTGAAAAGCTCCTTTCCTGGAGCTGGAAGGCATGTCATCTGACATCTCCTCGAGAGACAGATCTTCGTCCGAGGGATGTAGATATACGGCGTCAGCCTCCAGGTTTAAGGCTTTACGGGTGGATATGGAGGGCCTAATCATGCCCTCTTTTGCAGATTTTAGTTGTAAAGCCTTTACAGCTTTAGATTTAGCCATCGGAGCTTTTCTACGAAGAGTCGATGTGGATGTCGATTTTGGCTTCTGTACAGATGTAGGGGGTAATTTAACAATCGGTAGTGAGAGAGCATCTGTTTGTGTACTAGTCATTCTGGTGACTTTTGCGGCGACAGTTGCATAGCTAACTCCAACTTGAGGTGTACGAGCCGTAACAGCACGTCTCGCCTCGGGATATGTACAATTATTTTTAACTTTAGTGGTTGTGATTTCCTTTTCCAGTATCCAGATAGGACAACTTCTAGCGTAGGAGGGGTGGTCACCTTTACAGTTGACACACCTCTCCTTTGCAGTACAGGACGAACTGTCGTGGCCAACTGCTGCGCAGCGAGCGCAAGTCAGTTTGCCTCTGCATGCCGCTTTAGAGTGACCAAATCTCTGGCACTGGAAACAACGCAAAGGATTTGGAATAAATGGCCTAACGGAGAGATGCATATACGCAGCATTAATATGCTGCGGTAGGTCTGGCGTCGCAAATGTCAGGATCAGATGTTTAGTATCAATAACTTTATCATCTCTCCTGACAGTAATGCGTTTGACAGCGCATACCTTTTGCTCTTTAAGATTTTCTAGTATCTCATCCGTAGGCGTGTTAAGCAAATCCTTCGCGGATATCACACCACGCGAAAAGTTAAGGTTTGTGTGAGGTGAGACAGACACCTCAAGAGTAGCTAGCATATTCATATTTTCAATTAAATTTGATTGTGTTTTTGAAGCAACTTCTACCATTAAGTCGCCAGAACGTAATTTTCTGATGCTCTTCACATCACCGATTGTGCCTTTAATAGCTTTTTGAATGAGGAAAGGGGATACTGTATCAAAAGTACCCTCTTTCCGTTTGATTACATAAAATTGTGCATTCAATATAGACAATGTGTGCTCCCGTGGGAGAATAGAAATGTTTGATTCCATGAGTAAAATGGAAAATTCGGCACCTGACGGCACCACCCACCACCGAGTCCAACAAGGGGATGCAGACCAGCTGCACCAGTGCTAGTCAGGTCCTATACGCTCACAGTACATCCCTGAAGTGGCCTCCACCCTTAACGAGTCACCCAGTAGATGTACCAATCGCTTGATCCATAAAGCCGATTGATGTGCTGAGGACCACAACACACCTCCCGTTTACCTGAAGCAGAGGCCAAAGCAATGTGTTGGTCTCTGGAGGCCTCAATTACCAGGATCCTCCTTTCCAGGGACACGGGTCTCCACGCACGGCAAACACGTGGGTGATTTAGTCCCCAAGAGTAGCTAATAGCAACAGAGCGGCGAAAGCTACTCAAGGGGAGCCCTCAACCTCTTGCGAGGCAACCACACTGAGGGAGAAGAGGAAGAAAAAGCAAAAGAGTAGAGGAGATAGAAAATTAAAGCAGAGGACAGATCACTGGGGTACCTCGGGATTGTGACACCCGTGTTTACCTAAAGAAGGTAAACCCCCTGAGGGGTTAAACCTGGAAGCTGACGCTGTTTCCTTACATCCCTCGGACGAAGATTTATCGCTCGAGGAGATGTCAGAATGACATGCCTTCCAGCTCCGGGAAAGGAGCTTTTCAAATTGAACAATAACTTCCTTTGTTTCTTGGAACTGCCATGGTTTGCGTTCTCATCATGATGACATCAAGTCCATAATTTCAGCCTACAACCCCGCATGCGTTGCACTTCAGGAAACATTCCTGAAGTCCAGCAATAACATTTCCATGCGTAGGATTAAAACCTTTAGAAAAGACTGTGGTGACGATGGTGAAATGTCTGGGGGTGTTTGTATATTAATATCTAATCCTTTTCCCAGTACTGCCCATCCATTGAATACTACTCTACAGGCTGTTGCTGTGAGAATTCACACATCATGTTTGTTGACAGTCTGTAGTTTATATTTGCCACCACATGATGTCATCCGCCAAGAGGAACTCGATGCATTTATCAGATCAGCTGCCAACACCATTTCTGTTGTTAGGTGACTTTAACGGCCATAGTTCTTTGTGGGGAAATGATGATACTAATTATCGCGGTCGGCAGATAGAGCGGTTTATTTCAGATAATAGTCTCTGTCTGCTGAATACCGACGAGAAGACATATTTCCATGTACCCACAAGAACGTTTCATTCTCTCGATCTAGCCATCTGCTCTCCATCTCTTCTGCCATTGTTAAATCTAATAGTAGGAAATGATCTGCATAACAGCGATCATTTTCCTCTCGTCATCTCCCAGACTGGAGGTAGTAGTGTAAGACAACGCTTACCTACTTACGTGTACAGTCGGGCAGATTGGACGTTATTTACACAATTGGCAGTTGTTGATGATAAAATGGTTTCGATCGAAGATATTGATATTGCCGTCAGTAAAGTCACTGAAACAATTAAGAATGCAGCTGATGCATCAATACCTATGAGTTCCTGTATACCACACAGGCGTTGCAAACCTTGGTGGAATAAACAATGCCAAGAAACATATAAAAAACAGAGGAAGTTATGGGGAATATTTAGGAGGTACCCCACAACGGAGAATCTTATCGCCTTTAAAAGAGCAAAAGCATTAGCTCGCAGAGGCCGTCGTCGAAGTCAGAAGGAATCCTGGTCCTGCTATGTATCTTCAGTTACATCTTCAACTTCCAGTAAGCAGTTGTGGAGAAGGGTGAAAGCAGCCAATGGAATTTATAGAGAATTTTCTATTCCTATTTTAAAATCCGGAGCTGCTATATACTCTTCTCCTACGGATATTGCTAACGTCCTTGGTGAAGCATTTGCTAACGTCTCAAGCTCGAACTCTTATAGTCCTTCGTTCTTGAGGACTAAGAGTCGTGCTGAGCGAGTACCAATTCGCTTCAACCATCGACATACTTTACCGTACAACTGTGAATTTGGAATGTTTGAATTGAAGAAAGCTATACAGCAGGCCAAAAATACCAGTCCAGGACCTGATGGAATCAGTTATCTCATGCTTCAACATTTGAGTCCAGAGTCCCTGTTGAACTTACTTTACCTGTTCAATAGGATCTGGACGGAAAATGAATTTCCATCTCTATGCCAAGAAGCAATAGTGATTCCTGTCCTAAAGGCTGGTAAGGATCCTTCAGATCCTTCAAATTATCGACCAATTGCTCTGACGAGCTGCTTATGTAAAACTCTCGAACTTATGGTCAACGCCCGTCTCATCTATGTCTTAGAAACAAATAAATTTATTCAGATCAATCAGAGTGGCTTCCGTAAAGGAAGATCCACTCTTGATAATAATACATACCTGGAAACGCAGATTCGCAATGCATTTGTGCGAAGGAATCATCTCGTTTCCCTTTTCTTTGACATCGAGAAGACATACGACCGTACATGGCGATATGGACTTCTCCGTACATTATATGATTTTGGCTTTCGGAGTAATCTGCCGATATTCCTACAAAATTTTTTATGCTCCCGTGGTTTTAAAGTACGTATTGGAAACTATACTTCCAATACTTTTACACAATCTGAGGGTGTTCCTCAGGGCTCTATTTTAAGCGTCACACTTTTTAGTCTCTTCATCACTAACATTCTTCATCAGCTTCCATCATCCGTACATGGTACTTTGTTTGTAGACGACCTGCAAATATCATGCGAGGGGTCTAATATGCGATTAATTGAGAGACAACTGCAAACAGCAGTTAACAAACTTGCTGCATGGTGTGCTGAGAATGGCCATACTTTATCACCAAGCAAGAGTAAATGTGTCCACTTCTGTAGAAAGACTAGCTTGCATAATGATCCAATAATTTACATCAACAACACTCCAATACAAGTAGTCAATGAAATAAAATTCTTGGGTATTATCTTTGACAGAAAATTGACCTTTCTTCCGCATATTTTACATTTGCGGAAGAAGTGTGAGCGATCGCTTAATATCCTCAAGGTGTTGTCAAATACATCTTGGGGTGCAGATCGCACATCACTACTTCGAATTTATCAGTCATTGATTCTATCCCGCATTGACTACGGATGTGTTGTTTACGGATCAGCTAGATCTTCTGTTTTACGAAGACTGGACACAGTTCATCACTCTGCTTTGAGGATATGTTCTGGGGCATTCCGCACATCAACCGTCCAGAGTCTATACGTTGTATGCCATCAACTACCGTTGGATCTGAGACGAATGCAGCAAACTCTCAATTATTATGCAAAAGTTATTTCGACCCCGCATCACCCACTACGTTCCATGATTCCTAATGCCTCTCTTAAAAGACTTTTTGATGCTCGACCATTGAGCATCCAACCTTTTCTCACAAGAGCCAAATCACATCCATGGCTCACAGACCTATGTGATGTTCAGATGGAGTCTATAGACCAATATCTCTATCCACCTTGGTATGAACCAACAAATACATTTATAAATACTTTTGCTCAATTTAGAAAATCGGACACAACACCTATTGTTTTTCAACAGCTATATTGTTCTCATCGCTGTCAGAACCAATCTTACAAACCTATATTCACGGATGGATCTAAGACCTCAGGACATGTCGGCTGTGGAATTTTTATCAATAACATGACTTTTAGCTACAGCCTACATTCGTCCTGCTCCATCTTTACTGCTGAAGCCACAGCTATTTATTATGCGCTTCAGCATGTGAATACAGATGATTATCTTCAATACTGTATCTATACTGACAGCATGAGTATTTTAGAGGCTTTGAAAAACAATAGCGTTACATGTCATCCAGTTGTGTCCAGAATTTTTAAAGTATTAGATTCCCTTGCTGGCAAGGGAAAAGAAATTGTATTTTGTTGGATACCAAGCCACATGGGTTTTGATGGAAACGAGAGAGCGGATGCAGCTGCAAAGGCTGCTGAAGATCCAATTTTACCATCGGTTCCGCTCTCAGATGTGAGAAAGGGTATAAAAAGATTTATATATGGTCTTTGGCAGGAATCGTGGAACTTGCAGGTCGGAAACAAACTCCATAGCATTTTCACATCCCTCACCTCATTATCAGTTTTACCGTTACGAAGTGCTGATGTCCGTTTGACTCGCCTTCGTATCGGACACACACGTTTCACACACAGGCACTTATTTCTAAGTGAGTTGGGTCCATGGTGTGTAACGTGTGATGAACCCTACACAGTATATCATATTTTAATCTCATGTCAAGATTTTAACCATTTACGTTTACACTTTTTTAAAACTGATATTTTAACTTTATTGGATATATTGGGAGATCCACCCCATAGAAACCTATTTGCATTTTTGAGAACTATAGGTTTCTTAAATTTTATTTAAATATATATTATGAATTTTAAAATATATATATATTTAATTATTATTTGCTTTTTTTATTTCATAAAAAGATTTTAAAATTATATTTACACTGATTTTTGTTTTTTAAAATTTTAATGTTGTTTGGGTTTTTTGAAAAAAAAAGTAAATAAAGTAAAGTAAATCAATAATAATTTTAGACTTGGCGCAGCTTGTCCTCTTTGAACCTTGCGCCAGAAAACCCAACCAAACAACCTGAGGCGAGACGTACTGTTACCGCACGTACACCTCAAGCAGGAGTTAGCTATGCTTCTGTCGCCACAAAAGTCACCATAAAGACTAGCACGCAAACTGATGCTCCTTCACTTCCAATAGTGAAATTACCCTTACATCTGTAGAGAGGCCAAAATCAACCTCAACAACCATTCTCCGTAGAAAAGCTCCGATGGCTAAATCTAAAGCCTTAAAGGCTTTAAAATTAAAATCTGCAAAAGAGGGCAATGTTAGGCCCTCCATATCCACCCGTAAAGCCTTAAACCTGGAGGTTGACGCCGTATATCTGCATCCCTCGGACGAAGATCTGTCACTCGAGGAGATGTCAGATGAAATGCCTTCCAGCTCCGGGAAAGGAGCTTTTCAAATTCAACAATAACTTCTTTTGTTTCTTGGAACTCCCATGGTTTGCGTTTCCATCATGATGACATCAAGTCTATAATTTCAGCCTGCAACCCCGCATGTGTTGCACTTCAGGAAACATTCCTGAAGTCCAGCAATAACTTTTCCATGCGTAGGATTAAAACCTTAAGAAAAGACTGTGGTGACGATGGTGAAGTGTCTGGAGGTGTTTGTATATTAACATCTAATACTTTTCCCAGCACTGCCCATCCATTGAATACTACTCTACAGGCTGTTGCTATAAGAATTCATACTTCATGCTTGTTGACAGTCTGTAGTTTATATTTGCCACCACACGATGTCATCCGCCAAGAGGAACTCGATGCATTAGTAGATCAGCTGCCAACACCATTTCTGTTGTTAGGTGACTTTAACGGCCATAGTTCTTGGTGGGGAAATGATGATACTAATTTTCGCGGTCGGCAGATAGAGCGGTTTATTTCAGACAACAGTATCTGTCTGCTTAATACCGACGAGAAAACTTATTTCCATGTACCCACAAGAACATTTCATTCTCTCGATCTAGCCATTTGTTCTCCATGTCTTCTGCCATTGTTAAATTTAATTGTAGGAAATGATCTGCATAATAGCGATTATTTTCCTCTCGTCATCTCCCAGACTGGAGGTAGTAGTGTAGGACAACGCCTACCTACTTACGTGTACAGTCGGGCAGATTGGACGTTATTTACACAATTGGCAGTTGTTGATATGCAATGGTTTCGATCGAAGATATTGATATTGCCGTTTTTGAAGTCACACAAACAATTAAGAATGTAGCTGATGCATCAATACCAAAGAGTTCCCCTATACCACATAGGCGCTGCAAACCTTGGTGGAATGATGAATGTCAAAACACCTATAAGAAACAGAGGAAGTTATGGGGGCTATTCAGAAAATACCCCACAACGAAGAATCTTATCTCCTTTAAGAGAGCAAAAGCATTAGCTCGCAGAGCTCGTCGTCGAAGTCAGAAGGAATCCTGGTCTCGCTATGTATCCTCAATTACTTCTTCCACATCCAGTAAACAGTTGTGGAGAAGAGTGAAAGCAGCCAATGGAATGTATAAGGAATTCTTTATTCTTATTTTAAAATCCGGAGCTGCTGTACACTCTTCTCCTAAGGACATCGCTAATGTCCTTGGTGAAACCTTCGCTAGCGTCTCAAGCATCGACTCTTATAGTTCTTCGTTCTTAAGGACAAAGAGTCGTGCTGAGCGAACACTAATTCGTTTCAACCATGGACAAGCTTTGCCTTACAACTGTGAATTTCGGATGTTGGAATTGAAGAGAGCTTTACAGCAGGCCAATTATACTAGCCCAGGACCTGATGGAATCAGCTATCAAATGCTTCGTAATTTAAGTCCAGATTCCCTGTTGAACTTACTTTACCTGTTCAATAGGATCCGGACAGAAAACACATTTCCATCACTTTGGAGCGAAGCAATAGTGATTCCGATCCTTAAGGCTAATAAGGATCCTTCTGCTCCTTCAAGTTATCGACCAATTGCTCTGACGAGTTGCTTATGTAAGACTCTCGAACTTATGGTCAACGCCCGTCTCATCTATGTCTTAGAAACAAATAAATTTATTCATATCAATCAGAGTGGCTTCCGTAAAGGAAGATCCACTCTTGATAATAATACATACCTGGAAACGCAGATTCGCAATGCATTTGTGCGAAGGAATCATCTCGTTTCCCTTTTCTTTGACATAGAGAAGGCATATGACCGTACGTGGCGTTATGGAATTCTCCGTAGGATGTATGATTTTAGCTTTAGGGGTAATTTGCCGATATTTATACAAAACTTTCTAAGCTCCCGTGGTTTTAAAGTTCGTATTGGTACGTCTTTGTCCAATACTTTTAACCAACCTGAAGGTGTTCCTCAGGGAAGTATTTTAAGTGTCACACTTTTTAATATTCATATCAGTACCATACTTCATCAACTTTCACCTCCTGTACATGGTACTTTGTATGTTGATGACCTGCAAATATCTTGTGAAGGGTCCAACATGAATTTAATTGAGAGACAATTACAAACATCTGTAAATAAAATTGCTGCATGGTGTGCTGAGAATGGCCATACACGATCTCCTAGCAAGAGCAATTGTGTCCATTTCTGCAGGAAGACTAGCCTCCACAATGATCCCGTTATTCATATAAACAACACACCTATACCAGTGGTCAGTGAGGTAAAATTCCTCGGAGTGACTATTTGATCGTAAATTAACCTTTCTTCCGCATATATTATATCTGCGGAAGAAGTGCGAGCGATCGCTTAATATCCTCAAGGTGCTTTCAAACACATCTTGGGGTGCTGATCGCACGTCACTCCTCCGAGTTTACCAATCATTAATTTTATCTCGCATAGACTACGGTTGTGTTGTTTACGGATCTGCTAGGTCTTCTGTTTTACGCAGACTGGACACTGTCCATCATTCTGCTCTGAGAATATGTTCGTGCGCATTCCGCACATCACCCGTCCAGAGTCTTTATGCAATATGCCAAAATTTGCCTTTGGACCTGCGACGTATGCAGCAGTCTCTCAATTATTATACTAAGATCAAGTCGACCCCTGATCATCCATTACGTTCTATGGTTCCTAATGCCTCTTTAAAAGACTTTATGATGCTCGACCATTGAGCATCCAACCTTTTCTCACAAGAGCCAAATCACATCTTTGGCTCACAGACCTATGTGATGTTTGGATAGAGTCAATTAATTAATTTCTCTATCCACCTTGGTATGAACCAACAAATACCTTTTTAAATACCTTTGCTCAGTTTAAAAAGTCGGACACAACACCTATTGTTTTTCAGCAGCTATACTATCTCTCATCGCTGTCAGAATCAATCATACAAACCTGTGTTCACGGATGGATCTAAAACCGCAGGACATGTGGGCTGTGGAGTTTTTATCAATAATGCAGCTTTTAGTTACAGCCTACATTCGTCCTGCTCCATCTTTACTGCTGAAGCTACAGCTATTTATTATGCGCTTCAGCACCTGAATACAGAAGACTATCATCACTTTTGTATCTATACTGACAGCATGAGTATTTTTGAAGCCTTGAAAAACAATAGTGTTACCTGTCATCCTGTTGTGTCCAAAAAATTTTTAAAGCATTGGATTCCCTTGCTGGCAACCCCTCAGGGGGTTTACCTTCTTCAGGTAAACACGGATGTCACAATCCCGAGGTACCCCAGTGATCTGTCCTCTTCTTTCTTTTCCTCTCTCTTCTGCTCTTCTGCTTTTTCTTCCTCTTCTCCCTCAGTGTGGTTACCTCGCAAGAGGTTGAGGGCTCCCCTTGAGTAGCTTTCGCCGCTCTGTTGCTATTAGCTACTCTTGAGGACTAAATCACCCACGTGTTTGCCGTGCGTGGAGACCCGTGTCCCTGGAAAGGAGGGTCCTGGTTATTGAGGCCCCCAAAGACCAACACATTACTTTGGCCTCTGCTTCAGGTAAACGGGAGGTGTGTTGTGGTCCTCAACACATCAATCGGCTTTATGGATCAAGCGATCGGTACATCTACTGGGTGACTCGTTAAGGGTGGAGGCCACTTCAGGGATGTACTGTGAGCGTATAGGACCTGGCTAGGACTGGTGCAGCTGGTCTGCATCCCCTTGTTGGACTCGGTGGTGGGTGGTGCGGTCAGATCCCGAAATTTTATTTTAAAATCTATGGAGAAACAAAAATTTTCATCTCTCCCACGGGAGCACCAAATTGATAAATCAAATGTAAGATATTTTGTAATTAAAAGGAAGGAGAGAACTTTTGAAAAGGTATCCCCCTTCCTAATTGAAAAAGGAATATCTGGAAATATAGGGGAAGTTAAAAGTATACGTAAAATGAGATCTGGAGACTTGATGATTGAGGTTGCGAATGCAACTCAGGCTAATCTGCTATCTAACATGAAAATGTTAGGAAATTTAGAGGTAACTGTTTTACCTCATGGGAGTTTAAATTTTTCTCGTGGTGTTGTATCCGCAAAAGATTTGTTGAATACGCCGGCGGATGAAATTCTTGAAAATCTAAGTAATCAGAAGGTCTGTGAAGTTAGACGTATTACAGTCAGAAGAGATGGGAAGTTTATTGATACCAAACATCTCATTCTGACTTTTGCGTCTCCAGACCTTCCACAGCATATTAAAGCTGCTTATCTGAATTTACCCGTCCGGCCATATATTCCAAATCCGCTGCGATGCTTCCAATGCCAACGATTTGGACATTCGAGAAACGCTTGCAGGGGCCAACTTACTTGTGCACGGTGCGCTGTAGTTGGCCACGATAGCTCGACCTGCACAGCGAAGGAGGAATGTGTCAATTGTAAAGGAGACCATCCCTCCTACTCTCGAAGTTGTCCTCAATAGGTACTTGTAAAAGAAATCACCACTATAAAAGTAACAATAACTGTTCGTACCCTGAGGCTAGGTGGCAAGTTGCCCCTCGATATCCTAAATCTGAGGATAGCTATGCAACCGCAGCAAAGAAAGTCATCAAATCTACCAGTACTCAGACTGAGACTATTTTACTTCATTTGACTAGATTACCCCTATTATCAACATTGAAGCCAAAATCTGTATCAACATCAATTACAAAGAAAAAGGCTCCTTCGCCAAAGTCAAAAGCCTTCAAGGCTTATAAGTTAAAATCTTCTAGGGAGGGTTCTTCTAGACCCTCCATATCCACCCATAAAGCCTTGTCCCTGGAGGCTGACGCTGCTTATCTACACCCCTCGGACAAATACTTATCGTTCGAGGAGATGCAAGTTGACATGCTTTCCAGCTCCGGGAAAGAAGCTTTTCAAAATAAGCAATAATTTCCTTTGTTTCTTGGAACTGCCATGCTTTGCGTTCTCATCATGATGACATCAAGTCTATAATTTCAGCCTACAACCCCGCATGTGTTACACTTCAGGAAACATTCCTGAAGTCCAGCAATAACTTTTCTATTTGTGGGTTTTAAAGCTTTAGAAAAGACTGTGGTGACAGTGGTGTAGTGTCTAGAGGTGTTTGTATTTTAACACCCAATATACATCACACCACTGACCAACCTTTAAATACTACACTACAGTCTGTAGCTGAACGAATTCATACAGCATGTTTGTTGACAGTCTCTAGCTTGTATTTGTCACCACATGATGTCATCCGCCAAGAGAAACTCGATCCATTAATAGATCAGCTGCCAACAACATTTCTAATGTTAGGTGACTTTAACGATCATAGTTCTTTGTGGGGAAGTTAAAATACTAATTCTCGCGGTCGGCAGATAGAGCGGTTTATTTCAGAAAACAGTCCCTTTCAGCTTCATACCGATTAGAAAACATATTTCCATTTACCTAAAAGAACATTTCATTCTTTTGATCTGGCCATTTGTTCACCATCTCTTCTGCCATTGTTAAATTTAACTGTAGGAAATGATCTGCACAATAGCGATCATTTTCCTCTCGTCATCTCCCAGACTAGAGGTAGTAGTGTAGGACAACGTTTACCTACTTAAGTCACGTAAGTTACGTGTACAGTCGGGCTGATTGTACGCTGTTTACAAAATTGGCAGTTGTTGATAATTAAATGATTAGGATCAATGATATTGATGACGCCGTATGTAAAGTCACCGAAACAGTTATTAATGCAGCTGATGCATCAGTACCTAAGAGTTCCCCTATAGCACACAGGCATTGCAAACCTTGATGGAATGATGAATGTCAAAAAACCTACAAGAAACAGAAAAAGTTAAAGGGGTTATTTAGAAGATACCCTTCAATGGAGAATCTTTTGGCCATTAAGAGAGCAAAAGCATTAGCTCGCAGAACTCGTCGTTGAATTTAGAAGGAATCCATGTCTCGCTATATATTATTAATAACATCTTCCATATCCAGTAAACAGTTGTGGAGACAAGTGAAAGCAGCCAATGGAATATATAGAGAATTTTCCGTTCCTATTTTGAAATACAGAGCTGCTGTATACTCTTATCCTAAGAATATCGCTAACGTCCTTGGTGAAACCTTTGCTAGCGTCTCAAGCAACGACTCTTATAGTCCTTCCTTCTTGAGGACCAAGAGTCGTGCTGAGCGAACATAATTCGTTTCAACCATGGACAAGCTTTGCCTTACAACTTTGAATTTAGGATGTTGGAATTGAAAAAAGCATTACAGCAGGCCAACAATACCTGTCCAGGACCTGATGGAATCAGCTGTCAAATGCTTCGTCATTTAAGTCCCGATTCCCTTTTGAACTTGCTGTTTTTGTTCAATAGGATCTGGACTGAAAAAATTTCCATCACTTTGGAGCGAAGCAATAGTGATTCCGATCCTTAAGGCTTGTAAGGATCCTTCTGTTTCTTCAACTTAATCTTCCGATATTCCTGCATAATTTCTTACGCTCCCGTGTTTTTAAAATACGTATTGGAACAGTTTTTTCCAATATTTTTATCCAAGCCGAGGGTGTACCCTAAGACTCTATTTTAAGTGTCCTTGAACATAAATTACATTCTCCATCAAATTTCATCTCCTGTATATGGTACGCTATATGTTGATGACCTGCAAATATCATGTGAGGGCACTAACATGCGTTTAATTGAGAGACAATTACAAACAACTGTTAACAAACTTGCTGCATGATATGCTGAGAATGGCCACACATTGTTTCATAGCAAATGTAATTGTGTCCATTTCTGCAAGAAGACTGGCATGCATAATGATCCTACTCTCTGCATAAACAATACACCCTTCCCTGTTGTCAACGAGATAAAATTTCTCGCAATAATTTTTGACCGAAAATTAAATTTCCTTCATGTTCTTCATTTGCGGAAGAAGTCCAAGCGATCGCTTAACATCCTCAAGGGGCTTTCTAATACATCTTGGGATGCTGATCGCACGGCACTACTTCGTGTCTACCAGTCATTAATTTCATTTCGTATTGAGTATGGGTGTGCTATGTATGGATCTGCTAGGTCTTCCGTTCTATGCAGATTCGGTACCATACATCACTCTGCTTTGAGAATATGTTCAGGCGCATTTCGCACATCACCCATCAAGAGTGTATATGCGATTTGCGAACAACTGCCTTTAAACCTGAGACGAATGCAGCTGTCTCTCAATTACTATGCAAAAATTATGTCTGACCCTCATCATCCATTACGATCCATGACTACTATTCCTGCATAAATTAGGCTGTATGACTCACGGTCATTCAGCATTCCACCTTTTCTCACTAGGACAAAGTCCAGTTTATTATATTCAGACCTATGTGATGTCCGTTTTGACAAAATGGACCTTCTTTAACATCCACCTTGGTATGATCCACAGATTAAAACCATCAATGTATTGTTCATTATATAAAATCAGACACGACAGCTACTGTTTTCCAGCAGCTATATGCCTCACATCGCTGTCAGTATACCACGTACACACTAATTTTCACCGATGGATCAAAATCTACAGAACATGTTTGTTGTGCTGTAGTTACTGAAAACAAAACTCTTAACTACAGCCTCCATTCGTCCTGCTCCATCTTCTCTGCTGAAACAACAGCGATTTATCAAGCTCTTCAGCAGATGAATAAATATGAAACTCGTAAATACTGTGTGTACACTGACAGTTTGACTGTGTTGAAGATTGGTTGGTTGGTTGGGTTTTATGGCGCCAGGTCCAAAAATGGACAAACTGCGCCAAGAGTAAGGTTTTTAAAGCTTTATTTTAATTTATTTTTCTTTCTTTTTTTTAAACCAAGCAACATTAAAAATTTAAAAAACAAAAATTAATTTATATATTACTTTAAAATCTAATTATAAAACAGGGAAAAATCAAATATATAATTTTAAAAATAAATTAAATAAAATGTAAAAAACCGCCCTCAAGAAAGCGAATAGGTTTCTATGGGTTGGATCCCTTGTTAAATCAGATAAAATTAATAAATTAGTATTAAAAAAGTGTAAATGTTTCTGGTTAAAATCATGACATGAAATTAAAATATGTTGAACAGTGTATGGTTCATCACACGCTTCACACCATGGGTTTAGTTCACTTAGAAACAAATGTCTGTGTGTGAAACGCGTGTGTCCGATACGAAGGCGAGCCAATCTAACATCTGCACTTCGTAGCAGTAAAATTGATAATGAGGTGAGGGATGAGAAAATGGTATGTAATTTGTTAACGACCTGCAAGTTCCATGATTCTTGCCAAAGACATTATATAAAACTTTTTATAGCCTTTCTCACATCTGAGAGAGGAACCGATGGTAAAATTGGATCCGATGCAGTCTTTGCAGATGCATCAGCTCTCGCATTTCCTTCAAGACCCATGTGGCTTGGTGTCCAACAAAATACAATTTCTTTTTCCTTGCCAGCAAGGGAATCCAATGCTTTGAAAATTCTCGACACAACAGGATGACAAGTAACTCTATTGTTTTTCAAGGCTTCAATAATACTCATGCTGTCAGTATATATACAAAATTCATGACAATCATCTGTATTCACGTGCTGAAGCGCGTAGTAGATTGCTGTTGCTTCAGCAGTATAGTTGGAGCAGGACGAATGAAGGCTGTAGCTAATAAACATATTGTTGATAAAAACTCCACAGCCCACATATCCTGCGGTTTTAGATCCATCCGTGAATACAGGTTTGTATGATTGGTTCTGACAGCTATGAGAATAGAATAGCTGCTGAAAAACAATAGGTGTTGTGTCGGATTTTCTGAAATCAGCAAAGGTATTTATAAAGGTATTTGTTGGTTCATACCAAGGTGGATAGAGAAATTGATTAATTGACTCTATCCGAACATCACATAGGTCTGTGAGCCAGAGATGTGATTTGGCTCTTGTGAGAAAAGGTGCGATGCTCAATATACGAGCAGCATATTGTCGTTTCAAAGAGGCATTAGGAAACATAGAATGTAACGGATGATCAGGGGTCGACATGATTTTAGCATAATAACTGAGAGACTGCTGCATACGTCTCAGGTCTAACGGTAATTGATGGCAAACCACGTATAGACTCTGGACGGGGTATGTGCGGAATACCCCAAAGCATATCCTCAAAGCAGATAGATGAACCGTGTCCAGTCTTCGTAAAACGGAAGATCTAGCTGATCCATAAACAACACTTCCGTAGTCAATGCGGGATAGAATCAATGACTGATAAATTCGGAGTAGTGATGTGCGATCTGCACCCCAAGATGTTTTTGATAACACCTTAAGGATATTAATCGCTCACACTTCTTCCGCAAATATAAAACATGCGGAAGAAAGGTTAATTTTCGGTCAAAGATAATACCTAAGAATTTAATTTCATTGACTACTTGTATTGGAGTGTTGTTGATATTGATAACTGGATCATTGTGTAGGCTAGTCTTTTTACAGAAGAGGACACATCTACTCTTGCTAGGAGATAAAGTATGGCCATTCTCGGCACACCATGCAGCAAGCTTGTTAACTGCAGTTTGCAGTTGCCTCTCAATTAATAGCATATTCGAAACCTGACATGATATTTGCAGGTCCTCAACATAAAGTGTACCATTTACTGATGGTGGTAACTGATGTAAAATGCTACTGATGTATAAGTTAAAAAGGGTGACACTTAAAATAAAGCCTTGGGGTACACCCTCGGCTTGGATAAAAGTATTGGAAAGAGATGTTCCAATACGTATTTTGAAAACACGGGAGCGTAAGAAATTCTTCAGGAATATCGGAAGATTACCCCGAAAGCCAAAATCATATAGTGAACGGAGAATTCCATATTGCCATGTACGGTCATATGCCTTCTCTATGTCGAAGAAAATGGTAACGAGATGATTCCTCCGCACAAAGGCGTTGCGGATCAGCGTTTCCAAATATATGATATTATCAAGAGTCCTTTACGGAAGCCACTCGGATTGATAGGAATTCATTTATTTGTTTCTAGGTCATATACGAGACGGGCGTTGACCATACGTTCGAGAGTCTTACATAAGCAACTCGTCAGAGCTATTGGTCGTTAGTGTGAAGGAACAGAAGGATCATTACCGGCCTTAAGGATCGGAATCACTATTGCTTCGCTCCAAAATGATGGAAATTTGTTTTCAGTCCAGATCCTATTGAACAATAACAACAAGTGCAACAGAGAATCTGGACTTAAATGACGAAGCATTTCATAGCTGATTCCATCAGGTCCTGGACTGGTATTATTCGCCTGCTGTAATGCTCTCTTCAATTCCAACATCCGAAATTCACAGTTGTAATGCAAAGCTTGTCTATGGTTGAAACGAATTTGTGTTCGCTCAGCACGACTCTTTGTCCTCAAGAACGAATGACAGTAAGAGTCGTTGCTTGAGACGCTAGCAAAGGTTTCCCCAAGGACGTTAGTGATGTCCTTAGGAGAAGAGCGTACATCAGCTCCGGATTTTAAGATGGGAATAGAGAATTCCTTATATAATCCATTGGCTGCTTTCACTCTTCTCCACAACTGTTTACTGGATGTGGAAGATGTAATAGAGGATACATAGCGAGACCAGGATTCCTTCTGACTTCGACGACGAGTTCTACGAGCTATTGCTTTTGTTCTCTTAAAGGTGATAAGATTCTCCGTTGTGGGGTATCTTCTAAATAACCCCCATAACTTCCTCCGTTTCTTATAGGTGTTTTGACTTTCATCATTCCACCAAGGTTTGCAACGCCTGCGTGGTATAGCGGAACTCTTAGGTATTGGTGCATCAGCTGCATTAGTAATTGTTTCGGTGACTTTACATACGGCTTCATAAGTATTTTCGATCATAACCATTTCGTTATCAATAACTGCCAATTGTGTAAATAGCGTCCAATCTGCCCGACTGTACACGTAAGTACGTAGACGTTGTTCTACACTACTATCTCCAGCCTGGGAGATGAAGAGAGGAAAATGATCACTGTTGTAAAGATCATTTCCTACTGTTAAATTTAACAATGGCAGAAGAGATGGTGAACAAATGGCTAGATCTAGAGAATGAAATGTTCTTGTGGGTACATGGGAATAAGTCTTCTCGTCGGTATTAAGCAGACTGAGACTGTTGTCTGAAATTAACCGCTCTATCTGCCGACCGCGAGAATTAGTATCATCACTTCCCCACCAAGAACTGTGGCCGTTAAAGTCACCTAACAGTAGAAATGGTGTTGGCAGCTGATCTATTAATGCATCGAGTTCCTATTGGCGGATGACATCATGTGGTGGTAAATATAAACTACAGACTGTTAATAAGCATGAAGTATAAATTCTTACAGTAATTGCCTGTAGAGTAGTATTCAATAGATGGGCAGTGCTAGGAAAAGGATTAGATGTACCTTCTGAATAGCCCCCAAAACTTCCTCTGCTTCTTATATGTGTTTTGACATTCATCATTCCACCAAGGTTTGCAATGCCTGTGTGATATAGAGGAACTCTTAGGTATTGATGCATCAGCTGCTTTCTTAATAGTGTCAGTGACTTTACTAACGGCAATATCAATATCTTCGATCGAGACCATTTTATCATCAACAACTGCCAATTGTGTAAATAACGTCCAATCTGCCCGACTGTACACGTAAGTAGGTAAGCGTTGTCTTACACTACTACCTCCAGTCTGGGAGATGACGAGAGGAAAATGATCGCTATTATGCAGATCATTTCCTACATTTAAATTTAACAATGGCAGTAGTGAGGGAGAACTAATGGCCAGATCGAGAGAATGAAATGTTCTTGTGGGTATGTGAAAGTAGGTCTTTTCGTCGGTATTAAGCAGACAGAGACTGTTATCTGAAATAAACCGCTCTATCTGCCGACCGCGAGAGTTGGTATCATCACTTCCCCACAAAGAATTATGGCCGTTAAAGTCACCTAACAGCAGAAAAGGCGTTGGCAGCTGATCTATTAATGCATCGAGTTCCTCTTGGCGGATGACATCATGTGGTGGCAAATACAAACTACAGACTGTCAACAAGCATGATGTGTGAATTTGCACAGCTACAGCCTGTAGTGTAGTATTTAAATGTTGGGCAGTGCTGGGATAGTTGTTGGATGTTAATATACAAACACCACCAGACACTGCACCATCGTCACCACAGTCCTTTATAAAGCTTTTAAACCCACGCATGGAAAAGTTATTGCTGAACTTCAGGAATGTTTCCTGAAGTGCAATACATGCGGGGTTGTAGGCTGAATTTATAGACTTGATGTCATCATGATGAGAGCGCAAACCATGGCAGTTCCAAGAAACAAAGGAAGTTATTGTTCAATTTGAAAAGCTCCTTTCCCAGAGCTGGAAGGCATGTCATCTGACATCTCCTCGAGTGACAGATCTTCGTCGGAGGGATGTAGATAAACAGTGTCAGCCTCCAGGGACAAGGCTTTACGGTTGGATAGGGAGGGTCTTTGTGAGTCCTCCTTAGAAGATTTTAATTTTAAAGCCTTCATGGCTTTTGATTTAGCATTAGGAGCTGTTCTGTTCGTTGATAATCGTGATTTTGGCTTTAATTCAGATTTTGTGGGTAATTTTGTTAAAGGAAGTGAGTAGTAGTCATTTTGTGTGCTGCAGGAGATGTTAATTTTCTTAGCAGCTGCTGCATAACTAATACCTTGTTGAGGAGTTCGAGATTGAACCTGACGTCTCGCCTCAGGATACGAACATTTTGTTTTAACTTTTATGGTTGTGATCTCTTTTTCCAATAGCCAAGTTGGACAAATTCGAGAATAGGAGGGATGGTCACCTTTGCAGTTGACACACCTCTCCTTTGCAGTGCAGTTAGCGCTTTCATGACCGACTTCTGAGCAGTGTGCGCAGGTCAGTTTACCTCTGCATGCCGTCTTCGAATGTCCAAAACGTTGGCAGTGAAACAACGAAGGGGATTAGGAATATATGGCCATACGGGTAAGTTCATATAAACTGCTTTTATTGATTGTGGAAGGTCTGGTGTTGCGAACGTCAGAATGAGGTGCTTTGTAGGTATAAGCTTTCCATCTCATCTGACGGTTATACTCTTAACAACACAGACCTTTTGATCCTTTAGATTTTCAAGGATCAAGTGATGTTCGGATAGAGACTATTGATAATTTTGCTCATCCGCCTTGGTATGATCCAACTATTAATTTTAATAAATCTTTTGCTCAGTTCTTAAAATCAGACACAACACCTATTGTTTTTCAAACGCTATTCTCCTCCCATCGCTGTCAGTATCAATCATATGCACCTGTATTCACGGATGGTTCAAAATCAGCAGGACACGTGGGCTGTGGAGTTGTTATAAATAACACTGTTTTTAGTCACAGTCTACATTCGTCCTGCTCCATCTTTACTGCTGAAGCCGCAGCTATCTTTTATGCGCTTCAGCATGTGAATACAGATGACCATCGTCAATTTTGTATATATACTGACAGCATGAGTGTATTGGAAGCATTGAAAAACAATAGTTTTACTTGCCATCCTGTTGTGTCAAAGATTTTTAAAGCATTAGATTCCCTTGCTGGCAAGGGATATGATATTATATTTTGTTGGATACCAAGTCACGTAGGTCTTGATGGAAATGAGAGAGCGGATGCAGCAGCAAAGGCTGCATCAGATCCAATATTACCATCGGTTCCTCTCTCAGATGTGAGAAAGGCTATTAAAAGTTTTATATATGGTCTATGGCAGGAATCATGGAACTTACAGGTCGTCAACAAATTACATACCATATTCCCATCCCTCACCTCATTGTCAGTTTTACCGTTACGAAGTGCTGATGTTAGATTAACTCGCCTTCGTATCGGACACACACGTTTCACACACAAACATTTGTTTTTAAGTGATTTAAATCCATGGTGTGAGACGTGTGATGAACCATTTACTGTTTATCATATTTTAATCTCATGTTCTACTTTTAACGTCTACCGTTTTAAATTTTTCAAAACAAACCTTTTAACTCTATTTGATTTGCTGGGGAGCCACCCCACAAAAACCTATTTGCTTATTTAAGAGCAATAGGTTTTTTAAACTTTATATGATTTGTATTTATACATTTTAAGATTTTATATATATTTGATTTATTATATTTAATATATACATTTTAAGATAACTTATACACTGATCTTTGTGTTTTAATATTTTAATGTTGCTTGGGTTTAAATATATATAAAAAAAAAGAAGAAAAATATTAAATAAAATAAAAATATTCTTCCAAAATTTTGTTCTTGGCGCAGCATGTCCGTTTTTGGACCTTGCGCCATTAAACCCAACCAACCAACCAACCAATCTCGAAGTTGTCCACAGTGGGCATTTGAGAAGGAAATCACCACGATAAAAATCACTACAAATTGTTCATACCCTGAGGCACGGCATCAAGTTACCTCACGCAGTCCTAAGCCTGGGTTAAGCTGTGCAACCGTTACAAAAAAGTCACCAGATCCATTAGTACTCAAACAGAGACTATATCACTTCCCCTTGTTAGATTACCCCAAACATCAACATCAAAGCCAAAATCCATATCTACTTCAATAAGTAAAAGAAAAGCTCCTACGACTAAATCAAGAGTCACGAAGGCGTACAAATTAAAATCTGCAAAAGAGGGTTCAAATCGACCCTCCCTATCCACCCGTAAAGCCTTGTCCCTGGAGGCTGACGCTGTTTCCTTACATCCCTCGGACGAAGATTTATAGCTCGAGGAGATGTCAGATGACACGCTTTCCAGCTCCGGGAAAGGAGCTTTTCAAATTAAAAAATAACTTCCTTTGTTTCTTGGAACTGCCATGGTTTGCGTTCACATCATGATGACATCAAGTCCATAATTTCAGCCTACAACCCCTCATGTGTTGCACTTCAGGAAACATTCCTGAAGTCCAGCAATAACTTTTCCATGCGTGGGTTTAAAAGCTTTAGAAAAGACTGTGGTGACGATGGTGCAGTGTCTGGAGGTGTTTGTATATTAACATCTAATATTTTTCCCAGCACTGCCCATCCATTGAATACTACTCTACAGGCTGTAGCTGTGCGAATTCACATCATGCTTGCTGACAGTCTGTAGTTTGTATTTGCCACCACACGATGTCATCCGCCAAGAGGAACTCGATGCATTAATGGATCAGCTGCCAACACCATTTCTGTTGTTAGGTGACTTTAACGGCCATAGTTCTTTGTGGGGAAATGATGATACTAATTCTCGCGGTCGGCAGATAGAGCGGTTTATTTCAGATAATAGTCTCTGTCTGCTGAATACCGACGAGAAGACATATTTCCATGTACCCACAAGAACATTTCATTCTCTCGATCTAGCCATTTGTTCTCCATCTCTTCTGCCATTGTTAAATCTAATAGTAGGAAATGATCTTTACAACAGCGATCATTTTCCTCTCATCATCTCCCAGACTGGAGGTAGTAGTGTAAGACAACGCTTACCTACTTACGTGTACAGTCGGGAAAATTGGACGTTATTTACACAATTGGCAGTTATTGACAACGAAATGGTTATGATCGAAAATATTGATGATGCCGTATGTAAAGTCACCGAAACAATTACTAATGCAGCTGATTCTTCAATACCTAAGAGTTCCCGTATACCACGCACCCTCAGGGGGTTTACCTTCTTTAGGTAAACACGGGTGTCACAATCCCGAGGTACCCTAGTGATCTGTCCTCTTCTTTCTTTTCTCTCTCTCCTCTACTCTTCTGCTTTTTCTTCCTCTTCTCCCTCAGTGTGGTTGCCTCGCAAGAGGTTGAGGGCTCCCCTTGAGTAGCTTTCGCCGCTCTGTTGCTATTAGCTACTCTTGAGGACTAAATCACCCACGTGTTTGCCGTGCGTGGAGACCCGTGTCCCTGGAAAGGAGGGTCCTGGTAATTGAGGCCTCCAGAGACCAACACATTACTTTGGCCTCTGCTTCAGGTAAACGGGAGGTGTGTTGTGGTCCTCAGCACATCAATCGGCTTTATGGATCAAGCGATCGGTACATCTACTGGGTGACTCGTTAAGGGTGGAGGCCACTTCAGGGATGTACTGTGAGCGTATAGGACCTGGCTAGCACTGGTGCAGCTGGTCTGCATCCCCTTGTTGGACTCGGTGGTGGGTGGTGCCGTCAGGTCCCGAATTTTCCATTTCTAATATGGAAACATTTGCTATTTCTTCTCTCCCACGGGAGCATTCCTTGTCAATACTACAAGCAAAATTTTATGTTTTAAAACGGAAAGAGGGTACCTTCGATAATGTATCCCCTTTCCTAATCCACAAAGCTATCAGTGGAAATATCGGGGAAGTGAAAAGCATTCGGAAAATGCGTTCTGGTGACTTGATGGTGGAAGTCGCTTCAGAAGCACAAGCTAACGTCATAAGTAATCTAAATACGCTTGCTAACATTGAGGTGTCTGTCTCTCCTCATATGAACCTTAACTTTTCTCGTGGTGTGGTATCCGCAAGGGATTTACTTAACACGCCTACGGATGAGATCTTAGAAAATCTCAAAGATCAAAAGGTCTGTGCTGTAAGACGCATCACTGTCAGACGAGATGGGCAGATTATTAATACTAAACATCTCGTACTGACTTTTGCGACGCCAGACCTACCGCAGCATATTAATGCTGCGTATTTGCATCTACCCGTTAGGCCGTTTATTCCAAATCCTTTGCGTTGTTTCCAGTGCCAGAGATTTGGTCACTCCAAAGCGACTTGCAGAGGAAAACTGACTTGCGCTCGCTGCGCAGCAGTTGGCCATGACAGCTCGTCTTGTACTGCAAAGGAGAGGTGTGTCAACTGTAAGGGTGACCACCCCTCCTACGCTAGGAGTTGTCCTATCTGGATACTGGAAAAGGAGATCACAACCACTAAAGTTAAGAACAATTGTTCATATCCTGAGGCGAGACGTGCTGTTACAGCACGTACACCTCAAGCAGGAGTTAGCTATGCTTCTGTTGCCAAAAAAGTCACCAGATCCACTAGCACGCAAACTGATGCTTCTTCACTTCCAATAGTAAAATTACCCCTTACATCTGTACAGAGGCCAAAATCAACCTCCACAACTATTCCCCGTAGAAAAGCTCCGATTGCAAAATCTAAAGCCGTAAAGGCTTTAAAACTAAAATCTGCTAAAGAGGGCAATATTAGGCCCTCTATATCCACCCGTAAAGCCTTAACCCTGGAGGCTGACGCTGTTTCATTACATCCCTCGGACGATGATCTATCGCTCGAGGAGATGTCAGATGACATGCCTTCCAGCTCCGGGAAAGGAGCTTTTCAAATTGAATAATAACTTCCTTTGTTTCTTGGAACTGCCATGGTTTGCGTTCTCATCATGATGACATCAAGTCTATAATTTCAGCCTACAACCCCGCATGTGTTGCACTTCAGGAAACATTCCTGAAGTCCAGCAATAACTTTTCCATGCGTGGGTTTAAAAGCTTTAGAAAAGACTGTGGTGACGATGGTGCAGTGTCTGGAGGTGTTTGTATATTAACATCTAATACTTTTCCCAGCATTGCCCATCCATTAAATACTACTCTACAGGCTGTTGCTGTAAGAATTCATACTGCATGCTTATTAACAGTCTGTAGTTTATATTTACCACCACATGATGTCATCCGCCAAGAGGAACTCGATGCTTTAACAGATCAGCTGCCAACACCATTTCTGTTGTTAGGTGACTTTAACGGCCATAGTTCTTTGTGGGGAAATGATGATACTAATTCTCGCGGTCGGCAGATAGAGCGGTTTATTTCAGATAATAGTCTCTGTCTGCTTAATACCGACGAGAAGACATATTTCCATGTTCCCACAAGAACATTTCATTCTCTCGATCTGGCCATTTGTTCTCCATCGCTTCTGCCATTGTTAAATTTAATTGTAGGAAATGATCTGCACAACAGCGATCATTTTCCTCTCGTCATCTCCCAGACTGGAGGTAGTAGTGTAGAACAACGTCTACCTACTTACGTGTACAGTCGGGCAGATTGGACGTTA
This sequence comes from Latrodectus hesperus, assembly GCA_037975125.1. NCBI lineage: Eukaryota > Metazoa > Arthropoda > Arachnida > Araneae > Theridiidae > Latrodectus > Latrodectus hesperus. The sequence continues at coordinate 82,752,836 of CM075860.1, forward strand.
TTTACACAATTGGCAGATATTGATAACGAAATGGTTATGATCGATGATATTGATAATTCTGTATCTAAAGTCACTGAAACAATTATTAATGCAGCTGATGCATCAGTACCAAAAAGTTCCTCATTACCACACCGGCGTTGCAAACCATGGTGGAATAATGAATGCCAACAAACTTATAGAAAACAAAGGAAGTTATGGGGGTTATTTCGGAGGTACCCCACAACGGAGAATCTTATCGCCTTCAAGAGAGCAAAAGCATTAGCTCGCAGAGCACGTCGTCGAAGTCAGAAGGAATCCTGGTCTCGCTACGTATCCTCAATTACTTCTTCCACATCCAGTAAACAGTTGTGGAGAAGAGTGAAAGCAGCCAATGGAATATATAGAGAATTTTCCATTCCTATTTTGAAATCCGGAGCTGCTATATACTCTTCTCCTAAGGACATCGCTAACGTCCTTGGTGAAACCTTTGCTAACGTCTCAAGCAACGACTCTTATAGTCCTTCGTTTTTAAGGACAAAGAGTCGTGCTGAGCAAACACCAATTCGTTTCAACCATCGACAAGCTTTGCCTTACAACTGCGAATTTCGGATGTTGGAATTGAAGAGAGCATTACAGCAGGCCCATGATACTAGCCCAGGACCAGATGGAATCAGCTATCAAATGCTTCGCCATTTAAGTCCAGACTCCCTGTTGAACTTACTTTACCTGTTCAATAGGATCTGGACTGAAAATAAATTTCCATCACTTTGGAGCGAAGCAATAGTGATTCCGATCCTTAAGGCTGGTAAGGATCCTTCTGTTCCCTCAAATTATCGACCAATTGCTCTGACGAGTTGCTTGTGTAAGACTCTCGAACGTATGGTCAATGCCCGTCTCGTATATGTCTTAGAAAGAAACAAATGTATCCATATCAATCAGAGTGGCTTCCGTAAAGGAAGATCCACTCTTGATAATATTACTTACCTGGAAACCCAAATCCGCAACGCTTTTGTGCGGAGGAACCATCTGGTTTCCATTTTCTTTGACATCGAGAAGGCATATGATCGTACGTGGCGATATGGAATTCTCCGTAGGATGTATGATTTTGGCTTTAGGGGTAATTTGCCGATATTTATACAAAACTTTTTACGCTCCCGTGGTTTTAAAGTTCGTATTGGTACGTTTTTGTCCAATACTTTTAACCAACCTGAAGGTGTTCCTCAGGGAAGTATTTTAAGTGTCACACTTTTTAATATTCATATCAGTACCATACTTCATCAACTTTCACCTCCTGTGCATGGTACTCTGTATGTTGATGACCTGCAAATATCTTGTGAAGGGTCTAACATGAATTTAATTGAGAGACAATTACAAACATCTGTTAATAAAATTGCTGCATGGTGTGCTGAGAATGGCCATACACTATCTCCTAGCAAGAGCAATTGTGTCCATTTCTGCAGGAAGACTAGCCTCCACAATGATCCCGTTATTCGTATAAACAACACACCTATACCAGTGGTCAGTGAGGTAAAATTCCTCGGAGTGATATTTGACCGAAAATTAACCTTTCTTCCGCATATATTATATCTGCGGAAGAAGTGCGAGCGATCGCTCAATATCCTCAAGGTGCTTTCAAATACATCTTGGGGTGCTGATCGCACGTCACTCCTCCGAGTTTACCAATTACTAATTTTATCCCGCATAGACTACGGTTGTGTTGTTTACGGATCCGCTAGGTCTTCTGTTTTACGCAGACTGGACACTGTCCATCATTCTGCTCTGAGAATATGTTCTGGCGCATTCCGCACATCACCCGTCCAGAGTCTTTATGCAATATGCCAACAATTGCCTCTAGACCTGAGACGTATGCAGCAGTCTCTCAATTATTATACTAAGATCATGTCGACCCCTGATCATCCATTACGTTCTATGGTTCCTAATGCCTCTTTAAAAAGACTGTATGATGCTCGACCATTGAGCATCCAACCTTTTCTCACAAGAGCCAAATCACATCTCTGGCTCACAGACCTATGTGATGTTAGGATAGAGTCAATTGATCAATTTCTCTATCCACCTTGGTATGAACCAACAAATACCTTTATAAATACCTTTGCTCAGTTCAAAAAATCCGACACAACACCTATTGTTTTTCAGCAGCTATACTTATCTCATCGCTGTCAGTATCAATCATATAAACCTGTATTCACAGATGGTTCTAAAACAGCAGGACATGTGGGCTGTGGAATTTTTACCAATTTTACAGATTTTAATTACAGCCTACATCCATCCTGCTCCATCTTTACTGCTGAAGCAACCGCCATTTACTACGCGCTTCAGCATGTGAATACAGACGACTATCATCAATATTGTATATATACTGACAGCATGAGTATTATTGAAGCCTTGAAAAACAATAGTGTTATCTGTCATCCTGTTGTGTCGAGAATTTTTAAAGCATTGGATTCCCTTGCTGGCAAGGGAAAAGATATTGTATTTTGTTGGATACCAAGCCACATGGGTCTTGAAGGAAATGAGAGAGCAGATGCAGCTGCAAAGGCTGCATCAGATCCAATATTACCATCGGTTCCTCTCTCAGATGTGAGAAAAGCTATAAAAAGTTTTATATATGGTCTTTGGCAGGAATCATGGAACTTGCAGGTCGTCAACAAATTACATACCATTTATCCCATCCCTCACCTCATTATCAGTTTTACCGTTACGAAGTGCTGATGTTAGATTAACTCGCCTTCGTATCGGACACACACGTTTCACACACAAACATTTGTTTTTAAGTGATTTAAATCCATGGTGTGAGGCGTGTGATGAACCATTTTCTGTTTATCATATTTTAATCTCATGTTCCACTTTTAACGTCTACCGTTTTAAATTTTTTAAAACAAACCTTTTAACAATGTTTGATTTGCTGGGGGAGCCACCCCACAAAAACCTATTCGCTTATTTGAGAGCAATAGGTTTTTTAAATTTTATATGATTTATATTTATACATTTTAAGATTTTATATATATTTGATTTATTTTATTTAAAGTATATATTTTAAAATAACTTATACACTGTTTTTTGTGTTTTAATATTTTAATGTTGCTTGGGTTTAAATATATATATATGAAAAAAAAAATAATAATAATAAATAAAATAAAAAATATTCTTCTAAAACCGTATTCTTGGCGCAGCATGTCCGTTTTTGGACCTTACGCCATAAAACCCAACCAACCAACCAACCAACCAACCCGTATACCACGCAGGCGTTGCAAACCTTGGTGGAATGATGAATGTCAAAAAACCTATAAGAAACAGAGGAAGTTATGGGGGTTATTTAGAAGATACCCCACAACGGAGAATCTTATCGCCTTTAAGAGAGCAAAAGCATTAGCTCGCAGAACTCGTCGCCGAAGTCAGAAGGAATCCTGGTCTCGCTATGTATCCTCAATTACTTCTTCCACATCCAGTAAACAGTTATGGAGAAAAGTAAAAGCAGCCAATGGAATATATAGGGAATTGTCTATTCCAATCTTAAATTCCGGAGCTGCTGTGTACTCTTCTCCAAAGGACATCGCTAATGTCTTTGGTGAAACCTTTGCTAGTGTCTCAAGAAAAGACTCTTATAGTCCTTCGTTCTTAAGGACAAAGAGTCGTGCTGAGCGAACACAAATTCGTTTCAACCATGGACAAGCTTTGCCTTACAACTGTGAATTTCGGATGTTGGAATTGAAGAGAGCATTACAGCAGGCCAAAAATACCAGTCCAGGACCAGATGGAATCAGCTATCAAATGCTTCGTCATTTAAGTCCAGATTCCCTATCGAACTTATTAATTTTGCTCAATAGGATCTGGACAGAAAACACATTTCCATCACCTTGGAGCGAAGCAATAGTGATTCCAATCCTAAAGGCTGGTAAGGATCCTTCTGTTCCTTCGAGTTATCGACCAATAGCTGTGTCGATTTGCTTATGTAAGACTCTCGAACGTATGGTCAACGCCCGTCTCGGATTTGTCTTAGAAATAAATAAATGTATTCATGTAAATCAGAGTGGCTTCCGTAAAGGAAGATCCACTCTTGATAATATTACTTACTTGGAAACCCAAATCCGCAACGCTTTTGTACGGAGAAACCATCTGGTTTCCATTTTCTTTGACATCGAGAAGGCATATGACCGTACATGGCGATACGGAATTCTCCGTACATTATAGGATTTTGACTTTAGGGGTAATCTTCCGATATTCCTAAAAAATTTTCTACGCTCCCGTTTTTTTAAAGTACGTAGTGGAACAGCTTTTTCCAATACTTTTGTTCAAGCCGAGGGTGTACCCCAAGGCTCTATTTTAAGTGTCACACTTTTTAACCTTTACATCAGTTGCATCCTACATCAAATTTCACCTCCTGTATATGGCACACTTTATGTTGATGACCTGCAAATATCATGTGAGGTTTCTAACATACGTTTAATTGAGAGACAACTTCAAACAACTGTCAACAAACTTGCTGCATGGTGTGCTGAGAATGGCCACACGCTATCTCCTAGCAAGAGTAATTGTGTCCATTTCTGTAAGAAGACTAGCCTACATAATGATCCTACTATCTTCATAAACAATACACCTATTCCTGTTGTCAACGAGATAAAATTTTTGGGTATAACATTTGACCGAAAGTTAAATTATTCTTCTGCATGTTCTTCATTTGCGGAAGAAGTGCGAGCGATCGCTTAATATCCTCAAGGTGCTTTCTAATACATCTTGGGGTGCTGATCGCACGGCACTACTTCGTGTCTACCAGTCATTAATTTTATCTCGTATTGACTATGGGTGTGCTGTGTATGGATCAGCTAGGTCTTCCGTTCTACGCAGATTGGATACAATACATCACACTGCTTTGAGAATATGCTCAGGCGCATTCCGCACATCACCCGTCCAGAGTCTATATGCGATTTCGATCAACTGCCTTTAGACCTGAGACGAATGCAGCTGTCTCTCAATTACTATGCAAAAATCATGTCTGACCCTCATCATCCACTACGTTCCTTGACTGCTACTCCTGCATTAATAAGACTGTATGACGCACGTTCATACAGCATTCCACCTTTTCTCACTCGGACAAAGTCCAACTTATTATATTCAGACCTATGTGATGTCCGTTTTGATAAAACGGACCTTCTTCTACACCCACCTTGGTATGATCCACAGATTAAAATCATTGATGATTTTGCTCGTTATAGAAAATCAGACACAGCAACTACTGTTTTCCAGCAACTATATGCCTCACATCGCTGTCAGTACGCCACGTACACACCAGTTTTCACAGATGGATCGAAATCTATAGGACATGTTGGTTGTGCTGTATATATTGAAAATAAAACTGTTAGCTACAACCTTCATTCGTCCTGCTCCATCTTCTCTGCTGAAGCAACTGCTATTTATCAAGCTCTTCAGCAGATGAATACATGTGATAGTTCTAAATACTGTGTGTACACTGACAGTTTGAGTGTGTTGGAAGCTTTGCGAAACAGTAGTTTTAACTGTCATCGTGTTGTGTCTAGAATTTTCCGAGCATTAGATTCCCTTGCTGGCAAGGGATATGACATTATTTTCTGCTGGATCCCAAGTCATGTAGGTCTCGATGGTAATGAAAGGGCTGATGCAGCTGCTAAATCTGCATCTGGCCCATGTCTTCCATCAGTTCCTTTGTCTGATGTGAGAAGATATGTTAAAATATTAATCTATTCTCTTTGGCAGGAGTCATGGAACATGCAGGTCAGAAATAAATTGCATGCCATATTTCCATATATCACCTCATTAACAGTTTTACCGTTACGAAGCGCTGATGTTCGTCTGACTCGCCTTCGTATCGGACACACACGTTTCACACATAGATATTTGTTTCTAAACGAATTAAATCCTTGGTGTGAAACGTGTGATAAACCATTCACTATTTATCATATTTTAATTTCATGTTCATATTTTAACCAATATCGTTTACTCTTTTTTAATTGTGATATTTTAAACTTATATGATTTGCTTGGGCAACCACCCCACAAGAACCTATTTGCCTTTTTGAGGGCAGTGGGTTTTTTATATTATATTTAATTTGCAATTTTTAAATTTTAAATGTATATGTATTTTTGTTTTTCCTTTAATATTTTATAATTGGATTTTAATATGATATATATATACACCAATTTTTGTTTTTTAGAATTTTAATGTTGCTTGGGTTTCCAAAAAAAGTAAATAAATTAATAAATAAAATAAAGTAACAAGAAAAAAATTAAATATCTTTAAAATTTATTTCTTGGCGCAGCATGTCCGTTTTTGGACCTTGCGCCATAAAACCCAACCAACCAACCATCCCTTGCTGGCAAGGGAAAAAAATTGTATTTTGTTGGATACCAAGCCACATGGGTCTTGAAGGCAATGAGAGAGCAGATGCAGCTGCAAAGGCTGCGTCAGATCCAATTTTACCATCGGTTCCTCTCTCAGATGTGAGAAAGGCTATAAAAAGTTTTATATATGGTCTTTGGCAGGAATCATGGAACTTGCAGGTCGTCAACAAATTACATACCATTTTCCCATCCCTCACCTCATTATCAGTTTTACCGTTACGAAGGGCTGATGTTAGATTAACTCGCCTTCGTATCGGACACACACGTTTCACACATAGACATTTATTTTTAAATGAAGTAAATCCATGGTGTGAAACGTGTGATGAACCATTTACTATTTATCATATTTTAATCTCATGTTCCATTTTTAACGTCTACCGTTTTAAATTTTTTAAAACAAACCTTTTAACTATGTTTGATTTGCTGGGGGAACCACCCCACAGAAACCTATTTGCTTATTTAAGAGCAATAGGTTTTCTAAATTTTATATAATTACTAAATTTATATTTATACATTTTAAAATTTATATATATTTGATTTATTTTATTTTATGTTCTATTATATATGGATTTTAAAATAATTTCTACACTAATTTTTGTTTTTTAAAATTTTAATGTTGCTTGGGTTTTCAAAAGAAATACATATTTATAAATAAAATAAAAAAAGTAAATAATATAAAATATATTTTTCGAAAAATTTTTTCTTGGCGCAGCATGTCCATCTTTGGACCTTGCGCCATAAAACCCAACCAACCAATATTCACGGATGGTTCAAAAACAGCAGGACATGTCAGCTGTGGTATTTTTATGAACAATGTTACATACAGTTACAGCCTTCATGCTTCCTGCTCCACCTTTACAGCTGAAGCCACTGCAATTTACAATGCGCTTCATCTCGTGAATACTGTAAATTCTTATTCCTTTTGCGTGTATACTGACAGCTTGAGTGTATTGAAAGCGTTGGAAAATTCGAACATTCACTGTCATCCGGTTGTGTCCAAGATTTTTCAATTATTGGATTCCCTTGCTGGCAAGGATTATGATATCAAATTTTGTTGGATCCCAGGTCACGTAGGTCTCGAGGGAAATGAAAAGGCAGACGCGGCTGCTAAAGCAGCCTGAAATTCAGTGCAATTTTCAATCCCTCTTTCAGATGTGAGGAAGTGTATTAAAATTTTTGTCTACTCCCTCTTCCAGGAGTTTTGGAGCATGCAGGTCACCAACAAATTGTGTTCCATTTTCCCATATCTCATTTCATTATGAGTTTTACCGCTACGAAGAGCTGATGTTAGATATAACTTGCCTTCGTATCGGACACACACGTTTACACACAAACATTTGTTTCTAAGTGAACTAAACCCATGGTGTGAAGCGTGTGATGAACCATACACTGTTCAACATATTTTAATTTCATGTCATGATTTTAACCAACAACGTTTACACTTTTTTAATACCGATTCATTAACTTTATCAGATTTAATAGGGGATCCACCCCATAGAAACCTATTCGCTTTCTTGAGGGCAATAGGTTTTTTACATTTAATTTAATTTGTATTTTAGATTTTAAAATTATATATTTATATTTGAATTTTCCCCTTTTTAATTAGATTTTAAAGTAATATATACACTAAATTTTGTTTCTTAAATTTTTAATGTTGCTTGGGTTTAAAAAAAAATAAATAAAAAATAAAACTTCAAAAACCTTACTCTTGGCGCAGCTTGTCCAGTTTTGGACCTTGCGCCATAAAACCCAACCAACCAACCATAATAGAAATAAGGTTTAAAAACTGAGTAGTGTTATCTAAGTGTAGAAAACCATGTTTAAAGTGTATTTTTACTTTAAAAAATTACATTTGTAACTATTTTAAATTAACGTTAAAAGGTAAATATTGCTTTTATTTATAAATTGTGCTTGATAGCAGAATGTAATAATTTTTTTATGTCATTAAATTTTAAAATTATTTTTAGGCTAAAAATGCAAACATTGCGAATAGGATGAAAATTACTGAATGAAAATACCACAAAGTAATTTCTTTAGTAAAAACCATTTTTTCTCTCCAAAATTACTTAAATTTATTATTATGTTGTCTTACAAAGACTTATGTATTTATATCTTGATTTCAACAAGATAAAAATTAATCAATATTAGGATTGGATTCAAAGATTTAATGTTTAATTAAAATACTTTTTACTGTTGAATTAAAAATCTAAGTGTTTTTTTTATTGAATATCAATTTTTAAATCAATAGTTCAAGATTTTACTACTTAAATAGAAAAAATTATATTACCTAATTATTTTAATGTATGCTGGACTAATATTTCAAATGAAGAGCTATTAAAATGTATACTTGAAAATTAATTTTTAAATCAATAATTTGAAAATCAATGTAGTTAAATGGAAGATATGTTTATTTCCCATACCAGATTTGGAATTCTTACTTTTCTGGAGAACTTCTCTTGTTGTCTACTAAAGGTTCTAGAATTTGAAGTAAGCATTTTTTTTATTTTAAGGAAAAATGATGTTGAAGATTATGTAAAATCATTTAGTATGAAATGTTTACATCTTCAATGATTAAGCATTTAGAATGTGACTGTGTGTGATCTGTGAATGTAACTTTCTATAATATTTTCTCTGTACACTTAATTTGGTAGCAAAATTTCTTCCATAATGCTTGTGATGCTGGATATTTTTTATATTCTTATTTTGTATTATTTTGTTTAATACTCTTACAAAAACTATCTGATCATAATATCTTCAAAATAAATTATTTTTTTAATCACACTTTAAATATCTAAGTAAATTAATATAAGAATGCTCATTTTCAGGAAAAAAAAATCATAAATTATAATAGCAAATGAAACTCTTAAAACATTGATTTCATTTTCACTAAAGTTATTTTTAAATCAATATATTAAAAACCTTTTTGTATGATAATAATTTAGTGTATTGTAAAAAATTAAATTAGTAACTAACTGAAATTTCTGAAATTCAAACCATTTGCTTGCATTTGTATGCCGGGAAAGGAAGTTAAGAAGCATGCTCTCAGTGAAATTAAAAAGCAAAATGATTACGTAAACAGAACAACGAACAAAGTTTCTGGAATGAATATTATATGTGTATTTCCATTCAAATTCTGTTGATTAATTTGATTTAATAAATGATTCTCTGATGTAGATTTAAACATAAATATCAATATTCTTCTATTTTTAATTGTATTCCTTTAAAGTTATTTTGTAGTAGTTCACTTTTCTAGACTTCAAAGACTTTACAGGCAAAAAGAAGCTGAATGGCATCTATGTTTCACACAATAACCTGATTTTTAGTTCTATTAAATATTTCTTTATTAATCTAATTTGAATATTATTAAAAAAGATGTACACATTTGATCACAGTAAACATCATTTATTTATTGAATATTGATTGGAAATTCATTTTTTCGATAGTGTTTCATATTCTGCTCTGCTTTGCATGAAAAATTGCTTATGATGGGCTGAACCTAGTTTCAAATAAATTGAATTAATAATTTGTTTTATAAATAGTAAGCTTTTTATATTTAAGATTTTAAATTTTTTTGTGTTATGCTTTAATTATATTGTTGATAAAGTGGAATTGTATTTTTAAGAGAAAATGTACCTCATTTATAAATTCTAAATTTTGTTTTCCTTTTCAGTTAAATGAAAATAACAAATTTATATACCTGAGGATGAGATTAAATTTAAAATAAGCAAATTGAAAAAATTGTTTAATTTTTCTATATTATTTATGATTATTTGGAACTAATGTAGAGCAAAAGAAAATAAATCCTTTAAAGGATTAAAAACATGGCAATTTGTTTCTACTGAGTGCAAATTGTAAATAAATATATCATGTATTAAATTTTATTAAGAGTTTACTGTTGTAAAAATGTTTAATCAAAACATTTAATATATTCCTTAGTAAATAACATTTCTGCTTATACTGAGCATTATTATGTAAATTCAATTCTATACTGTATTATTTAAATTACTGTTCTTCAAATGGTAATGTTATATTTTACCTAATAGTCTAACTCTTATTTTGATCATTTGAAGAGTCATTACAAATTTTAAGCATTTTGTAATTTCAGTTATTTAATCAATTCCAAAGGGTAAAAGATTAAATATATATTTTTTCCAGAAATTAGTCCCTTAGGTTTAGCATATATGTAATGGAAAAGATAAACATTTCTAAAATTGGTATTATGATATTTGACGTGCCATGTATCTAAACTGGACCAAAATGAGGCCTCTACTGGATTAGAGTACATCCACCTGATCTCATATCGACGTCTATTGGAAGAAATTGTGTTGTATTGCGCTGTTACTATATTATAGTTGATTTGATTTTGTATTGTTTTACTAATTATTTTTTATATATAAATGCTCTATTAAATGTATAGGAATATATATTAGATTTATTTTTCTAAAACTTATGTGAATTTTATGCTGTAAATAATAATTATTATTATGACTACATAATGTATGGATGTTGCCAAAATTAATACAGTAATTTAAGTTTTAAATTATAATATGTTTTTAGTTATAAAATACTTATATTTTTATTTTATTTTTTTCAGTGCCATTTTTTAAGCTGGTTTGGGTGAACTTCTTCCGGGAATTGCAATTAAGCATCATCAAAAATTGATGACCAATGAATTTGCATCTGAGTTCAGTTATTTTGATGCTAGGGATATGAAATCCTTTAATGGACTGAATATGAAGCAGTTAGTTTTACGTAAGTGCAATGTTTGAATAAGCATGTCATTGAAAGTTTTCTTTTGTAGAAATGATGAAAAAATACTTTTCTCATAAAAAAATTTTTTAATGAAATATATTTATGTAAGCGCTAATATATAAATTCAATTCTCTGTTTGATTACTTAGCAATGTTTTCATTATAAAAGTAATGTTTAATTCTATCTGATAATTTGAAGGTGTTTGTGACATACTTTAAACATTTTGTAATTTTAATTATTTAATCAAACACAAAGGTTACCATATTTACAATGCTGATATTTCTCAGAAATTTAATTGCTAATTATTTATTTAAAACATTTACTAAATTAAAATATAAATATTTCTAACTATGTTTTTATAAAGTTACTTAATGTCTTAAATTAGTGAAGGAAATTTTTGATATTTTTCTGATTAATTTACGCTGTTTTTTAATAATGAGATTTACACCCAAAGAGTTTAATGTATTAATCAGATTGATAAGAAATAAATTAAATTTTGATGAAAATTGTCTTCTGGATTTTTACTATTTTGTCTGAGGTTATTCATCTGAAAATGTTATTGTTAATTATTTTAAATATACTTTATTTTCAGATGCTGCGTGGTGAACTCCACAGTATTCAAAGACAACAGATGGTGAAATAGAAACTGCGATAATGAACTGGTTACATCATGCAAAAGCAAGATTTATCAATGAAAGAAACAAACATTTCACTTAATTAATATTTATGTATAATGTAAATAATCAGAATAAAAATTGTGTGCATTAAAAATAAATTCTAGTAGTTTGTTATATTTTTCTTGAATTAATTAAGATTTGCACTCTCTTGCTACAATGTTTTCTTAAACAAATTTTAACATTTACAAAGGAAAATAATTCAGCTTTTAAACAATGAAATAAGTAATTTTCAGAATTTTTGTCATAATAATTTGGAATATTCAATTGGGTGGAAAACTTTAACTAAAAAAAAGTTTATCTTTTACAAAAAAAGACATTGTTGAAATTACATCTAATTAGTTAAAATATTTGGCTGAGAAATAATTCTTATAAATTTCTCTTACTATAAAATTTATTAAAAAATACACTATGAACAAAATAATTTGCCTGATATTAAAATTAAAATTAATTTACACTCTACAAATAAAAATATCCTTGACTATTTTATTGTTACTCTCTAGTTATAATAGTATAATTCATATATTTATGCATTCATTGGAAACTTCTTGGAAGTATACTTGGGTTTTCCAAAGAAAAAAGAATCGTTTTATTTTAAACAATAAGAAACTAAATTTTCAAAAGGTTAACTATAAAATAATGAGCATAAAAATAATACTAATTTATCAATTGTGAGAATTTTACTACATTAAATTTGAACAGTAAATCTGTCAAAAATCTAGGATATTTGACTGAAAATTAAGAAAAATGTGATGCTAAAGCAATTTCATAAGTAACAAGCTAATTAAAAGTAATTTACTCTGTCTAGTGGACAAAAATATATGAGCCACTAAGATAGATGAGGGATTATTTCAAAATCTACGCACATCTAGAATACATCCATAAAACTACCTAGTATAGAGCAGTGCGTATGAATACACCCAAATTTCGTCCATGATCTATCCACTGGCAACGTCTCGTAGACGTATAGTGGACGTAAAATAGGTGGATATTTGACGTGCCATGGATCTAAACTGGACCAAAAAGAGACGTCTACTGGATTAGAGTACATCCCGTTGAGAATGTCATATCGACGTCTACTGGACGAAATTTTGTTGTTTGGGTTGGGAGTGTGGGTGTGTGTTGTTGCTGGGTATTTTGTGCCGCTGCTTGGGCAAATGACACATTGGGTCTCCTGAGGTTTTTAGTTTTTGTCGAAATTGGTGTGATATGTTGTTTTTTATTTCTGTTACTGGTGTTGCTAGGGCAGCCGCCGTAGGATGCAGTATGATTACTGCCACAATTGGCACATTTTGGATGTTCAAGATGCTTGGGGTGGCATTCTCTGGAAGAGTGCTTTTCTCCACACTTGGGCCTTAGGTGGCAGATGGAGGAGTTATGACCAAAGGCCTGGCAATTGTAACATTGCACAGGCCTTGTGTTGACATATTTTTCTACTTTTACAGTGACATTTAAAATCTCCTTGGTTTCGTAGATACTGTTCACAATTTCATTATTATTTAGAGTAACGAGGAAGCACGGAATGGATTCCTTGACCCTGTTCTTCCTCATAACCGCCACTTCAAAGCCTCTTTCCGTGAGCTCGTCACTAATGAGGTTAATGGGTGTTGAGCAGGAGGAACCTTTGAAGACAATTTTAACAGGTTTTTCAGATATGTTTTTAATAATTAAACACTCCACATTACTGTCGGTTAGATGCTTAGTTATGTTTCTATGAGCTTCAGTGGAGGAAGGAAGAACTTTAAGATATTCTCCAGAGAGTTTTGGTGTTAATGTTTTGTCAAATTTTTCTTTCAGATCTTTGATGGTTTTATTAAAATTATCTTCAAATTTAATCAAAATGGGTGGAATAGAATTAGTCTGTTGTTTATTTACATTAGGTTCAGTGTTGTTTTGTGAACCATTCTCCGAAGTGATAGGTCTTACTAAGGGGGAAATTTTATCATTATTTCAGTCTGAAGAGACTTTTTGGTTGATTTTACAGTCGCCGTTTTTTTTCGGCCTTAGAAAACCTTCGTCTTCACTCGCCGACGCAAGTGCTCGTTTGTTCTTTACATTAGTTTTTTGGCTTAGACCAACACTAGTTGACGGTTTTTGTGAGTCATGGAAGGCGATTGAGTTTTCATATAATATAATAGGAGTACCATCAGAATTTAAATGCATATCATCATCAATATTGTTGATTTGTGAAACACTGCAATTACTGTTCATATTTTCATTTACATTTTGAATAAACATCAAGTCATTTGTAACCAACGAATGAGAATTAACATTGCTTATACAAGAACCACTATTACTATACATAGATGCATTACAATTTACATTATTAAACATATTTACAACAGAAACATTTTCATTAGCAGATATATCAGCAATATTTACACTTTCAGAACTATAATTATGGTCATTAATGACCAAATGTAAACCATAATTATGGTTTACATTTGCAGAATTACTATTATTTACATTACTAATACTATCACTATTGCTTCTATCAGAATTGTGTTTATTGCTGTTATTTAAGACTGGCCATTTAGATTTATTTTTATTAGATTTTAAGCTTTTCTTGCCAGTCTTGGCATTTTTAGATTTAACATTTTTAACACTTATACTATTGGCATTAGGAGTGTCTGAATCTAAGTCACTTGGTAAGTATACATTATTTTTAGAATTATTGCCATGGAAAGTACAGTTAGAAATAAGACAATACCCAAATTGGGAGCACTTACCTCTCAACTGCTGACTCATGATGAAGGCCTTTTGGTAAAGACCGTTGGAGAAAATCCAGAATTGGTTCTGATGGAAATTTCCATCCGGTGATTCTACTCCTTCCGTTACACGCTTTTGCGTGGTTGCAAACACTTCGAGTTGTTCACTATTTTTCACAAGTGAACATAAGAGTTCACATCGCTCAACCTTTGTTATTGGCACACTGGGATCCAGATTTAGTAATTTGTCTAAATTTGGCACCATATTCTTTATTGCACTCTCAGAGTACAATTCCACGTTATTGACCCGAGAATTTATCACAACATTATTCGAGGATGATAACACTTGGTATCCCTAAGAAGGGCCATTTTGGCCGGACATCACTAGCACGTGTGGTGCGTTAGGGTTAACACAGGTTACCGAATCACTGAGTGGAGGAAAATCATTACGGCTTAGCACATTCGAAGTAAATCCAGATGTTGGACACAGAATGGGAGTCACACAAATCTCCGATTGAATGAATTCATTTTCACTGGCAGGGATAGTAGTGTCCATACCCACTACCGGCAAGGTCAGGTGAAGAAGAACGGAGACCCTTCGGAGCTCGATCGGCGGCACCGCCATCTGCAGCCATCGGCAGGGAGAGGCAGCACGAGGGAGAAGTAATAACCGGTTTTCACAGGAGAAATAAACTCGCACGAGCTATCCAAAAACACACACCAAAAATATCCAAAAGGTATCCAAGACCTCTTGCACTTGAGAGTTCCAGAGCGAGAAACCGACTAATGTAGCAATAAACGACTGGACTAAGGAAAACGATAATTTAAAATTATGTAAGCAATAAACAAAAATAATTACAATTGCAGTTAATTACCTACTTTTAATATATGTCCAGATAACATCCATTAGGAAAGTCTTAAATACATCCATCATGGACTTCCAAATTACAGCTATCATGGACATATAAATTACGTCTACTACAGATCCAAATGTTAATACTCCAGAACTCATCCATCTTGGATGTCAATCCGACGTTCATATGTAGTCGATAGAAGACAATCCAGTTCATATCTTACCTTGGACGTCTTTATGACATCCAAAAGGTATCCAAGACGTCTTTTATATAAAACCATAAAAATATTTTATATAAAACCATAAAATTAAATAATATTATTAATGTTAATTTAAATAATTATCATTTATAAATAAGCATTTACTTAAATATTAATAAAAAGATCTATAAAAAATAATTCTTATTATTTATGCAACATTTCATTAATGGCAAGTTTTTGTTTTTCCTGTAATGCTTTAATTTCTAGTATGAGGCAAAGAAATGTAAGTTATTTATCTACAAACCGTTTTTTTTTTTAATTGTAAATTTCTAAATCTTTTTACACGCAATTCATTTAATAAAAAAATCAAGACAATTTATTATTTACATTTATTTTCAGAATTTATATCTGTTCTAAGTAAATTTTCCAATTACTCAATCGTAATTTTCAAAGACTTCCAATGTTCATATATAAAATTATAATTAAAGTATAAAATTAGATGAGATACTATAATTTCAATTTTTCAACCTAATCAGCTTAATTTTTTATTAGAATTTAGTTAGAATTTCCAATTATGTAAATGAATTTTTATAATTAACTGGTAAATATTTTGCAAAGAATTGTAAAGTGTGAAGTTTAATCAATTACAAAGAGGTTTTATTTTACGTTTGCTTACAAAAATACAGCAATTAATCAGAAAAATCAACTTAAATTTAATTTCCTTTATTTTTCTATAATTAAACATTAACGAGACAAACATAGTAAAATTTTTATGTACAAAAGATAATAATTTTTATTGTAAAAGACTTATACTTGTTATATTTTTAAGATAAACCAGTTTTTTCTAAAATAAAAATTGCATTAACTCACATATCTTGTTTCAGTTTCCTGAAACTTAATCAATTTATGGTTAAATAAAGTAGCTTTGCAATTAAAACTATTAATAATGTTTAAGTAAACATAATTATTTTATATTAGATATAGTTGCATAAAATTTCAGTAACTATCAAAATATATAAAATAGTTTTACCAATAATCTAAATGTTATAATGTATTAAGGTAAAATACTGAGAAACAACGTTTAATAAAAAATGGAGGAACAAAAATACATATATTTTATTTACATCAATCCATAATTTAAGAAATAAACATCATAGTAACACATGATGATATAAATAAAGATAAGGTAAAAATTAACTTAATTAAAGCTTTTTTTTCAATTCGAATTTTTAAACTAAAATGAATAAACTACCTTTATTAGGTTTAAATCAACATTCTCATTATCTGAATAAAAATAAATCGTATGGTACAATGTATATGGAATTATAATAAAAATATGCATAGTAAAAATAACAATGAAAGTATGTAATCAGATTTAATTTAAATATTTTTTTTTAAATTTAAGAAATCTTACCTTATTTAAGGTTCAAATAAATATTTTATATATGTTCATAAAATAAAATAAAATTTTTAAAAGAAATAATAACAAAAATAAAAGTTAATACAAATTGCTAAATACATAACAAGAATATCATGCTTTTCTTATATTTAAAAAAACGTCATATATTTGAAAAAGAACGATAATCAATAAATAGACGTGCCAAGATTATTGGTTTTCTCAACTCATTTATTTTATTAACCGAACTGCGAAACAAATGTACATGCGTATTTTATTTCGCAATATAAATTCATATATCCCTCTCCAACATAAAGAGATCTTTCAATTCCCAAGTATCCCTCTTCTATTTACCAGTTAAACTAACTGTCATATCCCTTCTCCCACCCAGCCTCCCTACCATGAGAAACTACCATAATCTCATAATTCATTCGTCTGTATCGATATATCGATGACATTGTTAATTGTACTCGCTCTGTCATTGGCTCTTCTGTACTTGTTACAGAAGAACCAATGACAGAGCGCCAAGTACACTTATTACTTTGTAACAAATACGTACGCACTTACTCGCTGATTACTTTGTAACAAGCTAGTACGTGAGTACTTGCTTGTTACTTTGTAACAGGCACGTGCTCACGTACTGGCTGATTACTTTGTAACAGGCACGTACTCGCTCTGCCTTTGAAACTGGTCAAGTACATTGTACCTGCAACTGTCTGAGGATAATCGAACTCGCGCTGACTTTATTGCTGGAAGTACTGAGTATTTGGAAAAAAAAGTACTAATTGCAGGTTGTTACATTCATTCAAATACTGATTACAAAATATTGGTTATAGGTATTTCTTCCCATCCCTAATCTATGGATCTTTAAAAGACGTCTAATAGACGTGTGTGATTGCATGGGTATATTTGTGCTAGGGATGGGGTTTTGTTACTGTTCTTGTACTTAGTACGTACTGAGTACAGGTACTTTTAAAGTAACAAGTATTTTACCAATTACATTTCGTACTTGTTACAATTTTTTTTGTACTGTCATCTATCGGATTAAAATATAATGACAAATTTTTTTAAATTTTATAAATAAATTGAATAAAAACTAAATTAATAATAAATAAATTAATTATTAATTAAAACCAAATAAGTAGATCAATAATATTTGATATAAAACCATAATATTAATTAATATAATTAATGTTAATTTAAATTATTATCATTTATTAATAAACATTCAATTAAATATTAATAAAAAGATCTATAAAAATAATTCTTATTATTTATGCAATATTTCAATAATGGCAAGTTTTTGTTTTTCCTGTAATGCTTTAATTTCTAAGAAATATAAATTGTTTATCTACAAACCGTTTTTTTTTTTTTTTTTTTTTTGTAAAAAAAAAAATTGTAAATTTCTAAATCTTTTTACACCAATTCTAAATTTTCTTACACCAATTAGATTTGTGCTAGGGATGGAGCTTTGTTATTTTCTTGTACAAAGCTCCATCCCTAGCACAAATCTAATTAGTGCGTACTGAGTACAGTTACTTTTAAAGTAACAAGTATTTTACCAATTACATTTCGTACTTGTTACAATTTTTTTTGTACTGTCATCTATCGGATTAAAATGTAATGACAAATTTTTTAAAATTTTATAAATAAATTGAATAAAAACTAACTGAACAATAAATAAATTAATTATTAATTAAAACTAAATACGTAGATCAATAATATTTTATATAAAACCATAAAATTAATTAATATAATTAATGTTAATTTAAATTATTATCATTTATAAATAAGCTTTCACTTAAATATTAATAAAAAGATCTATAAAAAATTATTCTTATTATTTATGCAACATTTCAATAATGGCAAGTTTTTGTTTTTCCTGTAATGGTTTAATTTCTGGTATGAGATAAAGAAATATAAGTTGTTTATCTACAAACCGTTTTTTTTTTTTTTTTTTAATTGTAAATTTCTAAATCTTTTTACACGTAATTCATTTAATAAAAAAATCATGACATTTTATTATTTACATTTATTTTCAGAATTTATATCTGTTCTAAGTAAATTATGCAATTACTCAATCGTAATTTTCAAAGACTTCCAATGTTAATATATAAAAATTATAATTAAAATATAAAATTAGATGAGATAATATAATTTCAATTTTACAACCTAATCAGCTTAATTTATTATTAGAATTTAGTTAGACTTTCCAATTATGTAAATGAATTTTTATAATTAACTGGTAAATATTTTGCTAAGAATTGTAAAGTGGGAAGTTTAATCAATTACAAAGAGGTTTTATTTTACATTTGCTTCTAAAAATACAGCAATTAATCAGAAAAATAAACTTAAATTTAATTTACTTTATTTTTCTTTATTAAACATTAACGAGACAAACATAGTAAAAAAATTTTTATGTACAATAGATAATAATTTTTATTATAAAAGACGTTTGCTTGTTTATATTTTTATGTAGTAGATAAACCAGTTTTTTCTAACATAAAAATTGCTTCAACTCACATATCTTATTTCAGTTTCCTGAAACTTAATCAATTTATGGTTAAATAAAGTAGCTTTGCAATTAAAACTATTAATAATGTTTAAGTAAACATAATTATTTTATATTAGATATAGTTGATTAAAATTTCAATAAATATCAAAAAATATAAAATAGTTTTACCAATAATCTAAATGTTATAATGTATTAAGGTAAAATATTGAGAAACAACGTTTAATAAAAAATGGAGGAACAAAAATATATATATTTTATTTACATCAATCCATAATTTAAGAAATAAACATAACAGTAACACATGATGGCTTAAATAAAGATAAGGTAAAAATTAACTTATTAAAGCTTTTTTTTGCATTTCGAATTTTTAAACTAAAATGAATAAACTACCTTTATTAGGTTTAAATCAATATTCTCATTATCTGAATAAAAATAAATCATATGGTAAAAAATAAAAAAGAACATTTTTTCTAAAATTTAAATTCTATATATTTACAGTAAAATATAGTGAAACTAAAACATGGTTTAATTAAAAAATAAACATATTTATATGGAATTATAATAAAAAATATGCATAGTAAAAATAATAATGGAAATATGTAAGCAGATTTATATAATTTAAATATTTTTTTAATTTAAGAAATCTGACCATATTTAAAGTTCAAATAAATATGTTATATATATTCATAAAAAAATTAAATTTTTAAAAGAAATAATAACAAAAATAAAAGTTAATAAAAATTGCTAAATACTTAACAAGAATATCATGCTTTTCTTATATTTAAAAAAACGTCATATATTTGAAAAAGAACGACAATCACTAAATAGGTGCCATGATTATTGGTTTTCTCAACTGATTTATTTTATTAACCGAAACGAAATAAATGTGCATGCGTATTTTATTTCGCAATATAAATTCATATCTCCCTCTCTACTAACCCAAAGAGAGCTTGCAATTCCGAAGTATCCCTCTTCTATTTACCAGTTAAACCGCCTGTCATTTCCTATCTCCCACCCAGCATCCTTACCATAAGAAGCTATGATATATCGATGACATAGTTACTTGTACTCGCTCTGTCATTGGCTCTTCTGTACTTGTTACAGAAGAGCCAATGACAGAGCGCAATGTACACTTATTACTTTGTAACAAGTACGTACGCACATACTCGCTGATTACTTTGTAACAGACACGTACTCACGTACTGGCTGATTACTTTGTAACAAGTACGTACTCACGTACTGGCTGATTACTTTGTAAGAGGCACGTACTCGCTCTGTCTTTGAAACTAGTCAAGTACATTGTACCTGCAACTGTCTGAGGATAATCGAACTCGCGCTGACTTTATTACTGGAAGTACTGAGTATTTGGAAAATAAAGTACTGATTATAGGTTGTTACATTCAAATACTGACTACAAAATACTTGGTACAGGTATTTCTTCCCATCCCTAATTTGTGCCCAATACATAACTTTAATTTATATGATTAAATGGAAGCTTTGATCTCAATTCTGCAGATCATATGTTATTCTTCCTAAAATAGAAAATTTTTCTACGGCATTCTCTGAGTTAATTACACATTCTGAATTAAAGTACTTCAAGAAATTAATCATAATAATACGAAATTCAATCGTAATAAATTGAAGACATGAATAATATTTTCCAGAAGTGAGAAAATAGATTCCTATTATAATAAAAATGTATCTATACTTTATCCAATACATTAAGCTAAAATCTGAAAATATTATAAGATATTAAAAAAAACTATGTAACACTAGTTAAATAAATTTATAGGCTCCGTGTGTTGAAGCTGCTTATTATCTAAACTCCAGGTAGCGCAAATGCAATATTTTTGAATTCGCGCCGTTTGTTGACGTGAAAAATATTGAGGAAGGTAATTGTGTTCAGCTATTTTTTTTTTAATAATTTTGATTGTAATTGTACTTATGCTATACTCAGTTTTAGGAATTTTATAATGATTGGTTTTTATGATATGGATCTTTGTTTATTAGTAATGCTATTTTCTTATTTACAAATGCCGTTAAAATGCTCTAATGAAAATCTAACGTTTATTATAAATTATGTTGTAATAAAATGATTAAAACAATAATTAAGTAGATAAATGATTATTTTTGTTAATGAGTGTTTAATTTTTTCCTAAAAGTTCAAATAAACATATAAATGGATTGGTATTGATTTTGCAAATTAAGCATAACGTGATATTTTCCAACCGCCAATTAAGTATGTAATTTTAAATATGCTGTTATGTTCAGTAGATGGTTATGATGTTCTTAAAGTGGGAATTATTTAATCATCACTCTATTTGCATATATTACCTTAAAAAGGTGATATAAATTACGCAACTTTTTTAAAAGTCGTGTGATGGTGTCACATTATAATTAGGCTTGGCAGATCTCTGAAATATTCAATCGGGACACCGGAACACCCAACAGCGTCAATGATATTCGAAGTACTACACCCTTGGCGAGATTAGTGTTTTAGAGGTTAGTTTATTTTCAATGTGCTATATATAAATGATTTCTAATTAGGAACCTAAACTAGTGGAAGTAAATAAATGATATATTATTTCTTACTTATTGTTAGTTAGAATTTATTTAAGTGAGAAGATTAACTTTGAATGACGTATATAAATTTGAGCAGTATCTATATGTATTTATTATTGATTCCAACTTTTTCAGTAAGACTTTTGGTTTTTATCCTCTCCGAAAAATTTCACAAGCTAAATCAATATTAATTTTATCTGTCGTCAAGCCTTTTACCAATCATACCTTCTTTAAACTCCTACTGTCAGTTATGTATTGTTCGCTAAAGAAAATACAGTAAAACTCTAATTATCCAAATCAATTGGGACGAGAAACGATTTGGATATTCAGAATTTCTAATTACTCAATCTTTTTTTAAAAAAGAAGTCCATTTTAATTATTAATTGTATGTTATAAATGGGTGAAAAAAGTTATATATTTTTAAAGAGAAAGAATTTAATTAAATGGAAACACTTTTACATGTTAAGTTATTTACTAGTACTGTAACATATAACAGTATGTATTTACATTGCTGTAACAAAAATAATAGCTTGCTGAACATCTTAGTCATATTTTACTATCTTTATTTGTTTTTGGGCACCCAAATCTCGCATCTATTTGACTGCAAGAATTTACACGCAATCACATTCGAGCATGTACTCCATCCATTTCAAAACTTGCAATTGTTTCAGTAACTAATGATCTCATTTTGCTTCAATGTGGACATTAAAGTCATCATATCTTTAACACTAACTTCTGAACATCCAGGAATTTTCAAAAAAAATTTTTTTAATTCCTCAAGTGACATGTCATTCTAAGAAGACATAATCAACAATCTTGATCAGATTGGGAGCTGCTATTTTATTTTCCTGAAAGTGACCAAATAGCCAGAATCATTTTTCTTCTCTTTAAATAATTGCATCGTGATAGTCTCTTATTGCTTCCACTGTTTCCAATTAGATATCAAGTATGCTTTAGCATCTACAACTTTCTGTATGGTCATGATTGGCAAGACAATATTATCTGTTGACCATCAATCAATAGTTTTTTATACAGTACAGGAGTAAATGACCATACAGTTATCTTAAATAATTCTTCACAGTCAACTGCTTTTAGACTTTTTTGCTCATCTATAATATTTATTTAATTCTTACTGGAACGTGAAGTAAACCGGCTGAGATGTTAGGACTTTGTCTGAAAACTGGAGCATTGTCTTTGTCTTAATTGCTTTTTTATTTTCTTCCAAACAATGTAAATGCAAAGAAACCCTCTTGAGTGACAAACTAAACAAATCAAAGATGAAAATGCTAGAAAAATTACATTTAATTTGATTAATTTTATTAATAACGGCGGACACTGAGTGACTAACCCTTCACAACAATAAGGTTGGAAACTGTTACTCATTTATTGTTACTTGGTGGACACCTGAGAAGTTGCGGAGACAAGTAGCATTACCTGCACCATACCATCACAAATCCATTTATAGGGTGGGACACATTCATGCATCTTCTCAGAAGAAAGAACAAAGATGCTAAGAGAAAAAAATTTTAATTTGATAAATTTAAAATGTATGCTTTTTATCGTTTTATGAAATAACATCCTGTACATTTAATGATTGGTCATACATTTTCTATTGTAATTGTCTTTACTGCCTATTAGAATGGTTTTAATATTTGGTTTTTTGTTGTTTCATACTATTATGCAAGTGTTTTCATATATGTTTAATACTATTTTCATATTTCTAGCTTATACTTTTTAATTTTTTTAATCACTTTTATGAATATAGCAACCAAGAAAGGTTGCATTTTATTGCAGTTTTATGAAAAATACTAAATTGTATTCTTTATTTGGGTTCAGTTTAGAATAGGGTACCCCTTGTGGTTGGGCAAAAAAAAAATTGTTGATAAATGTTACCAATGAAATTTAATTTCTGGTATTTTCAGCATTTTAACTAACGTAGCTTTATGGTTGCCTCTGTGTTATTAACATTTTGGTGCTTATTTTGGCATAAAACATTGTCAAAAAATCAAGGGATACCCATAAGTAAACTTTTACCGTTTATTCATTTGTTAATATCAAGGAAATTTGAGAAATACCCAAGTTCAACTGTGATAGATATTCAAATTCTAAATTACTCCTAATGTTCATCAGTGATGTGTATTAAACTTGAAAGTGCTTACAAAATTTGAAGAAATAGTTTATTTAGTCTTTCACAAATTTGTTCATATCTCTACAATTATTATGTTAGAAAAAAAGTATTTGATATATGTTTAGATATTTAATACATGAATCATTTATATTTAATATAGATAATATTATATATAAAAATATATAGGGAAATGAAAGGTAACTTCTAGGAATTTATAATAAAATATTTAGCAATACCTGTAAATCTGGTGTTTAAAAAAGCATGTTTTAATTTATTCAGATGTATCACATTAGTGTTGTGTGTGTGTGATTTAATTAAATGTTAGTAATATTATAATTTTTTCTGTATCTGATCATGTATCAGTATGCATATAATTATAGGTATAGAAAGGGATGTGTATTATTGCCATTCAATAGGAAGAAAAAGCTTTCAGTACTGCTCCATTTAGTAGTTTAATTTCAATTCTCAATCAGAGGGATACAAAGTTGAAACGGTGAGAATTAATGAGCGGATGCCTCAAGAACATGTGTGATAGAACTGTTATTCCTAAACATTTTTTTAAGATAATTGCTTAATGGGCTAAATCCTAGAAGCTGGTACAGGTGCCAAATGTGCCAGATTTTAGATCATTGTTTAAAACGGATTCTTGCAGCTTTATGACATAATCTGATTATATCATCTAACCTGATGTGCAGTTGCAAAATATGTGTTTGAAGTTAATGGAAGTAAAATAGTAATCCCTGAAGATTTTTTTTCACTCATCATTTATGTCTGTAATGTTTGTTTTTGAGAAGTTGTGATATAAAAAATTAAATTTTATTTCAAAAGTGAGTAAAATTTAAAAATTCATATTTATGTGTAACTTGTGAAAGGTATTCATAGTGATATTTTATTTTCAAAGTTAGTAAAATGCAAAATTTTTGATTTTTGTATATGTGTTTAGCTAATGAAAGTTAAATGAGAGAAGAGTTCAATTTTACAATTAATTAAATTTGTTTGTTTTTAAATTCTAAAAAATAGTATATAAGTACTGCTTTATGCATTATTTGATTAAAATTGCAATTGTATGTAATATTTTATTATATATAGAAATATTTGACATATATAGTTAGGTTTATTGTGTAATCCTTATTATTGAGAAATAAACTTGGATAATAAAAAAACTTTTTCATTTTCATTATTGATTTTGATTTGCCTGGTTCTTCTCTCTGTACTAGACTGCAGCAGATTTTTTTAAAGGCTAGTGCCTCTGTCTGGTTAATTGGAAACCCAATTTTTCATAAGAATGTATTATTTAGCTTTTGACTTAATGTTTTTTTTCCCATAAAAATATATAAACGAATATAATTATAAAAACAAATAAAATTCTAAACCAATCAGATTATTACGTGTTTCCAATTTGTCAAGAAGGCATCTAATGCATTTAGCATTTTCCTTTTGCATTCTGTTACAAATTGTTGATAAATGCATCTATAACACCCCATCTTGCTTCAAAATTTGGATCATTTTTAACAAATTGGTCCATAATTTCATTTATAGTAATGAAACTCCTTTTTACAAATGCCATCGAAAGTTATTTTTTCTCTTCTTTGAAATCACTACTGTTAATATTTTAGTTTTCTTGTGCAGTTAATTCCTTGAGCTCATCATTAGAAAGACTAGATGCTGTTTCTTAAACCATTTCTTCAACATCTTCCATATTTACCTCATCTAAACTGGCTTGTTTCTCAAATTCCACTATTTCATCCATATTGACAGAGTCCAATGTCTTCGCTCTTACTTAAATCTGGCCTAATGTTCTACTATACTACTTTCAAAGATCTATCTGTTATCTCATTCCAAGAAAGGTTTATGTTTTCTACAGCATCCATGATATTGTAATTTTTCCAAAATTCTCTTATTGATTACTTCTCTTCTCTGTCTATTTTTTCAAACATCTGCTTAAATGTTTACTGCGAGTAATAAGCCTTAAAATTGGATATAATGTCTTGGTCTATTGGTTGGATTAAGGCTGTTGTGTTAGGTAGCAAGAAAACTACTTACTGGAATGGATGTTGTTAAGTCTGATAAATTTGTTGGCTGACTTGAAGCATTATCAATTAATAGTAGTGCTCTTTGTTCAAGTTTTTTGATTTCGCAATAGCGTTTAACAAATGGGCAGAAATGTTCAGTGAACCAATCCTGGAAAATTTTCATATATATCCATGATTTTTTACTAAACTCCCAAATTACAGGTAAGGTTGATTCAAGTATTTCTTTCATCACTCTTGGATTTTTGAAATGTTAAACTAGTAGTGGTTTTAATTAAAAATCTTTACTTGCGCCACCACCTAGTAGAAATGTTAAGCGATCTTTTGCAACTTTAAATCCTGATGCTCGTTTCTCTTCTCAGGATAGAAATGTTCGTTTTGCCATTCTTTTCTAAAATAGGTTTATTTCATCAACATTAAAAATCAATTTGGAGGATAGTTTCCTTGTTCAATTATTGTTTTTATGTTGCTGTGAATTCAGCCACCACTTTCGTATTACCACTTGCTGCTTCTCCTGTAATCTTTATGTTATGAAGATTATTTTGATATTTAAATCCATTAAACCATGCTCGACTAGCAACGAAAGTTTCACTTATGTCACTTGCCTCAGCCTAAAAGTAATTAAAAATTCCTATAGCTTTTCCATTATGATAGATTGGCTTAATGACATATTGCGTTCAATTTCGCCATCAATCCATATAGACATTCGTTTTTCCATTTCCTCTAGAATGTTATTTCTAGAACAGGTAACTCTAGTTGCAGAGCTTGACGTAATTGCAGTTGCCAATGACAGTATTTTTTCTTTATTCATAAGAATTGTCTTTATTCTTAAAGTTGCCAAATTCAATGCAGCACTAATTTGAGATTGACATTCACCAGAATCTAATTTTCTGATCACTTGCAATTTAGTTTCCAATGAAATGCTTTTTCTGGTTGCTTCCTTTTCTTAGTTTCTTATTATCACCCATGATAAAAACTAAAGATCATAATATTTGTCACTGTATTAATCATTATCGTATTATATAAATTTATATGTACAATAATGTATGAATGTATCAAATGATAGAAATGCGTCTGTACAGCACCACACCAAACAAGAAACACAATTCTCTGTTTTGGATATGATATTTGGAAACCTAGCGCTGCGCACAATTTCAAGGAATCCCCGGGTTGAAATAAAAGAGCGCTAAACAAAACAGCGTTAATCAACGTCTTACTATACCTGCCGGATATTATTATATAAAGTATATTTTTAAATGCTTACGTTCTTTTGATTAATTAACCCTTTGACGCGCGCAATATTTTTTTTTAAATTTTAAACTAAAGAATTCTAAGAATTGAATGTTATGATCCCACAGACAAATAATATATGAATTTAATAAAATCTACATCTACCCATTTATCTGTGGGTGGTGGTGCAAGGCGCGACCAGCGGCGTCTAGGACCTTGTTACCTAGTACAAACTTAAATTCATATATTCAGTGCTTTTAAGTTTTAGTCTAGTACAGTTCTATATTTAATTTTCTTATCACCATATTTATCATGCATTTAAAATACTTGTGCATTATTTTCAACTTTATTTTCTGCTATGCCTGACCGGCGTACTCCTGTACCATTTATTACAAACACTTAAAATTTTACTTTGCCGAACTGGCATATCGAATTTCATGATTAAATTAACTTACTGTATACGCATGCCAGTTCGTCAAAGGGGGCGTATCCCAGGTGTTTTAAAAACACTGATTTCAGAAAATCAAACTCTGGTGTCTGATGGTTTTGGTTGGAAACTTTTATGTTCATCGGTATTATAATTTTACTTATTTTGTTAGTAATGAATTATTTAATTGGAATATCTTTATCTATTCTGAAATTTTAAACTTAATTTATGTTATGTAATTATTATATATATTTAGTATCAATAAATAAAGCTTATTACTTTTGAGCTATTTATTGGCATGTTATTAGTTTCTTATTTATTAATAGAACGAAATACTTTAGGTATTTAAACTAATAGCTGGCATTCCTTTAACTGCATTAAAATATAATATTTGCAGCTCTGCTTAGCGTGGTAATTATTTTGGCAATTAGCCTAATGGTGGGTATTGGTAAAAAGACATCTGCCCACAGATATTTAAAAAGTAGTATAGACTGACAAAAAGGTTATGGGCCCAGGTTACGTATTAAATATCTTGAAATTTATCTCGGGATAGTTAATCAGTCATAATACTTTAAGCAAATTTTTACCCATCTTAAAATGTATTAGATTATTTAAGATGGGGGGGCTATATTGATATAAATTTTTGAATTTAAAGTAATAATAATCAAACTTTATAAATCTTTTTTTTCTCAAAAAAAAAAAAAAAATTGTGATTTTGTTAATTTTTCTTGCCATGGCTACTTACGCAATTAATAAGTTAAGCAACCAAAACTATGAGACATGGACTTCAGACATAAAGTTCATTCTGATGGAGAGAAATGTGTGGGAGGTTGTAAAAGGAGCTGAAAAAGCTCCCATTCCACCGATATTAAAAACTGAAACTGGTTCATTCGAAGATTTGAATGATACTGCGTATCTCAAAAGTCTTAAGGAATTTAACAAAAACAAAAATGTTGCTTTATCTCTAATATATTTGAATATTGATGAAGATCATCGACGTATAATAGATGGAATAGAAGATCCAGTAATTGCTTGGGAAACATTGATGAAATACTTCCATCCAGACACAAGAGCGAATCACATGACTATATTTTCAGAATTATGTGATACTAAAATGTTACTTGAGGAAAGTATTCTCATGTTTTCAACGAGATTATTAAAAGTCTACAACAGATTGAAAACTATAGATCCTACTTTTAATGAAAAATATGCTAGTTTTCAACTTCTGAGATATCTTCCTATGCATTTCGACAGAATAGTGCAAGTTATTCTTGGTTGGCCGGATGAAAACTTTAACTACAAAGCTATTACAGACGCCCTGAATGCAGAAGAGGTTCGTCTTCAGTTACGAGAAAAAGACTCTCTAACGCAGGCTAGTGCAGTAACGTCTGTGAAGAAACAAATTCTCTGTTATGGTTGTCAAGAGCCTGGGCATTATAGAAATTCATGTCCTCTTAAAGTACAATCACTGAAAGTATCCAGATGTTTTAGACGAAAATACAGGAGCCATTCCAGATGTTCTAGTCCAGAATGTAGGAGCCAAACCAGACGTTTCAATCCAGAGTCCAAAGGTCCGTACAGAGAACCCAGATCTGACTTTGTGGCAGAAAGGAACCAGTCACGTAGTTCAAATTCCACTTATCAAAATCAGCCTCGTTTCTCCAGGTGTAAGGACAAACATAAACGTGGTACTGTATCTAGAAACATCACTTCGACAAACAAAGACGGACATTCGCCATGTAAGTCAAACTTTTCTATTACAAGTTTATTTAATCAAACTAAAGAAAGAGTGAATTGGGTTTTTGATACAGCAGCTTCACATCACTTTTGTAAAGAAAGAGACCTCTTCATTAATTTTGTACCCTTAATCAATGAAAAGATATCAGTTGCCATTGACGGTGTTGACTTTCCTATTGAGGGAAAAGGAACTGTTAAATTGTTATTTGGTTTACAAAAGTATACATTAAATGATGTAATGTACTCTCCAAATTTACGGAGAAATCTTATTTCAGGTCCAAAACTAGATATTCAGGGTTTTGTGTATCATGGCGGTAACGGTGCAGTGAAAGTCTCAGAAAAAGGGGGAAAACGGTTTTTAAGGCCATATTAAAAGAAGGTATTTACCAAGTTTCACCCCGTATAGTTAAAGCTGACAAAAACGTTTCATTTACAACCAACTTAAAAGATAGCAAAGCTCTTGAACTATGGCATAGACGTTTTGGACATATCAGCACGTCCACTATTTCACATACCAGTAGGAAAGGGGGAGTGATTGGCTTACCACTCTTAAACGATAAGACAGTCTTTTGCGAACCATGTAAAATGAGTAAATATCGAAGAGTTTCATTTAAGTCTCTGAGAGAAGTGAGATCCAAGGCTCCGTTAGAGCTATTATATGCTGATGTTTGGGGTCCTCAATCTGTCAAAGGAAGAATGGGAGAAAGGTATTTTATTACCATAATTGATGATTATTCACGTAAAGTTTCATTATTTCCTATGTCTGAGAAATCTGAGGTTTTTGGTATAATTAAAACGTATATTACCAGAGTTGAAAATATTTTAAATAAAAAGGTTAAGGCATTTAGAACAGATAATGGGACAGAATTTGTGAATAGACAGATACAAAATTATTTTGCTGAAAAAGGGATCGCTCATGAATTAACGAATATATTCACCCCGGAACAAAACGGTGTTAGTGAAAGATATAACCAAACTGTCGCAAGTGGTGCTAGAGCAGTTCTGCAGGAATCTGGTCTTCCTAAGTGTTTTTGGCCTGAAGCCATGCTATATTTTACATATACTTGGAATAGAGTGTGCCACAATAAGCTGAACAAGACGCCTTGCGAATTATTCTCAGGATCCAGACCCTCTGTCAAACACTTAAAGCCTTTTGGTACTGTAGCATATATAGGTGTACCCCGACAACATAGAAAAAAGCTAGATACCAGAGCCCGAAAAGGTTTCCTCGTTGGTTACGCATTTCGTACAAAAGGATACCGGATTTGGATGCCAGAAACAAACAAAATAATTGAAACTATTAATGTTTCTTTTAATGAGAAAGTTGTGTACAAAGACACTTTAAGTGGAGCAGTGCTGGGCCCTAGTAACAGGATTTCGACTGTCTCTAATGAGTATGAAGTAGGAAGTGACGATGATATCGGATACCACATTGTACCTCGTGATTCTGAAAGTGACGACAGTGATCCTGAAGTCTCCATAGACGATATTCCTAGCCCTATATCAGAACCTAGATTAGTAAACTGGGAAAGAAAGGCTATTCAGAGGAAAGATAGATCGCGTACAGATGTCTATTATTATGAAGAAGGCAAGAAGGAAAGGTTAAGATCCCTGAATGATGTTGCAAAATACTGCAGTAAAAATAATATTGTTTTCAATCCTAATTTATTTGATTTTAAAGGAACAAATCGGACACAAGGTCTTGTTTTGAGCAGTCGTGATGCAGTTTTAACAGATAATGAAGATAATGGGACCACCAATAATCTTAGCATATCTAGCTGACTAGATCGCATTCCTATACCAAAGACTTATAAGCAGGCAATTGAATCGGAATATAAGGACGAGTGGTTAAATGCCATGAAAGAAGAACTCTGTATCATGAAGAACCGGGGAGTGTGGCATTTGGAAGACTTACCAGAAAATACCACACCTATTGGATGTAGGTGGGTATTTACCGTAAAAAGAGATGATACAGGTAAAATTGTAAGATTTAAATCTCGACTAGTAGCACAGGGTTATAAACAGGAGAAGGGTATCTCATATGATGAAACTTTTTCCCCTGTGGTCAACTTTAGTTTAATCAGATTTTTCTTTTCGTTGCTCGTATCATGTAAAGGTTGGTACCACCTTCAATGTGATATAACAGGAGCTTACCTTTATGCCCCTTTGGAAGAGCGAATTTATATGACACAGCCTCCAGGTTTTGAAGAAACTAGTCAAAAGAGAAAATTCTGTCGTTTAGATCGAGCTATATATGGATTACGACAAAGTGGTCGACAATGGTTCTATGAGATCCATAATGTTTTGTTAAAAATGGGTTTTTGTAAATTTCAGTGGGGTAACTGTGCTTATTTATTAGGAGATTACTTAGTTTTGATATTGTATGTTGATGACTTTGTTATATTTGGCAGAGACCAAAAGACAATCGATAAAACTATTAATAATTTGAAAAACCATTTTGACATAAAAGTACTAGGTAAGACTCGTACCCTTTTAGGCGTAGAGTTTGGTGAGGAAAATGGTAGTGTCTTGATTCATCAACGCTCATACATTAAAGACGTATGTGAGCGTTTCCAACGATTTAAAATACCAATTTCATCACTACCCATATCTAAAGGTTCAATTTATTCTAAAACTTCCTGTCCCTCTACAGCGGAGGAAGAAAGAGAAATGCTAAAATACCCCTATAGAAGTGTATTAGGTTGTCTATCCTTTTTGGCTAATAGAACTCGCCCTGACATCGCTTATGCTGTTAATATATTCAGCCAATTTCAGTCCAACCCAGGGATGAATCATTGGGATGGTTTATTAAGACTTTTAGGTTATGTTATCAACACGGAAGATTTTTGCTTAAAACTTTCTTGTAAACAATTCCAAATTAGAGTTTATTCAGATGCAGATTTCGCTGCAAACCGAGATGACAGAACGTCTCTAGGAGGTCAACTCGTTTTACTAGGAAATTCTCCCATAAGTTGGCGTACATTTAAAGAGAAAAGTGTCACCTTATCAACTATGGAAGCAGAGTTTGTTGCTATGACCGAGGCAGCTAAAGAAATAGTTTGGTTCAGTGGTATACTAAATGAGTGTCATGATAAAGGTATTGTAACAAGTGAACCAGAAATCCCAATTTTGTTTGTGGATAATCAAGCTGCTATAGATTTTATAAAATCTCCAATTGAAAACTATCGGTCAAAACATATAGATGTGAAGTTATTTTTCGTTCGAGATATGTACAATACACAAAAATTTAAACTCAGTTTTGTACGAAGTAAATTAAACTTAGCTGACGCTTTCACCAAGCCACTAACAAAATTTGAACTGCAGAAGTTCATTTCAAATATCTTTAAGAAATGATTGAAAGATATTTATTCATGTATTTTTTGCATTTTGTAATTTTAATTTATTAGGAATATTTTGGTTGATTTGAATTGAAATAAAAATATTGTGTGTGTGCATTATTTAGAGTACATTGTATGTTGTGTATCGGGGCCCCGAGTGTGAATGTTTATGTATTGTGTGAATGCATATTATGTACTATAATGTATTATTTTAATCACATACGCAACACACAGCCATAGTTGTGAATAAAGTATTGTTTTATATAACATGCTGTTTATGAACTTTTTTCAAGGGAAATGTGAATATTGTATAAAGTTGTAAACTTAATGAATCAACAGATGTTTATGTGATATGTTTATTTGAACTAAGTGTAAAGTGTTGCACATGTTTATAATGTTTAAATTATAAAATTTGGATATGTTATATTCAATGGAATTATTTTGTAATCAGATACCGGAGTTAGTAATTTCTTGTAAATCTAGAGTTGATGGTGATAAGAGGGGGGCATTGTTACCCTAGTACAAACTTAAATTCATATATTCAGTGCTTTTAAGTTTTAGTCTAGTACAGTTCTATATTTAATTTTCTTATCACCATATTTATCATGCATTTAAAATACTTGTGCATTATTTTCAACTTTATTTTCTGCTATGCCTGACCGGCATACTCCTGTACCATTTATTACAAACACTTAAAATTTTACTTTGCCGAACTGGCATATCGAATTTCATGATTAAATTAACTTACTGTATACGCATGCCAGTTCGTCAAAGGGGGCGTATCCCAGGTGTTTTAAAAACACTGATTTCAGAAAATCAAACTCTGGTGTCTGATGGTTTTGGTTGGAAACTTTTATGTTCATCGGTATTATAATTTTACTTATTTCTGTTAGTAATGAATTATTTAATTGGAATATCTTTATCTATTCTGAAATTTTAAACTTAATTTATGTTATGTAATTATTATATATATTTAGTATCAATAAATAAAGCTTATTACTTTTGAGCTATTTATTGGCATGTTATTAGTTTCTTATTTATTAATAGAACGAAATACTTTAGGTATTTAAACTAATAGCTGGCATTCCTTTAACTGCATTAAAATATAATATTTGCAGCTCTGCTTAGCGTGGTAATTATTTTGGCAATTAGCCTAATGGTGGGTATTGGTAAAAAGACATCTGCCCACAGATATTTAAAAAGTAGTATAGACTGACAACCTTGATACTTACTGAGTTAGTAGGGGAATAAAACTTACCTTGTTTCGTACGCGCTTTCAATAAATGATGATTATTGCAAACTTCTTAGATAGTTTGTATTTAAAATGCAGTATATTATTTTTTTACAATATTTTACAAAGTAAAGAGTAGTAAAAGTGAAAAATTAAACATTTATATAATTTTGTTGCTATAAAAACACTTTTTGTTTCTAAATGTCGGAAAAGTTCATATGATGTGAAAAAATTGTCCATGTACACCCTATGATTCTTACCATACAAGGGCTCGCATAACATTTTTATTACTCTTTCTCCTAGATTGTTTCCGGCTTCCTGGGTTTTACCTGTATAAATGTCAAATTGAGAAGCATAGCCGCTCTCATCGCAACGCATCCACACCTTATACCCGCGTTTGATGGGTTTTTGGGCATATATTGTTTTAGTGAACTTCTGCCTTTGAAACGAATCATTGACTCATCAATAGACTGGTTTTTTCCTGGTCTAAATAAACTTTTAAATTTATCAGACAAGTGTGTTAGAAGAGGACGAAGTTTATAAAGTTTATCAAAATTTTTGTCCTCTCTTTTTGGCATCAAGCTATTATCGTTCACATGCAAATTTCCTATTATCCACGTAAATTTCTTAACTGCCATTTGCTTTGACACATATGAATTGTGTAGAATTTCGTTGGTAGACCAAAAATCACGATAGCTCGGGAGCTTTTTTATTCCCATGAACATGTTTATGCCAATGAAAATCATCATATACTGAAGTGTTATAGGTGAGAATGGTTTTCCTTTTTGTGTCGCATATAAGTTAGTTTCAAAAACTAACTTCTCCATGAATGTAATCGTAAGGAAAGACATGAATATATTGATAGGATTTATGTCATCCATTAGTGTAATATCTTCTGTTGGGCCATATTCCTCAGAAAATTCAGGAATCGATTTTTTCACTTTCTGTCTCCTATTCCAATTTATTTGGGGTACTCGGGAAGGACCAGGTAAATTTATATCGATATTGTGTTCATCATCTGATTCTTCATCACTTTCCACCTGAATATTATCATTAGCAGTAAATGGCACATTTTCTTCTTTGTCACTATCATCATCTGAGATTTCTGATTCTGGAACTGAAGGAAGTTCTTCAAATAAAGCCAATGCCTCAGCTATTCCTAGCCCTTTGCGACGCATTTTCAATTTGAACAGTAGAAAAAAATATTTACACACAGTTAAAATATATTTCTATTATTTGTTTTAAATTTAAATAAAACTTTTACGTAAATATTATTTTCGATAAAATATATATATATATACACATTAAATTTAAAACACACAAAATACTATTAAATAAAAAGTTCCGTACTAGCCTGGGTGCAAATGCAACATTCAATGCAAAGAAAAATCTGCAACTGAAAAGTCATTCTGAAACAGAAATAGTGAAAGCACATGTTCATTGGGGATATAAGTGCCACATGTTGTTTACTAGTAAAATGACCCTATGATTCAAAGCTACATGTTGTTTACAAGTAAAATGACCATATGATTCAAATCCCCCTTCCCCACACTCCTAAACACTCTAATTCTCAGTCATAATATGCCGGACATGTTTATGTAGTCTGTGTTCTAGCTGCGCGGTGGTTGCGTGGTGTAACCACCAGGAATTTCCCTCAAAAAAGGAAAGTTTTTAACGTACCTAGTTCAAATTACTGCTGCATTTATATTGTTTATGACATACATGACGATATAGGAAGAAAAAATTTCTGATATTTATTATTATTTACATTAAAAAAGAGCGTTATTTTGTGTTGTTAAAAATGAACATTAATAAACGCCATATTGGAAGGAGTCCGACATGAAATTAATTTGGTGCTGTCATCTGTTAGTGTTATTTAAAAGTAAAAGATATGAAATCTATAAAATTTAAGTGAAAAATCGTGAAAAGGAATTAAGAAAAAATATTGAAAATTGGTGGTTTCATGGCGCGACCACTGCGTGTTAAAGGGTTAAAGGAAAATAATTAAGAAAATTGATGTATATTTATTTACCAAAAATATGAAAAGTGGTATTGGCATTTGAAGTTATTTTATATTTCTTTTATATAATATTTGTAAAATATGTGAAAATACGTTTCTAGTGTTTAGTTTTGTAATATTTTTGTTGTATATAAATATAATGAAATATATAAATGTAATGAGTATTGTTCGAAGTGACATCATTTAGGTTGGTGAAGTAATTGTACATTGCTTTTTCAATAAAATTGGAATCATGCCAAACCTATACCGTCTTCTAGAATTTTACTGTTTGATGTTTCTATATTTCAAAGTAAATTAAATTATTATTTGAAGACATGTTTGTTTAAGCTGGCAATAGCTGTTGGAAGATGACCCATCCTTTTTTTTTTACATTTGTAGCATGAAAAAAGTAAAAAAGATGGATTAATTATGAGTAATGTTTAGTTGAGTGTTGTTTTTTATGTATTAGTTTATTCAAATTTGCAATTTTTATTTAATTATTTTATTTATTAAATATTCTCTAAGAATATTGGAAAGTGGATTTATAATTAATTTATAAAATCACTAATTGTAAAACTGATATAATGTGTTAGTAATTGTTTGATTAATTAAAAGTTGAAAATTTTATAAACCAATATTTTTCAAGCTCTTGATACAAATTTATTGCTGAGTTGACTCCTGTCAGAATGCATTACATATAATGTGGTCTTAAAGTATGTTTAATTAAATAAAAACCAAGTTATTGTATAAACCAAAGTTATTCATATTATTAATTCACTTCAGTGACTTATAAAGTTAATGTTATATTATATTTTTAAGCTGTGCATCATTGCTCTATTAATTAAAATACTTAATTATTCAGCTGTACATTATTGATAGCACAAATGGCAACATTTCTACAGTTTAAAATTTTTTTCTCTAATCACAACTTAGTTAACTGATAGTACATAAAGAGCTATGGTTCCTTGGCTGTGTTTCAACATACAAAAAGTTTTTCTAATTATATTTTTATGAAATGTGTGAGCTCAACTTTCCCACTGTTACTCATGGAACCTTCCTGTGTTAAGAAAATAAGAGAAAATATTCAAAGTAAACAATCACTAGAAATTGCATAACTTAGGTGGGTGAAAAAAACTGCAGCACTCAGCTAAAAAAAGTATACATCACATTAAATTTTCAACAAGACATAGTATTGAAATAAATATTTTAGTTTATTTTTAAAATTTATGATATTATCAATTTTAAAAAGTTAACTCTTGAATAATATTCTTCTGTAAGAGGGGAATTATAATGAAACAGTGAAAAAATTGTGACTTTTACCCCATTGTTGGGTATATATGAAACTGTATGATTACAAGTTGCAATATTTTGTTTTACAAATTCAAGTTTTATTGGAATGAATGATTCTGAAGTCCACTGTAATATAATAGTGATTATGTAATATACTTACTTACTGTTAGATATGTTGACAAGACCTTAAGTTTTAAAAATAGTTGATTAAAAGAAATTGGGGGGAGAAATTGGATTTTTATGTACTTAATAATATCTGTACAAAACCACTTGAATTGAATCTTGATTTCTAGTATTATTCATACATTCTGAAATCTAAGTACTGATAATTTCAATTTAGAATTCTTTCTTTTTTTGTTTGTTTATAAGCTCTCTTATTGGTGCTAAGATGTGTTGATGTATTTAGTCTATTTTTCATTTGAGCTAGAAACTAAACAGGGATCTTCTGTTAAGGTATTTCCAGATGAACTGAATTCTACAAAAGCTGTACATTTATAAAGCACTTTCAAATAAATGATTGCTTTATTTCTTCAGCCTTAGAGGACTTATTACAACCATTCCATTAGATGATCGAAAAACTATTAACAATAAATGGTACATAGATATTTGTTTGGCAGAAGTCATCTACTAAACTAAGAAAAACAATAAAAATCACTGCATCATTCTTTATTATGACTATGCCAGCTTCCATATTGCACCTAAAACAGGATTATTTTGAGGATAAAAATAGTAATGTCTTATTGCCCATATTCTCCTGATTGATCCCTTATGTCAAATCAAAAATGCTTGGGCAGCAATTTTCAGCACTTCAAAAACTACTAACATTTTAGCGATATGTCATCACACTTTGGAAGGAAAATAATTTTTCAATGGGTTTTTCAAATTGGCAACGCTGAAGAGGCGCCACTTTTATTTGATATGTATTATAACTACACCATTAAGGAGAAGGGGACTAAGGAAGTTATCATCAAAACTTCGGGATGTGCAAAACAATGCGTAACAGTGATGCTGGCAATAACAGCAGATGGGTGCAAATTTTCCCCTTTCTTAATCTTCAAACGAAAAACATGTCCTAAAACCCCTAAGAATGAAAAGCTGTTCCCAGATGATGTCCTGATTCGAAACCAAGAGAAAGGGTGGATGACGGAATCATTATATTTGATTGGCTCCGAAATGTATGGGAACGCCATCCTGGTGTACTCTCCAATTCACCATCAATGCTTTGTCTGGATGCATTTCATGGTCATCTCACCAACTGTATAAAAAAGAAGATGCACAGCCTACACAGTGATCTGGTTATCATTCCTGAAGGAGTATGTTCAGGTGGAGTACAAAACATTGTTTTGTGAGCCAAACCGTGAATTGACCCCGACAAAAAAAATTAAGAGTGCTGCACCGCACATTGTTGCACACTGGGTTTCTGCTGCCTGGAAAAGCATTGAAGCACCTAATGATTGTGAAATCTTTCAAGAAATGCTTCATTTCAAATTCATTGAATGGCAGTGAAGATAACATGCTCTGGAACCCCGAGGATGGTGATGATGGGGAGGAAAGAAGAAATGAATCTGATTCTGACAAAGAGAGCTGCGAGGATTCCAATGATGAAAACATTAGTGAATTAAGATGTTTACTATTAATCACTGATTGTAGAAACTGTTAGCTAGATAGAAATGTTACGATTTATTTCATGTTCAAATTTTACGATAGGTACCATATATAGGGTAATGGTAATTAACAATGATTGTTTTTCACATCGCAATAGCCCACTAATAGGTTAATTCTGTGTTCTGCTACTTTATGTATCAATTCATTGTTGCATAAAGTATTGTATCTAAATTTAAATAAAATTATCATACCATTGATTGATAGTTTATATATAAATCCATTATTGTATAAAATAAGATTCATTAAATTCCTCGTACCATTGATCCACATTACATTCGCTGACAAACAATTTTTTTATTACTTAAAGTTTTAAAATGGGGATGCGCATTAGATTCCCATAAATACGGTACATTTTTTAAAATTTAATTCACATTGGTGTTGGAGATATTATATCCAAGTTTCAGTCACCTGCACAGTTGTGTTGTTGCAACATATAAATGTTTAGTATCTCTAAAATATGTGTTAATTAAAGTAAAAATTTTACATTCTTTAGGGAGAACTGATAAAAGTATATTGCAAAGAAACTGAGAAATCTATTTCATGGTTTTACTAATTATGAAACATAATTCTTAAGAAAAGAAGATTGAAGAACAATAGGTTTCCTTTTTTCCCTCATAAAGATAATGACTACAGAGGCTATTCACACTTTTTTAGATGATTTACAATCGCCATAAAAATTAATTTTTTTGCAAGTTATATTTTTGGGAGTTTAATTTATCATCTGATATTTAAGATTTCTGCTTACATGAAAAATGACATTTTTTAAAAGACAATCAATGAGAGGTTGACTCGCCTTCGTATTGGACACACACATTTCACATACAGACATTTGTTTTTGAATGAATTAAATCCTTGGTGTGAAGCGTGTGATGAACCTTATACTGTTTATCATATTTTAATATCATGTCCAGATTTTAACCAACAACGCGTTTACACTTTTTTAAAACTGATTTTATAATTTTATGTGATATAATAGGGGATTCACCCCATAAAAACCTATTCGCTTTCTTGAGGGCAATAGGTTTCATACATTGTATATAATCTGTATTTTAGATTTTAAAAAATTAAACAATTATTATTTTCCTTTTCTATATTTTATAACTAGATTTTAAAATAATATATACACTTATATTTGTTTTTTAATGTTGCTTGGGTATTTGAAAATAAATAAATAAATAAATAATTAAAATAAAGTTACATAAAACTTACTCTTGGTGCAGCATGTCCAATTTTGGACCTTGCGCCATAAAACCCAACCAACCAATAAAAGGATACATTTATACGCCTTCCAGTGACGATTATTTTTATTCAGTAAGTCTGAAACTCTGTAAAGGTCATGATTTTTCAATCTCTAAAGCCACACCAAAAATGTAATTAATTAAAGAAAAAATTATTATATTTTGGCAGCATCTAAAGGGAAAATTCTGCTAAATACTGATGAGATTTTTTTTTCGAGGGGAGTTATTTCAAAGGAGAGATTTTAAATTAAAAGTAAATCTTCTAATTAAAGGGTATGTTGTAAATACATTAAAATGCTGTTTAATTTCAATTATAAATAAAATTAACAATGTTTTTAATCTTAAAAAAGCAAACAAATAAAGAATTCATCTTTCCCACTGTTATATCTGAATATAGTAGATGATATGATTTATGATCTTTACTGATTATTTGATTTTTTACACTTCTCCAAAAGAAACATGTTATTTCTATTATTTGTAAAAATTGTGGCTGTATAATGGAATAGTACTAAATAAACTATGTGTCTGAATATATACTATTAGAAAATGAAGTGTAGCTTCTGTCTTTTTCTCATTCCTCATATTACCTTGACAAGTAGCCAAATAATTTAGTTTCTGACCAAGAGTTTAATAATTCACTAGTAAAATTACATTCAACTTTTATGCTATGTAACAATTTCTATTAAAACAGTTGATTGTATAATACTTTTTTGTAGTTTTATTATGGCACAGTTTTAAAATTTAAAGAATTAAAATAATTTTATTCTTTAAAAGGCATGTCTAATAGCACATTTGAAGTAAAGGAACCTGAAAGTGAGAGTGAAAAAGTTCTTGAATTTGGACTTGCCACTTGTGAAGAGAACGGAATTGAAATGGCTTCATCTGTTGATGGTGAGATTGCAAAAGATCACACCTATACAAAAGAACCTGATATTGAACAGGTAAATTGATTTTTTCTATTTTTATTATTTCAGTGATTTTTATTTATTAATTCAAGATTTGATATTTTCCGCTTGTAATCAAATATTGAGATTTAAAAAAATCGGTACTTACGTATAAGCGTAACCACGGCTTTTTAAGTAGAATGAAAATTTAAAAAATTTCTTTTCAGAACTATAAGTCAATTTTCCAAAAGTAGAAAAAAATGATCAAATTATAGGTTAAACGCTAATTTTACTCAAGTTTTGGGACAAAATTAGCTGTGGCGACACTAATACACAAGTACCAAAAAATCTTTAATTGCTTGTGAATCTTAAAAGTGTAGGTGAAAATTTTTATTTTTCGAATTTGTATTTTATATAGAATTTTTATTGAAAACTAAAACTAATATTTAATGACAGAATAGTTGAAAATTCAACAGATATTCTTATAAAACAGGAATGTAAAGTTTATTTGACTTGATAGCATCTTTACTGAGAAACCCAGTGGCTTAGTGAAAGCATTTCACACTCCCAAGACACTGGCTCGAGATTTGATACTTGGGCTGAGCAAGATCGACTCAGCTCTTCATCCCTTCAGTTGGTCGATAAACTGGGTGCCAAAAGCATGCTTGGGAACTAAACACTGGGGGTTTCATGTTAGGCTGACAACTTAATCAAGACATATGCTTTGCAACCCAGGTCTCTCAGTCAGGAAAGCAGAGGTGGGCACTGAAGGACTTGGTCCACATGGGCTGTCATGTCACATAGTTTAGTTTAGCATCTTTACTATTTCACTTTCCCCCCAAATTAAACATTGAAAGTTTAGTAATTTGTCTGTTTCAAATACTGTAAGTTTTTAATTTCTTGCGTTTTGAAATGAATTAATAATTTTATAGATACTTAGTCATGAAATTGTTTATATATCTTTACTTATATAATTACTTAATTAAACTCAAAATTTATTAAGTCAATATTGAATTATTTAAAATTCTTATTTTCAGAAATATTTTAATGTACAATGATTTTCTAATACAACTGCAGTTTTTATTTTGCTTATTGTATCAATTTGAGGAATTTTTTTAAAAAGATTTTAAAAATTCTTTCACACCATCACAGTTAAAATTTCAGAACCCTGTAATCATAATTTCAACTTCCGTTTATTTATAGTACAAAATAATTTATAATATAAAAATGAATCATTGATAGTCAACATTATTATAAAAAGAAAAATCTCAATAGTGTAATTTAGCTATGCAAAGCATAAATAGTTTTATTAAGTTGACAATAGTCTCAGAAGGGCAGTAATCCAATATTTATTTACCATTAAAGAAAATCAAGAACATTTAAAAGAATAGTTGCTGGTTCTAATTATGTAGTAATTGAGAATTCAAATAAGGAAATAACAGCGATGTTTGACATATTTCATACCCAATTAATTTAAGCTTGATAAACTATTAATCTGATATTTTGAAACAATGAGATTCCTTTCACTTACACAAGATAAATTTATTTAGTTAAATATAATCTAATCTAAATGTTAATACTGAAAACATTTAGTAAGATTATTTTCAGTTCTAAAATCAAAGAAAATTTTTAACATTTTTGAGGATCTTTTTACTTGAAATTCTAAATTATCTGAGCAAAATTCAGTATTGTAAATTTAAAATATACATAAATATTTAATACAGTTAACATCATTAATATACATAGATAATATATTAAAAATTAATTTTGCAGATTATTTCTAAATAGAGATATCTTTAATATAAAAGTTGTGAGAAATTATCTGGATTTACATGTACAGTATTATTTATCAAACAATGGAGAGAGGGTAAATTTATACTCATATTATTTTTCATGAATTAATTGCTTGTCATTTTGTAAATTTTTCATCTCCAGAATAACTAATTAGTATTATTGATTTGTTTCTTCAAAAAATGTTATATAATTCAATTTAATTTTATTCTTTAAAAATCTGTTCTCCATTTATTATTGTTGGGTGTCCTGTTGATAAATTTGTAATGAAGAAAGACATATTTCAGTTAATCTTTATGTATAATTCACTTTTTTTAAACAAACATGTAAAACGAGTTTTATTTTTGAGTGCTTAGAAACATTAAAATGGTTGTAAAATCCTCATATTTTATCTCCCTGCTTAAAAAGTTTCCATTAAAACAGTTTTTTGCTTTAAATTTTGTGTTCGAAGAATGCTTGCCTAATTCTGTAGTAAAGTTTAGTTTTTGCCCATCACATGACTTTTTTGCAGTTACATGATTGATAAACCAGAGTCAATTGCTGTTATTAGTCATAAAATGACATTTCCCTTGTCTTCAGTATGCTGTGTTGATTAAATAGTTTCTATTCACTTTCAAAAAGCTATTTAAATATACCTACATAATAACATGCAAATTCATAGCCTGAAAATAAATCTTGTTTACAAATAAGCTTGTTAGATATTTATTTTGCATGATACAAGGCATGTTGCATTGATTTTCAGTTTTGCATTGATGGTTGAAAGAGATGAAAATATTCATAGAATAATTTTTAAACATTTAATTTTGATGAGAAAAAATTGGTGAAGATAGAAATAGATGAAAATAAATTATTAAAAATTCATCTGAAAGCAACTAATGACCATAGCCATTAATTCAGTTGTCTGCTGAATCCTCAATTTAAATGTTGGCACTATTGAATCGCACATGGTTAAAAATGTTGTCTTAAATTTGAAATTTATTTAAATCTTTAAGATTATAAAAAATCATAGCTCTTGTTTTATTATTATAAAACTTAAAAATACTGAAAAATATTGCATTGTATTTTTTCTTTTCTTTTCTTTTCTTTTTTTTTTTTTTTTTTTTTTTTTTTTTTTTTTTTTTGGTAATGTAATGGCAACAAAGTTCCCCCCTCACTGGAAAAATAAAAACTGCATATTTTCCACTATTTGAAATATAGCATTAATTGCAAAATCTTTCGTAAGAAAATTTAAGTTCCTCTAAACCATAGGTTCCCAAAGTGGCCCAGGTGGACCCCCAGAGGTCCATAAGAGGCCACACGGGGTCTACGTAGACGTGAAAAGAAAACAGGGGTTCATAATTTGTAAGTGGGGTCCACAAAAATTTTGGCTTGGATTTACCTATCAACGTAGGCAGGTAGGATCATTCTCTAGGTAGGTACTCAAAAATATTTGAAACTCAGTTGAAACACAGATTTGAATAGAAAAATAGATAATAGTACAAGTGTACACCACATGTCAAGACTTGCAAAGTGCTACCCATGCGCCTGCTCATCCGTGATGCTTGTTAAAACCTGC
This sequence comes from Latrodectus hesperus, assembly GCA_037975125.1. Lineage (NCBI taxonomy): Eukaryota > Metazoa > Arthropoda > Arachnida > Araneae > Theridiidae > Latrodectus > Latrodectus hesperus. The sequence goes on from CM075860.1 coordinate 82,797,410, forward strand.
AAAGGGATGAATGTGATTTGCACTGTGCTTGAAATCTACTTTAGTATGAATACGAATGCCAAGAACAAAACATTACTCATTTGTTTCCAGGATTTTGAACATAAAAGTGTCACTGTAAGTGAATCGATGTCAGTGTTTGCAGTGCCGGAAGCAGTAAGTATCTGCCTATTTGTTATACATATTTTTTATTGTATATTGTGATTTGTCAATCATATTATATTTGTTTAACTATTTGAGTGTAGTAGGTAGTTATGTAGTAAAAAGAGATTATTACAAAAAGGTTGTCAAACACTTTGGCTGTAGGCAGAAATCCCCGAAAAATATCTGTGGCTGTGGGAAATTGCAAGAAAATTTTTGATAGCATTTCCCTCCTCACATCTTGCCGAAAAATGTTTTAGTGCCATTACCAACCTGTTAACAAAAAAAGGAGCAGACTTACAAAATTGAAGATTAATACTGATAATTTGTTGTCAATTAGTCAAGTACATCTGACTCATTAAAAGTATGACTATTTTTTTAATGTTGATTTACATTTCAGAGTTCATTGTTGATTTTTTGTCAATTGTTGATTGTTTGTAATAATAAATGTTTAGAATTTTGTATAACCACAAGTATTATTTTAATAAATTGGGCACAAAAAATGTACTATTCTTTTATTTTCTTAACACCCACAATTTAGGGTGATATTTTTTAGAAGTTTGGGGAATAGAGTAGAAATGTAGCAGTAGGGGGTCCACTGAAAATAGTAAAACTTTGAAAGTGGTCCACGAGAAAAAAAAAGTTTGAGAACCTATGCTCTAAACAAAGTGAGCACTTTTTATTCTATTTTCTTGGAGCATAATTTATCAACTGATATATATTAAGAATTTATGTCAATGTAACTGAATTTTTTCAAAACTATAAAATATCAAAGGTACAAGATAAGCTTAATGCAGAATGGAATTTGCTACTGAATCATTATTTAACAGATCTGCTTAACATTTATTAATTATGTTCTGCTTTTCATGTACAATACTTTCAAGGCTGTATGTACTGTCAGTGTATGGGAAATAGATTTTTTTAATTAAATAAGCAGGCAAATTTTTTATTTTTCATATGTATATTTAAAAATTTGCCTGCCTTGATTTTCTATGGAAAAAAGCAACTTTTTGTGAAAATCAGTTCAAGAATTATTAGAAAAATGTATACAGCAACAAGTGTTTTGAAATTGTGCACCAACTAGTAGTAGTTATTAATCTTCTCATAAATATTGAAAAATATTTTTCTTTTATTGATAAAAGGGGAAAAACGTGCTTAATTGTAAATTATATGCAAATGTTGAGAATGATTGATTGTGATAGTCTCCTTTTTGTTGAATTGAAAGTTTTTATTCCATTGCAAAAGTTTTAATCATTTTTAAAAAATAATAACAGTACATTAAAGCAATGATTTTTCCGGAAATTTTTAGTACTCCTACTTTACTAATTTATACTACTGAAAAATTCAAACCACTTGGTGTAAAATTTTGTCTTTTTTAATATTAGGTCTACTGAAAAGTTCTGTCCACTTTTGGAATAAAACAAAATATAAATTTTTTGTAATGTCTATAAACTTTCTTAAATAATATAATTGTCATTATTATTAGTTACTTCTTGCCAGTGTAAGGGCAGTTTGTATATCCCAAAATTGAAAAAATTTTAATCTTTTTATACAAAAAATTAAAGCAGTGCTTAATTGATGTCTTCTTCATGTTTGAATTTTTTGCCCTTCAAAAAATTCTGCAAGCACCAAAACAAGTGATAGTTATAGGGTGATAAGCCCACGGAATATGGTGTATGGGATAGAATTTCCGTGCCTAGTTTTAAGTTTTTTAATGAACTCTTTTCTTAGACTGCTCCCTTTAAATTATCCAGTTGCTGACAGTAGTTTTCCAAAATGAGCTTCTCTTTCAGTTTTTAATCCTCATAATATATTGGTCATCAAATGTCCCATCATGTGTACCGCATTTTCTTATTATGAGTCAAATTTAATTTAAAGTTGGAAAGACTAGGTTTTCAGCACAGTATGCCCTTTTCACAGTTTTTGTAGGTAATCCAATTTTCATCCCTAGTTATCTGGTTCAAGAAGGGCTCGATTTTGTCCCAAACAAACAAAGATTGGCATATGATGAATTGGATCATCAAAATTCTTCTGACTTAATTCATTTTGATTATTTCCACACCAATCCTGTCTTCTGAATAGGGTTCAAAATAGTTTGTTGAGCTGAATTAAGCTTTCTGCTTATTTAGTTTGTTGAGCTGAATTAAGCTTTCTCCCATGTTGTCAAAAAATGGTCTTGCTCTAACATGGTTTTAACGACATTGTCATCAATCAACAGGCAGAACTTCCTGGTAGACTAATATTAATTATCCTAAAATTCGTAGACTGACTATAAATATAATATCTTAGATTTTTATGCAGAGAAAAGTACAATTCCTTGTTATTTATAAAAATGATTGACTGTTGATATTTTTAAATTAAGAGTACAAAACTTCAGTGTAGAATTACAAAAAATGTATCCTGTTTAAATCCTGGCAATGTAACTAATTAAAAATATTTAAATAAAATTAGATAGTCAAATTTTAAATGCAAATATTGAAGTAAAACAAGTATAGTTGTGAAAATTCAATCGTTGGTAAATTTTATTTAGTCTTGACAAGTGACAGTTGAAAAAAATTCAGTATTAACAAGACAATATATATTGAAAATATGAAGAATATTTTGTATGCTGCATATCAAATTAAGTTATTAGATTATATATAATTCAAACAATGATAATATTCATAACTTTAATATGACAAATCTAATGGTCACTTAATTTTTTAATACTAGACAAACAATATGGCATACTTAGAAGATCAGAGGTTATCACAAAATAAAAATTGATTTGATAAAATAAAAGCCTTTTACCCTGTCTAGTGGTCAAAGTACCTGACTGCGTATTGCGATGTCCTGGGTTCGAATCCTAGTTCAGGCATGGATGTATTTTTTCTCTCTGTCTATCATGTCTTTGTCCTTTCTTTGTGTGAATGATTGCATACCCTATATACGGGTTCGTATGGCATGTGTGTAATGAAGAAGTCAGGCCACACACCAGAATATGGTTCATTTGGATAAGTGGAGCAGTGTACCCCATATTGTCAGCCTGGCTGATCAAGACAACAAGTTAAAAAAAGTTTTAATAAAATTGGCAGATTGACTTAAAAAGTATGCTATAAAGTTTTAATTTCCAATTTTATCATGAATTTTTTTAGTTGGTTTTGTTTTATTTTTGTAGATAAAATTGTTGGATGTACTGTATAATATTTAATATCATAAATATAAATTCTTTTATTAGATAAATTGTAATTATTCTATAGAGCATGGGTTCCCAAACCTTTTTTTTTTTTTTTTTTTCTCGTGGACCACTTTCAAAGTTTTATTATTTTCAGTGGACCTTCTACTGTTACATTCCTACTGTATTCCCAAAACTTCTAAAAAACATCACCTTAAATTGGGGGTATTAAGAAAAAAAAAGAGTAGCACATTTTCTTTTGTGCTCTATTTATTAAAATAATACTTGTGGTTATACAAAATTCTGAACATTTGTTATTACCAACAATCAATAATTGACAAAAAATCAACAATGAACTCTGAAATGTAAATCAACATTAAAAAAAATAGTCATTCTTTTAATGAGAAAGATATATTTGATTAATTGAATGCAAATTATCAGTATTTGGCTTCAATTTTGTAAGTCTGCTCCTTTTTTTGTTAACAGGTTGGTAACTGCACTAAAACTTTTTTCTACTATATATGCCGAGGGAATGCTATCAAAAATTTTCTCGCAATTTCCCACAGTCACAGATATGTTTTGGGGATTTCTGCCTACAGCCAAAGTGTTTAATAGCCTTTTTGTAATTTCACCTTCGGTTCTTCGTTGGTGCTAAGCTCAAGTAGCTCCTCTTGTAATACCACATTCGCCTCTTCCGTTTTATCAAATGGGGTTATGATCCATGTTGGTATTTCCATCTACAGAATACCTTCAAATCTATTTTTGAAGTCATCATGCAGGTTATTTAAATGTTGTGCATTAGTCTAAATATCCTCATCAAGAACTTCAATCTGTTACAAGTGCAAAGATTGAGAGAATTCGCGCCGTCTAATATTTTGCTTCCTTAATTTCAATTTTCCAAGAAAAGCCGAAATTACACCCTTTGTTTTTATTAAATTAAGGCTGTCTCCTTGTATCTGCAAGGGGACAGCCCCTTGTTTGCTGTGAGATGATTTTACCAGAATATGGCTATTATAACACACACAACAACATAGAATTGAAATTTAAAAAAACGAAATGTCCGTGGAAATACCACTTTTTTAATGAACTGCCGTCGAGCATAAATAAATATTTTTAAACAAAAAAGTACCTAGTACCTAAAGTTTAATTTTCCCTGGCTATTTGTTCTTTTATAGAAGTTTGTATAATCTCTAGTTTTTAATTTTTACTACATAACTACCTACTACACTCAAATAGTTAAACAAATATAATATGATTGGCAAATCACAATATACAGTAAAAAATATGTATAACAAATAGGCAGATACTTACTTTTTCCGGCACTGCAAACACTGACATCGATTCACTGACAGTGACACTTTTATGTTCAAAATCCCAGATACGAACGAGTAATGTTTTGTTCTTGTCATTTATTATTCTAAGGTAAATTTCAAGCACAGCGCAAATCACATTCATCCCTTTGCAAGTCTAAACGAGCATTACGGGTGAGCGGGTGCATGGGTAGCACTTTGCAAGTCTTGACATGTGGTGTACACTTGTACTATTATCTATTGTTCTATTCAAATCTGTGTTTCAACTGAGTTTCAATTGTTTTTGAGTACCTACCTAAAGAGTGATGCTACCTGCCTGTGTTGATAGGTAAATCCAAGCCAAAATTTTTGTTTCTTATTATGAAAACCGGAAAATTCTTTTGGACCCCCACTTACAACTTATGAACCCCTGTTTTCTTTTCACTTGTACGTAGACCCCATGATGCTTCTTATGGACCCCTGGGAGTCCACCTGGACCACTTTGGAAACCTATGCTTTAGAGTAATACGTTTATAATGAGTGGTAAGAATTTTGTTCTGAAGCTATTATCATTTTAAATATAAATTGTGAGTAAATGTTTTTGCTATTTTATTAATGTATGTAAACGTATAATAAAGATTATTCAAATATGCATTTGGTTTCTATTAGAAAATTTAAAAAATTCTTACTAATTTAGAAAAAAATTTAATACTTTTTGTGGTAAATATTTAATGCAGATAATTTAAGCGAGAATAATCTTAAAAAGTTTTGAAAAAAGACTAAATTAAAATTCTATGTTATGTCTACCTGAAAATTGTCTATTTTAAACCTTGATTGAACTTTATTGAATATGCCTTCTTGTTAATGTAATGCACTTTATATATCTCTTTTATTTATTTATTTATTTTTTAAATTTATACTTAACAGCTAAAAACTGAATAAGTAGTATTTTAACATCTTCATTTTTGAAATTTTTGTCCTGTTAAAACTTTTATAAGGACAAAAATAATTGATAATCAAAATGTACTAGGTCCAGAGAATATGATGGATGCACCAGAATTTCCCGAAATAGTTACATGAGTTTTAGAATAATCCCCAAAGAAACAGTGTAATCCTCTTTTTCTGGGACTACTATTTTTACATTATTCATTTATAAAATACAGTTAAGAATTTATCTTTTCATTTTGATTCAAAATTTCAAAATGTATTAGTCATCAAATGTTCCAAATCATACACAACATTCTTTTCAAGCTCAATTTTAGTTTACAGGTTTCCATATCTATTTTGACAGGTTTTGCAGATTCAAAATGTGCCTTTATCATGTTTTTCGTGTCCATTAACCAATTAATCCAACAAGCTTTTTTGATTTTGTTGTGTGACCAGAAATTTGCACATGTTCAAATTCTTTTTACTTAACTCATATACATTCACCGTGAATATTTTCGTTTTAATCCTAGTTTCCAGGATTATGTTCCTAATAGTTTAAAGCTGAACCAAGCCTTTCTGCAAATTTTGATGTTAAAAAAAGGATATTATTCTAACATGATATTGACAGTACTGTTGTCCGTTAAAGATGCTCATTAAAAATAATCTTATTAAAAAAAGTCAAAAGCATTTTTTTTAAATTATAGACAATTTTCTGTAAGTTCTATTAAAAGCTATTTTCATTAAATGTTTTCAATAAATTTCCATTTGCTTCTGTTATATTCATTCTTTGTGGAAATTCCTACAAAATGCAGTAACATAAAAGAACTTTATCAGTACTTAAAGCTTAAGAATCATCTTCATTTTAATTTATTTGCTTGGTCAGTATGTATCATTTATGTATAAAAATGAAAAACAAATTAATAGCATTTACTTATAGAAAATTTATTCTAACAAGAACGGACTGAACTTTCTAGTGTCTTTGTCAGAGCTTTAATGATTCATTAAAAATCTCATTTAATGAATCAGTAAAGATGAGAAGTCCTTAAATACTCCTTGAAAAAAATTTTCAATTCTGTGTATGAACAAAGTTATGTAAAATTAATTTTAAAAAATATTATGTGAAGATAAAAAGTTTATTATTGAATTCTATGTTGATCTATTGGTATCTAGGTAAAAAAAATTTTATAAAATAAATTATCAAGATAGATAAGTATTTTTTAACTGTCACTTAGCTGAACTCATTACTTAAAAAGACCTGGTACTACACTATACATCTCTCTCTCTCTCTTTCTCTCTCTCTGCACACATATACAATTCAACATGTTTATTCTAATTCCTGATATAATGTATTAAATAAACCTTAACTTATTTTTAACTTAAAACAAACTGAAATTTTTTTAGTTCAAGAAGATACAGCAGTAAATGTATATTTATAGTCTACTAGTATTGGTTTGCAGCAGTTTACTGTATATTTTTAGATACACATGGATTGGAACACATTATGTAAGTTATAATTAAATAACTTCACTAGGTAAAGGAATGGCCTTCCTTTTTTTTTAAATAACAGTAAGAAATGAGACTTAAATTAATTTTAATTTTATGGTCTTATTTTAAGTACCCTGCAAATTTTAATTTCTCTTTTTTTTAACTAAGAAGTTTTAATTAGCTTAACTATTAAATAAAGTCACTATAAGGACAAATATAAATGTATTTTTGATCAAAATTGCTACTATTAAGAATTTATGCAGAAATAATTGCATTAAAAGTAATTTTGAATCGCACATTTTGTTAATTTATCTGCCTTTCAGAAAGAAGTGTCAAAAGATGGTGGAACTGAAGTAAACACTGCCGAGGAAATGGAAGATGGTTCATCATCATCAAAGAAAAAAAGTAGCCGATTGTCTAGAGGGAAGAAAACTGAAAGTCCTGCTGCCATGAAAGGAAAAACAAAAAAAGTTGCTATACCAAAGAAAGAATCTACAAGAAAGGTATATAAATATTTTGGAACTAGTTTGATATTTCCCTCCTCATTGGCGACCATTGCGATTTTTATCGTCACCAAGTTAGGCACATGTTTTGTAACGCGGGAATTTTTCCAAACTTAAATGGGCATTTTATAAAATTTTAAATCTCATAATAGTATACGAAATCTAAAAATGTATTACTGAAAAATGAATAAAAAAATTTTTGTTGAGTTTAACCTTCTCTTCAAAACAACCAGTAAAAGAGATAAGTAAATAACAATAATGGACTTACTTGATATGATGTTGAGCTCACATGTCAAATATGCTTGGTGATGTTATGAAAAAATATATAAGAAAAATATAATAATTAATTAACAAAAATATATAAGAAAAGGATAATAAATAAGCAAAAAGAAATGGAAAAAGAGAACAGTTTATGATGATAAAAATATAATTAAAAATAGTTTAAGTTCTTTGATTAGATATTAAGTAAAAAATTTATATACACATACTGTGTGCCTAAATCTGGAGCATTATTTTACAACTCACTATGTTATACAAATTTAGAAATTTTGTTGAGAATGGTTATAGCTATGAAATAAAAATTATTAATGAATAAATTATTTTTATAATAGATACATCATATACTATTGATAATTATTCACATTAAATTTAAAAAATTCCAGTATATTTTTTATATAAATATTTTTTGAAGAAATTTTGATATTATAAATTAAATATATTTTTTTATTTGAAAAAATACCAAATACATTTTTATTATATTTACTTTCTCTTTATTGTATCTTTAAACATATTTTTGCTTTATTGAAATTAATGTCTTAGATTATTTATCAGTTCTTGTTACTTTTTTGTTTCATAAATAAATTCATTGGCTAGAATGATAATCCATGCTCTTTACCTCATAAAATATTTTAATATTGCTTAAACTTATTAGTACTAAATTTGCTGTTGTATAAGATGTACTCTTTTTTGTGCAGATTTTTAATGTTAAAACTTTATTACTGATCTTTATAATGAATTTACCCAATCTATCTCTGAAAAAATACCTTTAAATTTTTATCAAAACCGCGACACTCATCCAGAACTAAATGACGTCGCTCAAAACCTCTTTCAAATTAGCACGATTTCTCATGCTACAAATTGTCCTTTGTATCATTCACTACATTATTAATGCTACATTTTTCAGATGATTTAACCATCTCCATTTTCATAGCTTCCAATAACGTATTCATAAACTTCCAAATGTTTTATCCTTCCTGATAGTGTAACTTCGAAATTTTAAGACTGCATTCAGCTGCTCCACTTCTTTATAAATCCTATAAATGGTTAATTAATGAAGACATCTAAAGATTGAAACTGATTAGCTAGGCCTAGAATTACAGTTAGCTGAGTTGTCAATTCTTTAAGTTTATTTTTAATGTCTTCTAATTTGTAAGAGTGAAGCTGATCCCATATGAATAAAACAAGTTTCTTCAAGTTTTTTAGGGCCTCAACTAAATTTCATCTTCTGTAACTTCATTCCTCCATCTCCAGCCTTTTTTATGAGCATGTGTAAACACTTCTTTTAGCAGTTTTCCATTTGGTTATGCTTACTTTTTAAAAATCAATTGTGGGCTAATTTTGTCCAATCAATGCAACAGAGTAAAACAACCATAAAGTGAGTTTTACTGCACTGAAGTTTTAACATTAACATTTTGTACCTTTAAAATTTATTAGTGACATATTAAAAGTCAGGAATTTCATCCTTGTTTCCCTTTTATGCTAATTTTTTTAAAATTTTTGCGCATTAATGACGAATTGATAAAATTCATTAATTTATTCTTCATATTCATCCAGCATTTTATGTTTCTTTTTTTTTCCACATACTTAAATAATTTCTTTTCATAAATCTTGAGTTATTGATTGACATTCTGATGCAGTAAAATCAACAATCTCTATTAGGTGCTATTGCTTTTACTAGATGAATAATCATTTATTGGCACTCTCAGTTCCTCATTTTTATGTTCTAAAATACAAGTATTCAACTCTGCAGCAAGTCCTGGCCATTGTTCAGTTCTTTTTTATAGTTTATGATTACTGTAATATGCAATTTTTAGATCCTCTTCCTGATTTCACTAAGTTTTTATCATTTTCTCAGTTGGAGTGGCTTAAAATACTTCTGCAATCCTATTTCCATTTTCTTTAGCATATGCAATCATGCATAGCTAGTATCCAGAAATGAATGTAATCAAAAACTGGATATCGATGTATAAAGCACAATGTATGCCTTGTTTTTTAGACTTATTTACAAAAGGTGTATATTATATGCCTGCAATTATGGCCATTAAAAATAAAACAAGAGTGTCACATTTCGGTCCTAGCAAAGCTGTCACCTTAAAATTTTCATAATTGAGATTTTACGAAAAATTGATTATAACAAAAATTATTTGTTTCTTTTTGGTTCACAGGATATTAAAAGAAAGGAAATATTTAAAGGAACTTACAAAAATTCAAAATATTGATTATTGCATTTATTATATCAGTAATTAATATAAATTTGATTTTTTTTTTAATGTAATTATTTCTGCTGCAACTGGGCTCCTTTAATACTAAAGAAAAAATATTGATTTTAAATATAAAACATTAGTTTTTATAAATTTTTGCTCCTATCGGTATTTAAAAATATAGTTAATATTAGATATGCATAGTTATACAGATATTTATCTGATAACATGATTAGTAATATTTAACATTGATTTTGTGGAAAACTCCTAAAAATTTCTGTGGGATTTTTTTTACAATTTTTAACTATACATTGGTATTTTTCATACATTATATGATCAGTTATTTAGTTGATCAATATATATATACATATATATGGTAATTTTATAAAAAAAATTAAATATCTAATTTTATAAGTTTAGTTTTGCAAACAATTTTATTTCAAAATTAACATTTTTGTAAATGTAGACTTCATGTAACATCACTGATCAAAAATTGTTTTAAAATGTGATTAAATTATTTCTAATTTCATGAGCAACATTATTTATAAATAATAAGATGGAAGGCACATTATCCTTGTTGTTTTTTGTTTGTGAGAAATATAAAAAAGTTCTCATTCAACATAACATACTATATCTTCTAAAGAAGAAGAATTTACTATTAAAAGTCACATAAACATTATTCAATAAATTTTATGATGTCTACATTGTAAATAATGCAATCTATTTTAACATTAAAACAATGGCTGAGGTATTTTTTTCATTGATAGAATAAGAAAAGGGAAACTGCTGATGAAGAAACCACTACAAAACCTGAAGAAACTACAAGCAACAAAGAATCAGACGTAGAAACTCCTGCTGTAATTGAAGCAACTCCCAAGACTCCTAAAAGGGGTAAAAAAAGAAAGATAGAAGAAAAAGAAAATGTTCTTGATCAGTCTATAGTGGAGGAAGTACAAAATATCATTGAAGATCCTGCTGTAAATGAAACAAACTCAGGAAGTACTCCTAAGAAAGGAAAGCCTGATATAACTAAAACTAAAAAGAAAGCGCCTAAATCTAAGATAGCTTCATCTGGACAAATAGAAAATGATGATAGATTACCAAAAGGCTGGGTAAGAAAAACAGTTGTTCGTAAATCTGGCAAGACAGCTGGGAGTATTGATGTATATATTTATAGGTAAATATTATTTTATTTTGATGTGTAAAATTTAAGTTTTAATATTATATTTAATAATTCCTTTTTTTTATGAAATAGAAATATATTTATTAATTTCTTTAGTCTTTGGAGTTTAAGAAAAACAAATAATTTAAGGGATCAAAGTTGTCTTAATATTCCTAATTACTTTTAAAAAAATCTTGAAATGCCTTTGTGTGTGTGTGTGTGTTTTTTTTTTTTTTTTTTTTTTTTTATTAATTAAATTTTAAGTTAAAATTTTTAAGCCTAAAAGCCATGAATCTTCTGAATATACAAACTTAATCCTCAGTTACATTATAATTAAACGTCTGTCAATCCTAATACACATTTTAAAAAGTTAATATTAATGAAAATTATGAGTCTGTAGCTCAAGGGAATCTGATCTTTACATTTGAGAAGCGTTTAGTTGTACATTAATGATTAGTTGTCTAAGGTTAATTTTACAGATTCTGTTGTAAACTTATCTGCATTTTCTTTTCAGAATACATTTTGCATTATAATAAAAAATCAACTTGTTTTTTCATTCTTTCCCTCGTTCAAATTTTCCTTCAAACTAGAAACAGATCTGACTTCTGTAAGATATTTTTCTCATATCTCAACTTTTTTCTTTGGCCACGAACTAAAGGCACAATTAGAGTGATTCTTACTTAGCTAACAATTTATGAATTTACTGTTCAATATAATTTTTCAGTTGAATTGTATAAAATATTATGTTTGTGTGGTAAAATTGCATGAATTTTGCAATTGCATTGTCAAATTAGTCAAAAAATATAGTAAACTTGCTCTCCAAATTTTCTATTACTTCTTCAGTGCTTTGTGTATATAAAAATATTTAAAGAAGTGAAGAAACTAAGTTGTTTAGTATGTATAAAAAAGTTATAATAATGTTAATGAAGATAAATTGCTTTGATTTAAAATCCATTTCTATCTGTTATTAATTTAGTTTGATTTTGTCTATAATAATTACTATATACTTAAGTTAACATAATTATAATTAATATTTATAAAGGATTATTTAATGAAAATATTTCCTTTTAAAATTGTGCAAGTGACCATGATTGTAGGAAACACAATCCATCTACAGTTTTATATTTAAAAAAATTTTTTATTGAAAATATATGAAATTTGGTATTTAACAGTTATATTTTATTTTTCAAGCTAAATATTCATAAAAATTATTAGAATTAAAACTAAATTTGTGTAACAGGAATGGGTGATCTGAATGTTTACAACAATTGCTTTTTAAGTAGAATTTTTGTTTTACTAATAGAAGTATATATTTTTGACTTAACAAAACACGTGTACAAAATTATTACGCCGTGGCTGGACGACGTTGAAAAAGACCTCAAAATAATGGGAGTCAACCGATGGAGGACTGTTGCGGCTAATAGAGTCATCTGGAAGTAGATCAGCGAGTCAGCCTTGGCCTGCAATAGGCTGTTGAGCTTGTGAAGAAGAAGAAGAAACTTTTTAATGCAGAAAATATTTTTAACTCTTCTATTTTAGAAGATGTGTGAAATGGAATGATCCTATCAAAATAGTGTATTAGTGAATCGAAATCATATTAATGCTACATTCTAAGCAATTAAATTTTTAACCTACTGAAAATAATTATTTTATTACCAAATTTATTTTTAAAATAAGCAAATTATTAATATGTTAGTTTTACAAATAATTATCTTTTAACGCGATTCATATTAGGTATAAAAGAAATTTTTAAATATAATTATCTTAACCAGAGAATTTCTTGTTGTAAAATGTGGTTATATATTTACTTTACTCTTCTTATTTGAATTAAAAATTAGTTTTTCTGGTTTATCTTTGAAACATAAAATGGTATATTCCATATACAATTGATTGTTTTATTTAAATTTAAAAATATAAAAAACGCATTATATATTTCAAATAAACTTCTTTTTTAAAAAATTAAAGTTTTGAGAGCAAAGAACATCACATCTGAATGAAATAGCATGCTAAAGTTATATGACTACAGAAATCATAGAATTTTTAAGTTTAGTTGTGTTGTTACAATCTGAATTAACGATAACAAGATATAAATGACATAAATATGATTAATTATATTAAAGAGACAAAATTGATTACAGAAATAAAATGAAGTTCAAAATGAGATATTAGCTTAGAAATAAATTAATTAGCTGTTCAAATTATGAAAAAATTATTTATTTTCTTAAAATATGAATTTGAGCTCGCAAAATAATCATTGTTTATTATAAAATATAATATATTAATACAATATTTAAATTGCTAGCTAATCTTTTTTATAGAAATATGGTGTTATTTATTTGAGTAAAAATAAACCATATTAAAGAAAGTTAACAAATTCAGGGCAAACTTATAGTACATTAGTTATATGATGATCTAAAAATATAATTATAAAAAAAGATTCATTATTGAACATTCATGAACATTCATAAAACTGATCAATTTAGAAATAAAGGCGTGCTCTGAATTTATAAAATAAATAAATAAAAAAGTAATCTTTCGATACCAGTCGTAACTTTTTCGCCTTAAGTAAATTTGTGATAATCTAAAACATTAATGTTTTTCTAAACTAGTAATAGATAAATATTAAGAATAGAAAAATAAATGCCTATAAAAATTTTTGTTGTTTAGCTTTTCAAGTCTTAAGAATATATCCTCTGTCAATTTAAATAATGATTACTTTTTCAATTTTGATAATATTTTTCGATTTTTATTCTTTATATATAACTTTGTGATATTCATTATATTGAAAGCATAATACTGTTTTAGCACATTTTATATGAAATTTCTTGTACGCCGGCTCCCATTTCAACGACCTTACAATATCGAAAAGAATACTTGCATTTTTTATACTAAAAATTCATTTGAATTTTGAAAACATTTGAGATAATTTTTAAAAAAGGAACTATATGATTAAATTCAAATTTCCAGACTTAACTTCGGATTTAGGTATTTATCTGTTAAGTCATTAAATCGTTTATTATTGTTAATGTTAACAATACAAAATACCAAAAACTGAAATAAAATTATTCTTTCAAAAAATAAAATGTAGTTGAAATGCAATCAAGGATATTAAATATGAATTATTAACACAATTTTTAAAATTTTCTGTTTTCAGAATTTTTAAAATTTAAAATAAATTGCTGTTTGGAAATTTTCTATCCAAAATTCTTGTAATCTTTTATGATTTGATAAGTAAAATTTGTTTTGTATCATTTTGTTTCTATCATATTGATACTACTATATTTTTTCTTATGCAGCAGTAGTTATAAATAGATCCTATAGTATTCAAACATTTTTCACTTAGTTATTTCCTTTCCTTAAAACCTTGCAAAGTTTTTTTATAACAGATAGTTGAATACTATCTGTGATAAAAAAAACTTTGCAAGGTATTTTGAGGTATTAAATTTATTTTCTCTACAATTTTTACAAGTATTCGACTATTAACAGTACTGTTTCAAACAGCTTCCCATATATCCCCTGTATATACGTCAGGACTTCGTTTCAAGGAAGATAATTCACTGCACACGTGGCTTTCTGTGTGGTTAAAGATGTTTCCATTTAGTTGCAGATGGAATGAAAGGGGATTTTATCGATTACTATAGTTGAAGTAGACATATGAGAAACTGCTTTTTCTCACCTTGTTTCATTCCTACCCTCTCCTTCAAAAGTACGTTATTCCTAGCAAAGGTTCGTTATCGTGAATGATTTTTAGATCTATAGAGAATATATTTTGATATTTATGAAATTTAAAAATATCTAAATGTTTTTTTAATATGAAAGAAAAAAATTATAAAAGTAATAAATGATTTTATAATATTGTTTTAGAATGTAAATATATAAGAAATATCATAATTAAGGAAGTACACAATCAGCAAATATAATGTGTTAAAATTTCTTATACAGAACAATGTTAATGCAAGTTTATCTGCATGTATTTAACATTAAATAGTTTTATTTTCATATACAATAATACAGAAATGAAAATTAATCCTTTTTTATAAATATTTAATTTTTTTGGGCTAAAAAACTTTTCCAAATATTTAAATATAAAGTGAAAGTAATTTTTCAGCTATCGTATAAACCAATAACATTACACACATTTATTCACAATGTTATGCAAATTTTCTATTGTTATGTTTAATTGTTTAAACTCAAAACATTTATAGATGAATAAATTAAAAAGCTTTAATTAATGTTTTTGAAAATAACATTATAAAAATTGAAAAATAATTTAGCCTTTTATTTTAAGCCTTTTACACCACACTAATTACTACATAGATGTATTCATATAAAGTAAATATTTGTTTGTGTTAAGAAAAATATAATATGAGAAAATGTATTTTTACTAATATTATTTTATCTTACTGTAATAAAAATTTGAAAAGCTTCTGTGCCTCATTAAAAAAGAGAAATTTCCATTATACAGAAAATGATAAATATACAAGAAAATGTGACAAGCAACTTTCTTAATTAAACTGCGTAAGAAATCTAAAACATCATAATTTGTGGATACCATTTTTCTTTGAATTTCTTATTATTTACCAAGTCAACATAAAAACACTGAGGAATATCTTCAAACATTTTCAATTACACAAAAAAGTTATTTATTAACAATTTTTGATTTTTAAGTTTTATACAAAAGAAGATATACGTTTTCGTTTTAACCACTTTTATTGGGATGTACAATTCTTTCTGGCAAATACATACAACCCTAGATAGGGTAGTTAGTAAGTGACATCCCCTCCCTCTAAATTGAGCCATGTGACAGTTTTCAGGGGGGTAGGAAATGTTCCCAATGAGAATGGGAAAGAGTCAACGATTTTTGTATAACTTAGGGAAGTGAGTAAAAGTAGTACATCTGCTTTTAAAGAGAAAATATTTTTCGCAGATTCTTGAAATTTTCTGAGCCGCTGAGTCGGTTAAGTAATTTTCTTATAGTTCATGTGTCAATTCTTGCTACTTTTTTCTCATGAAATTTTATATATTAATTTATTGGTTGAAGTGAATTCATACCCCCATCATATATTTTTTACTTGGGCATTGAAAATGACATCATATTTGAAAGCTTTTCAGCTAATTGATTGGAACTTTAAGGTAGGGAATATGTAGTTTCAATGAGTTTGCTCTGTAGAATGCTTTGTACTTAAGCAACCCTTGTTGAATAGGAGTTATATGAGTAAATCTTCTGATATTATTAAAGTGAATTAAAAATAGATTCTTTACAAATTTTAAAATGTAGTTTTTGCTTGTAAATTTATGTTGTAATCAAAATATCAGTATGTTGGAATGCTATTTTTAGTTTAAAAAGCACTGGAGGTTGCACTAAATATTGGATGTTTTTTTCTAGAGTTGCTACAGCATGTCTGTCTTTATTATATATTCATTTATAAAGAGGTTTTTGCTGAACAGTTCTATTTGACAAGAAGAAGCATTCTTATCAGAGTTCACTGCAGTATTTATGTACTTATTGTGATGTCATTCAAATGTATATAAACTCTTTTTTCTTCTCCTTACCCCAAAGATATGATGTATTGTGTTCAGAAATCACATGTAGAATATATATGCATGAAAAAATCAAAATATAGTGCAGTATACTGGAGGAGAAAAAATGCTATTTAAGCAGCTTTTTGTGAAAAGTCAAGTAATCCTGTTTATTAGAAAATACGAATGACTTTTATATAATGTAACAAAGATCTCTGCTTCTTGTAATAATATTCATAACTTGAGTGATGTTGAAATTGAATAAGTGTGTGGTGTGTGCGTGTTTTTTTTTTTTTTTTTTTTTTTTTTGCTAATAAAGACGTTGCATCTTATCTATGATAAAACAAAATGTGCAATCAAAATTAAGTACTAATGTATCCTTTTGAAAGGAACATTATTTAATTGCACATTAATAATGTTATTACTGTATCATCATAACTTGTTACATTGCATATTTTTTTCAAAATGTAAAGTTAAATTTCTCTACTTTTTTGTATTCTGTTATTAATGCAAACAATACTAAAAACAGTTGAAAAAAATTTATGTTTGTGATACAGATTTCAAGGTTTGTACAGATCCTAGAAACTCCTGGAATTTCTACTTAAGCACACACACACACACACACACACACACACACATATATATATATATATATATATATATATATATATATATATATATATATAAAGCAAAAACATTTATAAATATAAAATAATAAATACAATACTGAAAATATAATGTTGGAACTACAATACATAATAGGAAATCTTAGCCAGCGCAAAAGCAGCTAAAGAAAGATTTGCCTATGTAAATAAGATAAAACATGAAGAAAAGTGAAATCAGAAATATAAAATATTTCTGATTTCACTTTTCTTCATGTTTTATCTATATATATATATATATATATATATATATATATATATATATATATATATATATATATATATATATATATATATATAATTAAATATTTAATGAAATTGCTCCAAAACAAAATTGAGTAATAGCTCTTAATGTTGCCATTAGATGGCAGCTTGTTATTGTATTTGTATGCATAACTGTTGATTAAAATGAAGATCCAATTCAATCACAATAGATTCATAATGCAGTTCAATCAGGACTGGATGTAGTGATTCGAATTATGTGTGTGAAGTGAAGTGAGGTAATCACCAGTAACATTGTCATGTAAGACAAACTGGCTGGTGATTTTAATTGAATTTTTCTGTTTGTTTACTTATAAAATTTCTAAATTAAAGTTTACTTTCTATGTAATCCTTGGTGAAAATTGCATGTAACTTCATTGAATTGGTATGAATTTTATTGTTTATCAGGTGAAATAAAGGCTAGAATAAATTATTTAATATGCCTGGTGAAAAATGTCATTTCAATCACCAGTGGTCTTGGGAAAACTATACAAAGATTGGCTTTTGTGTGATTCAGTAGAAACAAGTCCATTGTTTATCTAGTTTGCAAGAAAGACTTCTGTATTTCAAATATGGACAAATCAGTTGTCAAATCCCATATATAAAAAAAACATGTATTTATTAGAGCAGGCTGCAGATTCCAAAATATCTACTCATTTAAGAGACTTTTTTTCATTACTGCTGTTTCTTAAAGACATTTTGAAAGCTTGAAATTCCAATGGTCCTTAAGGTTTTAAACAGTGGATTCAGCTATAGTTCTTGTAGCTATATAAATTGTCTTTTACAAATAATGTTTCTAGACAGAGTTATTGCAAAGCAATTCTGATGGTGGAAAAAGTGTACTTATTTAAGAGTTTTTTAAAATTGCACCATATTTTTCCAATTTATTGAAAGAAAAGTTAAAATTACTAATTATTATGTGCTTTTCTTTTATGAAAGTTTAAATGATCATCTGCAAGAAAACAATTGGACTGCCTGGTAAGGTTTTTGAAATAATGATATTGTAAAAACAGGTATTTGTCAGATTTTTTGGGTCTCTCAGTTGGCGATATTTTGTGTGAAAAGTGAATGAAAATTGCTTAAATTTATTAACAAGTAGATTATTCCAGTTGTCAATGGATGTTGTCTAATGTGAATTAATTTGTTTTCACTAAAATGGCTGATTTTTTTAAAAAGTGTACAGCATTCAAATTTTAGAAACTTCAAAGAGGTTGTTATATACATCATTAAATACTCAATAAACTAATAAATAAAAAGTTAATGAAGATATTTAAAAACTCTAATATTATCCATTATTTTACACAATGTGTAGTTCAGTAACGTAAAGAATATTATATAGTTAAATACTGTTGTTGATTATTTAAATAAATTGTTTTCTGTTATAGCTGTATATTCATTGAGGATTTTGGAAACAATCATTAAATATAAATATAACTTAAATAAAAATAGTTAAATGAATTTTTACAGTTATTTCTATTATTTAGAAGTATAATGGGGAAATGTTGCCTATACAAAATTATATGCATATTTGGTCAAGAACAATTAGTAAATATTTGAAGTGGATGTTGATACTTCCTTGAAGTATAGTGATTTGACTCCTGGAATTAGATTCTTGGAAATGTGTATGAATCTTGAGATTTTTTTAACATTAGCTTTGCTTTGAAAAATGTCCTGGTATTTTTTAAAAATCAGGTCCTGATAAAGAATTTTTTTTTACTCTTAGCTCTTCAAATGAGTAAATGGTCAATTTTTTATTTGTGTGATAAAAAAAAATTGGTGTAAAAAGTAAAATATTTTATTAGCATACCTTTTTATACCAATCAAAAGTAAGAAATTCTTCCTACCCCCAATATTTTAGAAATTTAATTTCACTATTTATAAATAAATGTGTTTGAAATTGATATAACATTTTTAAATTTCAGAGATTTTATATCTAATTTCAAATTTAACATTTTATTGCTAGTGTTTTGAAAGCTATGTCTTATGAATATGAAATGTTTCTGTAAATTTAATATATTAATGGTAAGAGGAAACTGATTGAGTGAAAAATAAAAATATTTATGAATTCCTTCCCTCATAAAATGTAAAAAGAAAACTAAAGATGCACTTTTGATTTTTAATTTGACTTGGGTAAATTTTAAATTTTTACATTCATTAGTTTAGATGTTGTTTATTATAAATGTTACACCTTCAATTAAGTGACATTTATGCAAATATTTTGCAGGGTGTATAACTCTCATAATTTTAAATTTTCTGCTGTGTTGCAAATAACTTATTTTTTACTGCAATGAAATTGCTTTATCATTTAAAAGTTTTAAAATGAGTAATGTTAATATTTAATCACTTTGTTTGGTATAATTATAAACATAACCAAGAAAATAATTGACTGTGCCGGTTTTATTAGATATTGTTGCTTAGTAAGAAAAATATTGTTAAATTTTAACTTATTTTGAATTAATTTCCTTGTTTATTATATTTTCACACAAGAGTTAATTTTTTTAACAACTCTAAAGGTTATTTCTGTGAGTGATTCTGTAATTCCATCATTCTAAAGTTAATGTATTCAGATATATAACAATGTGAAAAGGAATTTAAAAATATTACAAATACTGGATTCTCTCTTTATTATGTATTTTAGAATAATAATTAGTAATTTCTATGTTTAATCTTAACACCAGCTATTTATGGTGTTGTAATAAAAGGATTTGTAGTAATAAAAGGACCATCTGTATATAATATAATTATTTTTAAACTAATTTGTTTAAGGAAACTAAAAAAATCCATTGCACCATTAATTGGTGTTTTACACAAAAAAGGATTAGTTATAGGAGATTAATTATACAGCTTATACACTCCTCCTTTAGATCATATTAAGCAAGGAAGAAAGAAATTCATTACTTAAAGAATCTGTTTAAAAATGTTCAGTTTAATAGTATGTAAAAGAACATTTAATCCATTCAGACATTTTCATTCAAAATATTCAGTTTAACATATTTTTTATTTTTAACACATACAATCTCCTTGTGCCATAAACCCATTAAAAGAAAAACTAATTATGACAAGTATCTCCTTTATGTGGGATAATGACACAATAGGACTCTTTTTCTCCAACAAATACCAATTGTAAAATGTACGTATGCCTATTGGTGATCATTTCCAAATGTTTCATGTCATGATAAAAGCAATGGCTGAAAGATAGCATTCTGCTCTTCAGTTAAACCATTCACAATTTCAAATTCTCCATCAGCGTAGATGCTTGTAGTAATTTAGAATAAATTTTAATCTAGTTCTAAAACTACTGACTTGTGCGGAAAAAAAGGAGAGAGAAATATATTAAGCTACAAAATTTCAAATGTTTAAAATTCTGAAATTGTATCTTCTGGATAAGTTATAAAAGTTTCTTCTTAAATAACAAAAGTATAATTTGTAAGTTTTATCATGATAGATTTATGAACTTTTATTTTTTGTATGTTATAAGATAAACAAAAAAGTTCTTGACATGAAATGAGAATAAGTATGCAAATTAGTGTATGACATGGTTGAGACACCATTCAATTGATAGTAGGAAAATCAGTTATTATAAAAACATGTGCACCAGACACAGTGATCAATCCTAACTTCTACAGTAGCGAAGAGAAATGGACATGTTGAAGGAGCTCTTTCAGTATTTGCTTTATGACTTCAAAGTGAGTTTATCAGCTGCTGGTATCAAGTCGTCGAATATGTCAAGTATTTGGGGATAGTCATTAATAAACATACAGCAATGCATTGTTTTCAGAAATTCAGATAGGGAGATTTGTCCTTCTGTGATTAAGCAGGTGGTTACGATATGCTAGGAACAATAGCCAAACATGAAGTGAACTTACAAAGTAATTTAACGTTTTTAGTGAAACAATTAAATTTCACTTGCACTGCTTAGATAAAATGTATAGGCTGAATAGGTGGCTGCCTGTTTATCATTGTTTCCTTGCCTTTGTATCACATCCATATTCAATTGAGTGCTAACATGTGACAAAAAGTGGATCCTGTATAAAACTCCCAAGTGTTCCAAACATTTTTTGTTCCCCCCTTATACTGTCCAGCACATCATAAGACTACCAATGCACCCATGCAAGATTATGCTTTGTGTCTGGTGAACTGGCTGTCAAGTTGTTCACTATGAGCTGCTCCAATGGGTCAAATGGCTACAACCGACTTGTACTCACAGCAATTGGAATACATGCAACAAGCATTGCAACAGAAAGAACCAACACTGTTTGGGAATGCTATTATTGGCCAATAGTAAAGGTTGCCAGGAATACTATACATTAACTTGATTGAGAGACTTAGTGTTTTCCTACTTACTCACCTGACCTTGCACTATCAGATTACCACCTCAACTATTCCCTGGACAATCATCTTCATGGAAAAACCTTCACCAGTAAAGCAGGCTCGCATCAAGCACTCATGGACTTCTTACCTCCAAAACTCCTGAGTTTTACTGCAAGGGGATAGCACAACTGGAGACGCGTTGGCAGAAGGCTTTCAATGCTGATGGTGGCTACTTCGAGGACTAACAATAGGCTACACTTTCTATAGATCATATTCTTTTTAGGTCGTTAAAAACGGCAAGAACTTTATTGTTTGACTTGTATTTAATTAAAATTCTTACTGCTTATTCAATGTTTAGATACACTTTAAATGTGACCTCATTCTCTCTTGTGTATCTATAATCAGTCTAATATGTATAATGTATAATCATTCTGATTCCTGAATTGTTTTCCATTTAAATATCTTAATTTTTACTTTAAATTTTGAATGTGGTCTTGTTCTGTAAATTGATACATTTATTGACTAATGTTTTTCCTTTTCAGCCCAGACGGTATTAAATTTCGTTCAAGGCCTGATGTTGCTGCTTATCTTGCCAAAATAAAATCTCCTTTGAAGGTTGAAAACTTTGACTTCAGTAAAAAAAATTATAAAACTGATACTGATTCTTCTAAAAACCCCATTAAAACAAAAACAACTCCTGTGAAAGCAAAAGCAGAAAAGAAAAAAAAATCTCCAACAAAGTCTCCAAAAGTACTGGATGTCAAACTAAATGATTCTAAGAAAAAGAAAAGTGTCAAAACTGAAAAGAAAAGTGCAAAAGAGGCAAAGAAAAGTAAAACACCTGTTAAAATTGGTAAAGCTAAAAAAACGGCTTCAAAAAGCAATAAAAAAAAGAAAGCAGCATAAATATAAGATTTTTGTATGAATATGTGTGTAAATCATCAATCATTTATATTTTAATTAATTATATGATCAGTAATCCCCTTTACTTTTTGAATAATTACTCTTATGTATAACTCATAGTTTCAACAAATACAAAAAGTATGCTTTTCTCCTGTTTGATTTTAGATTAGCATGATGTTTACACCTGTCTACACTTTTATAAATTTAATAAATTAATCTTTACATGTGTATATATAGAAACATAAAATTTGTTATAAAGTGTGAAATACATTCACATATCAATTAATCAAAATAATTAAATACTATTATTTTATATTTGTCATGAGAATTTCAAAATGCGATTGAAATTTAGTGCTTTGCAAGTAATAAAATATTATCTGTGATGTATTGAAAAATACCTTTCTATTATTCTGTAGTAAATTTTTATATTACATATATAAAATTCATCATAACAAGACATTTATTCAAATATTGAATTAGCTGAATAATTTACAACTAATTAAGAATATTATGCTTAAACCTGCAAATATTATAATAATTTTTCAAGGTTTATTTCTCAAGTCTGATTGTTATTTTATCATGGTATTTTTAAAGTAGATTAAAAAGCATGTTGAAAATTTTCATTTATATTATTTATAAACATTAATTCTATTACTCAATCCTGCTATTTCCTAATCTGGGTAATTATGTGTTTTACACAAGAAATTTCCATGCTTTAGAGTTATGTTGAAAAATTAGCTTCTATTAAAGCAGTAATGATTGCTTAATTATTAAGCATAGAGCTTAGAAAAGTTCCGTTGTTGTATGTACATACATTTTACACTAAAATAAACTGTATCTTATTTTAAAGATTTACAAGTGAACACACTGTGAAAAGCAATACTTCCTTACTATGCAAATATATTTTTCTAGCTTTCATCTATGCAAATTAATTTTAGACTCTTATACTTACCCTAGTTTCTTATTCTTTTTTATGTGACTTCTTCCCCACTTTCATATTCTAGTGCCTATTAATCATGTAATGCAAAAAATTTATTTTGTTTGATTAAGTGTACTAAATATATGTTGTATTTCAAAAGAATTGGAATTATATAAAGTTGCTTTTTATCTTGTGCGTTACAATTAAATAGAAAAATTCTTTATATTTAGTTTCCTTTAATGTACTGTTAAAGATTGTTGTATTTGAAAATTCTTCATGGAGTTGATGTTTTTGTGTAGCAGATATTTTTCTAAATCTTTACAAAATAAATTTATTAGACTGGATTTAATATATTTTACCATTTTCATATGTCAATATGTAAAATATATAATTGTGATCTAGTGACAACGATTATTTTTAAGGCCTGAAAAATTTTTTCATGTTTTTACCTTTCCACTGTAATATATATACTCATCATATATATATTATTTTTTGTTTAATGTTACATAAAAGATTTTTCTATAATGTTTTAAAGAAATTGCATCAATTGATAGCATGTCAATACACATGTAGTCATAAAACCACTCATAACACTGAATCATGTTTTTAATATTCAACAATATTTTGTGATTCATCACGCTTTGTCTGATTAAATTATGAAATTTTCTTTGTGTCTCTTATTATTGATTTTGTAATGACTTAACATTGCATTATGAATTAAGACTTTTCATAATATTTTGAATTTCTTAGGAAATATTCAGTGAATTTCCAATTTTACATAACATTGCTATATATTTTACTTATGTTTTGTTTTAAAATGTTATATACTATGCTGTAAAACAATAGTTGTTTGTTGTGTTTTGAAACTTCGTTTAGTGAAATCATCCAGAAACAAGCAATAAAAAAAACAATGGATACTTATAAACTCCTGTTTTATTTAAAAATAATATTTACTTAATAGTTTAAAAATATTTTGAATTTATTATTATAAATGAAATAAAATAATTTTTATTTCAAAGAATAGCTAAATAAATATATTCTTAGTACCTATTATGAGCAAGATTTCATTCTTAAGAACAATGCTATTGTTTATTTCCACCATTTGTCATATATCAATGTAAGAAAATGCTTAAAAATAATAAAATATTTTTAAGCATTTTTTCATAAAAATTAAGACCATTTTTCTTTTGTAAAGAAATAAAATTATATAATGACTTATAATCAAGTACATCATTATATTCCAAATAATTTCCTTTATTACTTTTCACAAGATTATTAAATACTCTAACATTAGCGCAAAAAATTAACAATCTTTAAAAATATTATTTTAGTCACTTACCCAAGGGGGGCTAAACTGACTTTCCATTCTTTGAAGCTAAAGCAAATAGGATACACCTTATTATTGACCAGAATCAAATTAATTATTTGCCTTTGACTGCAACTAATATAGTACTGGTCTTGAAATAGGAAGATAAACATTTGAACTCATTAGTTTCAAGTACTTTATTTTCAAATTGAATTAGTTGAATAATATAATGTAAGGAGTTTGTAATGGAATCACAGCTGCATAGTCTTGTTATTTTAAAAGTATTTGAAATCTAATTTTTAAACAGAAAGAAAAAGTATTGGAATTCATTTAAAACTTTAATTTGGCCTGTTCTTTCTTACTGCTGAAAGTGCATTTGTATTAAAAAAGTAGGTGGTTTTCTATATTTGAAGGAAAAATTTTATGAAGGAAATTTGGCATAATGATATATGGTAAGTAAAAAAAATTAGAACAGTTTTCAAAAAAACTAAATTTATTCCAATACAAGTTAAAATGGTACAGTTAAAATTAATGTAATCAAGCGCTTTTATAAAGATCACATTTACTTAATTAATAATTTTTTTAACAAAAATGTAAGTATATAATTTTTTAAATAATGTTGATTTTTTTATATCTGAGATACAATACTTATATGATTATATTAGAGAACTCTCAATGTATGTATCAATTAAAAGTATTGTTCGCTTATTTAATTGATTACTGGTTTTTAAATTCCTTGTGAAATTCTAGAACTTGTCAAAAAATTTTTATTTGATCTTGTACGATTTTTTACTTTGATTCAAATGGTTACTTTCTCTGCATATTGATTAAATCAGATGTTCTTTGCTCTTTCAACTCTTGTGTATTACATTTTTTCCACAATGTGCAAAATTCGTATTTTGATCTGCAAAGTCAACCTTAATTGTCACAAGTAATCTTTTATCTGAAAGGCCAAGAATATTATTAATAAAAAATATACCTGGTGTAGTTTTCCTAAAATTCACAGATTTGGTATTTACAATTCTATTATTGCTGTTTCTTTTTTGTAAAACTGTTACTCTATTTTGTAAAATAAATCATTAATACATAATTCTTGTAAGAAAAGTTGTTCCATTTAATTACAGTGTTAAAGTTAATTGAGCTACAATGCGCGACATTTCACTAGAGTAAATGAATAACTATAGCAGCAGCGTAATGAGCAATGAATATTTTAAAAATTTGTTAGTACTTTTGTTTCTGCATAAAAATATTAAAAATTGTAATCTAAATAATATAAATTAATATACATACTTATTTTATGTAGGATAAACAACTTATTTTTACAAAAGTATATACATTAATAGAAATGCATAAATTTAGTATAACATGCTCTATGTAACTTTATTTGCATCATCTTATTTAACAATTCTTAATTTCTGAAGTTCAATGCCAAATACTGATATTCAAACTAGAAATCAAATCGATCCAATCGCATTGTTATATGCAATTTTCTTGGTATGCAATTGATAAATTTTCAAGTTAGTGCTAATTTTGGTTCTAAATCATATTTTTAATGCACAATTGATATGATGTGAAATATTACTTTGAATTTATACTGTCAAATCTTTAAAGATGCAATACATTGGAAATTGATGACAAAAATAGTCAATTCTGTTGTGTAACTATTATTTAAACAGAATTGCTGGCTTTACATGATATGGTAAATGCTTAAAAATGTCACCAGATATTTTCCTCTTTGATCCACTATTGACAAGTTGAATCATTATTCTTATTGACAATTCTTTTTAAAGGTTAGTTTTCTAATAAATAATGTAAGCATGCATGCAATATTTCTTTTTCTATGTATATCTGTTCGAGTGAATGCTTATGAATTCCAAATTTTTCCCTCCCCTTTGCAACACATGAAAACATATAGCATTCAACCAATAATACTCAGTTTTGAAATCAGATTTCTTTTCTGTGAAAAATAAATTTCTATTTTTGTGACCCAATTTCTTTATTTTTAAGAGTAAAGCAACACACACAACCTCATTTGGAATGTAAAAATGATATCATACACTTTTTTCTAAGTGTCCTGTGAGATAACTTTTTTTTTTTTTTGATGAAAATTAATTTGTTTTCTTTATATCCTTCACAAGTTTTTATTATTTTTTATGTTATAAAATTTGTTAGTTGAAAAAAAAGAATTCTGTTTTAAAGGGATTATCCTTTTATCTTCCATAAGTGAGAATTTTTGAAAATTGAATGATTTCAGAAATAATCCCGGTTTTTGGAAGATAAAAGCTGTTAAAGTTTACATTCAACAGAATAATTAGAAAGAAAAGTTAGAATTCTCAGGTCAATATTATTCTAATCAAAAATTTTGGCAAAAGGGTCTTGCTAACCCTTATCTTATTTTGCTTCTGGCTGTGCGAGTTTAGGTCCAACCCATAATAATGAATGTCCCACAATATACCTTTTGGCATCTGGTGAGAATTAGTCACCAGAATCAAAATATGGAATAAAATTTGCTAAAAGTAATTTTTATACAGTTGTTTAATTTATGAGATGTCACTTATTTTGTGAGCAAAACTTTCTTGAAGGAAAATAGTAGTTTGTTTTATAAATTAAAGAGATGAGTATATAATATGTAAAAAATCATTTCTTTATTATTTAATGCATAGCTTGATATTTGTTGTAATAGAGTTGTAGTATATTTCTGAATATTTGTGTTCACTTAAGTTATACAGTAGACGCTCGTTTTTACAAACTAGGGCTAGTCTACTCTGACATCTTAGACGCAATGATAATTCCCATTTACGAAATAAAATTTTGAAAATCTTATTGCAAATTTTTTTTTTTTTTTGACAAATAGTTTTCTGTTTTTATATGATCTGATATGCTTTTTATTTGATTTCTTTGTAATATGATGCTTAAATTCATTTATTTTTAAGAACAAAGCGCCATGAGTTGTCACTCAAGACATTTAATGGGAAAGAACTGAGGTGTATAATTGGACTTCTAAAAGATGTAAGAACCTAGAGAGAAAAAATAATTACGCGAAAACATAGAAAGGAGGGAAAAAGTCTAAACTTTAAACTCGTCTGTAATTGGTTTCTCTTCATTTGAACTACTCAGTTAATGAAGTTTCGTTTGTCTGAAGAGAGGTAGAACAAATCCATTGAGGATTTGTCGCAGTTGAAGAAACGAACGTGTTTAGTTAAGTAAAAAAGAAAAACGAGAAAATATTAAATGAGACAAAAAGTATGGAATTTCAAAGAACATTCTCACTAAAATTTAAAATCTGAAAAAAATTGCATAAAAAAGCAAATAGTTCTCATTTTTGAAAATATTGTAGAGAAGCAAAGAATTTTAAACTGGAAAATTTTACAAACTAGGGGCTGAATAAAATGCGAGGAAATAACATTCATGTTAATAGTAATGTTATTAAAGTGTTGCATATTCATCCAACTGTTTTGCTATGAAGTTGAACAAAAAAGATTTTAAAACATCACATTTGGCACCAAAACTTTAAAACCAGATACTGAGCTTCAGAAAATTTTGTGGTGAAAGTGGAATTTGAATGGAAAGAAGCACTACACTGAAATCACTACTTTCTGAATATGATCCAAAAGCTGTTTCTTATTTACAGCTTAAGTGTTGCAAACTACTAACTGCATATTAGCTAACAGTGAAACTTTAGATGACTGGTGGCATAAATAAAAATTTCCTGAGAGATTTAAATCTATGCTTTTATCGGAAAGCTACCTACGGATCAAGACATAATCAACAGATTCAAGAGCAAATATCGTAGGATACTTTTGCTAAGAATTATCAGGGATTTGGAATTGAAGCGACCTTATGAAGGTGACCTTCTAGAAACACTGCATTTGTTAATTAATGCTTGGAATGATGTAGGAAAGACAATAATCGAGAGATTTCAACAAGCAGGCTTCATCAAAGAACCCATCTTAACAAAAGAAAGACAATTTCCCTAATGACTTGACATAAGTCACTCATGCATGAACTCCAACAAAATACCCTTTTGCTGCCTGAAATTTCGAGGATATTTTTAAATAAAGAATCACATGTGTGTGGTAGAAATATCGGATAAAGAAATTATTGAGAGTAGAATGAATGAGAATGCTCGAACAAGAAGAAAACGATATAGTGCAAAGATCGCCTGCAAAAGAAGCGACTGAATGGCTAACAATACTAAAGTATATTTTAAGAGGAAAAACAGCGAAATGTTTCTATATTTTGAAAAATGTAGTTCTTTAACAGAAAAAAATAGTGATTACTTTGCCTGATTTTTCATCAATAAGGTGAAAGTGCACGTGTTTCTTATAGTGCCATCTAAATATTTTAATTTAATATTATTTTATTTTTTAAAAAAATAATTTGGTAAAAAAAATCTTAATAATTTAATACATTATTTTTCTGTTTCACGAACTATTTGGTTGGTCCCTATGATTTCGTAAAACCGAGAGTCTTCTATATAAAGAAGAAATGCTCTATAATATATACACACATTAAATACAACTTAAATATTACTGTAGTACAAACGAGTAGAAATTCAATTTTTCGTTGATACGACGTTGCAGATAATTTAATAGATGTTATAAATTATATTTGGATATTTTTCACGACTTTTTCTCCGTAATAAGATTATAACTGGTCATATATCGTAAGGAATGAAATACCTAGCATGCAAAAAGCAGTAATTCAGCATTCATCTCGATATTCAGAAGCGGATGGGATCAAATTTGTGAAATCCTCCTCCCTAAGAGACAATCTTACCATAATATAAGTTATTTCATTTGTAAAATGTCTCAAATTTTCATATTCATTTTTATCTTCTAAGTCATATCGAGAATTCACTATGGGCAAGTCAGCCAAAAATGTTATTTCTATGGTGCTCAACGATTTTTTTAATTTGCCGTCATTAATTTTTAAATGCTCTATAGTTTTGAATAATAATTCATCCTGTAAAATAATTATTCTAGTGTGTAGGATAAATACTAGTGTTGTTTCAATTGCTGGTAGAAAGAACGAGTTACCATCTCAATAAATCAACAGAGCATGTTTTGAAAAACCTGATCAAAAAGATTGAAGAAAATAAAAACAGGGGACACTACACAGTAGTAATCAGCCTAGATCTGAAAAGTGCTTTTGACTCAATCTGGTGGCCAGGAGCGCCAGATAAAATGGCCAAGCTTAACTGTCCCGACAATTTATTTAAGATGTGGGTACATTTTCTCACCGATAGAAAGAGTATAATTAAACACGATGGAGGTTTTGTACTACACCACCACATAACAGAGGCTGTCTGTAGGGATCCTGTGGGGGACCATTGCTTTGGAACACATACTTTAATAATTTCCTTCTCCAGAAATGGCCAAATAACACATCATTGCAAGCATTTACCGATGATGCGCTGCTCATTGTTTCGGCTAAAACAAAAGAGCAGTTAAAGCTAACAGCCAATATTGCACTCTCACAATTTGAAGATTTGTGTAAGGAGCATAAATTAATAATCGCCCATGAAAAGACTCTAGCCATCTTTTTTGGCAGCAGCAAGAAGTACTTAAAATCATATCCTAAGCTTGAAATTTGTGGACGAAGCATTGAAAAAGTTAAGGAAATGAAATATTTAGGAGTAATTCTCTCTCTCGATTGCAAACTATCATGGCTTCCTCACATCAGGAAATAAAAGATAAAGACTATCGTTATTGTACACAGCCTAAGACGAACAACCAATAGAAACTGGTGTGTAAATGTAAGAATTCTTAAAATTTGGTATAAAACAATTATTGAAAGAATGATATGCTATGGATCAGCAGTCTGGGCGGAACCAATGACAAGCAGAAAAGTCAGACAACTATCCAGTTTACAGAGACACTTCACCTTAACTATCACTAAATGTTTTCGCACGACTTCTACGGCAGCATTAAACATCTTGGCAGGAGTCTTTCCATTACATTTAATGGTTCAGCTAGAAGCTGCTAAATCTAACATTCTCCAACATCAAGAAAAACCCATGTTCCTAGATGCAATTTATAACCCAGGCGACTTTGAAATTCCCTTCAAAACATTCCACCCAGCAATACAGATGGAAGGAATAATAGTTCACACTTCGAATCCTACACAGTGCCAAGGCATTCACCAACACTTTTTCACTGATGGCTCAAAAGTAGAAGGCCAAGTGGGAGCAGCTTTGGATTTTCAAAAATGGGTAGGAGAGTGGTTATTGGCAGGGACAATTAAGAGAAGCTATAACAGTGTTTTCCAAGCAGAATTGGTTGCGATTGATAAAGCATTAAAATATATAGCCGAAAATAATTTATACAAGGCGGTGATTTGGTCAGATAGCCAATCAGCTCTTTTGGGAATGTATAACCCATATCACAGAAGCCCACTGATTCAAGGCATTCAAAATCGACTCAAGACATTTAACAATAGATGACAAATTTGTCTTCACTGGATCAAGGCTCATGTCAGACATACTGGTAATGAAAGAGCTGACACACTTGCAAAGCAAGCTGCCAAGGCATGCTCAAACACGCAAAAAATCGAATTAAAATGGCCCAAATCATACTTGTTTTCTAAATTACGAAACCATTTACTAATGGCCTAGCAACAAGAATGGAATGAGGAAGAACAAGGATATACAGCCTTTAACTCTCTGTCTCTCTCGATTTCCTTGTCAAGGACCACAAAGAAGCACAGTTTCTTTCTGGACATACTCCAATACCGGAGTATCTCAACAAAAGGGGTATGGCTCCAAATAGTGCTTCTTCATGCGGTCAGGTTGGGACCATTGTTCATTACGTGTTTGAATGTGATTTCACAAAACAATGGCACCTAAAAGCGCCTAAAAACTCGGAGGAACTTACTCCATTTCTCCGCTATGCTAGCAAAACTCCTTCTCTTCTCCATAAGATAAAGAACTTAAGCACCTTTATCTATGAAAAAGGATCAGAACTCTGTACAGATAATGCCATAACTGAGCAGCGGATTTCATCATAAGAACAATTTAGTAAATGGTAAAATCATTGTAAGGTATTTCTCCACTTTTTGTGGTAAAATATTATTAAGTATTATATTTGTTTAGCAATTAGTTTTTATAATTTTGATAATAATAATTATTCAGATTAAGGTGCTGAAAAATATTGATTGACTCAGTACAACGTATTCAGCAATATTAAATATCCTAGCATAGTTTTTCAATTAGTAATTTTAATATCTAATTTTGCATTATATTTCCTCTAAACGTTGTAAACCATTATAAACTATGAACAGACAAATCAGATTTTTTTATGTGATAAAATAATGCATTGTAATATAGCACAATTAGTATGTGTATTATTCATGTATGTATATATTTGCTGTTTTATTAATATATATATATATATATATATATATATATATATATATATATATATATATATATATATATATATATATATATACACACTACTGGCCATTAAAATTGCTACACCAGGAAGGCGGCACACCACACACGTGAAATTTGCATGACGGGTAGAACTTGCTGTGATATGCAAATGATTAGATTTTCAGCGCATTCATACAAAGCAGGTGACAGTAGCGACATCTACAATGTGTTTAAAACCAGAGATTTCACAGCAGTTTTCTCATACTCAATTTCCGTTTCAACGTTGTTTTCGGCAAAGAAAGTTGTTGTAATGCCTCGTATAAGAAGAAGAAGAAATGCCTATCAGCACGTGTCTGACTTTGATCGAGGAAGGATTATAGCCTATCGGGATTGTGGTTTATCGTACCGCAATATTGCTGCTCGCGTCGGTCGAGACCCCATGACTGTTAGCAGAATATGGAATCGATGGGTTCAGGACAATCATACGAAACGCCATGCAGGATCTCAACGACCCCCCATCACTAACAGCAGAGAAGACAGACATCTTATCCACATGGTCACAAGGGATTGTACAGCAACGTCACGAACCCTGAGTCGAGAAATGGAGTTATTTGCAAGGCAACAAGTTTCTGCTCGAACAGTTCGACGACGTTTGCAGCAGCATGGATTGTCTGCACGGTGATCATGGCTTCGGCTACCATTGACGCTGCGTCACAGACAGGAGCGCCTTCAATGGTGTGCTCAGCGACAAACCTGGACGCGGGAATGGCATCACGTCATCTTTACAGATGAATCTCGGTTCTGTATACAGGACCGTGATGGCCGCATCCGTGTTTGGAGGCTGATTGGAGAACGCGCATTGCCAGCTTGCATTGGACATCGCCATACTGGCCCATCTGCTGGAGTGATGGTATGGGGTGCCATTGGATACACGTCTCGATCACCTCTTGTTCGCATTACCGGCATATTGAACAGCAACCGTTACATTTCCGATGTGTTAAGGCCCGTGGCTCTGCCCTATCTTCGAGGCCTCCCTAAGGCAGTCCGCAAATTCGTAGATCATCGCATGAGACGTATCTCGCGAGATGCTCAGAACGACTCGCGAGATTACCATTAGACCAAATGACGTCATTGAGGTCTTAGTTACGTCAGAAAAGGGGTGGAGCGCGAGACGTTTCTAGATTTCGAGCAGGTTCGAAATATCTGGCAACTTTCCGCGAGACCGCTAATTTCAATATACGTTTTTCGCTGCAAAATTTTTATTACCGCGTGGAAAATAAAATGGAAAGTCCAACTAATTATAGGTTTACATTTGAGGAAGAAGAACTTATTATAAATCTTTATAGAGGTAATAATATTTTTTTTAAATATTGTTATTTTTAAATTAAAAGTTTTCCTTCCTTAATTGTTCACTAATTTTATTTAAATTATGTAGAGAACCGATGCCTCGGGGACCCAAAAGATAAACTTTATTTTGACAAGCACAAGAGAGGTGTAATAATTAAAGAAATTTCCCATATTTTTGCAGAAACATTTCAAAAGACTATAACATGTAATGTAAAATTTATATTTTCTACTATATAAAATGTCTTATTTCTCATACAATTAAACATATTCTCCTTAAATATATATTAATGATAAAAGTATCTCTTTATTTGTAGTAATGTATTTTGTGCAAATATTTTCAATAATTTTCAGTTTTATAATCCATTACCAATTTTTTAAACATACATTATTATGTCAAAATAAAATATCTTATTAATTAGTTTTATACTCGTTGCTGCATAATTAATGTAAAATTTATTTATATGATTAAATATTAATAAATTTAATTGATTAAAAATGTATAATATTGAATGTGGCTATGTTTATTAATTTAATGTTTTTCTTAAATAGATACTATCTACTAAATATAATGTTCTATATATATATATTCAATGATTCTCATCTAAATATTTTATAATTCAAAATATTCAATTGATATTACAAGTAATTAAAATATTCTATTTAATGTAGACTAATAAGTACAATTTCTACAAGAAAATTTCTCTTTACTCTTTTTTCATGTTTATATTTGCTCATCATTTTTAAACAATAAAAAACCAATACTGAATGATAATTATTAGTAAATCATATAGTTTAATATATATTTATAAGCAATATTTAATCATATTATATATAGAATAGCAGCAATTAACTAAAATATTTATATTCCCTTATTGTTAATTTAAAACAATTTGAGCATATATGTACAATTCCAACTGATATTCTTATAAAAACAATTCCTTAATAAATGCAATATTGTTATATGCTATATACTTCTTAGACTTGAGATTCCCTCTAAAGTGCACATTTTAATTTAACGGGTGCTTAAACTCATTTAATATTTGAAATAAGTGG
Organism: Latrodectus hesperus; assembly: GCA_037975125.1. Classification (NCBI taxonomy): domain Eukaryota; kingdom Metazoa; phylum Arthropoda; class Arachnida; order Araneae; family Theridiidae; genus Latrodectus; species Latrodectus hesperus. Next base: position 82,832,205 of record CM075860.1, read on the forward strand.
TTTTCTTTCAAGTATCCCCCAAAAAAATTAAGCACAACTTTTAAGTTTATTTTTTCTCATAAATTATAGCAACTATTTATAGAAAATATTTTAGGTAATAACTCAGTTTTCTGATATTCAGATCTAGTTTAGTGTGTATATATACAAATAAATGCAAGAATATTTTGACAATATATATAACATGTTCTAATGCAGAAATATCAGGAAATAAGCAGAGCACTTTATTTTGTAGTAATGAAAAACTTACCATACTTGTATTACATTATATATATATATATATATATATATATATATATATATATATATATATATATATATATATATATATATATATATATATATATATATATATATATATATATATATATATATATATATAATCATTGAATCAAAATATTCTTGTCAACAAATTACTATCTTACAGAGAAGTCCTACATTCAAAATTAAACTGGATATGCAAAAAATGATATTTTATGTCATTGTTTAAGAATTTTAACTTTTTCATACAATTACAACTATAAGTGGTCCTCAAAAATCCATTTTCTTATTTTTCAAGGATAACTCTTTCTTGTGTAAAAAAAATAACCAACTATAATACCTCATGTTTATTTACACTACAATAGTAGCAATAGTGATGATTTACCTCTTACAAATATATTTTGAGTACTTATATTTTCAAAGCATGAAGTAAATATGTTGGATTAAATTATATAATGTGATAAAATTAAATCATTAAGTTATGAAACAGATAATTTTTATACCTTAGTTAAAAACATATTGATATTTAATTTGATACATTGCAATGACTAATAATAGAAATAAATTTTTTTGGAATTCCCAATTCTTTCGATAAAGAAATATGAAGTTTATCATTACTAATTTAATGTCATTATTCCTAATTATACTTAAACGCGAGAAATTAAATATACAGTGAAAACTTCAGTGAATACAGTGAATGGAATCGGAATGTAAACAAATTCTTATTGGTTTAAGATTTCCATGACGTCAGATACAACGTTTTAGCTACGTCACACTAAGACATGGTCGAGATCGCATTTGTCTAATATAAGACGGCGTCTCAATCGGATTGTCTACCGAGTTTGCGGCCCGCCTAATGCTTTCTTTCAACAGGATAATGCACGACCGCATGTTGCCCGTACTGTTCTGAACTTCCTTGATACAGAACAGGTTTGACTGTCACCCTGGCCAGCACGTTCTCCTGATCTGTCACCAATTGAGAACGTGTGGTCAATGGTTGCCGAGCGATTGGCACGCCATCAATCACCATCCACTACTGTCGATGAACTGTGGCATAGTGTTGAAGCTGCATGGACTGATATCCCCGTACATGCCATACAATCTCTATTTGACTCCATGCCTAAGCGGATAAATGCTGTTATTGCAGCCAGAAGTGCCTGCTCTGGGTACTGATTTCTTGAGATCTGTACATCCTAATTTCCTGTAAATCTAATCACTCGTTCTTTCCACTATAATGCATGTGTCCAATAAATATCGCTCTTTTATTTGCATTCCTTCTTGGTGTAGCAATTTTTATGGCCAGTAGTATATTATTTGCTCTTTTTCTAATACAATCTTCATATGGTAGGTCATGTTATATAACACTTCCCTATATGTCACCACTATATATAAAACTGGGAGTTTATATTCAAGAGTGCTTTGAGTCTTCAGAAATACCCTATTTAGCAATTTTAGTGCAACATATTTTCATTATTATATTTCTAGTAATGTTAGAGTGTCTAAAATATTTTGCTATAAATTTTATTCACTTTTTAAGTGTTTTTACTATTTATTGTATTGTAATCATATTTTTGTTCAATAATTTTTTTAATCGTGGTAACTACAGTGCACAGACTGAGCTGCTGCAAAATATTAACTGAATTAGCAGATTGCAATCTGTAATACTTTAAATATTCTACAGTTAATCACCTAGAGCAAATGTTAAATGTTCAATAGGATACCATTCATGCATATTTAAAGTTAACTCTATTAGTATATATTTGCTCTTTTTATAATTCAATCTTCATATGGTACGTCATGTGATATAACACTTCCCTCTATCTAACCACTATATATAAAACTGGGGTTTTATATTCAAGTTTGCTTTGAGTCTTCAGAAATACCCTATTTAGCAATTTTAGTGCAATATATTTCCATTATTATATTTCTAGTAATGTTAGAGTGTCTGTAAAATATTTTGCTACATATTTTATTCACTTTTTGAAGCAGATTTACTATTTATTGTATTGTGTGTATTTATATTTTTGTTCAATAATTTTCTTAATCATTGTAACTCCAGTGCATAGACTGAGCTGCTGTAAAATTTTAACTGAATCAGAAGATTGTAATCTGTTATTATTTAAATATTCTACAGTTTATCACCTACAGCAATTGTTAAATGTTCAATGGGATACCATTCATGCATATGTAATCTTAACTATCTGCGTGTAGACAATGCAGTCTTTTGGTATTGCGAAAAACGCAATGTTTCATTAAAGGACAAAGTTAAATCATGAGGGAGTTACTAGTACTTATTTAAAATCTGTCCCAGTTATTTGCTTTTTTTTATACTTTTCTACTTAAACTTAATTATATTGCTTGCTTTTTTGAGTTATAAACTACTTATATCGTCTGTTAAGACCATCATCATGATAATTGATTTGTATTTTTTACCAAGGTTAAATGGAGTGTTAGAATTGTCTATTTTCACAATTTTAATGCAATATTTACCTCATGTCATCTCTCATAGTGAAAATTTTGTAAATGTTTTATTGTTGATGTTATATATCTGTCAAATTCTTAACTTCAAACATTAGAGACCTAATGAAATTCAATTGTGTTTTCAAATTTCGTGACAATTCTGTCACACCAGATGTATTACGTGGTGAAGCTATACCTGATAACCTAAGGTTCATACCAGGTGTTCCATTGAGTATGTCTATGTCTATGTGGCTTCAATGGAGAAAATTTGCTTTAGTTTCTTACCATTTAAATTTAATGATGAGTTTCTTCGCATTTTAATTGTTAACCATTTTTATATGGGTTTTTCTGAATGCTTAGCACTTTTCAACAGTTGAAATACCACCTTGGGCATCGATGTTTGTAGTGGTTCGGAATCCATTTTAAACTGTAGGTCCTCATCTAATTAGTCAATGTGTGCAAAAACTGACCGTTGAGCGATAACCAAATCTAAATATTTTTTGATCTCACATGATGGATATCCTTATAGTTGGAATTTGCTATAAGATCTTAAAAATTCTGGCATATTCGCCTTCCAAGAAAGCATTTTATGCTTAGTCGTGCATATTGTCGTGTCACGAGGTAGGAAACCCGGAACACTCAAGCATCCCCTAGACATGAAGAAGTAAAAGCGCAACATTCATCAATTCAATGTTAAATCTGGAAATATTCTCATCGAAGAGCACGATACTACCACTAAGCCCCAGTTAGCCTTAAATTGCAGAAATATTGAAATTATTTTTAAAACTTCCTGAATCTTTCAAATTTATCGTTTTTAGTGCAAAATCTAATGAAAAATTTACTTTTTACTAATAAACGAATAATTATTTCGTTTCATTTGCTTAAATTGTTCCATTTTATTGATTAAGGACTCAATAATCTGTTCTTAAAATAACTATATAATTCTTAGCATAACACAAATTTTTGTGGCATTTCTTAGCATTTAAAGAAAACTTAATCAAACTTTAATCATTTGAGACTGAGATTTTTCATATTATAGCTACCAGCTTCTTCTGAAGGACCTTTAGTTAACGAAATATTTCAGAAGATAAAGCGGTAAAAAGATTTGATAGTTTTTTGTATTAGGAAAGTTAACTGTTTATGCTCAATGTCTGAAATTTCATCCAAATCATTTCAATTTTCGTTGGCTTAGGTGAAATTCCAACGCAGATTGTTGTAATTTTATTTCCCGAGGTTGTTATCTCATGAAAAATCAAGACATTTATATTTTCATAACACATTTCTCTGAAAATGTACATTAACGGTAGCTTTCTGCTATCTAATATCTTTAGAGAATCTGGAATTATTTTACCTAACTCTGCAACAACTTTTAATAAATCCTTTTTACTGCAAATTAAAAAAAATATTTCGTTTACTTTTTTTTGTCACAGAAATTATAGGAGAAAAAGTCCTAAGTTCCCTTAAAGTCAAGAGGAATTTTGCTGTTAAAATAACATTATTTTACTCGTATCAGAATGGGATTTTTTGCTAATAAATTTAAATCTATAAAGATATTGTAAATATACTCTTTTCTATATGATGCCAAAATATCAATTTTCTTCCACAAAATTCATTCAACTCTTGGAAATCGATAAAATTTTCCTAGACCCTAGAAACTCCTGGAATTTTAAGCAGATTTCTTGACATTAGTGAATAACTTATGGAAAATTTTAATTTCTTTTTTAGACAGTTTATTATAATATTAAGTTACTTTATTTAGGTATTCTTTCATGATGAATGTTTCTGAGAGCAGTTTTTCTAAGAACAGAAATTTGGTGATGGTGTTTCGTTAAATGTCTGACGATATTAATTTAATGATTAACGTTTCATTTTCAAATAATGCGATAACGATTTCAACAAAAACAATAAAATTTATTTTAATAAATGGAGAGCTATATGTTGCTCTCGCGCTGGCTGAAGAACGAGACCTTTCTTATGCAGTGCGCATGAGCTACTGCTCTGGTAATAACTGTACAAGTGACGCCACTCCAGATGGAAACATTAAAATTGAGATTAAACTTGTAATTTATATTACATCCAAAAACTTCTATAGAACCAGTTATATAAGTAGAAAATGTACTTAATTTTGCTGCCTAAGTAAAAAGCTTTAAACTATATTTCAGTAAATAAAAACAGAGAATAATAGACCACATATTGTATGTTGAAAAGTTAAAGCTGTGTTTAATGAAATTAATAAATATTAAAAATCTGTAATAGATTTTGTGAAAGTAACTGAAAAAATTTGCAAATCAGCATTAATTACACAATTAATAGGTATGATCATAGATCTTCAGAAAATCAAAAATTAGCGCATTAGTATAATGTATTAAAATATGTCTCTTGTAGTTGTTACTAATCTCCATGTCTAGGAGTATACTAGACGAGGTCCGAGTCCACTTGCTTTCAGATATCAAAAACAAGTGTAGGAGTCTTCTAAAAGTCCTTAAGAGACAACCCCAGGAACTCAAGAATATGTGCCGGTGATGCCGGACATGTTTCTTAAAAATAATTAAGTAAAGAGGTAAATATAAAACATGCATATGTAATGATTTGGATAGCTTACAAAAATTGGTAAGAATAAATAGACGCGAGAATATTTTTTTACTAAACAGCAATAAAATCTGGAGTAAAAAAAGTCATTCAAATTTTTTGAAACCTTGTAAGTAATATATTATATTACATTTTTCCCTTCTGCCATAATTTAGTTTTTTTTTTTTTTTTTAATATTTCGATTTTAACAGATTGCTTCTATTCATTTTTGAAGTTAACAATAAATTTATAGATAAAATTTTAGAGAAGCATCCGTTTTTATATATTTTAATTTTATTTTTAAGTACTTAATTGTTTCTATTTTGTAGATATGAAATTATCTAATGTTTTCAAAAAATTATCATGGATACTAAATATAATTTAAATCAATATTTATATTAGTTTTCATAAATAATTATTCCTGCAATCACTCATTTGAAAATTAACTGAAAAATATTATATATGCACACAATTATAATATACTATATATTAAACTATATACTATATTATATAATATATAGATGTATTTGATCAAAACTAATTGCTTGAGTATTATTTATTAAACATTTGAATATTGATACTTCTCGAAAGTTTTTTATTTAATTCCTGGAAAACTCCTGGAGCTTGTATCCGAAATCTCTACGAACCATGTTTTCAAATTTAGAAAATCTATATTACTATTAGCACTTCTCGAAATGTCTGGAATTGTTGTAATCCGAAGTTAACTCTAGGGAGAAATTTCTCATAATTATGTAATTTTCTAGGCTCATTTAAAAATTAAGTAGTTATTGTTAAAGGAGTTCAGAGAAACACAATTTTTATAGGTATTTTACTTAATACTTCTATATCAATCTCAAGTAATCGAAAAAGAATCTAAAGAGCAACTTCTTTAAGCTTCTCTTCTTACAAATGTCAAAAGATATCTTTGCGTTTTAACAATTTGGTTATAAATGATTTTTTTCCCCTCAAGCTTTCTCAAAACGAATTCTTGAAATGTAGGATATTACAAGCAAAATTCATTGTTTGTAAATTAGTTTTGATACATATTTATATTTTGCATTGAGGTTTAGATTGCGTCACCTTGATTCTTAATTTCCAACTTTAAATAATGCTGAGCTTGTAATCGAATGTTTAGCGCTCTTGCCTTTGGTTTAACTGGGGTGTGTTTGAATTCTGCCTTGCACTTATATAAATGTTTGTTGTGGTTCGGAATTCACTTTCAACTATAGGTTCCGGTTAGGTTAACCCTCATGTCAAAAAATAATTGATGAGCTAGAAACAAACCAACATTAACAAAATATTTTTGACTGTTATATTTAATAAGAACACACAAAAAAGGATTCTACACGTAATGAGGTGTTTTGTGACACCGAGAATCAAGAAAGATATTTGAAACAACAAATATGATGCACTTATACACATATATATTTAAATTAAAATATTACAAGACTATAATATGAATTTTAGCAAGGAAGAATAACTTATTGAATATTATTATACTTATTCTCTAAGAATATCAGTTTTAACTGTACATTTATACAGAAGTTTTCTTAAATTTCTCCCATTCTGAATATTATTAAAAATTAGATATTTATTTTTATTTATGTATTTTTAGCTATGATAGGTTACTAATGCTTATTATAAAATGTAGTATTTATTTGTTTAAGAATAATTTTATTTTAGTAATCATAGTTGCATTATCAGTCTTAGGATAAAAACAAGAACAGAATAAATTCAATCCACTTACATGCACTTTCCCATATAATTTAAATCAATATTTTTATTCAACAATTGCTGATTTAGTTCATATTAATAAATGTATAATCATATTTCATAATGAAAAAATTAAAAATAATATACCTCGAAATTATTTATAATTTTAATGTTTGTATTTAAATGCATATTACAGCTACATTTATAATTTCAATGCAACAATAATATGTATTTAAATGGAATATTGGAATATTTGATAAATAGAACTAACTTTACTATAACTGTATATAACAAACAATATATATATTATCTTTTTAACAATTTTTAAAGCTCCTCAAAAACTATATGTGCAATATCTTCAAATACAAGATTTTTCTTACGTTTATCAAAGTAATGACTCTTTTAGATACAAAAGTTATCAGTAAACATTATAAAATAAATAAAATTCGTAGACAACTAGAGAGAATAAAAATATAAATCACAAATATTTTCCCCGAAAAGTTCATATATTAGTTAATAATCTTACTGATTTATAATATCTTACATTAGTAAGATTGTAAACGAGTATAGAATCTTTTAAAAGAATACTTGTTAATAATATAAAATTACTTAAAAAAAATTGCTCATGACATTTCATCTGGGATTATTATCGGGCTTGGGACTTAGTGAACTCGCCAGTAAGTCGAAAACAAATCTGATATGTAAGCAGAGATACCTCTGAAATAATTTTTTGCAGTGGATAAGGAATCAATAAAACAATCGAGCAAGTGCGCAATGATTTTTGGATGTTCGCGCTGCGATGAATAATTTAATTATATATTTTTCCGAGTATTCTTTATTCACTATTAAGAGAGATGAAAGAATTCATTCTTTATTAACTCGAGAAAAAATACCCTAGAAAACCAATAAACTTAAAAGCCCCTATTACATTATATTTGCCGATATTTCAGTTTGAGCAATAAAAGATGTACTATTTTTTTTTTTTTTTGGATTTTGCTGACATTTTCAATTTTGATATACTTTTAAAAATAATTACTTTAAAACCAAGTTAATATTTAATCTGTATACTGGATAAGTAAAATAAAGTTAAAACATTATACCGACCAGACTTCTTGAATTTCCATTAAATGGTATTTATATTAAATACTTAATTTTTTACCCTTTTTAAGAAATTAAAATTAAAAAAAATTCCTTTGTTTAAAATACACACTTTTAAAAAATCTCAGTAAGTACTAAATGTTGTTGTTTTCCTATGACACTTGGACAAGCCAAGCTCGCTTTTACCTTTGGCAGTGCGAATTAAGTCAATAGGGAGCGTCTTTCGTTTGGATCAGAGCACCACAAAGGTGAAAGTACAATTTTGCTCTTTTTAAGGTGCCTCACAATTTTGAACCACGGTCAGGTGACGAGGCCACACCAGAGCTGGCACCCTCCTCTCTACATCCACGCCACACCAGCGGAAGAACTTTGGACGTCACAGATTAACGTGGACACGTCCCCAACCCACGAGGCTATAGCAACCCAGTGAAGAAGAGTACACCGTGGTCACCCTCCCAACCACTGCCCACGGCAAATGATGCTTTACTTTGCTGAGCTTACGGGAAGCGGCGTGAAGCTACTGAGCCACTTGAGCTCAAAATGTTCAATAGTTAAACATGAATATCTTATTAAAAATTTAAAAATGTTTATTAACAATAAAAATTGTATTTATACTTTTCTTTTCATAATATTTTTTAAATCTTTACTACTCAAGGCATCAATGTTTCTTACCCAAAGACTGTCCAAAGTTAAAGAATGCCCACAGAAGTCTATAATTCTAATTATAAAAAAGGGGGAATTCAGACAATCGCATACTGTCAGACGATGAAATAATGCCATGCCATTATTTCATCTGTCTACTTTTACTTCCTTTAGCATTATTTTATACATCGTCTGTATGAAATAATTCTAAAGAAAGTAGAAAATGTAAAACACATGGCAAAATCAATGTCGCGACGATCGAAAATGATTTCAGTAACGGAAAAGGATTCATATGTTTAGGTGAATGGCAACCAGTTTATTTTTAGAATATTATTATTAGAAAATTTAAAGAGTTATGTTTACGTTGATGGTGTAAGAAAATAAATAGTATTTTGGATGTCAAGATTTGTGTGGTTGTGATTTATTTTAATTAACATGTTTTATTTTAATTTGGATGAAACAATCAATTATAAAATGTTATCTCAAAAATATGTTTACATTTCCAAAAAATTGTAATAAAGACTATAATAAATTTAGTAAATAAATGCAGTTATATAGTGAAGAACTTATTTTATTTTCTTATTAAATTGTGCAAGTTACAGAATAGGAAAATTTTTAATACACTGATACATTTAGACAAAAATTTTTACAAAAATGAGATAAGAAAAATATCAAAAATTTGGAGTGAAATTGATTCAAATTAAACAAAGAAAATTCATTCTAGATGTTCATATGAATTAATCAGCATTTTAAGAACTTGGCTATCAGCGAAATTCCCGAATAAGAATTTATATTAAAATCTGCATTTAAAATATGGCAACCTTAAAAATTGTATCCAGAAAAGCGATCTATTTTTAAATCTAGAAAAACAGCTATTTTCTTACAGCAAACCTGAAAGAAATCTCAAGCATTCATTGGATGAATAAAACGAATTGCTGAAATCTGAACTCTGACGTCACGCAATTTTAAGTCAACGGGAGGTGCTCAAACTGAAATATCGGCAACCCTATTGCATATAAGGCTTCAAACTAAATGATTATGAATTCCATATGTGAAAATATATTAAAATACATTAGGAAAACGAATATTAGTTTATTTCTTCTATCTTAAAACATATTCTAGTGCACAGGAAGCCAATATTATTTTATAAATCAATTAATATAAAATATTGCATCTGTTATGTTTTTGATTATTTGAATTAAAATTACAGAATAGAAACTAATTTTGTTCTTGGCATTTCTGCTTTTCTTTTTAAAGAAAAGCTCCATTAAACAAAAACTCGCCCTTTCTTCATAGAAAATCCTTCATTTATTGATTATGTTTATAAATTAAAAATAATATTGTTTCAATGGAAACTTTATAAAAGTTATCATTATAAAAGTTTCCATAGTTTTCATAGACTTCTAACCTGGTTGTGGTTCGCATTTTAACTAAGCCTGAATTAAGCAGATATATACATTATTTTCTATTAATAAAAATTTGTCATTCATTTTTATATTATTATTAAAAAGTATGAATTATTTTCCATTGTTGAAAAATATTAATAAATCGTTTTATGGCTATTAATTATTACATGCTTTATAGGTAATATCGATTCCGTGAATTTTTAGTATTTGGTATCAAGGGCTATAGCGCATGCGCAGATTTGACCCTAATCTCGAGGACATCATCACCACTGCAGAATGTGTTGGTGTTTTAGAAACGACTGAACTGCATTGTACAGAAACTGCGGATGTGTGTCCGTTTGTTAGTTTCGTTATCGTTTCGGGGATGGGTTTACCTCAATTTTGTCCACCGTTCATTTTTTATGATGTTTGGGGTTGGATGAGATCTAAATTAAATATGTATGAATGTTTCCTATTTTAATATTGCATGTAAAATCTTATTCCTCCGGTAGTGGTTGAGTATATATGTATATAAATAAAAGAATAAATAAATATATATATATATAAGAAAGATATTTATAAAATATAAATATTTTTAATTTGTATAGTAATTTTATAATCTATCAGCGTTTATAATATAGAATTTACCAATTGTTGGAATACTTTATATAATAGATTTTGTAGCTTCTTGGAATTCCCACATAAAAACGGGTTTATATGTTTATTAAGTATTCGTTCTTGAAAAAATAAAGATGATAGTAGTAGTTGGGTAAGCTCATATAGTTTTACTTTTTTACTGATACTTGACAAAACAGCTAATTTGTAAAAATGTTAGAACCCTCGTCGTCAGAAGAAGAAAGCGAAAATGAAACTGTCGAGGAAGAGAGTTCGGAAGCTACAGCGCTGTCTGCTTCTGCGACAAATTTGGAAATCCCAAGAAGTGGTAGTATTCCCCGTAGTATATCCCCAGCCAGTGGGGCGGATAACTTAAGCGTGGTGAGCAGTTCTCAGTCTCGGTCAAATAGTTTAGCAAGGCCTTCTAGTCCCAGTCCATCTTTGGTTAGTGAAAAAGATAAAGAGAAAGATGATGTTGATAAAGCTGAAAAGGAAGAAGAAGAGCGGAAGAAGCGTCTGCAGCTGTACGTGTTTGTCTTGCGCTGCATTGCTTATCCCTTCAATGCGAAACAGCCCACAGATATGGTTCGTAGGAACTTGAAAGTCACGAAGCAGCAGCTTGAAACTATTCAGGGACGTTTCCAAGCGTTCTTCAAGGGGGAGACGACTATTTCATCTGACGAGGCCTTCAATAATGCAGTACAAAACTACTATGAAGTTTTCCTTAAAAGTGATCGTGTGCTGAGAATGGTTCAGAGTGGTGCCTGTTCCCAGCAGGACTTTAGGGATGTTTTTAAGATTAATATTGAAAAAAGAGTTCGCAGTTTGCCTGAAATCAATGGCCTTAGCAAAGAAACTGTCCTCACCGCATGGTTAAATAAATTTGATGCAATACTTCGGGGTGATGAGGACACTAGAAAACCTCAAAGTAGGTTACAGCAAAATGTGGCCTCAGAACTGATACTAAGTAAAGAACAACTGTATGACATGTTTCAGAACATCTTGGGAGTTAAGAAGTTTGAACACCAACTTCTCTATAATGCTTTACAGGTATATTTATATGGTATTAGTATTTAAATGTTTGAAATTTTCTTAAATTCTGTTGTCTTGTTTGAAAATTGTTTTTCTGTGAATGTTTGAGATTCTCTTGTATAAAATATTGCTAAATTTTGTGCAAATAAAAGAAAAAAGTTAAATTTTGGTTACAATTACTATGAATGTAGCTTTAATGAGGATGTCTTATAGTGGAACTAAGATTATTTCTGCTATGAAAAATCCATATATATATATATAACATAAGGACATGTTTTATTTTACTAATTTGACAAACTTATTTATTATATACCAAAATTTTATAATATTTTGCTGTGCAAAATTATTAGATCTATTTGCCTCTTAATATAAGGTACTTATATTTAGAAAAAAAAATATTATGCACATATTTTATTCCAAGCCTGTATTTTCTGCCTGCAATGTTCTTACGTTTATATCTAAAGTTGTAGAACAAGATAATTTTTATAACTTCTTGTTTTATATATGAAAAGTCAGTAGGTACTTTTATAATAATCACCTTCCAGTCTTATTTTCAGACAAGACAACTTTATTGTTATTGGAAATTGTTAATTTAAAAGGAATTCTTAAAATTTTTAAATTAATTTATTATGTATAAAGGTTTGAACTTTTTTAAGAAACAGGGTTGTTTTGTTATTATTCAATACTTTTTATATTATTATTATTAAAGTTTTATTGATACATTTTTATATATTTATTAGTGAAATAAATGCAAATAGTTGATCAATTATATCTATTGATTTGTATATTGCATGTGATAAAATCTTAGTATATGCAACATGTTTGGTATGATTTTCAAAAAATTCGCCGACAGCAAAATGAGGCTTTCATTCTAGTTGCCTATGGTAAAATGTTTTTAAGAATGTCACCAAGAATTGGCATAAGCAAAAACAATGAAAATGGTAGTTGCCAAAAATTCAAATAATAAACATGCCATGAAAAAAGCATACAAATCATGTATGTAAAATGCTAAAAACCGATATGGTAAATGGTTAAAAAAAACAATAAGCCACTGAATCTCAGCAAACAACAATTACTGATTGCAAACCTTATTGGTCTCTCAAATGTTATCACACCTTGCTGCCGTTGCCAAATTCCCTGTATTAAGTACGCTAGCGTTTAGCCATGTTGGATTTGTAAAGTGCTAAAAAATGTATCAGAAATTGTATGTAATTAAAATCATATATGTAGTTGATGTTTGAATGACGTATAGCCTTATGACCTTCAATGGCTAGGTTAATATGATTATAAATATCTGAATATGACTTATTTTTTAAATTAAAATATATTAAGTAAAAGTCTTGAATTTAAAATGATTGCTTAATATTTGATTATTTTTGTGAAAATAAAATTTTACTCAAGTTACATTGTTTAAAAAGTAAAAAATACTAATCATTATTTAAATTCATTTATCATTGTAAAAAATAATACTTCATTATTAATAAGTAATACTTATTAGTGATGCAATAAACTATGATTTCATTCATATATTTTGGAAATCATTGATATTTGTAATGTTTTGAAATTTTATAAAGTATATGGATTAAAATGTATCATTGTAAACCTAATTTGTATATTATCTCAAATTAATCACATTTCCAAATTTAAATTACTTTTTATAGCTTATACCTCCTTAAAAAGAATAGTTTTCAACAAATTAATATTACAAATAGTAGTTTTAATTTTTTTATTAAACCATTTATTTATTAATATTTTTACACACATTTTTTCGTTAAGACTACAAGCTCTATTTAATATTATTATAGGGTGAAATGCTAATAAAAATTTTTTATTTCATTTATAGGAACAGAAATATACACAATTTATAATGTATGACTGTCTATGATAAGTTTACTTAGAATGCAAAATATATGTAGCTTCAAGTTTGTAGTTTTGAAGATTGAATATAATAAGTATGGCACTTGAATTTAGAAAAGTGGTAGAAATTGTATTTGTTTGTATGATAACAATTTAGTTAAAAATATTTAGTTAATTATAGTTAAATATAAGTTTTCATATTAGTTATCGAATACTTCCAAAAGCAGCTTTCACATCTATGGTTATACATTTGTTTAATAGTTTCCTTCATTGCTCATTGTATTCAAATAAAAATCATAATTTTTAAAAGCTTATGGCTGTTATTTGAAGTATATTTACATTCTAATTTTCTAATCATTTTAGCTGGACTCTCAGGATGAACAAGCAGCAGCCATACGACGTGAATTAGATGGTCGTGTTCAAAAAGTCAATGAAATGGAGAAGGTATAATAATTTATTTATGTTTTCACACACGTGATTTGTCATTGATCAAGTTTTCTTTTTTATGTGAAACACTAATTTTACTAATGATCTGTATATCTTAAATTACAATTCATCTTATTTAAATATTTTGCTTTTTTGTGTTAAATAAATTTTTAATTAAAAGCTATAGAGGTAAATTTAGTTAGCATTTTTTGGGTTTGGTGTTTATTTATATTATATATATTGTAATTATAGCTTAATAATAAAGGATTTAGGCCAGTTTGTGTAACTCAAATGAAATTGTCAGACTTAGATAATGATGGCTGTCCAATTAAAATTTGAGATTGGAATTTTTCCATAAAAAATTTATTATTTTGAAAATCGATTTTTTTTTTAATTTTTGACTTTTTCTTTATTCTTTTTATATTAAAAAGCAGCTACCACACAATAAGATGAAATATTAATTTTCAAGGGGAGAAATTTTTATTAATGTACTTCACAATATTTAAATACTTTAATCTATGCAGGTTTTTTTTTCAAAAAACAATTTTAAATTTAAATTAAAATGAAATTTAAAAACACAAAAGTATAAAATACTTTTCATTTCAATTTATTTTTAAGATAAATGTAAAAATATTGTTATTTAATTTTGTTGGCAAAATTTGTGTTGATAAAATTCATGTAAATGGTTTTTCTATATCTTACTAAAGAATGCTAAATTTTTCAATTAAAGATTATTGTTATGCATGGTTTTCCTTTTTGTGTAGTTTGTTATTAAAAAGACTGTTATATATAACATAAAGAGAAAGAAACAATAAAAAATTATAATTGATTGAGCTAACTGGGCCACACTAAATTCCTAAAAATATGATGAAATTAGTGCATCCCTGTAGATATGTACATCTAAGAAGCAGGCTTGCAGTCACAAATTATAATATAAAAATATTTTACAGTGCACTGAAACATTTCTTTCCTTGTATGTCACTTCGGTTCAACAGTTCGTGGGTTCGAATCCCACCTTGGGTATGGATGTTTGTAGTGGTTCGGAATCCACTTTAAACCGTAAGTCCTGGTCTAATTAGCCCTCGTGTGCAAAAAATGACCGTTGAGCGACAAACAAACCAACCAACCATGTATGTCATCCAGAGACTAGCAACATTAAAGGTATAAATTCCAGTATATGGTTGATCAGTTTTAAAAAAATAATTTCCACTGCATTGTTATTTATTTTATAAATGGCTTTTATCAGATTTTCAAGGTGTAATGTATTAGGCATAACAAAATTCGAAATTTTTTACACATAATCCATATATAATATAATATACTGGAAAAAACAGTTTTTTTAATATTAGATATATTGGATTTCAAGATATAATTGTTGTTGAAATTATCTTAATAGAAGTCAAGTTTGTAATATCTTTGTGAATATGAAGTATTTATTAAATATTTAAATTGATTTGTATTAAATGTTAACTGGATTATAATATAAGGTGCATTTGAAAAGGTTGCATTTATTTTAAACTTTTTAAGAAATTTCAATATTTTTCAAATGTGATTTTGAAAAATTTGTGATATTATAACTATTGTGAATCTATATAAAATTAACTTTTTAAAAAATTTCAATATTGTTCATTATTAAGTTTTTGAAAAATTTATTTGTATTTTTTCAGAATCGTAAACTAATGCCGAAGTTTGTGTTAAAAGAAATGGAGAGCTTGTATATTGAGGAGTTACGTTCTTCCATTAACCAATTGATGTTAAATCTGGAAAGCCTTCCTGTTTCTAAGACTGGAGCAGAGGGGAAATATGGACTACAGAAACTTAAGCGGTATAATCACAGGTGATTGTTTTGTAAAAGCTTGTATGGTGGACCTTTTTGCTTTAAAATTTTTAAGTTGCTTGCACTTTATTTCAAAAATTTTCTTCTGCTTTTTCTTACAGTGCCACCTTGAATACAAGCTTGTAGTTAAAATTAAAAGTAAAATCAGCAGAAACTTATTTTACTTATTTAAAAAAAAGTTTTCAAAATGCTTCTTTTTGTTTCAGCAACTCTTGCTGTGCCTTTATTTAATACTTTATTTTCAACAAATGTATTAATATTACATTTTTCTTCCTCATGCTGCTGAAAACAGTCGATCAAGGTAAATTTTTACTTTTTCCTGAAGCCTTTGTTATATTAATCTGTTTTTATTGAAATAGGTTCATAGTTTATAAAAAATATTAATTAGAAAGAAATTTATTCTAATATTTAATAAAAAATCATATGATTGTCTTGGAGGTATTATGGAAAATATCTGGAGCTATTTATTACTTGGTTATTTTATGTTTGTATTTTTTTATAAAAAGTCGAATATATTACACTTTTGTTCAATCATGGACACCATAAGGAATAACTTATAAAGTTAAAATTATTTGTGTGAACACTATGGACTGAAAACACTGTCATCCAACTTTATTTACACAAAATTGTGTGCAAACTTCAGGCTAATTGTCAAAAAATAGCATATTCTGATTGTGTTTTTGATTCATGCAATTGAATTAACAGTTGAGTATCTTATTGTTTAAATTATAATATAATTTCCATTTTACAATTGGCAAATCTTGAGATTATATTTATTTCACAAAATATTAATATTGGTTAAAAGATGCTCTCTTCATAGAATAAATTTTGTATATTGTCAAATTTAAACTTATATTGTGAAGTTTAACCTTGTTACATTAATATTGTTTATCATAAGGGTTAAAATTACACTTAGGAAGCTTATTTATTTTATATTTTATTTACAAACTTGCTAAGACCGTTATTTAATTTACTTGCATATTTTAACTGCAAATAATTTTAAATTATATTATTTAAAATAGTTTTTTATCAATCACGATCAAGATTGACACATTTATCCTTGCACTCCAATAAGTAGATATCAAGCTGCTGTAAAAAGTTAAATGAATTACAAAAAATAAGCATACAGAATATAGGAAAATAATAAGAAATATATAAATATATATTCATTTCTTCATGTATATTATAAATATTAATTTATCGTTACATCATACATTGTTGTGCATGAAATATGTCATGTTGTGCTATGAAATATGACAATAATTATTAGATTGGAAACTATATATAATAAATTGGGAAGTAAATAAAATTTGATCTTGCCAGTGTAAAAGTGTTATAATAATTAATTTTTATCCAAGATGTTTGTATAGATAAAATACATGATAATTCAGTACCACTCAATTATTTTTATTCCTTAAAAATACGTATCATGAAAACTTTTCATTTTCACTTTCCTCAGTTTGTATTTTTTTGTATGGCAATGTTAAAAGATAATTAATTCATTAATGCAACTATGAAATACTGTAAATAGTTTTTCACATTTCGAAATACTTTGTTCAATAATGAAACTTTACTGGCTGTAAGTCCGTAATGCAATAGTAGATTTTTTAATGACATGTTATGCTTTTAATTAATTTTGAGAGAATTTGAATCACTCTTTATACTATGGATATCCGTAATGCAATAATAGATTTTTTAATGACATGTTATGCTTTTAATTAATTTTGAGAGAATTTGAATCACTCTTTTTAATCAATGAACTGTGTTCTTTAAGTGACTCAATTACTGGCATTTGATTAGCAAAGTAAAAGTGTCGCTAATTGTATTTTTTCATTGAAGTTTTTTTTGTAGTAATACTTTATTCTGTAATCTATAAATTATATGGTTAAAAGGATGAAAGGAAAAATATGAGATGATGCAAGTATCTTACTGCCATAGTAAATCATGTTATTAATGTAACTAATTAATGTTATTAATATAATGTCATTAATGAATTGCAGGGAATTGATTGAAAGGTAAGATTATATTGTGTATGGTTTTGGGCTTTTTTATAAATGAAAAGAATTATCATAAAAATATTTTCTTAAAATTATTTTGTATTTATGTATATCTAGTGTCATATATTTATCTATTAACTAACTTTATAGAAGTCTTATTTTTGTTATTATGGTGGCATTAAATAAAGATTTCATAATAAAAATAGTTAGGCTTCTGTTTTTATTTTTAAGAGTTTTGTATCAGGTACTAAGAAATGACTAGAAATATAAATGTATTTATTAGTAGTACAAAATTAAACTTTCTGTGTCTGCAAACATTTCACCTAATTATTTAAAGCTATGCATTTTAAATACTTTTATTTTTCAGCCATAGTTAATTTATTTTAAAACTATTATGAACTTAAATTTCTTTTCATTATTTACATCAGCAAAGTGCAAGTTATATTATTTAATATTAATACAAGGTCAAAAACAGTTGTATTAATACAATTTTTATAATTTACATGACTATTTTATGAAATTAATGCTTTATTAAATTCAGCATCAATTCAAGAATGTAAATGTTTGTTAACATTTAAAATTTAATTATTATATGAATAAAGTGATTAAATATGTCCAGTTTTTAACCAAACAGTTTATTTGGAGATAAAAAAAAGTACATTTTCATGTAATATCACATCAAAATTTGAAACATTAAATAGCATAAATTTTAACTGGATGCCATAAACTTTATTAAGCTTGATATAATGATATAGTCACACACGCACACATACACGATTTTTCCATTCTTAAATGATGAAAAGAAATATCATTTTTTATCATATAATAATTGTCAATAACCTTTCTGTATGTATTTTACTAGGGATTACCAAATTTTGTTAGACATCCAGATAGTTTTTCATGAGTTATTACAATTGCTTAATGTTCTTGCAGTACTATGGATATAATTCAGTTAATTTTATTTAGCAAATGTTTAGAGATGTGTTTCACTAACAAAAATGTAGAATTTTTACAATAGCTAAATAAAAATGAATTTCTGAATTTTTTCTTTGGAGGTTTAAAATTTTGGATAATAGTTTAAATTTACTATAAATTTTGCACTAAAAATTTTTTACCACTTTTTTAAAAGTAAATATGTTTCATTTACTATTTGTTTAAGGTAATATATTTTTGTTTTAATTGAAGAATTTATTAAATTGTGCAAATTTCTTCATTGTTTTAAATATTGTATTTTACTTCTAAGTTAAGTTCTTATTTCTGACTTGTTGTAGAACTACTCAGAAAATTCATTTAGTATAGAAGTAAATAATGTGAAAATATAATTCATTTTATGTTTTTTGCTTTGAAAAAAAAAACATTTTTTTACCTTATTTCTTTTAAATTTTATAGTAATTGCATTGAAAATGCTTCTAAGGAAATATTTCTCATGCAAATATTAAAAGTAATTTTGAATGTTTTTAATTTGATATATTAATTTTTTTTATCTTATGTTCATCAGTGCTAGGTAAAGTATGTTCTATTTTCTATGTAAACTTCTTTCTTTCTCTCTCTCTTTTTTAAATGTATATATTTTGAACCTTTTTTATTTAAAATATGTATAATTTATGTTTTAATGATGCAATTTGTTCACGTTTTGATCTGTGATATAACTTATATATTGGGGATGACTTACTTATCTATTTTGAAAAAATATTGTAATTATTTGTGAAGGAAATATTAATTACAATGCTGTGAGTTATTAAAAGAATAGAGTCATACTCATAACTGGTAAAATTTTGTACAGAATTTTAAAATTTCTTTCTTGACAGAATCAAAGAAAATCAAATCAAAAAGAATGATTTTTGTTTAGTTTTTATTTAAAACAAGTTTTATTTAAAAATTCATTGAGTCGAAACCATTTTGTTTTTACATTGCTGTAAAAATATTGTTTAATTAAAAAATAAAATAAAAATGAAATAAACTCATAGTTAAACCTTTTAATTCCTTTGGAATTCACAGATGTGTCTTAATCTGATATACAATTCCTTGAGAAAAACTAAAAGTAAAGTTGAACAGTACTGTTGTAGAGCTTCAAGCTTTCTTAGGGAGTACTTCAGATATCTGTTCTGAGTCCAACTCTTTTTTCATTATATTTGGCTGGTCTTGAGAGGGCCATATTGAATAGTTTTGAAGGGGGCTGTTTGTAGAAGATATTGTGATATGATCTCAGACTACAATATTAAGAAATTGGAATCCAACACCAATTTAACACTTAGTGGTATATGGAGATTTGCACATAATCATAAATTGAGTTTTAATTCATTCAAGTATGTTGTTGGTTTTTTCATTTTAGCTATCAGCCTAAAATCTATTTGAATGACTATTTGCATTCAATTGAAAAACATCAGAAATATTTGGTCTTTGTTTTGGATAGCAAAATTACATGCAATAAACATATTGACCCAAATAATATTTAAAAGCAAAGTATGCTTAAATATCTTAAAATATGTTTCAGGACATGATTGGGGAGCTAAGACTCTCAGAACTAATAACACTTATAAAGCCTATATTAGAACATAGTTTTCCAGTTTACAGCTGTGGTTCCAATACAAATCTATAAAAACATGATTGGGTCCAGCTTAGTTCAGCTTACACAATAATGGGCCTTCAAAACAACCATCCAAATGAAATAGTTCTTTTTGAGGCTGACGTACTACCTCTCAGCATAAGAAGAAAGATCAATATGGGGGAATATTTTTATGAGCTCACTAGTTATGGGACTCAAAATAGAATATCTGAGTTTTTGGTAGGGTAGAGTAGTAACCAAAAATTAAAGAAAACTAGACCTTTTGATTTGTCTGATTCAAACAATTTGAATGACAAAAATGTCTTACAGCATAGATTAAAAGAGAACATTGACCCTTCATTTGGTTTAAATGGAAACTACTTCCACATGGATTTTCTTTCCCAAGTGAGCAATAATTTCAATTCTCCAGTTTATTTGAAACGTCTTGCCCTTGAAATCATAAAAAAAACATAAAAATGCCTTCATAATGTATACAAATGGAAGTAAAAACAAACATGACTGCTCCGATTGTAGAATTTGTATCATCCCAAGAATGTACAACAAAATTAAGTAGATGAAATCCAAACAGTTGTTCAGTTTTCAAAAGTGAGCTGATGGCCTTTGATGTTGAGCTCAATTTGATTCTGTCCTCTATCACCTTGCATGCTGTTTGGATCCTGTCTAAAAACCAAAATTATTTTCATCTGCTTTCTAATTGGCATAAAGTGCATGATTGTATAGAAAGGCAGTTATTAACAAATTGGAGCCTATTTCATGCTTTTGTCAGGTGTGTTTTTAATAGATACCTCCCCATGTGGACCATTTAAAAGATACCA
Organism: Latrodectus hesperus; assembly: GCA_037975125.1. NCBI lineage: Eukaryota > Metazoa > Arthropoda > Arachnida > Araneae > Theridiidae > Latrodectus > Latrodectus hesperus. The sequence continues at coordinate 82,853,474 of CM075860.1, forward strand.
CCTCATACATGGTAATGAGACAGCAGTTTGGTCCCGGGGTCATGTTATCATTCAAGTGTTGTAGCACGACCAGACAGCCATCATTAGTATTGTCAGCTGACTCGTGAGGTCTATGTCCTATAATTATGGAAAAAAAGGCTTTCTCATAAGAATTGGTTTTCCCTGTTTGAAGTGTGCTTATGATTAGGCCACTTCTGACCATATTCTGGCAAGCTGGTAAGCAAGTAATTAGCACACTTACCTTTGGTTCAATAGTTCATGGATTTGAACCCCACCTTGAATTTAGTTGTTTGTAGTGGTTCAGAATTCATCTTAAGTTATAAGTCCTAGTCTAATTATCCCTCATATGCAAAAAATGACTGTTGAGCATTTAAACACTGGAGATAGGCAACAACACAACAAAATAAAAAAATTATTTTCTTTTAAAAGTTAACTATTCATTACATCTATTATTTTTGAATGATTTTTTAAACTTTTATCAATTTCTGAATTTTAATTTTTTGAGCTAGAAATTGTAGGTTATTTTGTGTGATACTTAAGTTTTTACTTTACAATTATTTTTCTTAGCCTTTATTTGTATTAAGATTATTGATAAATTTTGTAATATATCAAATTGCAATGAGAAAAATGTTAGATTTTCCCAGTCCCTAAAAAAAACAGTAAGCTTTTGAAGTTCATTTAAATTTTCATTTATTTTATCATTATATTTATATAATATTTTCTTATATGGACACAAAGAAAATTGCATTGCAATAAAATATTATGATGAAATTTTATTATAATAAAGAATAAAAAAAGCTATATTTTTCATTTTAAACAAGGTTATTTCTTAACATAAAGTAGTAAGAAAATTCATGCTTATTTAAATATTTTCTTATATTCAATTCTATGTGTAATTTATATGTTTGTTTCAAAGTATAGATTTGTTAAAATTTTCTAGTTTATTGTTAACAGATTTAGGAATGTTTTGCTATAAAATTTTTTGTAGAGAATGGCTTTGTAATTTAAATTAATTCTGCATGATTGTGTGTTTTCTGTTTAAAATATTATTTTAAAAATATTTATTCAATCAATGTACTTTTTTCCTACGCTGCTTGTAGTCGACGTTGTTCTTCTGTTATAAGGCAGGTAGTTCTCAGTTGGAAATTCCTAAGTTTCATTAAAAAATTTAAGTTTTTTAGAATTTTAAATTTTTTTTGTTTATTTAAATTATTATGCATAGATATAATTGGTAAGGATTGTACAACATAAATGATATATTTATTTAGATATATGAATTCGTATCACGTATAATTTGTAGAAAAATATAATCTAACAAAATTCTGCTGCATTTAAATCTTTTGCTACTTTCTTTGTTAGGATATAAAATAGATGAATTTATGCTTTTAAGATTTATGATATTTAAATCTTCTTTTTTACTACTGAGTTTTTAATTTATTTTTGACTTATTTTAGCTACCTCACAGCATCTGCAAATTTCTGGCCTGACTGTAGTCCACTTAAGATACTAATGTGCCTGCAAGCTCCGCTTTGGATTATTATTTACAATGCACTAGTCTTTTCTTTTACTTACATGTAGGCTTTATTTTATTTTTGCTTTGCATTGCATTTATTTTGCATGTTCGTGTGAAAGAAATTTTACAGAAGTTGTTTGTCTTGCTCATTTACTTTGTTTTGCCATTTATTGCATGTTATAGATATTAATATATAACTAATAAATAAAAAATCATGTAATTGCTGTTGTTCACTTTTTCAATTAAAATCTTTACAGTTAATTTTAATTTGACTGATTTCTTAAACTACACTATAGTTCATATCTTTTATATGCATAACTAGCTTCATTATATTGCTGTTAAATACAAAAATTAATGTACATATCATTACTCAATCTCAGTTAACACACCATTTTTTTAAAAGTCCACATATTCAAATATTTGTTTATTACTTCTAAATATTTTTATTGTGTAATATATGTTCATAGTTAATTATGAGCAACTTTTTTTTGGTTGCTATTATCTTCAGCTTGGGAACATTTCATTTGCCACTATACTGAATACTTATCACTTATTTTTTTGTTGTCTATTTTATAAATAAAAAGTAAAATTAGAATAACTCTAAAATAAATTTAAAATTTAATTATTGAATTTCTGTTTTATAAAGTATATTTTTTAAAGTATTTAAGTTTTTCCAAAAAAGTAATTTATGAAATATTTCAATTATTGAACTGACAATGTTGTAAAATTTACTTTTTTAAAGTTATTTTGTTTTGCATTTTTGACTATTTATTAAATTTGTTTCTAAATAAGTGAGTTATTGATTATAAATATTTGATGTTTTACAACAGCTACAGTTGGTTTTTATGAATCATTTTAGGTGATTAATATTTTTTTTATAAAACTAAGTATAACTTATTTGTTTTTTACGCTTTGTTAAAATTCTTAAAAACTATTGTTATGATATAAAATTTTGATAATTTTTAAAATTATTTTAATTTTATTATATTAAAAAATTGTTGTGTGAATTAAAGTTTTAAATCTAGTTTAAACAACACCTGCAAATTTCATGCTTATCACATTACTCTGCCAAGATATTTTAATAGACATCATACATTAGCTTGAAAAAACCATTATTAATAATTGTTACACAATAGGAAATATGAGAGGGAATAACGGGTGTATAATGACTTATGATCTTTACTGATGATGTAATGTGAAATGTCTTAATAATCAATAAATTAAGGCATTGAAGTATTTTTTCTTTCTGAATTTCATTCTCTTGTTAAAATACTTAATTTATAAGTACAATAATTAAAATGTTACCAGTTATAGAAGGTTAATAATTCCTTTAAATTTTAATTTTCATTAGACAATATGTTCCACATAGGAAAATTAAATTTTTATTCTGGATTATAAATTGCCTTAAGCTTTATTTGGTCTAGTGGTAGACAGTGCTCTTCAGAGCGGAATATCTAGAATTTATTGCCAACCACTGCTCAACAACAAAATGCAGATATTATGTTTTTTTTCTAAAGGTGCATTTGTGTTGTAAGTGCTTGAGAAATTTTTGAGCTTCATCCCTTGCAACATATGCCTGTGGTCCTTTATTGATGGAGTCATCTCTAAAGGCAATTTATGTAGTAGATATTATATATTTTGTATCAGATGTAGACTATTAGCATGTTCATTACTAATCATCTGATTGTTAAAATTATCAGCGGAATTTTTAGTAACTAACCATAAACTTTTTTAGACTTAATTACTGATAAGCTGAATCAAAATATTTATATGTTTATATAAAAATATTTATTTTAATATACTTTTAAATAATAGTCATTAATTTTATAAACATTTGATTCCCATTTATTGGATGTATTCTTGAAAATTATGGTATAAAACTGAAACATTTATCGAGTATAAAAGAAGTAAACTTTAAAAATTCAAATATTGTGAGGTAAAATGTACAAAGAAGAAACATCGCTCTGATATATTTATAAAATAAAGTTTGCAGCCATATTTTTTTCTGATTATAACATTATGCTTTACAGTGTTCAGTAGGTTTTGTTGAGTTATGCTTCTGACAAGGAACAGAATTTCATTGTAATAACTTAATTTTTGTGAGCTTTGAAAGTACTGGTACTGTAACGTATAAAGATTAAGCTTATTTAATATTAGTATTATATTAAATTTTTCAATGAAATAAAATATTTCTTTTATTAAAGTCACTTAAAAATAATGAAATGATGGATAAGCATTTGTTTGTAAATTAGAAATTACTTTTCTGTTTTTAAAAAAGTGAAATCAAAATCGGTTAAGAACTCATAAAATCGAAGGGTTAATGAAAGGTCATAAAAACTTTGAATTAATGAAGGAAAATAAAGACTTCTATCTATCTATCATATATATATATATTTAATTATATCCCTTGAATGTCTTTTTCAAGGATACAAAGTCTTGCCCCTTCCAGTATAAAAATAAAGTATCTCTAGGAGGGTTGATAGTTTTAAATGAAAGAGAATTACGAACATCCCAGAGATGCTTGGCATTTATGTCAACATTGCTTTTACACAAGATGCAATAAGGAATTTCTGCAAGTTTGAGTAAGTACAAGTGTGACTGCACTTGAGACTACAATAACTCTGGAAAGATTTTTTGGCAAGCAAGTTGTTAAGAGTTGCTCCTATTTATTAGTAGCAATTGCTTTGTTTGAAATTTTTTAGTGACCAAAAATTCCTTGCTTGATGTGAGATTTAACATTTTTCAGTTTAGAAGGCATGATGGGGGATACTTTTTTGCATAAGTCATACTTTTGTTTTATTTTTTAAAGTATATTTACCTTTTCTTTTCTCCATAAACCATAATGCCTAAGGATATGGGAAATCTATGTATACAGGTATAATATTTGTGTGTAATCTAATTTTTAAATGAATAGCAATTTCTTTAAATTTTTAAATGAATAGCATTAAACAGTGATTCATCTAGAAATACATCAAATCTTACAAATTAATGGATACATGTTAAAAATTATATTTATTTTTTTATATTTTGAAAGTTATTTTTTATTACTATCATGTATCCTAAAATATAGCCTCTTTGTAACTTTCTTTTAAAATTTTAAGTTTATTTAAAATTAAATTTTATATTTTACAACTGTAAATTTCTTAAACATTAAAAAAAAGTAATTTGTAATTTAAATTGAATCAAGAATATCAAAAAACTTGGATTTGATAATAGGAAGATAAATATGATAAAAAAATATTATTTTGAATCGTAATTTTACTCTTTATAATTTGTTTTATCATGTTTATATTTTGTCAATACATTTTATTGTTCAGTTGTATAATTTTAGTACTATTTGCATACATCAGAAAATAATTTTATTTATTCTGTGCATTACATATTTTACCTAAGTGTTACACATAAGAATGAGTAAATTATTAAAAATTTTTAATGATTGTAATGAAAACACATTTTTTATTTTTATTGTTAAATATGGTCACTCACAAACTGAATTATATTGTTTAAAGTAAATATGACAAGCATGTTTTTCTTGTCTAAGTTGGTATATGGTTAACAATGTTGTTCTGAGTCACCTCAAACTAGTTATATCTGCCTGCAGATGATATGATAAATTAACTTCGACTATAATTTACTGGATTGAATGGTTGTAAATTGGATTTAGATATGAACCTTTCAACGTAGCAACTTTTAGTTATTTTGCACCTTATGTAATATGTATTACTTTTACTTATTCAAAGATGGATATTATATATGCTGGAAAAACGCTCTAAAATAATCGTTCTTAATGAACTTATTTCTACAACTGAGTTATAACTGTAGCATTTAGTGTAGACAAATCAATTGCTTAAAAAATTTAAAAAATATTTTAAGACTCTGGATTGTTATCTGTGGAAAGAAGAGAGGAAAATATAAGAGAAAATGGAAAGCCATTACAAGAACTTATAAAATTCTAATAAACAATCGTAAAATAAGTCCAAGAAAGACAAATATAGATATTCAAATAGATTTATTATTTTATAGTGTTAAAATGAGTATTTCAATTAAGAAACAGGACACTGGAAGTTAACCAAATGTCAATAAGACTAAAGAGGAAAACAATTTTTAACACTGAAATTGAGAGAAAAAATTTAGATTGGGTAAAAAAATACCCATTATGTATTGTTAATGACTTGAAAAAATGATTTTTAGTGGTTGGTAAAAAACAATTATTTGTGCATACACATTTATTTGTAGGTGTACAAAATGCTATTTGACGAAGTGAAGGTGAAACTCAGATTATATCCAACAGATTGTAAAATACTCTTCTAAACAGTTTTGGGATTTTTTTTCTCAAACGCCCCTAGAAGCTTAGTTCTTCAAAAAATTACAATGTGTTCTTTCAAGTAGAAATATTACCTTGTAGGAATATTCCATTCATGAAAACATTTTTCAAAACATTTTAAAATGACTTGGCCCCTTGTCAAAATTGGTTCAGATTTTTATTCAGGAAATTTAAAGTGGTTGATTGATCTGATAGTTCACTAGATCTAACTTTAATTTAGAACTTACGTACTTATTATATCAAGAATCGTTTGGCTAAGATGAATTGTATGACAAAAAATAAAATACAAAATGTGCTGTAGTAAAAATATAGAGTGGTTCCACAATGTCAAGAACATGTGTGGTAACTAGTGAAGTCAATGTAAAAGCATATTGTAATTTAATTTATGCAAAAATTGTACTTCAGATTAGATAATGTATAGATTTATCAGTCCATTTAATCTATGTTAATCAAAAGTTAATATTTTAGTAAAAATCTCTTATTTTATTTGTTTCAAGTAATCTGAACGGTATCATAGTCCCAGAAATTAAGGTGTATATAATAAACTATTTTATTTCTCCCACTATCTGATAAACTTTAGTTACTGTGATTTTTATTAATTTTTATTTTGTTTTCATTTATTAACCTAGAGGAATATGTCAAGATTGAAATTTACTATAAAAGAGCTACTATTATATAATAAATTTCAATCTTGACCTATTTCTCTCTGTTAATAAAGGGACATGCGATTCAAAGTAGGCCACTTTCAGAGTGATAAGAAATATCTCATGCTACTTTACATAGTTTTTTATTATTCATCACATTATTAAAATTTTATGAGTAGGGTTTAAAATGATACTTTTGAATTTCATCATGCAAGAGAAAATCCCAAGAATCTTGATTCTCAATTTATGGACTTTTGTTTCTCTTGACAGATCCTCAATAATTCATCAACTGAAAATCTTATGTTAGTAAATTTAAAGAAGCTAATATAAGCCAGTATGGTTGATGAAATTAAACTTTTCTATGAGAATCTTATAATTACATCTTAAAATTCTTGAATTATATCTTTCAAAGATTATTCAATTCCATTATTTATTATAAATTATATCTGCTTTTGTTAGTTGTTTATATGCATTTATCTTTACTTTTAATGCATTTGTGTCTTGAAATTTTCGGCATTGCTGAATTTTCTGAGTCAATAATTTTATAATTTATTCAAATTAATTTCTAAATATAATTTAATTTAGATTGAATAGGTTATAAGCTATTAAAATTGCATTAAAATATTTACTACAGTGTAATGAAAATGAATTTTGCGAGAAAAAATCTCTTAGTAATAACATTTTTCATATTTTTGTTGCAGTAAATTTTATACTATGTCATAAGATTTTCATCTTAACTTTTTTTAGTTTGGCTTATCACTTATTAGGTACTTCTATTTTTGAGTAGCATTGTGCTGAATGCACCAAACCAATGTTTTCTATCGATCTATTTATTTAGATCGCTACTATGTTTATATAGAGACAATTTCTTAATGCAGCTGAAGTGTGATTCTTTAATATTGAGAATATCTATAATTGTTGAGTGATGACAATGGTATTACAGTTAAATTATGCATCATACTGTTTTCTCATTTTTATTTTCTTGCATATGAGATTTTGTTGAAAAATCCAAAATCCTTGTTGGACAACTGTGTTTTTGTAAATAGGTTTTGAGATAAAACCCATAACTTTTAATACTTAAGGATTTCAAAGTTAGCAGATGATTTGATGATTATACTTCTAAGCCTGAATTTGTCAAGGAATTAAATCAAAATTTATTTAACTCATTTTTTCCTTTAATAAGGATTTCTATTGCATTTTTCTTATTGAAATGCCTCTGCACCTGTAAGGTAATAAGACTATCATTGATTTCCAAGTTCATGTATACTTTTTTGTTACCTTTTGTTCCGTTTTATTCTGGCATCGAGTTAAAATTTATTTTTTTCTTAATTGTTCATTCTTGAATTTCTATTTTCCAAAACAATTTGATCTAAACTAGAAATAATTAGGAACTTTTTAAAATTTTATTAATCTGTGTGATTACTATTAAATGAGAATCCTTTTTCCATAGTAACATTTTAAATTTAGTCGTGAGTTGTTTTAGTGAATTCTGCCTAAAAGGCATTTGCTTATTTTTGAAAGCCTCTAAAAGGACTAATTAATTCATTTGTAAACCAGATTAGATTAACAATATTAAAATTAAACGTGTTGTCTTTTCTAGTTGACAAAAGTATAACAAATGATTTGTCTTTTATGTTTTTTAGTCATCAGATGAGTAGAATCATTAATTTTTATTAATATAAAAATATTTTTGTCATCATTGATTTTATGAGACTTCTATATACATTCTAGTGGTTTTGCTAATGAAGGCACTCAAAAATCCTATTTAATATGATCTCAAATACTTGGGTAGGTATTAAGGATATTACTTTTTTGATACAGAGACAGGTCGATATCTGCAGACTTTATGATTTATATTTCACAACTCTATTTTACTTTGGTAGTATCAAGCTATACATAATAAAGTAACTAATATGTAATTTTTGACTGTAAACTTCAGTTCTTATCAAAAATGCATCAGCATTTTGTAATATATTTTTTGTTTCATAATTAACGATTGTTTCAAGTTAGCTTTTGGTAGAGGTATAGTTTTGATTTTTTGGTGTCTAGTTCATATTGACTTGTACCTAGGAGAGTTTTGATAAAAAAAAAAAAAAAAAAAAAACCTCTACAGTTTCTTTTGTACTGAAATGTACAAGATTGGTTCTCTGTGTACTTATCTTCAGGTCACTCTGATATTTGATTACATAACTTAATGTTTTTTGTATAAGTTAATAATATATGTAAAATCCATTTCAAGAATGAATAGAACAATGCCATCTACATGTCTTTGTATATGCAATGTCATTTAACTATTTAATTAATTTACAATTTGATTCCAAAGTAATCAGTATAGACATATAATATGGACTTCTTGTTAATAACCTCTTGTATTCAGTTTTGTTAATTGATTCAATTAGATGTTTATTTGAATGATTATGAAAATCGGTTTCAATCTAAGTTTACAAAGTATGGTTAATCCCTGTATGGAGAGGCTTTGATGATAGATGGGTATGAAAAAAGAATTCTGTATATCAATCTCTAGCCAATTTTTTTGCTCAGGGTGTCTAATCATAGAAACAAGCTAATGTAATATTTTTATAAATTCAGAAATTAAAATAAGCAAGTTATACATTATGCAAGGGTTATCTAAGATTATGCCAAGTATTTTCTAACATTTTGGTTTATAATTCCATAATTAAAAAAAAATGAAAACGTGATTTGTCTGAAGTGCTTAGACATGTTATATAGCAATTTTGGAAGGTTTAGTGATAAAAATAATCTTCAGCCTTATATTTTGAATGGTATTCAATTGCCAAGTTAGCTTTGTAAATTCTAGTTAGCACTAGGATAATAAATCAGTTTGCCTTTTTGGATTACAATTGGTATAAGTCTCTCAAATTCAAAGCTTTTGAGTAAATTGAAGATGAAAATTACTTATTAAAGTGTTATAATGAAAGACATTTTTAATTTAAAAGCTTTGAAAGGTAAATCAGGAGTTAATAAATAATGTTGAAATTATTTGGGGAAGTTACTATTGCTAATTATGGCAATTTCATTTGATGAATTTTTGTTTATTGGAAAACATTTTAACCTTTATGATTTTATACGATTAAAATTGATACTCTTATTGTCTGGTTCATCCTGACTTTTTAGAAAATATCAATATTTACTACGCCATGTGTTTGTTTCCAATCATATGAAGTTAAAATTTCCTTAAATGATGAATGAAAGGGGAAAAAAAAAAGATTTAACCCTACTGTATTGATTTATTTCAAAATTCAGCATCACATGTCTTATTGTACAAAAAATGCAATTCATGTTCTTAAAATCTAATTGAAGTTTTCAATAGAAGAAAATTAGTTTATCAGTGTTTTACAATTTAATGATAAAGTAAGTAGTGCATCATTAAATAATACAGTAAATACTGTATTATTTAATGAAATATTCTAAATTCCTGCATTTGCAGGAATTTAGAAGATTCATTTAATGAATTTATAAAATGTTCATCACACACACTCACACAAATTTATTTGATGAGTATGTTTTTTTTCTAAATATATTACTTAAATTTAATTTTTCTTTTAATTTAATTTAAACCATTTTCTTTAGTGTATTTTAATAATGTGTACCATGTTGTATTCATGAAGCCACAAATCATTTTGTTGTTAAAGAAGTAAATTCTTTGATTTCAGCATCTAATGAATTTCTAATGATACAAATTTGTAATATATGAAATAATTATGATATAAATTGTGAAGAATAAAAACTAATTTAATGAAGAAAAGGAGTAAAGAAATTTCCAAAGCACATAATTTTGTTTTGTAAACTATTCAGCATTTTAACATTTTCACTATCTTCACTGCTTTAATCATTGCACTTTGCTGATATTAATTCTTTTAATTTCTAATTTTTGTGCATTTTATATTGATAGATAGTTAAATTTTTGCCATAAGCACTTATCTTTTTAATTTTTTATATATTATTTCTTAATAGTTAGTATTCTTAATATTAATTTAAGAAACAAATTAAAAATAAAAAAATACCAATTTATAGGAGCCAATCATCATTATCAAAAGAAGCTGTAGCAGATGACGGAGAAACCTCGCTCTCTAAGCTTGATGTTATTCTTTCTTTCACATTGGAGGTTTGTAAAAAATTATTTTCAATTTCTATATCATGATTATATTTAAAAAATTTATTCTTCATAGCTTTTCCTTTGTAATTTATCAAATGTTTCATTAAGTATAAAGTTGTTTCAAAATAAAACTGTAGATGGAATTTTTATTTTACACTTATATAATTTTATACCAAATATGTAAAATATTCTTATATAGTACTATATCAAAATATATAAATATTCCTATGTAGTATTATACCAAAATCTATAAATATTTTTATGCAGTATTATACCAAAATCTATTCTAATTCAATATATAATAGTTAATAAAGAAATTGGTTTAGAAATACTACTGAGTTAAAAATAACTGTTTCTTATTTTCTCTGTTCTGAAGTAGGACCAAAGTTCGATCTAAAATAATTTGAAGCATTGTTTACTTATATGTGGTTATTATGTAATAAAAAAATCTTTTAGAGGTTTCTAATTTAAACTAATAGTTCTAAGATGTAGAAAATTTTTGTTTAAAATTCTTTTAATAGAAGCATTTATATTTTTCTGAAGAACTCTTGATAGAGTAAAATGGTTTTACAAGAATATTATAAATTTTGACTTTTTCTGCCATGTTGCTTAATAAATTAAAGTTATATCATCGACAATATCTAATTTTAAATATCACTGTTTATTTAAAACAAATGTAAATTATATAAAAATCTCTAGATGTGCAAGTCTGTATCAACAATTTTATGCAATTTTCAATGTGTAAAGCAAAATTATAAACAAAAATTATTGTATTGTACCATTAAATGTTGAATTAATTTCCTATCTGAAGTTTTTGTGATATTTAGAGTTAAATCTTATTTGCTTAGGTAGTAGTTATGGAAGTCAAAGGACTGAAATCTTTAGCACCTAATAGAATAGTTTATTGTACTATGGAAGTAGAAGGAGGTGAAAAATTGCAAACTGATCATGCAGAAGCATCAAAACCCATGTATGTTTTATTATCTTGACAATTTGCTGTATTATTTTGAAATTATATATGTACAATATTAAATTTTTTTTATTTTCAATATTTTAAACCTTTATGTATTGGTTTTGGTTTGATCGAAATTGGATGGTTTTGATCAAAATTGGCTTTGGTATGATTTAAAAAATATTTTAATGTGAAGAAAAATTTATTCCTATTTGTTAATATATTTAACATTTTGTAATTATTGTTAAAATTTATACTCTATGTGAACCACATACTGCTTTTTACATTTTTCTTGGTTTGTATTTGAAAGGAGTTTTCAACTTTTTTTTACAAGAGCGTTATAGAAGAATAGAAATAACTGTAAATTTTTTAATATTTTAGTGTAAATATTTTGCTATCTTACAGCATCAATATCATGAAATATTTAAAATTTAAGAAACTACAGTATGTAAGAAACTGATTTATTCTTGATAAAGAATATGTAAAATAAAATTGTTTTATTTTTTTATTCAGATTCCTACAACTTTTTCCATTTTAAATTTTTTCTCATCTAAAAATATAAATTATTTATTGAAAATTTTCATCAAATGAAGTTTTAAAAATATTAAAATTTCATTTTCTAAAGAAGATGTGCATTTATGTATCAACTGTTTGCTGTTAATTCAATTAACTGTTTTTATAAGTAAGGAGTTTGTGTAAAGTATTTATGATTGGTTTCTGGAATCTTATATTTGTATGTGTTTGTGAATAAATCTTTTTTAATCTTATATTTGTTAACACTGATAAATTTTATACATGTCAGATTTTAAAGTTAAATATTTCAATTTTAAATTTGAACTTTATTTGATTAAGAATGCTGTTTAAAAAAAGTAATGAATGAGATGTCATGAATAAATTAAATTTTATAGCTTTTAACTAACAATGTTAACTAGTGTTGAGGTCAGCTATTTTATTTTTTTTTTTTAATTTTGTTTTTAACATTTCTGTAAAAGGAAGCACAACTTTATCATTGAGCTTCTTGTTACCATGTCTGTGGATTGAACAAGCATGATTTTGAGAAACACAATTTAAAATAGTCTAATTTTAAGCATTGTATTTTATACAAAATTAAAATATTTTAATATTTATAAGGAATTTTTTTCTGCTATGGAGATTTGAATATGTATTTCTAAATTTTAAGCTCTTAAGTTTATCATAATTTTATTGAAAGCATCGTTTACGTTTTGATTGCTGTGTTTAGAATTCTGTTTTTGCATCTAATATAGATTTTTAAAACAGTAATTTTAAAATAATAGTAATAATATAAATTTAAGTAATAATAAATATAAGTAACAGTAATTTAAATTAATTGCTAATATGTCATGATCTAAAGCTTTAAAACAAACTTTCATTATGCTAAGAACTTTTTTGAAGTGTAAATATTTTGATAATGTGAAATATTAAATTTGAATAAATGTTCCAATCATATTTTTTACTGTCTCTTTGTAGTGCAGTTCTCTCTTATAGATATTTTCAAATATTAAATTGAAATTATCAGTGTTTATTCATATTTTGTTATTGCATTTAAAATTTCGGAAATCTTTTTAAATTGTTCAGTTTTATATAAAAATAAGCATAAAAGTATTTAAAAAAACCCATTTTTTTAAAAAATGCAGTGGTATTCAATTTCTTCTAATTTTTTCTTAGACTAAACTGTAATTTCTTAAATTGTAAATTCATAACTTTTCAAGGATGAAGAGTAATCTGCAAAAGTTAAAGATGGTTATTAATATATATTTTATTTTAAATAATCATTAAATAGCAAAATCTAAAAATATTGAAGCTGAATTATTTGATTTGAACTAATATTTTTTCAAAAATTTCTCGTATAATTACAGGTGGGATACTCAAGGAGATTTTACAACTACACATGCTTTGCCTATAGTGAAAGTTAAACTTTATACAGAGAGTCCTGGATTATTAAGTCTGGATGATAAAGAATTAGGAAAAGTATAAATTTATATGTTATTGATAATGTTAACTCATTTAATTATATAAGTTTACTAATTTGTCATTGATGATGATTTTGTAAATCAGGTTATAATAAAGCCTACTCCATTGAGTCCCAAAACACCAGAATGGTATAAAATGATAGTTCCGAAAAATGCTCCTGACCAAGATCTTCGCATTAAAATTGTTGTCCGCATGGATAAGCCTCTAAACATGAAGCATTGCGGGTAGGTTTTATTTAAAAAAATCCATTTAAAGTTTTTGCCTGAAATAATTTATTGATAATTATCTGTTTTATGTAAAAACAATACATTTTTTTCTTTTTTATATGTGACGCAAAGCTTTTGCTATTACAGCTCTGATCCAGATACTTTTTTATACAATTTTTTTTAACTGTAAGAGATTAAGTTCTGTTTGTTCATTTAGTTCAGCAGTCACTTTTGCTACTGTGATCTTTCTTCTGGTTGTTACTGTTTTAATATCTGTCTCTTACATTGTGTTGTATTTTCCTTCAAAAGTTCTGTTTAACAGATGTTTTGCCATGATAGTTGTGTTTTGTCATAATATTCAACACAGTGTGTATTAATGTCCTTTACAACTGTGCTACTGTGGTTATCCATTTGCGGTCCTGAGGTAATTAAAATATCTGCCCTCTTTGGGATTATGACAAATTTTTAATTTTACTTCATCCAAAACAAGATTAAGCAAACAACGTTGATGCAATTCACTTTTAGAAAACTTTGTGACTATAAATTAGAAATATAGTACAGAAAAAATGGTAATTATTTAATTTAGTCCTATAGTATCATATATGAAAGTTAGTTTTCAGCGAGCCTTTTACATTATTGTAGATAACCCTCGTATATTCATTAGTCTTTCAGAAGAAATTCTTAAGATTTCCTTAAAATGTTATTTTCTATAAAAAAATTAAATGACTATGTTTGTGTATTTTTTATTTTGACTGTACTGTGAATTATGATTAATTTTCATTGTACATATATGTGTTTATAGAGAATCATTTTTTTTAATAATGTATAATATGTGTTAATAATTACATATAATACTTTTATCTTTTGACATTACTTCAGATATTTATTTGCGCAAGGAAAACAAGTTTGGAAGAAGTGGAAGAAGAGATATTTTTTGCTGGTTCAGGTGAGTTTTTTGGTGTCTAGTTCATATTGTAGTATATTAATTATTAATATAGTTAATTAATGCTTAAATGTAGTATATTAAATATTTAATTGACTTTATTTCAAATTCACTAATCATTTTTAATATGATTTAAATACGATTATTGAAGTAACTAGTTACTGATTATTTATTAATATTAAACTGCTGTGATATATTATCAATTTTAAAATTATTTGTTTTAAAATGATTATCATTTGTCTGCTGTCAGAGGATTGAATTGTCTCCATCACAAAAGCATTTTACTGAGGAATTTTTAAGTTTTGAAAGTTGCTGTATAAAGTATGTGCTGTGCTAATAAAATTTTCTGTTTTGTGTTCTTTGAAATTGAAGTATTATATATTTTATCTTAAGTGTCAAGGAGTATGTTAAAAATCGTTTCCTTTTTTCATATTTGAAGTATTTTTTCATTGCAGTTATTGTTAATATTGTCTTGGAATATCAAAATCTCAAAACAAAATCTTTCAATATTTTTTTAATATTTTACCAGGTTAATTTTCCATAATTAAATCAAGCTGCTGTCTTTACTTCTGTTGTAAGCATGAAGTTGCATCTATGTGTTGATATAATTTTTTAAAAAAAATCTTTTATGTATGATGATTGGCAGACCTATAAATTATTTATCTTGAGTTTTAATTTTAGAGACAATTAAATTTCTCGCCTAAGACTAGGGAACTATATGATGGATAAAATACGCCAAGCAGGTGATAAAGTGTGACTATCAGGCTTAACCATTTGGAATGCATTTGTATGATATGTTTTATGACATAAAGTGGATTTTGTTTTATGACATAAAGTGATCGTATGACATGGGCAAAATTCGTTTTGCATGCAATGCTTAAAGCATTTAACTTAGTTTATATTTGTAATCTATGAGGAATATTATATAATCGTAATATTATGAATAATGTGTAATCTTCAGGAAATTAGTTACTAATTATTAGTATTTTAAGATTTCTGTAGAAAGTAATTAAAGAAATATTTGAAATTTTGATATTTGGAATTTAAAGTAGCACTCAATTGCAAAGTTAAAGTTTGAACGCGACCAGTATTGGTAGCCATATATTGCTCATAGTGATGTAATTTAGGTTGGCAAGATAACTGTGGAGTGTTGGTCTGAAAATTGAAAATTGCACTAAATCTGATAGTTTCCTAGTCTTTTACCAAATTTCTTTCGTAAAAATATCTGTATGTAAAATATGTATATTTTAATTTCTATGCAGTTTTCTATAATTTTTGTAACTGTTTTTTATATTTTAATACAAATTTGTACATACATGATTAGCATGAAATAATTTGCTACTAGAGAGAGTTCTAGAATGTTAAATTAGTCCAAATGAGTTACAATTTGAAAAAAGTTATTTCAAATGTGCACTATTCATTTACTAAAACATAAAAGGTGCCCAAATTCACTAATGGATGTAATGCATACAGTATGTGCTTACATATATTGCAAAACGTTATATTACAGTACATCCTTTAAGCCTTATTTTTTTTGTATAAAAAGAATTCAATTTATGGTCTGGTATTAACTTTCCTGTATGTCATGGTTATGTTGCAAGAAAAATCATTACTGATAAAATTAATTTAAACTTGCAGCAGAACTTCATAACAGCTTATAAAAATCATATGAAGCTGATGCAAAAGAGTCTAATGTCTTCATATGATTTTTTCAAGATATGCAGAAATTTGTAACAATTTGGTAACTTCACATTATTCTAGGTAGAGGATGAAAGCAAATCTAACCTATCTCTGTTAAAAATATGACTATGTGGTGACAGTCAACAGCTAATAACTATATATGAATGTACAAGTTGTTTTTGATGTATTGGACATGCTATATTCTAAAGTGTGAAAAATTCTATTGCAGATTTTGCATTTAATGTATATAAAACAACTCTACACACGTATTACAGGACAGGGACAAGAATATTTGTAAAACTTTGAAGTTTTTTGTTTAAATGGCTGAGCTGACAGCCAAATGATTTACTTTTTGCAGTTCATGGATTCAAATCTCAGTTTGAACTTGCATGTTTGTGGTTTATAAACCACTATAAATTATCGGAAATGGTCTATATTAGTTTTTGTGTGCCAAAAATTACTGTACCAATTACTGTATTACTGTATCAATTACCAAAAACCAATAAACCAAACCATCCTCCTTCAATCATAATCAATGTCACTTGATTTTGGAATATTTTCTAAACTGTCGAAACCCTCAGTACCTGAATAGGCTAGCTGACATCTAGAATTTTTGGGTTTGGATTATAAAAAACCTGTTATTTAAAAATAATCCTTATAACTTGAAAAATTATCTGATGTGGTTTTAATATGATCTTCATCATTAGATCATATTTTTTAAGGATAATTGCAAATGGAATCCGTACATGTTTTGTCACAGGACTGCATTACCATTATTTGTCAAGAAATTAAGTTAAAATTTTATATCATTTGGAGCAGTAGAATGCTCAGAACATACTCTCTGAATTTGGCTACTTATTTCTTGCTAACCCTGTATATTATATGAGCCAGAAAAACTGGTAATTAACTATTTTCATGTATTCCACTGATGAACATGCAGAAATGTCACAATATGATAAGGGATAAAATGATTACTGTATGAAAGTATACCAAAACAATATACACTATTAATTTTGCAATGCAATCCACAAATTCATTGATATGTGAGGAGGTAAAAATCTTTTATAAATGTTACATTGCAAAGTATTTTGGATACATTCAATAAGTCTATTTCTGGGAATTTAAGTGTCCGATGGAAAAATCTAATATTATATAAACTATCTTAGAGCCACTCAGAACTACTTCTTAATGTGTGGAATAATTGTCCATGTTTATTGAAAAATGAACATCAATCCATGGTATGGCATGTAAATGGATCACATCAGATTGAATGCCTAACAATCTATCCCCTGTTAAATTTGTCTTTAGATGTATCAAGGGTATGATATGCCAATTTTACACTTCTAAAACCATCACAGGAACTCAGATGGTCCCTTGCTGGCATGTGTCAATAGTACTGTATCCCTTCATATCTATCTACTTGATACTATTGAATAAAAAACTCATCTGATCTAATAACGTTTGATAGTCTAATGGTAGTGTTGGTAAGAAGAAAAGCTTAAATTTTTATGCAAGGTAGTTAAAAATGGTAGTCTTGTATGCATCTTCTGAGTTGAAGACTCAGAGTTTGTGCTGAAGTTAGTAATAGCTCATGCTGATATTTTCTGCAATAAAATATGCAGCAGTTTTAGGAAATGTTACAAATCTATCTCATTTGAATATTATTGTTAATCCTTCACTGATACTGTTTTTTTTTTAAGTGTATTTCTGGCTACATATTCTGTTGTCTAAGATTTGATGTTTAACTAGATAGTGCCTGTTTGTTATGCTCCTGAAATGATCTTTTGCAAAAATGAAAGTTTAATACCTACTTTGGAGTTATGTTTAATCTTTTATGCTCTTGTTAATGCCACATTTGCTGTTGGTTAAATCTTGATAATCTGACATCTTAGCAGCATTAACCAATCGAAATGCTTTATGAAGTACCTTTTGTTTTATATAAACGTGCATGTATTAAATATACAATATTTATCAACTATGTATCTTACCAAGGTGGAAACAGAATGGCTAATGTTCTTGCATTTAGTTCAACATTTTGTGATTCTAAATCCCACCTTGGGATTGGTTGCTTATAGTCATTCTGCATCCTGTTTGAAATTCTAGGTTCCAATCTAATTAGCCGTGTGCTAAATTGATCATTGTTGTTGATGGATAAATAAAATAACCTATCTCTCTACATATATGTATTTTAAATAGTATTGTGTATATATTACATTGTGTATAATCTTTGCATAGTTAAAATAATTCTTTTTTTAATTTTGAAAAGTTTATTTTATCTTTGTTTTTTGTTTTAAATTTTATTAAATATTAGGAAATAATTTTAATTATATATATATATATATATATATATATATATATATATATATATATATATATATATATATATATATATATATATATATATTGAAGAAGTATTAAAAACATTAAAAGGAAATAAGTTAACTTTTTTAAAAAATCAATTTTGGTTTAAAATTAAACTGATTTGAATATTTTAAAGTTATAATCTAAATACAATTTAAAATTAAATATTTCAATATAAAATTATATTTAGATTTGTACTTAAGTTTTTTTGCTTATAAAAAACTATGCATTTTGACAAGGAAATTATTTTGAAGAAAATTGTCTTTTTAGGTATCACAGTATACTTTTGCAATGTGTAGTTACAGAGAAAAAAAATCAGAACCAACTGAAATGATGCAATTAGATGGTTATACTGTCGATTATGTTGAACCAGTACTTGGTAAGAGGTTAATTTTCTATTCAGTTTCAACAATTTTATTTCAAATGGAAAATTTTAATTTAATTTTCATTTAAAGTGTTTTTTAAATATGTAGTCTCACCTTCTTTCCTCTACAAATATAAATTTCAGTTATTTTCTCTGTAACTTTATTAGATTCACAAAATTTTCATTCATTGCTTATCAAAGTAATATAATAATTTATATAATGAAAGGTTGTGAGAAAAATTATGAAATTATTTTTTATCTCTAACAACCATGTTTCATTGTGTTATGCTAAACAATTAATAATTCATGGCATACCAGTTAATGTGAGTCACACAAAAAGCTGTAGTTAGGTGATCCATATAATAATTTTGATAATAAAAGAATAAAATATGGGATATATTTTGTATGTATTGTATATTTCCAAGTCCAATATTCCAATATTTTTTGTATTTTATTTAAAAATTATATATTGTGATTTTTAATTAAATGATTTAGATATTTAAAAATTGATCGGTCAACTGAATGGTCAGTTCTCTAATTTTCAGTTCAATGATCCATGGGTTTGATTCTTATATACAAAGTGGATATTTGTTTTGACTTGTAATCCATTTCAAAATGAAAGTCCCTTATGAATTTGCCCTTGAATGTAAAAAGTGACTGTAGAGTGCCAAATTAAGTTAACTTAAATAAGATGGACCTTTAAAATATTTTCTATTATATCATTTTATACCATTCCATTACATTTGATTTTTCTGAATAAATTACATTTAATCTAAACAATTTGATATAAATTAATGAGCTAAGTTTATTTTTGTCTAGTCGTATTAAATGATATATAAAAATAATATTGACTTAAATTTGATGACTGTAATTGTATAACATAGGTTTGTTTGATTATTTGCTGTTAAATTAGGTCTCATTATTAAGATAATATAAAAAATAATATATATTATTTGTATAAATTCACTGTTTCAAATGTTTATATGAATATATTATTTCTAGCATTTAGATTTTCATTTCATAATAGTTTGAAAAATGCAATTATATCTTTATTTTTATGAATTAAATTACAGATCTAGAAGGTGGGAGGTTTTTCTTTAATGCGGTCAAAGAAGGTGATAGTGTCCTTTACGCAAGTGATGATGAGAATGAGTGTCATCTATGGGTCATGGCTATGTATCGGGCAACAGGACAATCTCACAAACCAACACCTCTTATTCAACCACAAACCAGTAAAAATTCCACCATATCCAGGTTGCAAGGAGGTAAAGTTATTCTCTTTAACTATTTCAGTTTATTAATTTTAGACACAATTTTTTTAAGAACTGTAATTTCTCATAGTAAAATTAACGATTATTAACCTTGTCAGTTTTTGATTTTTGATGGTAATAAAAAATATTTGTTTTAATTTATGAGTTAAACATTGAAAAGTACAGTTGACTGGTATTGACTTTTTACACTATTACCACAGAAGATACATATGTATTTGTTATATTATCAGTTTTATGATTTTTAACCGCACAAATTTAAGCTCTTAAATTCAGTGATCATGTCATAATCTGTACGTGTATAATTATCTGTGATAAAAGTATAAGAATTCAAGAAATCAGCTTCACTTTTCAGTAAGTTTAGCGAAGAAAATAGGAAATATTTTTGATTATTACCTCATACATACCAACACCAATAATGCAATATCAAGAAAATTCAGAAGTAACACCTCGAAATTTATTTGGCAAATAACTCATTTTATAAAGATCAAATGGTTGTAATTAAAACCGCTTATGAAGTATAGATGTCAAAATCAGTGTGTTAGTGTAGCTGCCATTGTTGATTTTAATCACTGTCATATGTCTTCACATAATATAAAAGAGACTTTGGATAAATCTTTAGGATATAGCAATCAATTTGGCTTCCACGTATTGACAAAGTTAATCTGATGTAGCAGCTGGTGAGGTATCCTGTAACAACTGTTATGGAAGCATTTACAACACATTTTTAATTGGATATAGATTGGTAGAACAAGCAGACCATGGCAGCGATTCAACATAATGAGTAAACTCTTAAATATTGTGTGATGTTATTTCGCACATTCTTTTGTTGCACATTCTTATGTGATTAATGGCAACCACTAAAGTTCTGGAAGAACCGTGAATTCCAAATTCCTAGGGATGTAGCACTGACTGTTCACTATTTTTGTAATACATTTTAGAGAAATGGAGAAGTGAAATCCAATACCATTTTTTAGACCTGTGCAGTAATGCATAATGCAATAATTCAGGAGCCTGTCACCACAGAGCCTCCTTACTTGAACTATTATGATTTTGCAAACAGAGCTCGCATGTACTATTAAAAACAGTGTTGTTTCATTCTGATGCTCATTTTTGTTCTTCATCGCACGATTGCCAACTTAAATATTGCAACAAAGTAGATGTAATCAGTACTGTCATTTCTTTGTGATCCAGCAATTAAATCTATATCACATTCGCTTATTTTTGTCCAACAATGCATGTAGTGACCCACACTTCCTGTAGGATACTATTCTTCAGTCCTCTAATTCCTAATTCAGAAACTTGTTAAAAAAATGCTTGATTTCTTTTATGAGGAATAATTAAACAGTTTGGAAAAAAAAAAACTGTTGTGTTTCAAGTAGCACTCTTTCTTTTTATGGTAAAGGTAAGGCAATAATCGCCTATTATTTTCATGTGCATTGCAATGCCAATGATTCTCATATCTTATCACTGTCAATACTTGTTGTAAATATGATTTGAATGCTTCCATCAGGCTATTGTATTTTTGGTGGACAGGATATATATGAATGTTTTTAAGCACACAGACATAATTATTAGATGACTAAATCTGTCAACTTTCATCTTATTAAACAAATCATGTTTGACTGGATTATAACGAATCCCAATTAATTCTATTTCATAAAGTGACAAATATAGAATTTTATGTGAATGTATTTAAAGTATTTAATTATTGTTAAGTTTTATAATGATTGTCATAATTTATAATTCAATTTTTTGTAATTTTACTTTTATATCTATTGTGACTGTGTATCAATGTTAACTATAAACTGAAATGTACTTGTGAAAAAACATGTTGTTTTGAGCACCATGTGCAATTGCTGTATTGATGTGATCGATGCTGCATGCCTAATAAAATATCAGATAGATCTTTAAGTTTGTAGAATTATTATGAACATCATGCAACACCTAATAACTGAATATGCATTCAAACTGAGTGTGAATAAATTACGCATCTAATAATTAGTGACCCGGACATGATTTTAATCTGCTGGGTAATTCAAAATGTTAAAATAGAAATTTTAGAAGTAAGTGGCATGAGTCTAAAAATACCGCCATTCTGGTTTGACAAACTTGAAATATGGTCTTATCAGGTCGAAGTTCAATTCAAAATTACATACGAGGAGGAGGATAATTACATGCAGGATTACATACGAGGAGATATTATGATTACATACAGTTGCCCAGTTGGAGCCAAAAGTTTTTAATGATATTTGGGATAGTGTTGAAGATCCTTCTGAGAACAAGTATTCAGTGGCAAAGGAATGGCTATTGCAAATATCAAAATTTTGTACACTCTGTGGCTGGATAAAATGCCTGATTCTGTCAAGGGTGTGATCATTGTCAGTGAAGAGAATCTGGGTAAATTAGCAAATATGGCCAACCAACAAGATCATAGAGATGGGACCTAGAACAATGGATGTTACAGTGGTGCAGAAGGAATCTGTGGTAATGGATCAACTCCTGGCTGAAATCGCTACACTTGAAGGTCTAATTGTGTCAGTGAAGCTCCAGCAGAAGTCTCAGAGCCATAGCCCTCATCACCATCAGAGGAATAGAAATATCAGCAAGTCAAAACGTAAATAAGCAAATTGGAGAAAAATTACCTCCCTGACAAATGTGTGCAGCAATGAAGTTGGAACGAGTTGGGAAACCAATCGCAACAGTAGACGCTGCAACAAGTCCTGCTGTTGAAATATTTTGGGCTGTGAATACTGATTATTTGTCAGGGACAGAGGAACTGGTTGCAAATTTCTTGTAGATATTGGAGCTGATGTTTTACTTCTTCTTTGGGGTAAAACAAAAGTTGAGTGCCAAGCCTCTAGAAATAAATTATATGCTGCAAATAGCACAGCTATCCTAGCATTTGGTGTGAAGATGCTAACACTGGATCTAGGCGTACGACACCCATTTCAGTGGCCACATTATTGCCAAAGGTAACCAAGGAATCATAAGTGCTGATTTTCTCCAAAAGTTTCGATTATTAATTGATATGCACAAGAGAAAATTAATTGATGGAGTAACAAACCTTTCAACAAAAGGAGAAGATGCTATCATTTAAGGAGATTACAATCACAGCACCCTCAACTGAACCTCCAAATATTTTAATTTGTTTAAATTTTATCCTGACTTAACCAAGCCTAACTTAGTAAACAGAATTGTGAAGCATAAAGTGGAGCACCACATTATAACAACTGGTCAACTGGTTTATTCAAAGGTAAGACAACTAGCTCCCATTGAAGCTAGCAAATCAAGAGTTTCAGTTTATGATTGACAAAAACATTATCAGACCCTCTAAATCTCAGTGGACTAGTCCACTGCATCTGGTAAATAAGAAAGATGGCTCATTGAAGCCATGTATGGATTATTAATGATTAAATGCACAGAGTTCCAGATAGGTACCCAATTCCTAGAATTGAGGATTTTCACTATATTTTCATAAATAAAATAGTTTTTTCAAAGATAAATTTAGTGAAAGTATACTATCAGATACCTAGTGCTGAGAAAGATAAGGAAAAACTGCTATAAACACTCCATTTGAACAATACGAGTTCAATGTAATGAGTTTGGGACTGAGAAATGCCCCTTCAACCTTCCAACATTTTATCATAGAAGTACTATTTGGACTGGATTTTGTATTTCCTTATTTTTATGATGTACTTGTGGCTTTATCTTTAGAAGTGTTTTACTGTATAAGGGACATCTATTTTATTATTTTATAAGGAACATCTAAAAATGGTGATTGAAAATTCCAAAAATATGGGCTTAGATTAACATTTCCAAGTCAGTGATTTGAGCTGACCACAAATAGAATATCTGGGATATTTAATCATTGCAGATGGTTTTCACCCATTGATAGATAAAATTAAAGCCATTACCAAATACAAACTACCATCAAATATTCATGACCTGAGGACCTCCTATCAAAGATACCTGAGGAATGTAGCAAAGACCCAAACACCTCTGCACAAACTACTGAAAGGATAAAAAGAAAGACCCAAAAAATTGCATTGGACTAATAACACAATAAGGAAGTTTGTAAAACATAAAGCTGGCCTTCCTGAAGCTGTTCTTCTATCTTTTCTGAGATCTGGACTACAGTAGCCAAAATGATTGTTCGTACACCACTTTTTTTTAAGTTTAGAAACATATAAGCAGCTATTTTATTCCTTGCGATGTGTGAGTTTGTTGTTTATTTCTAAGTAAATGAAAAAAATATTTTGAAATAATTGAAAATAAAATTTAAATTTTACAAACTTGGAAAATTTCTTGCAAAAAGTATATTTGTACACTTATATCTCCGGTAAGTATTACTATCATTTCATGTATTTTTTCATATGATAGTCAATTTTTTGGATTATGTATATTTTATAAACATTGAAGGTTATTTTTTAAACAGTGAAGGTCACTCGTAGAGAAAATTTGAAAAATGGCCACGAAATAAAAAAAGTCTCTTTAGACATGAGAACTTGTATTGTTAACCTTAATAAAAGTGGAAAATCTTATCGCGAAACTCAAAAGATGGTTAAATTACCCTTTACAACTATTGGTTACATTGTAAGAAAATATAAAAATACTAGGCGCTATGAATGAACATAGGCCAGGTAGCCTGAGTACATTAACTTCAAGAAATAAACGAAGTATTGTTAAAGCAGCTATTAGAAAACCACAAATTTTTGCTCAGAAAATTGCAGATGACTTTCTCGCATTTTCTAACATTGAGTGACCACTCAAACAATAAGAAATGTGTTACATAGTGCTGGTTTAAAAAGCAGAATTCCAAGAAAAAAAAACCCAATGATCTCTGAAGTTAATAGAAAAAAGAGTCTAGAATTTGCTATGAAATACAAAGACAAACCGATGGACTTCTGAAAAAAGGTTATTTTTTCAGATGAGATTAGGTTTAAAAATTTTTCACCCCCTAGTATCCGAAAAATCTTGTGAAAAAATAAAAAAAGTCCTTGATAGTAAAATTGTTCTTCAGACCCTGAAACATGGTGGTGGAAATGTGATGGTTTGGGGCTGTGTAGCTTGTGGCGGGGTTGGAAAATTGCTCTTTATTGACACAAAAATGACAGCTTTAGATTACATTGATGTGTTGCGGCATAACTTATTAGACAGTGATAGAAAATTGGGTATTGGAGACACTTTCTTATTCCAACAAGATAATGATCCAAAACACTCTGCAAAAGTTATTAAAACATGGTTGCTTTATATTGCACCAAGATGCCTTGAAACTCCACCACAATCACTGATAAAACTCCAATTGAAAATTTGTGGATGCTATTGGAAGCTCAAGTTCTAAAAAAATATTACAAGTAAAAATAGTTTGAAAAAAGCTCTCGTGGAAACTTGAAAAGAAATAGATCACAAAATCACCAAAAAGCTAATAGAATCAATGCCAAGACATCTTGAAGCAATTGTAAAAGTCAATGGAATGCATACAAAGTATTAAATTTCTATAAAATAATTATAATTATGTTTAAAATTTGTCACCAAGTAAGTGTACAAATACTCTTTTTGTATAGTTTTTATAAAGTTTTATTCATTAATCAACTAAAGTTTGTGATTGTTTTTTTGTTGATATTTTATTATTTTACCTCAATTGAATATATTTCTTCAATTTTAACTTAGTTACCTTATTTTATTTTGCTATGTAATTCCAAAATTGAATTATACAAATAAACATTTTGTTACCTGTACATTTATCACTTTGCACTGATGCATCAGAATTTATAGTGGGCTGATTACTTCAGCAGTATTAAAATGAGCGCTGGAAACCAATAACTTTCTTCTCCATAACTTCAAAAATATGCAAAGAAAGTATAGTACATATGACAGAGAACTGTTGGAAATACACCTTTCTGTAAAACAATGATTTCACCATCCATACCAATCACAAGTCTCTCACATTTGCATTTTGACAGAAAAATGTAAAAGCATTTCCTATCTAGCTATGACAACTAAATATGTTTCTGAATTTTCAGCTAATATTCAATATATTTAAGGGGTAAAGATATTCTAGTTGCTGATGCTTTATTACGAATTGAATCCATCTCCACCATTGACAATGATATTTTAACAGAAAAGCAAGTGCTTTCATCAAATCAACTGAATCATATTTGACAGTTATAACAAAACCCTATTATTTCTATTTCATAAAGTAACAAATATGAAATTTATTTTTTGTAAAAGTACTTAGTTATTATTTATTTTATAATGGTTGTCATAATTTATATTTCAATTTTGTGTAGTTTTACTTTTATATCTATTAACTGTGTTCAAAGTTAACTATAAACCGAACAGTACTTGTGAAAAAATGTTGTTTTGAGCACCATGTTCAGTTGTTGTACTTTTGCAATTGATGCTCCATGTTTAATAAATTATCCAGTAGGTGCTGAAGTTTGTTGAATTATTACGATCATCAAGCAACCTTATAAATGAATATGTATTTAAACTGAGTGCGAATAAATTATCCATCTAATATACATATTATATATGTTTGTATGTGTATAAAAGATCTGATATACAAATATACAAAATATAATAAATAATGTGATATGCGTTTATAGGTACATTTTTTTAAGGAACCTAATTTTAATGTACCTAATAGGTACATTAGGTTTATAGATACATCAGATCTTTTGTTTTCATCAACTTAAGATTTTTCTAACTTTAAACTAATTGTGTAAAATATAACTAATTCTAATTAAATGTAAAATATATAATAGCATATAGGAGTGTTACAATGTTGAAATTTACATCAATTTGCTTAAATATGATCTTCAATTATATTTTATTATTCAGTTTTAATTTAGTATATTTATTTTAATAGAGAAACTGCACATCACATTATTGATAATCATGTAAGACAATTTCATAAATTGAAAAAAATGTATCAAATACTATTTTTATGTGTCATGGTGTAATATGTAATAAAGGTGTTATCTGTTATTCTTATAATGAAAACATTTAAATTAAAACGATTTTTCTTTTTTATTTTGCATATTTTTTCTTTAATTAGTTCCATTAATATTTTTATATAATTATTTACTAACTATAATTTAATGTCTTTATGTTAGCCTCTAGAAATCTTTCTATTTTTGAAAAGCAATAACTGATGTTAAGATTTTATAAATTTTTAAATTGATTTTCCTTTGAAATATGAAATAATCATTTTCAATTAACAGTTTGATTCCATCGCTAATCTATTCATTAGTTCATCATGAAAATAATTTTATTTCTTTATAGAATCATTGCAATGATACATTTTTGGAGTATAATCACATGATTAAATATTTAATAAGCTTAGGACTCTCTGATAAGGATAACTACACATTGTCAGTGATATCTTTATATTTGATTTATTTAAAATTAAATTTCGTAATTTCAATAGAAAATTAAATTAAAATTATGTGAGATTAAGTGATATGACAAATGAAGTAAGAAATAGTGAAATTTTTATATCCAATAATTGTTTTAGGTCTATTAGTTTTCAATTTCTGCAAACATTTTTCTATTTAGATGCGGATCGTGCTAGAAAGCACGGCATGGATGAATTTATTTCTGCTGATCCATGTAAATTTGAACATCATAAGTTATTTAGAACTCTTCAGACCACAACTCTTGATTATCGCCTGAACGATCCATATTGCTCTTTGGTTTGTATTTGTATTCTGTTTTTAACAAAATAGAAATTAATTTTAGAAATTACTTTATTATTAAATAAAGCTTATTGTATTCATATTTTAAAAATTTTGTTGATAGATTTTGAGTAACTCTTTTCAATTTCATAAATGGGTAATTTTTACAATTAATAATTCACAAATTCTGCTATAAATTTTTTATTAATTTGTTAAAATATAAAATCAACAATTTTAAGTAGCCATTTAATTTCATAATTTAATCCACCCATTAGCTTATCATGAAAACAAATATTTCTTTATACTTCAATCATCTCTTTATCTTCAGAAATATTGAATTTATAATTTTTTTAGCATTTCATATACATATTTTAAGATGATTAGTTGAAAATAAAATTTTGTTAAGGTTTCCTTGTTCTGCATTTATAATTTTGGAGTTATAAGGATTCTCTCTGTACTATACTTTTTGTGTTAGCATCAATATAATTATGGTCAAAGCTGGATATAATAGCCTTGTTATAATATTTTAATCCTATCCAATACAATATCTTAAAACTTTCTATAAATTAGGTACAATGTCTAAAATTATAGGTCTCTACAAATCTACATGGTCTCTGTATAACTGCCACATAATTTATCTCTTCATTCATCTTAACATTAATAGCTACTCATTTTTATTAAGATTGAATTTAACTTATAATGTGCCCTTCAAAAAAATAAATTTGAGATCTATAAATGAATGAACTGTGAATTTTGCCAAGCTGACTAATGAAGTCTGTTTTACTACCCCCATCTGTATGCATATATACATATATATTTTGCAATACTGAATTTACATTTTATTATAAAATCGCTTGGTGAAGCTTTACAAGGAGTGCAAATTCATTTAATTTTCAACACCAATATTTATAAAAATAATCTATATGTAAAATAAATAATCATCATTGAAAACTTCAGTTTTATTGAATTAAAAATACTTTTTCTAAGATTTTTTCTTCTAACAGCTATTTTTGTAATTTAAGGCTCTTCCAGACCTACGTGAGAACTCCCGTTGTCTTGTCGCCCCATCTGGTGTTAGTTCTCAAAGCTTGTCAAGGGGAGTATCCAAAACAATATTATTGGTTGAAATTGCTTGTCAATCAATCCTTCGAAGTTAGTGAGTCTGCCAGATTTGGCGCGTTATATCGTGAAAAATTAAAGCACTAACGCCATAAAAACAGCCAAAAAGCGAGTTTTAAATTTGCTCCTAACAGATGTTAAACCTCAAATTACCCTCAGGGTTCTTAGAATAGGGGTGAGGGAAAATGGGCCAGTACAAATGCTGAACGAACTGACACCGGAAATACGTGTTACTGTCTTATAGAAAATTAGCTGCTAGTGATTCTAAAGAAAATATTATTTATTTATATTTTAGAGTTCGGCTTTTATTATTCGCACTAAAAAATATGAAGACAAATTGCGGGTGTTGAGTGATTTTACAGTTACTAATTAAATGGTCAAAAATGATTATCAGAATTCAAATCAAACCTAAAATACTATATGAATGATTAAAAATATTTTTTTAAGTGCCTTGGTTGAATTTGATTTTATGAGACTTGATCCATTGAATGCAACAAATAATTAAAAACTATTATTTTCAAAACTAACTCAATATAAAAATATTTAATTTTTTTCAAGTTTTTTTTAAAACTAACACATATACATATTCTAATTATATAAAACTAGATGAAATGACAAATTATATAAATAATTTCAGTTACAATATATATTTTTATGAAAATAACGTTACGATTATCTATCTATCTATCTATCTATCTATCTATCTATCTATCTATCTATCTATCTATCTATCTATCTATCTATCTATCTATCTATCTATCCATCTATCCATCTATCTATCTATCTATCTATCTATCTATCTATCTATCTATCTATCTATCTATCTATCTATCTATCTATCTATCTATCTATCTATCTATCTATCTATCTATCTATCTATCTATCTATCTATCTATCTATCTATCTATCTATCTATCTATCTATCTATCTATCTATCTATCTATCTATCTATCTATCTATCTATCTATCTATCTATCTATCTATCTATCTATCTATCTATCTATCTATCTATCTATCTATCTATCTATCTATCTATCTATCTATCTATCTATCTATCTATCTATCTATCTATCTATCTATCTATCTATCTATCTATCTATCTATCTATCTATCTATCTATCTATCTATCTATCTATCTATCTATCTATCTATCTATCTATCTATCTATCTATCTATCTATCTATCTATCTATCTATCTATCTATCTATCTATCTATCTATCTATCTATCTATCTATCTATCTATCTATCTATCTATCTATCTATCTATCTATCTATCTATCTATCTATCTATCTATCTATCTATCTATCTATCTATCTATCTATCTATCTATCTATCTATCTATCTATCTATCTATCTATCTATCTATCTATCTATCTATCTATCTATCTATCTATCTATCTATCTATCTATCTATCTATCTATCTATCTATCTATCTATCTATCTATCTATCTATCTATCTATCTATCTATCTATCTATCTTTATTTATTTATTTATTTATTTATTTATTTATTTATTTATTTATTTATTTATTTATTTATTTATTTATTTATTTATTTATTTATTTATTTATATATAATCATATCGTAATTTTTATAAAAATATTGTAACTGTAATTATTTATATAATAATCATTACATCTATTTTTATATAATTAGAATTACTTAGAGTTTGAAAGAGAGATTCATCTCTTATCTTTTTCTCACAAGTCCCTAACTTTCTTCCTCTATATAAATAAAATTAACTAAGTTATAATTAGAAGTACACGTTTTTTAAAAAGTTAATATTCTGGTGTAAAATGTGTTGTGAAATATATTTTAATTCTGAAGATTTTAAAACTCTTCAATTATTTTATTAGATATTTTCCCCTGGCTTGATAAAAACAAAATTAGATTAGCACTAAATATGCCATATAAAAAACACAGGTAAATTAGATTAAAATAAGTTCAATAAAAAATTGTGAGAAATATAAATTAGGTTTATATTTGTCAACAAATAATCAAATGCAAATGCAACTTATAGCATTCGAGAAAAATATAATTTCATAGTAATACGAGTAAAATATAATACAATTTCATAAATTAGGTTTATTTGTCAGCAAATAATCAAATGCAAATACAACTTATAGCATACGAGAAAAATTATAATTTCATAGTAATACGAGTAAAATATAATACAATTTCATGAGCACATGGGAAATTTAGTTTGTAATTTGAAATATATATGATGTAAAATAGTAATTAAAATAAATCTGTTAATAAAATTAAGAAATGCTTGAGCAATTCACATTTCATGAAGAAAAAACAGAAACTAAATATATATATATATAAACACACAAAAACTATATACAAACACAAACATACAAATTCGTATAGTTAAACTTTTATTTTTTTGTATTTTAATTTTTCATCTTTTTTTTTTGTTTGCTCCTCAATTATATAAGTGGGATTTCGTATGTCCATTGATCTAGGATAACGTGGATCGATTAGTTCTGGCAAAAGACAGTCAAAATAAAAATTATTTAATTTAGTTTTCATTTGTGTCTCCCAAAATACATCATCTCTAAAAATATGTTCAGTTTTAATTCCTTTTGGAGACCAAATGGCAAACCAACAAAAGTTTCTTTCACTAATGTGTAATTGTCCTTGGATTTGACAGTAAAATTTATGATTTTTATTTATGCCATTAATTTCTTTTGTTTTTCTATCTTTTTGCCAGAAATTGAATTTAGATTTCTTTATAAATTCATTGGGATGTATATCGCGACATGTATATGGGCATTTAATTTCAACAATACCCTCTTTGCCAATTATTCCATCTGGTGTGGCAGCTAAATGAGGCAAATTTTTATCTATGAATATCCCACATGGTTCTATTTTAAGTCCTATTTCTTTTTCTAGTTCAAGAATGGCAGTTTTTTCATGAATAATCCCGTGTAAAATTGCTTCATTTTTTACGTTAGAGTATAGTATTGTTTTCACTAAATTTTGGCATCCTGTAGAGGGTAACTTCCGACATACAGCACCAAAATTCGACGCTGTCAATCAAATTCTTCTTTCCTTTCTCCAAACAGCATTCTCACTTTGAAGTACAGCAGCTCTTTCTAAATCTTCTCTTTCTTTCAAAGTAAGAGCTAGACTAGTCAATAATTTCGATTTTTTTCCCTCGTATTCATTATATGATAAATCTGGCTTTTCAGCAGCTGGTCCATAATTTTTGTCGGGACCTGGAAAAATATTTGCTAATTTCCTAGGCTTTGACTTATTTTTTGCTTTATTTAATTTATTTATTCTTTTATTTTCAAACTGCTTGCAGTATTTACCTGGGCTATTTTCGTTAAGTGCTTTGTGCATTTCAATATATTTTTTTTAGTATTGTGGGAAAGAATTAAAGCATAGCATCATGTTTGGTAGGAATTCTTTTGACAATAGTTCACTCTCTTCCCACCCGTTAACTTGGCAACAATTGAATTAAATTGTTCTACAATGTTAGTATTAGCGTTATACAATAGACTTTTTGCATGCAGGGCTAAGGACTCTAATATTTCTAATATTTTATATAAAATACCATCGCTTTTAAGGGGCTGAAGATCACTTTTTTACCATTTTCCTTACAAAAATACTTTTTGCATGTTTCATGATTTCCAAACACATGATTTGGGATATTTATTATATCTGTTTTTAAATTAACTATTTTTTGATCAAAGGTTAGCAGTTCTTTGCGCCAATGACTGGCACTGGCTACCACATCTTTCCTGATTCTTAAAATATTTTTCCCTAGCAGTTTCCTGTTATTTATATTATAACCCGATTTTGTGTTTTTTGCTACTTCTTTTAATTTATTACACATATTTCTAAGCAAATGATTCTTACACTCTATTTTTTCGACTTCCAAATCGTCGTAGGGTCTAGTATCTAATATTTTTTTATATACGTTACTATCTCCATCACCTATCATAGTGGCATATTTTAAGCCGTACATATTTAAACTGTGGCAGAAACCTTCAACAATTATGTCAGCTTCCATGCCCAGAGAAACAATTTTAAACGCTAAAAATGGGCGTCGAGGTGACAGTATCTCTGTTTTTTGTAATTTGCAAAAGACCGGAAGTTTCTATCATGAAAATAGCACTTGTGAAACGTTAAAATATTATCCATAGGATTAACATAGGATTCGATTTTCCCCGACGGAGGTCTAGCAGGGCCTTAAGGATTGATATATTTTGAATTATATATAAATTTAATTCAGTGATTTATTGATATTTCTCTAATAATGTATGTGGATCAGGTGGAATTATTTTAATGGTTTTCAAAAACATTGGATACAATGAACTATTCAGTCAATTGTTTTTAGAGTTCATCACATAATGTAATTTGTTTTTATATTTATTATTCTGCTTTATTGTTTTGAATAGGTGGAGAGTTTTATTTTATAAATACATAATTATGTAAACTGTACCAAAAATATAATTTTATTGTATTATTTTCTTATTAGTTACTTCCTATGGTACTATTTGTTTGCTATTGGAAAAAGTAGTATTGTTTTGTAGCTATTTTATTTCATGATTTCTCATTGTATCTATATGAAATTATTATCAGTACTATTATAATATTCTATGAAGCTCTTGCAAAATTTAAAAGTAAACACACTGCATTCAATATTGCTTTCATATAATTATGTGATTAATTGAATTTTTTGGGGTGAATTTGTGTAACAGGTTATATATTGGAAAAAACTAAACCTTTCTTACTGTAACATTAATGTTTTGTGATTAGAGGCTGCAGTATTAGTGTTGGTTAGGGCGTTCATTTTCATTATATGAAGATAATTAGTTTGAACCCCAACCAAACATCCACTGTATTTGCAAACAGCATGTGGGACATGTTAAATGTGTCAATGTCCAATATCCTCCATGTCAATTAATACCTAGGAGGTGATAGGTCAAGGCTGAGGAACTTCTGCTTAGTCCCTGCTCTGAATTTATGAAGACTCACCCACATTTGGGGTCTAAAATGACATATCCACTACATAAAGTGCCATCACTTCTGCTTCTTATATTGCTTTAAAGATGGAAAAGGATCATTGCAGCCAGGCATTATATTATTTTTTCTCAAAACAGCTAATAAGTTAAAAATGAAAAATAAAATTTATATATACTCCAATGGTATGTTGAAAACAAAGTTTCAATATGTATTGCAGGTAATTGCAAATTATTTAACTTAAAGAATTCAAAAATTACTATCTGTATAAGTTTCATTTTTAAACAATTTTTATTATTATATTCCCTTGTTATTTAGGAATACATTTCTGGTTTTTATTTTTAACTATATTGATGAAATTTATTTTTATCACCTAATTAATATTCTAATTTTATTATACGTATTAAAGTATTGATTTTTGGTGTATATATTTTTAAGTCCTGCTTTATTAGCCCTATATAAAAAATTAGTATAAATTTCTGTTATAGGTTACTTGTTATCAATCATTGCTTATGTTTCTTTAGGGTTGGTTTAGCCCAGGGCAGGTATTTGTTCTGGATGAATATTGTGCTCGTTATGGAGTTCGTAGCTGTTACCGCCATCTGTGCTACCTGCATGACTTATTGGATAGAGCAGAGAAATCAATTATGATTGACCCTACTCTAATACATTACAGTTTTGCATTTTGTGCCTCACATGTTCATGGAAATAGGTCAGTTTAAAAGAGAATCCTTAAATATCTAATATTAAGCATTTTTTCATAACCAAATTTTCTGTGATTACCATAGTTATAAATCATAGTAGCTATCTTTTTATATAATCACCAAGAAATGAAATCAATAAGAGAAAATGATTCAAGAGTATGCTATCATATTTCGTATTATGTTATATTTTCTATCATGTGAAAAAAAATCACTATAAGAAAATGGTTAATATATGTCATCATTTTCTCTTAGTGATTTTACTTACCTTTTTGATGTTAAAAATTATAGAGCTTAATCATTTTAAATGAAAACTATAATTTCCAATTCAGCTTGTTAATTTTTTTAACTGTATTATAAATTTGCAAATCTCATTATTTTAATATAAAGAAAATGAAAATTTTTATTAAGTTATTAAACAATTTAATATTCACATAGTGTTAAATGATTTATATGAAGTACAATACTTAAAATAATAAAATTAAATATTGAAAACTTGTTGAAAGACTAATAGTTTTTTTTAAACAAGCTTATTGGCTTCTTGTAAATTAATTTTATAAATTTAATCTTTATTGTTTTTGAATGATCTTTTATTGATAATCTTATATTTTGTTGAAATATAATGAATGATGTACTAAGTCTATTATATAAACTGATATCTTATGTACATAATAATATGTGTATGCATATTATATGTGCAT
The DNA here is from genome assembly GCA_037975125.1 of Latrodectus hesperus. Lineage (NCBI taxonomy): Eukaryota > Metazoa > Arthropoda > Arachnida > Araneae > Theridiidae > Latrodectus > Latrodectus hesperus. Next base: position 82,889,021 of record CM075860.1, read on the forward strand.
ATACAATATACACATAATGTTGATTTTTCTATTAGATTTTAACTATCAACTCTTTTTATAATTGAAAAATAAATATTAATTTTAATAAATAGTAAATATATCTTTTGATTAACTGTTAATAACATTTGATTTCTCTAAAAACTATTTATACACATAGCTATATTCATATTGCTAAACTGTTAATCTTGCTAATACTTGTCACGTGCTTGCTAAGGAAATAGTAAGTTATTTCATCTGTAAGATTTAATATGTTATGTTATATTGTGGGATTTATAAGGAATATTTCAAAGTATATAATATATATTTTATTGGGTAAAATACTGATGCTAATTCCACACTTCACACACAAAAGTACTGCCCCACCTGGACAGGTTGCTACAGATGTGAGGTATGTCATCTTTCTGCACGTCTGTCCATGTCTTGCCTTGTTACGTTTTGCACTATATTTCAAAATACATTTAGCTTTCCTCTTTCCTGTACCTTAATAGTCTACCTATACCTTGGATATGCGTCCTTTTAGTTAGCATGAGATTGTGTGTTGTGAATTTTATTTTTAATAAAATAAACAGGTGTTAAATAATTTTAAAGGGAATATTTTTGCAGAAATTTTTTATCCTGTTGGTTTAGATATATGTTGTTTTGCATTTTTCGGTCTAATTTATGCTTACTGTAGATATGTAGTATAGCTATTATAAACATATTTTTATTTGTGACTTTTTATTAATTATCTCTTTTAATTTTAATACACAAAAAATTTGAGTAATATTTTAAAAAATGATTACTCATCCCCCCAAAAAAGAAATTTTCATTTACTGATGATAAAGATTCTTAAGAAATCTTACAAAAAATTCTTAAGAAAAATTAGTAAAATTATTGAAAACATTTTAATAGATTATAGGGTGTTTCATTAGTGTAGGTTAATGAAGCCTTATAAAGTCTGTCATTTAACTACAAACTTCTAGAAAAACTTATGACAATTTTTATCCTTCATAACTTTTTAAATTCATTATAGATTTTAATATTTACATCTAATTTTTCATCATTTATGCAATTTTTTTAAAATTTTAAATTATATTTTCTTGACTTGAACCAAATTATAGACTACTTCACGACAATTAACGTTTTTATGAGTTTGAACTTAAAAATAATTTCCAAAATTAAATGTTGTATTAAGTTTATAGGACAAAATGAAGTAGATTATAAAAAATAGTGCAATAGTATTGTAGTGTTTTTTTGTTTAATGCATTACTTTTTAACTTACACTTGTAATTTATTTTGTAGAGCTAATCTGCTTGCATTTTACCCTTATTTATAAAACACCATTTGGCCTATCAATAGCTTATGATTATTAGAATATTCGTAAGCATTTATTTTTTATCTCCACCCTTCATCAATGAGAAATAAACTGAATTGAAGATTTTACAAAATTAAATTGGGGGTTATTTGTGAAATTAGGTGATACTTCTTGTAAAACTTATGCAAATATCATTGCTCGCAATTTGAAATTCTTTGTTATTTACTTAAAAATATTTAACAATTGGATTTAGTTAAAAAGCTCTTTTCTACTATTTGAAGATTTATTTTTATTGATTCTTTTTTCAATTCTTTTTGACATTTTGCTGGGTCATGTAACTGAGAGATCTCTAAATGTTATGTTATAAAAATGTTTTTTTAGTTTCTTTATTGTTATTATATGTGGAATGTTATATCATGTAACTTTTTTAATTTTAAATATAAGGAATGAAAAAAATGTTGCATGTACAAAGCATCCTTCTTTTATTATTGAATTGATATTATTTGTTTATAAAACATTCATTTTTATCAATTTATTGTAAGTTTATTTTTATGCCCAACTGTGATATAACACTGCACCATTGTCTTTTATCCTTTTTGCCAAGCCACGCAGCAAATTGTATTGCACTCCTATTTTAAAACCCGTCCATGTTTTTTGTCCACTTCATATCCTCCAGCTGAATATGCTTGTTATTTCTCATTCAACATTTATTGACCCTGTTGGCCTATCTTGTTATATTAAATTTTCCTGAAATAAGTTTTCAAAATAATAATTTTTAGAAAAACAGAGAAGTCATCGCTACTTTACTTCTAAGAAGTCTATATTGAAAATATCATACCATTTTTAAATATAATGCATTTGTGAGAGTATTTTCAACCACAGAATTATTAGGCTTTAGAGCTCTAAATAAAGAATATGTGTTTTTCAATAATTAATTTTCATTTAATGTAATAAAAATGGCCTTTAAACTTCCTTTTTTCTTTCTAATCTGTTAGAAATAAAATTATATGTTGTTTTAATTGTAAGAAAATTTTAAATAATTAAGACTAAAACTATTAAAATGAGAAAGATAAAACTTTTCACATTGAGATACTGAAATTTGCTTTTAGAAATCTGTTATATAAGATTTTAAAGGTAAATTAATACATCAACTTACGCAAATTTTTGTATAGATGTTTCTTTGTAGTGTAATGCATCATTATTTTTACTTCTCTATCTCTTTTTGTACTGCTGGCATTTAAATGGTTAAAGTTATATTCTTCAGTTATATATTTGTTGACTTCATTTGCATCACAAACATGCATATTTGTTATAATCTACTTTAAATTGCAATTTCAAATTGAATTAGCCCTTTTGTGCCCAGAGTTATTTTAGAGTGATAAACTAAATCAAGCCAAATTTATCTCACTTTTAACTGTGTTTTGTTGTTGTTAAGTTAATGCATATTTCTCATGACTTTAAAATATTAACACTCTAAATGTCCTACTAAATGATAAGTATGTAGTATTATTTGGTTTGGGAATATGCAAAACGCTTGTCATATAAAAATTTATAAACAATTTGAATGTGCTTAGTATTTTTTATAAAAATAGTATCAATTCATGGTCCTACTACTTATAGTATTATTATTATATCAAATGATCTTTACAAGTCTGAGTTTAATATCTAGCAAATTTTTCCAATTTAAAAGGTTAAGAGATTTTTCATAGAAATATACAATTTAAGTGGATAGAACACAGAAGAAATAATATTATAATTATAGGTTTCTAAAGAGTGTAATATAACAGTGGAAAACATGTGCCTCATATAACTATATATTAGATATGATAATTTAAATTGGTAGTTAGTATTACTGTTGATAAAATTTTGTTGTAACTTCTTTTTGATGAAACAAATGATCATTTTCTTTATTTTCTGTGAACAATTTATATTTTGTACATTAATAAAAATCAACATATATTATAAATTTCTTTCACAATTTTTCATATTATATAAGATAATTTTATTTGAAACATTGTTTTCTTTTGATATTTAATTGAAAACGAAAAATAATTTTAAGCTCATTTCATGATAAAGTTATATTGAATATTTTATATATTGCTGTTTTTCCTTACTTTTCTTTTCATTTTTCCTTTAAGAGAATACAGAAAAATTAAATGAAAATTATGTGATTATATGCATCATTATATACATTTTGCAAAACATATTGCTAGAATGTTATAAATTGCAGTTATTTATTAATATCATTATGGTAATAAAATTGCATAAATAATAAAATTGTACTTTGACTTTAAAATTATAATTACTGGTCAAAATGAAAACCATGCTATTAGAATTTTTTTTTAATTTTTCAGTTTAAACTTACTCTTAGGTTTTTATCTTTACAATAGAATATACCTATTTTTTAACTATATGTTTCAACTTTTAAAAAGTGAATGATTTAGTTAAAGTTTTATTCTAAAGATTAATTGTATGACAAATAATTATCAATGTAAATTCATAAAAAAAAAAAAAAAAAACTAACTAGATAAATTTTGAAAATATTGAGAGACTGAGAAAATTTAAATAAAGAGAAATAAAGACAATTTCCTTGAAAATATTTTTAATCGCTGCATCCTTTATATTAATTTAAAGAATTAAAACTGTATTCATCATGTAAGACCAATTAATTAAAGAAAGTAAATCTGTAGTTTGAAACAACTTTTAAAAACTTTTCTTTAGTTCTTATGAAAATATTCTTGGTGTGTAAGAATTAAGATATTGTATTAGTTATGAACATTATTTGTATTTTAAATTATTTAGATTAGACAAATATATTTGCTATAAAATATCAAATAAATTATTCAGATGAAAGTCTCTGTAAAATGTTATTCTTACTCTATTAAATACTTTTTTCATTTTGTTATAATGCAATTACAGTTTGAAATCAAATAAATATTAATTTTTTTAAAGATTTATTTTCATTATTTATTAAAAAATATTGTAATTTAATTAGTTTAAATAGATAAACACAAGTTTAGCCTTTTTGACAAACTTAATGCAAATATATTTCAATTAAAACTAGATTGAAATATAATTTACATTATTAAAATTTAATTTGTCCAATAAGGGTGGGTAAAATTTTATTCTTCTCATTTAAATAATATTTAGTTACCATATATTTTATTGACAAACATGGTCATCACAAATACCATATTGTTTTAATGAGCTCTTAAAATGTTTGATGAAATCTTTAAAAAAATTTATTGAATTTGTGGCTATTAGGACCAGAGATGTTATAAATAAATCTAAAGAAGTTTTAAAATATAAATTAATGGAAGAAAATATTTGCAGTTCGCACATTTTTTAAAGAATTAAAACAGAGTTAGCAAAAATATATATGAATCTGAATTCTCTTCACTTTATTATATGTGCTTGACATACTTGAGTAAATTGTAACAAATGTAAATTACTTCAAATTATTTATGCTATTCACAAGTGTAAACTATATTTGTACAATTTTGAAGTAATAGTGACTATTTAAAATGTTTTCATTATTTATGTTTTAATTTTTTTATTTGTTTTTTTAATTTTTTTATTTTATGCAAATTTTTACCTTTATTTTTTTACATGGCACTAAATGAGTAAAATTTGAATTTTTCTTTACTGAAAAAAAATAGTTTTTATTAATTTTAAGAATCTTTTAATAATTTTCTCCTAAATATGCAGCTATTCAAAATGAGATGAATTTTAAATATTTTTGAATTAGAGAGGAATGCTGACTGTTTCTTAAATAGTTCACAATATTTTGAATTATATTTTAAGACTTAAAAAGAAGCAATCTTTTTGTTGTGGAATTAAGATTGTTAGTTGAAATAAAACTAAAACAGTGAAAGAAAAACAGGAGAATATTATTTTCAAATACACCACTTACATTTATCAAATTAAATTTTGTATAAATGTTAATTAATTTCATTGGAAAATATTTGAAATGAATAGCATTTTGAGATGCTTTCATGTACTTTCAATTTTATATTTGAATTATTTGTATTTGTTATTCTATGTTGTTTTAAAATCTTTAATCTTTATAATCTTTATAAATTATATTTATAATAATCATAAATATTGAACTCATTATTTATGATTGTTTTCATTACTTCAAATTGCTATTTTTTTATATATATTCAATATTTATTTCTTAATGTAGACTAAATCTTTTAGTTAATTTATAGATCAAATATCAGTCTCTTTTATAAGGGTAGTACTGAAAAGCTACATATTTTTAGGCCTTATTGTTCTAAGTAGGAGGTAATAATTACACAGCAACACAAAAGTTGCTTGGATTATATGAAATTTAATTATTAAATGAATGTTAAATAAGATTATAAAATACAACTTACCAAAGTAATAAAATATTAACAGTATGGAAATCATTGCATACTTCTTTTAGAACCAAAACACAAATTTCAGTCTAAATTATTGTATAATAATGTTTTGCATCTTGAATTCAATGGTAAACATTTCTGTATATTAAGTTAAATTTTGTGTTGTGTATAGTTTGAGTAAATTCAGATAATATAAATTTATATTACAAGTGTTATATTTTTACATGATTTATGAAATTAGATTAATTTATTTAGTAATTATGTTTGAACTATAAATGAGAATCAAAATGTGCTACATTATTTTTCAAAAATGACATAATATGGTGCACTGTTGTATCACAGTTTGTCTTATTTATGAATTGTTCTTAAATATAAATTTTAAAAATTGTAGTAAGTTTGAATGAATAATCATTTTGTTATTATAATAATCATTTCAACATTTTAATTAATTTACTTTAAGCCATATCTTTATTGTTTGTATTTAAAGTATATTGAGATCATATTTTTTAAAAATTCTATGTACTTTAATTTTTTAAATTTTTTGTTAGCAAAATTTACATGTGTATATTTTGATGTAACAAAGTGAAATCATAGCTTTTATAATTCTAACTATTGAAATTTAATTAGTTGTAATTTTTAACATTTATAGAAGCGAAAACATCAGCATAAACATTTGCTTGAAAGTTAAATGATTGACCATTCTTTTCTTAAAATATGCTGATTCTTTTCCAAATTACCAAACTGACAACAAAATGATCTTCAATTTGATAATTTGTGTATATGTCTCACATATTTTACAGATTTGATTGTTTCATGTAATTCACAATCCATTTTAAAATGTAGGTTGCAATTGCTTAATCCTCGTATATATAATTAGATCACTGAATGTGGAAACAGTCTAATTTTTCTTTACTTTTTATTTTAAACTTTATTTTGTATGCAGTTATACAAAATTTATGAACCATTTAATGAATTAAAATCCTTTCATGATTAATGTCAAATTAAAAAAGTGGGAATCTTAATTCAAAATGCATCTACTTTATCAGATTTTTTAATGAAAACAAAAATTTAATATTTCTTCTATTATGTTTATTTAACTATTTTTATGGTCATGGTTGCTTTTGCTGGAAAAATTATAAAAATTTTTATATTACCCCATAAAATTTCTGATAATTCCTATAAAATATTAAATTTTTTTTAATCTAATTTTGTCTTTATGAAATATTTTGGTATTAAATATTTTTTATTTCTTAGCAAAACCTATTTTATTTAAATGCATAAACTAATTTAAAATTACATAACTTTGGCTTAACTCTGAAACAATAAGCAATATAATAATGCTATTTTGGAGAGAATATATTTTTCATCTTTTTGCAATAAAGAGTATTTAATAACATCTTTTATTGCTTAATGTTAATAAATGTTGCTGTATTTCGTTTATATTTCATTATTCTTTAGAAACTCTTAAAATGTTCACAGATGTATGTGGTCTTTCATTTAAATTTGATTATAAGCATAGCATATTCTTTCCTTTTGAGATTAGTTTTATTCCAATATTATATTTTCTTATAGTTGAATGATATTTATTAACTATAATCCTATGTTCTGGTAAATCTTGAAGTTTATATTAAATTGTAAATTAAATTGAAGGATTCTATATATATTTGACAATTATAATTTGGTAAATGTATAATTTATTTTGCTTCATCTATTTCTTTTACATAATTATTTATATTTAATAGTTGAAGTATATTTAAATTGAAGTATTTTCATTTCATTTACTTTTTACTTTCTAAAATTTAAAGATTAAGATTAATAAAAAATTTTAAGTTAAATTATGTAAGCCTTGAATTTAATCAAGTAACGTAATTTATTAAATATTTAGTAACTTAAAATAAAATATTAAACACTTTTTAATAAGATTTGAAATCATGCTCAGAATATTTTTAGTATTTAATAATAAACATACAAATGTTATTTTTTTTAAAAATTTTAGCTCATTTATATATAGAAATGTTTATATTTAATAAAATATCATGTACTTGATTACAATAATAAAATATGTGTGTTATAGAATTTTTCATTATTTATTAAATATCAATTAGAGGAAAAGTATTTATATCAATAAAGAACTATAATTAAGTAAACTTATATTTTAAGATGGAATTTTCAGATAGTCTTATAAAATGTTATTATATTTTAAATTAAATTTAAAAAAAATGTTAATCTTGATTCTTAGAAAAAAATGTAATGTACTTTATACAAAAAATTTTAGTTTTTTTTTTTTTTTCAATTATTTGTCAAATAATTACAGATAAATTTTTAATTATTTATCAGCTCTTCAGTGAATATCACAACTGTAATTAACATTTTTTGAGTACTAATTTAATTTTACATACTAAAGGCCAGACGGCATTGGAACTGTGACTGTAGAGGAAAAAGACATATTTGCTGAAATTAAAGAACGACTGCGAATATTGCTTGAAAACCAAATTACTCATTTCAGGTAATTATTTTTTAAAAAATTCGTAGTTTTTACTTTTTCTTTTTAAATATTTTTTCATTTGTTTGTATAATTCTGAATTTTAGTTTAAAACTGAAGTTCCTTCAAAAGGAAAGAAAATCAATATATATTCGTCTCCGTACTTTAGGATAATCATATGAACTACTCAAAACTTTACATTTGCATTAGATTTGTGTACATGAATGATTACAAATCATAGCAAAAAACATTTTATTCTCTTAGTAGCTAAAATGGTGTTATTTCAATAGATTATGCACCTATACCCAATATTTATGCAGATTAATATTTAAAAGTCGTACTGTCTATATATTTTTATAAGTGCTCCAAAAGATCAAATTATACTATAAATATTGTAATTGATCAGTTACTTTATTTTTAAGTTCCAAACATAAATAATATTTGGAATTCATGTCAACATAATCAACAATTGGAGAACTATTACGTACATAGGGAGTATTAGAACATTCTAAACATTATTGTGAGAATCTTACAGTATTTTTAACTCAGGATTATCTTCCTAATGACACATAATCAAATTGTTGGCATAGGCTACATTTTGAAAAACATTTTTAATGTCAAGTATTCTACAGTACGATTGAAGGTGATCAATGAGGTTTTCTACTCAGGTATTAGAGTTTGCCACTCAGTCAATGTTGGATTGAATCACTGAAGCTCTGGTTTCATGCCCATTTGATATGCTTTTCTGCATGGCTGAAAGTAATCAACACTGAAAGGAGAATAGGTTTTATTATTGAAAGTCTCTTCTAATTGATATTAACCTGCTTGTTCAAGATTGATACCAATCCAGACAATTGAAGGTTATTTGTAATTACTAGAATAAATGTTGATCTGAGCTGGCATTTTTGAAAACAGTATCTTATTACTATTGGATACATTCCCTCAGGCAAATAAAATTAAATGTATAAGGATGACAAATCAGGTGTATGAAGCTTAAAATTAAAAAGTAAATATTTTCTGTGATTCTTAATTGTGTAATTTTGTTACATTTATGTTTAAGTTTTTTTAATTGTGTATTTTTAGTTTGTAAACTATTAATAATTTTTTTGTAAATAAATTTTAAAATTATAGAGTGATTTTCTCCTTAAAACACTTCATCCTAATATATTGATAGTTATTGTTAGTTTCTATATATCATATTTGTATATATAATTAGATTGATAGTTCATCATATATTACTTTAGCTTTAAATTTTTTATTGTTAAATATTTGTCAAATATTTTTATGAATATTCCATTTGAGTGTTTGTCTTTTATGTAAGCACTTTTATGCTTTTCATTGGTTCGTCTTATATCTTCTAATTTAGGTATTGCTTCCCATTTGGCCGACCAGAAGGTGCATTGAAAGCTGCATTATCCTTATTAGAAAGGGTATTAAAATTTTCTAGAATTTATTTAGATATAAAGCTATTTATTCTCTGTAGATTATAATTAAAGGTTTATCAACACTTAAAATAATATGTATTTTTGTGTCTTAAAAGTAATCCCTAAATTTTAATGTTACTCATTTTTTTAACTGGGAAAAAAAACAATCCTGTGAAGTATGATTTTATCTGAATTAGCTATTTTTTAGGTTTTGATGAAAGATGTTATGACTCCAGCACCCCCTGAAGAAGTAAGAGCAGTAATTAAAAAATGCTTAGAAAACGCAGCTCTTGTAAACTATACTAGGATATCAGAACAAGCCAAAATTGAAGGTAATTTATTTATGTTTTAATAAATATATTTTGGGCATTCTATAAAACATTAACTTATAAATAGAACTTTTTTATGTAGCATTGAAATTTCCTACTAATTATGTATAATTATTATATATGTTTTTATATTGCCAGTAATATTTCACTGGCTATGTCAGTTACATTTACAGAAATACTATTAATTTTTGAAAGTTTCTAATATTGTTTTATAATATAATGTTACGCAGTGTATATTGTGTGTGTAAAGTTGTATTAGGTTTATAAGAAACCTGTTATATGGCAGATTTCATTTATTTGTATTCTTGGATGAATTTTTTATAGTTAGTCATATTTCTGTATAGCAAAGGAAGAAGCTTGGGAAACTTCTAACCATCCACCTGACTAATGTACATATAGAAAGCACAAATGTAAATACTAATGAATTTACGGCATTCAATGTCAAAAAATATATTTCTACTACTAAATCTCATTAATCCTCTACTTTTCAATTCTTAAAAGTTTTCTGAATTTACATTTTAATTAAAAAAAAGTCACATTAAATTTTTTAGAATTTACATTATAATTTCCTGTAATGGAATAATTATAATGAAATAATAGAATGTTCAATAATTTACTGCATTTTTTAACAAAAAAATTTTAAACTACAGATACATATCCATAATTGTAGCTTATTCTTTACTGATGTAGACAAATTCTATAATACTAAAGTTTTAAAACAGAAATACTTTTGTTAAAGGGTGCATTAAAATATAATTTTATAATTAAGTGCATATTAAAAGGGGGGTATTCAAAATTCTGTAAATACTTTGAGCTTTTGGACATTAGTGTGTATAGATTTCATTTAAAATTCTCATCTTCAGATTTTATTAAAAATTCTGATTATATATTTATAAAAGAGTTTCCAGAAAACTTAAAATCACAATAGTTAACAAGAATTTATTGAAATAAAGCCGACTATGCACAGTTTGTTATTAATTTAACTATTCAAAATTGTCAATTCACTTTTTAGCACAATAAAGGTATATTGTAGGATTCTCTTTGCTTTTTAATTTTCTTTAATTAATAAGATTGGTTAAATATATTTCAAGGTATAAACACAATAATTGTATAAATGTTTTTATTTTGATTAAATTTATTTCTTAATTTCTCTCATGCTGTGTTTTTTTGGTCGAGCTGGCAGCCGAATGGTTAGCGCTCTTGCCTTCGGTTCAACAGTTCGTGGGTTCGAATCCCACCTTGGGCATGGATGTTTGTAGTGGTTCGGAATCCACTTTAAGCCCTAAGTCCCGGTCTAATTAGCCCTTGTGTGCAAAAAATGACCGTTTAGCGACAAGCAAACATGCTGTGTTTTTTGCATTATATTTTAATTTCAAAATTTATGTTCAATATAGGTAGATTTCCAAATTTAAAATTAAGGGGATTAAAACACTTTCAATTAATATATTTTACTGCAATATTATATTTTTTAGAATTCTTTTTTTACATTAAAACTATTCTGAGGTCAAATTTATGTTTCATATATTTATCAATATAAAATAAACCTATAAAATGTGCTTTATGAATTTGAATCCTGTTATTAGATTCTGCATTTTTATGATTAAATTTTATAAAAAATGCCATTGGATATCTTTTTTAAAATGAAAATAATAGTGGAACCTTGAAATGCTTATTAGTGAAAGATCTTTTACTATTTATAATTTGGATTATTTTTCATCATTGTTAACATTATATCATAAATTTTTTTATAATAAAAATGATTTGTTTTGATTTTTGCTTCCTGTTTCAGAAAACTGAAAATAATTGTTTATATGAGAAATTATATATTCACACTGCTTTAAAAATGTAATTTATAATTAGTTTTTGCTATTTTTAATGAAGTCTTTGAGAACAGGAATACAAATTTTTAATTTCATTTTTAAAGTTCTACATGACTTTTGAATATCTATTCCCTGCTTAACTAAAATCTGTCTCTTCATATTTTGCTTTTCATAAACTCTTCCTTTATTTTCTTCTATCTTTCTATTCCTCTTTTGCTGACTTTGGTTTTTAGGAACAGAAGCTGCAAAACAGCAGCAGCAACAACAGCCTCCTGAAGAACAAGGTAAATTGCTCATGAAACTTCTCTGTCGCATGATTTTTCTTTTTCTTTTATTTATTTTTGCTAGTAGTTATGTGTGAGTTATTAAGTTAATATGAAAAATAAAAGAATTAGAAATAAAAAAAAATTTAAAAAAATATTTAATGCTGTAACATCTTTGGATTTAAAATATTCATAATAAGGAATTAGTATTGGGAAATGCTTATTAAAACAGTCTTAATAGTATATTAAAAAGCCATTTTGCTTTCAAATTTAAATAAATGTCTGTTTATATATATATTACTCTGTGTAAAAATTTTTTGTTTTTACATTTAGATTTTGTAATATTTTTTATTGAATTCTTTGTAAGGGAGTATCTAGGCACTTTTATAGTAATGAATTATTGTATTCTTAAGCATTTAAATATTTTTAAGTGACAGGGAAAAGGCATGTCTTGCTTTGTTACTTTGCACTCGCTCTTTTATTTTTCAAAACAATGTTGATAAGACTATTTGATAGCTTTCACTTTGTCTTATAGAATCGGAGATGGATGAAAATGCGTCACCTGGCAAAAAACTAGAAGATCTGATACATTTAGCTGAATTATGTGTCGATCTTTTGCAACAGAACAATGAGAACTATGCTGAGGTTAGTATTTAGTATTTAGATATAATGGGATTATGTACTTTATTTTCATTTACTCTTTTAAAATTTAAATCTTTCTAAAATTTTATTTTGCATGGCATTTTATGTAAGTAGCTAAAGCTGATTTCGCATCTTTAAGCATGTAAAATGCATCTGCCTTAGAATTTATGAACTATGTAAGAATTTATTAAAAGATTTTTTGCAATTAAATTTTTCATTTTAATAAAACATGAATTAGAAAAATACATTTAAATAAGGTATTTAATAGATTAAAGAAATATATTGTTATTATAATATAATTTATTTCAATTTCATTTGTCTTGAATTACTTTAAACATTTGAAAGAGCTTAGCTAGATAAAAGCATACCATTTGTTTTCATTTGAAAACTTTAGTTTTGAAGTTCAAGCATTTGAATTTTTAAAATTTAGTGACTTAAAATGTTAGGTATTATCACTTGTACTCATTACTTAAAAACTAAATTTATGTAAGTCAAAATATCTCAAATGAACTGGAAAATATTTATTTAAAGCTTAAATTGAATAAACTTTTCTTTCTAAATTTCTCTTCCTATTAATTTTGGTCTCTTACTATCTGGTAATTCCTATTTGCAATATTATTTTCTTAAGTGAAATTTGTGTATAACATTTGATTTATTTAAAAATTTTCAGTTTTCAATTTTGTATATTGTTTTTTCTAAAATAAAATTAATAAACTGTCATTTTATTATTACATTATTATATTTTAAATTTATTTGTATTCAAAGCAAACATTATCTAAAACATATGTCTTTTTTTTCAGCTTTATTTAATAATTTACTAATATCAAGATAATTTTTAAAAAATCAGCATTTCACTTGATAGAGAATCAATTTACTAATTATGTTCACACAATCAAAAATAAAAAAATATTTTTGAGATATTTTTGGTTAATGGAGATAGCTGTTCTTTTAAAAGATGTACTTTAAATTTTGAATCTAGAAATATTGATAGATGAAGAGATACATTATCAATAGTATATCATTAGGAAGAAAAATTAATATAAGAAGGAATATTATTTTAAGTATAGATATTGAATGATATTTCTTGTATATTTGGGATATTAATTTTTGTATTACAAATTTTTACCTTTACTATTGAAATATTTATCATTTATAAATTATTTAAGTATTAATTTTTTATTTAAAAATAAGAATGATCTTAAGTTTTAAAAAATTTCCAATTTCTTATATGTATAATATTTTTAACTGTACACTCAAATTCTTTTACTCTTCAAAATGTAGTATATAGTTTTCTTCTATAACAAAAATATGGGGAAATTCCTGCATGGTAGTTAATTTTGAAGCTTATTAAATTTCATACATTTTTTGAGTTCTTTCAAACTTTTATTTGCATGAAATTTTTTGTTATTTTATCTCTTTATTTTCAGAAATTATGCAAAGCATTTTTGGTATTCATAAAAAATATGGTTAATTATTTGTTTTAATATTCAATTTCTTTTTTTGCAATAAATATGAAAACATACTCTTAAGTTATATTGAGCTGCAAAACTTTTACAATACCAGTAACAAAAATTATTTAAATGTTGCATGAGGAAATGGCTTACATAAAATAATTTAAATATTACTAAAAGAAAATCGCAAAATATTCTTATACTATATCTTGTTTTCTTAAATCGGTTAATGATTTGTTATTTTCGCATTATCATAAATATAATTGAGAATTTTAAGTTTTCTATGAATGATAATGCCATTTTAAAATCATATGCAATCGAATATGCAGAAGAGTTAATGGATATTTTATAAAATCTGCTATTACGCACCTCATTATGTTAGAGAGTAGGTTAAATTTTTGTTTATTATTTTAATGTATGTTCTTTATAATGGATTGCCAAAATCAATAACTGCCATTTGTATGTTCTGATAAGTGAAAATAATATGACGTACATACAATGATTTTATTGGCTCAAAACTTGATTTAATATGTATTAAATTAAAAAAAAAATTTGTGCAGAAATTGATTGAAAAGTGATAAACAGTGGAAAACAAGTTGAATTTTAAAATGGTTGGCTAAAGTTGGTTGGTGTAAAATAATGCTTTATGATAATTTTGCCACTTAAAAAAACATTATGGTCACAAATCACTAAAAGCAAAAAAAAAAAAAAAAAAAAAAAAAAGCAAAATTTAATTGTTTATTTACAAAAAAGATAATACATTATACTTACTCAGTCAATCACTGATGCAATTGCTAAAGTTCCTGCAGAAATAAACATTGGAGTTCAAATAAGTTTTATACATAAGCAATAATTGTTTAATTTATAAAATGTAAATAAAATGTTTCTATTATGTTTTAGTAGTTTCTGAAAACATAAACTTTTTTAAACAATACATGATGGGAATGGAATATCTATGTTAATAATTTACGATTTTTTTTCATTCCTGTTATGGTAATTATGAAAAATAAGAGTAATAGAAAAGTACCTATTAATTAATGCAAATGATTTATATTTATTTCAGTTTAAATGATAGAAATTTATGAAGTTGATACACATATTTGAATATGATATAAATAATGCACATATTCAAATATAATTTAAATAAGTAATAGATGTGGCATCTTTATATAATTGCAATAAAATGTTTAGTTAGAACAACTTTTATTATTAATTAGTATGTAGGATTGACTGCTGGAATTTTGAAATATAAAAGCGAATTTTCTGCTTACGGTTATTCATATTAAAAATTTTTATGTTCTTTAAATAAATAATCACATAATTATTATTTCAAGAATTCAATTTTAACTTTATTTACTATTCTATTATAAATGTTTAAAAATATCTCACATTAAATATAATAAGAAATATCTCTAACTTAATGTTTATTATACTTTCTTGAAACAAAATGCTTCCTTGTTAGAGTTGATCCTATTTTTATTGGATTATGCAAATATAAATAAAATTATAAGAATATGGAAATGATGCATTTTAATTGTTCAACTCAGATCTGTCACGAGTTACAACAGTGCTAAGTTGTGATGGTGAATAAGGGCTGTTAAAGTCTAATTATTAAAACTTGCTACACTAGAGGATTCAATGTTTATTGACATCCTTATTATCTTATCTTATGGGTCTTGTCAAGTTAGTTATGAAACATAAACTAAGGAAAGATGTCTTCAGCAAAGCATAATAGTGGACAAATGTCTGAAAGTGACTGATTAGAAATGACAAGATTAAAAGAATTGTCAATTGAAAATGTAAAATTTTACATCTGCAAATAACTTCAAGACAAATATTTATCCCCAGATTCCCATAACCTCATGAAATTATTCAGCATAAGTTTCATGCTGAGGTCTTTCTCAGCAATTTGTCAATACCAAAGCTTTTAATTCATGAGGTCCTATGAGAAAGATCTTAATCATCCCTCTATGAGATCCTAAATCATCAAAACTGGAAATGGAAATGAATTACTGGGTTTGGCAAATCAAAGTTTATATTATTTCAGATCTTCAGAGAAAGCTGGAAATAAGTTATTTGGTCTGTCAAATTAACACTTGCATAATCTTAGACTTACGGATTCAGTAGTATAATTAATACCTGCAGAAGCATTTCATTGTTTTTCCCTAAATAGAAGGAAAGATATTTGGTAATAATATAGGACATAATATCTTGATATGGTTTAGAAACCTTTCTAATTTTTAGGATTTTAAAAAATCATTTTCCTATGTGCTTCAGATTGTATTTCCTGAAAAATGTCCTCTAATTCAAAATGACAATATTTGACTTCATGTTATGTGTTATGCTCAAATATTATAGGTGATTTAAGTGGAGAGCATTCGTTTTTCTCAATCCTCTGATGTCAATACCATTAAAATTTTATGTGGTTACCAATGGATATTATGATGTTAATCAAGCACATCAAGTCCACACACACTAGGCACATATATATTACTTAAACTTTAGGCCATAGCTGGAAAATTCCTTTGAATGTACGTAAGATTTCTATTTATCAAATCTTTATTGGCTTGAAGTTGTAATTTGAATATATAGTGGCCTAACTCCTCATTAAAATTCAAGTCTTTTACAAGCATTCATAATGTTTTTTCTTTACCTGTCATTATCTTTGTTGACAAATTTCATGGGAAATAATCTTAAGGATTTTATTATTCTTATGCAATCCTTTTAATTAGGATTTATTAGAATTTCAGCAAAAAGTGAAGATTTCAATTCCTATTGCTACATTGTTGAAAATGCTGTTAATTAATAACTTGAGATGTACCAGGAAAGTATTTAATGTTTTTATATAAAATAAATGTGTGTGCTGTATATGATGATGGTGATTCCATATTAATATAAAAGTTATTGTTTTCATTTTAAGAGAGTATTGTAATCACTTAGTTTATTTGTAATTATAATTTTTTATCATTCTATTCTCAAATTATTGGTAATGTTCAAAGTGTTATATATTTACTTGTATGAGTGTAAAATTTTTGTATTTGTTTTATGAGATTTTTTGGTATTTTCTATAACTTTAAAGATTTACATCTAAATAAAAAATAAATTGTACTTTTTTATTTACCTTTTGTCGGGAATATTTTCCTGAATTCATTTAATGAAGATATATTGAAATTTGTTGATATATAGCATAAAAATTAAATAATCATTCTTTTCCCTTCCTATGCATTTCATTAAATATATTTACAATCTATAAAATTATTAAAATGTATAAATGATCAAGAATTTATAAAATTCTTTATAACAGTATTTGATTCAATTTGATTATGCCATGAATGTATGGTAGAAAAAATTATTTTGAAGTATCAAGAGTTGACAAGATTCATTGTCTAAGGTGAATAATGTGAAAATAAAAAAATATATTATGTTTTAATTGTGCTCCTCAGAAGGTTGGCATTTTATAAGATAAATTTCAAATATTAAAATTATGATCAAGTATGGAAAAATATTTCTGGTTCACTAACCTACATATGTGCCAATAAATATGGTTGAAGTTACTGAAAATTTGAAGTTAAAAAATAATTTTATTTTCATCAGAAGGTAGGTTTCATTGTTTATCCTCCGTCTCACAACTTGAATGTTGCATGATGAATGTACCTGCATTTTAATCTTATTCCTTTCTTTTTCTGCATGTTTTATTTAAATGTCTTCACTGGATTAATGTTGTGATTTCAAATAAATGTTGTACTAATGTATATTTGTGTTTCTTTTTTCTCTCTTTCTCTCTTTACCCTGCTCTTCCCTCCATTCTTGATGTTGCCTTTAACCTGCTCCTACAGGCCTTTCGATCGGTGAGTGTCCAGCAATACTCGCTTAAATTGCTGAAACCCTTTACCGTTACCTGAGATCTGTTAAATATATACTGTTTCCACCTGCTTTTATTGACCTCTACATACTCATTTTTCATGCTGCAAAAATATTTCTCTCATTTAATAGTGAATTTATTTCGTAAATATCCAATTTCTTACTCAATTACTTAAAATCTTTAGATATTTAGGAAGTATGTGCAAAATTGATGTAATCCATTGCTTGTGAAACAAAATAATCAATAACTTTATTTTCAGAACTATTTTGGGAGTTTTAAAAAAGTAACAAAAAACTAGAGACAAAATATGTTCATATATTTTATCATATTTTCTTCTTACAATTTACTAAGTTTAATCTTTTCTACTTAAAGTTCTTTCGACTTCATTTCTGGATTTAGAAGTTTCAATAATATATAGCAGATAATTATACTTGGATTTTAAATTGAAGGGTATATGAGTGTATAATGTGTGTGTGTGTGTGTGTGTGTGTGTGTGTGTGTGTGCGTGTGCGTGTGCGTGTGCGTGTGAGTGTGTGAGAGAGAGAGAGAGAGAGAGAGAGAGAGAGAGAGAGAGTAATGAATTGAAAAGAACTACCTTTTTAAAATATAAGTATACCCATAAAAATAATTTAAATTTGTGTTTGATTATTTATTAACAAATCATTAATGATTTTTGTTAATTCTTTTGATTGTGATGTTTATTCATGCTTATGATTCTTAATAAATCTTTCATTTTAAAATTGTATGTTAAAAAATAAAAATAATTAATGTGCTTATTGTGAATATAGCTGTGTTAAAATCAATTTCATGTTCTATGCAATTTTATTGGAATATGTTTAAGTTAATAAACAAGTAGTATATAATAATTAATCATAAATAAAATTATCTATAATTTAATAATAACTAAGCTATTTTTATGTAATTGAGAAATTTTATATTTTTCCTGTCCTTCAAATTTGTTTTTTAAAAATATAACTTCCACATATGATTTTCTTTCTTAAAATTCATAAAATGTCAAAAATGTGAAATAAAAAAATAACTCTCATGTTCAAAACTAACTTTAGATAGGATACCAATCTATTAGATTTATTGAGAAATGAACAAATTTGAAGGGATGATATCTCTCTCATTAGCAGTCGATTAATTTAATGAACTAGACTAATTAGTTCATGGTAAAAGAACTAAAAATTTTTAAATGAACTCACCAGAATTGCAATACTTATTATTTATCCACAGGAAAAATTACAAAAGAAAGTTAAAGTAATGTAATAGTTTTTTTATTGTTAATATCTTAGAGAATTGAATACAACTGAAAACTTACACGCATTTATTAAGTTATTTTATACAGGCAATATAAGATATATAGGGTACCATTTAATTTAGCATTATTACTAATATAAATGTTTTAGTTAATAATACTAATCACAAAATATTTCTTAAATTTTATTAGTGCATGAAGAAAAATTGACAATATAATCTTAAATTGCTTATCTTTTATTTTTTCATAAAGTATAGTTTGTTTAATCATATTTATAGTTTGTCTTTTTTATTGTTTAGCATTTTTAGATATTAAAATGGATAAATATAAATTTTTGTATTTATAATGTGCAATATATATATATATATATATATATATATATATATATATATATATATATATATATTATATGTGCAATGTATAGAAAACAATAGACACCAGTAGCTATAGTTTTCCCTGAATATGATTTTAAGAGCACTCCTTATTCCTCATATGGGATAGTAAATTGTTTGTCAGCATTTGTCCCACAAAGCATTCTTTAATTCATTTAACAAATTAGGATTTTAATAATATATAATGTATGGTAAATATAATAATATATTTTATAATAAATTATGAGGGGTTTTTTGCTATTTTCATTCTTATCTGGTGACAAGATTCTTTCATGTGAAATATTTCTAAAGCATTAGGATACAAAATTCTATAAAATTGGAATAAAAATGCTGCTATTTCTTTTGGAAAGTCTTATTTTTAAAAAACAAAACTTCCTTTGTTTTTTCTTAACTAGTTTACATTTCTACTTTTTTTCCATCCAAATAATTGAAATTTGGTTACAAAAAATTTTTTTAAACAGTACATTACTCAATTTTTAGATTTACATTATGCTCCTTTTGCAAGTAGCAACTTATACAAACTAATTATAATATAAACAAAGAAAACTTAATAAGTTAGATAGTTGTATGATTTATGTACTTTATCCTCAGTATAAATTAGCAACAGAGTTGTTGTATTCTCCTCTAGGCTGTTTATATATTTTTATGTGCTGAAGCCATAAGCTATTAAATAGTTTGGTTGTTAGTGTTGCTTATTTCAATCAGTCAATTATTGTTCAACCATCATTAACAAACTATAATTCATATGTAAAATTAAGGTATAAAATCATAACTTTTTTTTGACAAGTTTGCTTAGAAATATGTGTTAACTTTTCAAACACAAAAATGATTTATTATTGAAATCATGCAGTAATTTAATTATTGCTTTATTTCTGTGAATCTTAGAACCCTGCACATCACTCCAACTTATTTTAAACTGAATTTTAAAAAATCAAAATAATTGTGTAGAATCTATGAAGGGGAAATGTTCCATTATTCTTTCTTAATTTCTCTTTGGTTTTTTAAAATCTATTACTGCAAATTTAAAGCAGTTATGATTGTTCCAGGAAATGATACAATATTTTTTGATATTAATAACTACTACCAGATTTTAGTTTTTTTAATGATTTCATTTTTAGAAATTCTTTTATTTATATTGCCACAAATAAATTTATGATAATACATTTAATTCTCTCAAGTAATCCTATTTTTCCAATAATCATTAACTTAACTATAATTTACAGAGAATACAAATTTATGAAAATTATATATATCCAGCTTCAAATTTCTTCTTATTTTTCAGAGATTGCACATGTATTTATGTGGATAGATGTTTGCATGTGTCAAAGATTCAAATATTTCAATTCTCAAACACATTTAATTCAAATATGTTCTTTGTTATACAATTACACATTAAGATTGTTTTAATTGCTAAATTAATGTAAATCATAAAAATATTTTTATAATTTTATACATATTGTTAGATGCTTTTTAAGCATGTGTGCCACACATAAAATAATATAATTAAATAAGTTTGAGAAAATAAATCTTCAAAGTATTCAATTTATGGTTAAGAGATTATGAAGGACATTTTTCCAGTTAAAATTGTCCCTGAAAAGTGCTTGCAAAAAGGATCTTCAAAGGTGAATAGCTTTTAAAAGCTTGTGTTGGAGAAAAATATTTGAAAAGTTGTTTTATTTGTTTATATAAATGACTTAATATTTAAATTTAATTTAAACTTTTTTTTTAACTAAAACATCAATTTTTGTAACATTAAATATGAAGTTTAAAGAAAAATATTGATATTATTGAAAGTTGTCTCAATCATATTAAAATTTTATTTCACTATTTTTTAGAAACTTAAATTTATTTCATTAAATAATTTATACAATACAAATTCAAGATATTTTAAAAGCCATCTGCAAAACTAATGAAAGCTTTGAAAATCTCCAGATTGAAAAATGATAGAAAATTTTATATAACAATCTTCACATTGATATAGTAAATTCACGATTATAGATTATGTAGTTGTTAGAGTAATTAAAAATATCAGCTAATTTTCTAACTAAAAATATTGATTTGTATTATTTTTTTTACACATTAAGACATTAATATTTGAGGACACATATCTGAACTTTCATCTGTCTGCTGTTTATTAAATAATTTTTTTCATTTTATTTTGAATTCATATTAATTATTAACTAAATTATATTAAGATATGTTTTTGTTATATATAAATATTTTGTTTCCCTGAGAGAAATATTTTTGTTGCATTTTAAAATTTTTGTTAAAAAATTTATTTTATGTCAATTTATAAAATAAACATTTGTTTTTTACTGCCCTATTAAATTTTTTCAATTAATATAATATAAAATATATGTAATAAAGCATGTATGTTCACTGCTTCATATTTTGTTTTATGCATGCAGTGAACGTATTTGGTGTTATTTGCTTGTGTAATGATTGTTAATTGTATCCTATTGTAATAATTGTCAATGTTTCCTCTGTTTGCTTCTTTTATTAGGATGCGGTGAGTATGAATGCATTTTTGTCCTTAGCTTATATGACAAATAAAGCAAATATTTTGTAATCTGCACAACATAAGACAATGAAACCTACACAAAGCTAGTAATGCATTTACATGTATTGTTCCATAATTAATGTGTTCCCCTAAGTTTCTGCCTTGGGCAAATACCAAAAAATAGCAATTTAACTGAAACTCATAGGTACAAGTTTTCAATATATAATTTAAGTTCACTTTCATAGGAATGTAATTTTTTATTTAACTCTGAAAATTATAATTACATTCAATATGTTTCATGTTCTTTAAAACTTTTATAAAATTACTATAAATATTGTCATTAATTTCAATACATGTTCAGTTGGCATGATTTTTAAAATGCATTAATTGTAAACTGTTATGTTAAATATATAGCTTTATTAATTTTAACAACTATTTTTATGCAAAATTTTTAATTTAATTGCTTAACAGTATTAAACTTTAATTTTTTCTTTTAACATATTCAGTCTTATCACTAATATAATGACTATAGTTTATATTCCTGAGTTTACTTACCAAAATCGTGCAATTTTAGCTTCTATTTTATTATAAATGGTTTATAGTAAACTCTCAAATGAGTTTAATGTTTATTTCTTAATATATGTATCAATAATTATTTTGTATTCATTTACCATAAACGAGATATTACCATAAAAGCATAATTAATGAAGTTCTTATGAAAAATTTTATAAGTAATAAAATATTGCTTTAAAATATCCTGTCATCTTTTTATTATAACTGCTATATTTGCAAAACAATTTTTGACTTCATCTCACTTTAATTTAAAATTACATTTGATTCAGTGATTACCTTGAAGGATTCTAGTTAGTAAATTCAACTATTCATGCTTTTTCCAATTTTAATTTTTAAGCAGTATCATTTCACATAATTTCCTAAATCGTGATTGAATTTCCTTCTTGAGTAAATTTGCCAGTTACTGAAAAAAAGGAGTTGTTCATTTTTTTTTCATAAAAAAGGAGTTATTCATTTTTTTCATAATTCATATGACAGAATTGCATTCCTTCTTATATATAAATGGCATAAGTATTGGTTTTTTTAAAAAAATATTTTCCTACCTCTTTAATGTTTAGTTTAAATTTTCTTTTCCATAAAGTTCTCTTTTTATATCATTAAATGTAAGAAATATTGAGCTAAAACATTTTTTCATTCCACTAGTTAGTATTTTTGACCTATGACCTACCTGTAAAATTTATATTTCATTAAATATTATATGTTTCAGAATAGATTTCAAATGAAAAGAATATATTTCAAGGAATGTTTTATCATATATTTGTTTTGCATAGAAAGAATTTTTTTTACACTTTAAAAATATGCTACATATTTGCTAACATTTATTTTATGCACTAATCTATGTTTCAGTGTAAGTAATAAAATTATATTTTTGAGAAAATAGGTGAATTTAATTTTTATAAAATTAAATTTAGAATAGGTATATTTAAATTATGCCAGACATTGAATTGCATTCCTTAAAAATAAAATCAGCATTTCAAGATACATTAAAATTAATTTACCTTAATGCATGTTATTTTCTCTGAATTACTTAATTCTCATGTTATGCAATTCAAAATTTTTAAAAATGTGCATACAGAGAGAAAAAATAAACACTTCGAAATTTCCTTAAAAAATGTTTCATTAAAATGTAAACAAGAAAAATATTTTGCTTAAAATTTTAAAATCAAATAAAATTATCAAATGTTGACATTTAAGATTTTTTTAGATTAAATATTTTAAATTTTGTATAATTTAGTATTGAAAATTGTTTTTAATTTTAACTTCGGAAATTTCTTAAATTGATTAAGAAAACAATAAAGATTTCTTTAAAGAACAAGTATAAATTATAAACAATTATTAACATATTTTGTTTTGATCCTCTGTATCATTAAGTATCTTGAACTTATATATTCACTTGTATAATAAAATATAATATCACTTGTTCATTTAATTAGAAATGTTGTGTAAATTAAAAAGGCATTTTAGAAAATATAAAAATATTAATGTTAAAGTCTTACAATGTATTATATATAGATATTTTATAAGTTTAACATTAATAAGTATATAAAATATAATATGAAAATAAATAGTTAAAATGTAAGATTAGTAGAAAGCAAAGCACTTAATGCTTCATTGTATTGTTCATGGTGTTTCAGTATACTAATATTTGCTTCACTAATGTCAATATGATAATTTTCAATCTTATTGATATTAGTACAAATTTTAATTGATAAATATAAGATACAAAAGTCTCTGGGGTTTAACAACGTCCATGATTTTTATGAAAAAAGTAGAAAGATAGACATTGATAACTGACAGTCAAATCAAATAATCACAGCAATTTAAATTTTAATTGAATGAATTCCTATGATTACTTGAAGAATTTTAACTTGTAATACCTTCCTAAGCATTTATGATTATTCTAATTCATAATTATCTTTATTTTTGTATTATTTTTATCTTAGGCTTTTGCATGGTTCAGTGATCTCCTCGTTGAACACGCGGAGATCTTTTGGTCATTGTTTGCTGTTGACATGGACACAGTTTTAGCTGAACAACCGCCAGATACGTGGGATAGTTTTCCAGTCTTCCAAGTTTTAAATGACTATCTTCGAGTGGATGGTATATGTATAATACTTATTTTTTGTATCGAAAGAGTTTCTAGGTTGTTGCGCATAATAAAATGTTAACTGAAACTCTTGTTAGTGCAACAATACTTTGGAAAAACAAATGCTTACAAAATAAAAATGATTTAAAACAAATTCTATATACATATTTCACAAAAAATGCACTCATAAATATGAAATTTTATTTATTAAAAATACAAATGTACTGAACCATTTTATAAAAAATAAATATTTAGTTTATGAAAATATCGTGCAGGAAAACAAAAGAAATTTGTTAACAGTAAGCAGTAATAAGTATATGTAAACAATGTAATTCAACTAAAATTTAACTTCTAAAGAAGACTAATTATGCAATACTGTTTAAAAAAGAATTTTAATATTGTAGAATTACTTAGTTTACTACAGATTCTTTTGATTTCTTACTCATTTTTAAATCATAAAAATCTGTTACAATTAAAATTGAAATAATTGTAAATAACAATCATGGTGGATTTTAAAAATACTGTTATTTATGTGAATATTAGGTTTATTGTAATGAATATTGAAAATAATCTAAAAACATTTTATTAGTGTATTGAGATTAAATAAAGTGATAAATTTTTGCAAAATATAGCGAAGAGTTTCTAATTTTGCTAGTTAAAGAACATATATATCACTCTTTTAACATCTGCATTTATTTTTTGTATGAATATATTTATTATATAAAACTAAAACATGGATTACATAAAAATGTTGCTGAACATTTTAGTTAAATAGTTAGTAAGCTGACTTTCTTACAGTTCATACTCAAGCTTGTATCATTGTAGTGTTTAGAATACATTTTAAACTAAAGGTCCTAGCTTTATTTGTCTTTGTGAGCAAAAGAGCAACTATTGAGAATTTTTCTCTCTCATTTATCATCAAAAATAGCTGTGTCGATAGAAATTTTAACATAATATGTCCACTTACAATATGAATATGTTTGTATCATTAACCTATTTTTGTTTCTATTTTTATAAAGAAAATTTATGTGGCGGGAGGTTCCACCAACATCTTCGTGATACATTTGCTCCTCAAGTTGTTCGTTATGTTGATCTAATGGAGTCATCTATTGCCCAATCCCTTCATAAGGGCTATGAGAAAGAAAGATGGGAACTCAAAGGGTAAAAAATTTGATATATAATTGTTTTATTCAATGAATTATTTTCAAACTCATGTATAATTCATTAATTTGTTTTATAAACTCTATCTACTTCCTTTCATTATATATCCTTTATAATATGTCTTAAACAGAAAGTAATTTCTTATAATAGTTTATTTAAATATAGCAAAATATTTTTTAGGAAATTTAAAGTATTTTAATATTTTTTGTATCAATAATCATTCAATCAAGGATTTAGATATTTAATCTGTCATTTGAATTAATATCCAGCATGAATTTCTTTATTCGATGTTTTCAAAAGATTAAAATTTTGCTGGAATAAATTGCAAAATAGTTGAATATTCTTTGTGTCACTGCATTGATTATATTTGAAAATGAATAAATTCATAAATTACATTTTAATTACACCTATTATTTTTTTTAGTTTTTTAAAATTTTGAATATTTTTTGTTAATTTTTAACAAAACAGGAACTGTTATCTTTGTTTATTCAAGAAATTTAGTGAGCTGAACATTGAAGAACTGAATGAATGAAACATTGCATAAAATTCAAATGAAGTCTTATGAATAAATTTAAAAAAATGAATATTTTTACTTTTTATAAAATAATTTAACTATAAAGTGTGTTTCATTTTTAGTTAAAGTTTAAAATCCATTTTAAGATGATATTTGAATTTTAATATGTTAAAATTCCAAACCATATCATGTGTTCAAGAAGAAAACTTTTGATGTTAGTAAAACATATATGATATTACAAAATCACATTGTTTCCTATTAACTTTTTTGAACTAAACCTCCTAACCAATATAGCATATTATATAATGATTTTATATCCTCCTCACTGTTTGTGATGAATTAAAAAAGTAAAAGCAATCAAAGTACTGCATATATAATTGAATTCCATTAAAATGCAAAATTAAATGTATTATTGAGAAGGCAATTTTCAGCGTATTGCATATCATCAGGTTATGAAATGAAGTAATTTATATTTTTCTACAGTCTTTCCTTTTTTGATTGCCATTTGCACTTAATAAACATTAAAATTGTTGCTAACAGAACAGTTTTCAATCAATGATAAGACTTCATTGAATTAAAAAATATTTTAAATGGTGACATAATTATTTGGTATTTTAGATCAATTATGTTGTAAATAAAAATTTGTGTAGTTAAATACGTTTTAAAAACAGTTCGAATGTTTATAATTAAATTAAAAGAAATGTAATATTAAATATATTGAATTATTTAAATTTGTATTGTCAAATATTTTGCAGATAGTTAACCTGAAGTATTATTACTTATCAAAAAGACATTAATCATGTTTTTACTGAATTTTAGTTTCACATTTATTATAATATTATTGAAGTCATTTTTAGGTCTTTAAAATTAAATTGTAAATGCTAATGGCAATTCCTTTATCATTGTCATGACAACCCAATGTAAGCCCTGGATTTCTCAAGAATACTTTTTCAGGCCAATCTTCAAGTTGCTATAATTTTTTTTTTTTTTTCAATGCCAAAAGGTATTTTTCTTAACCATGTATTCATCATAGATTTAATATGCCTTCTTCTTGTTCTAACAATACAGCCTACCCATTTTATTCCTTGCATCTTAATACAATTAATGATGTCTGGTTCATTAAAGGAGCAATAAAGTTCTAAATTCGAGCTTCTCAATCACACATTGTTTTTCTTAATTATTCCAAAAATACAATTTAAAACCGTTCTTTCTAAGAGGCCCAATATATCCTCATATATATGAATCAAGATTCAGATTTCATATGCATATGTTAAAATTGATTTTATTAAACTTATATGGTAGAACCTTAGTTATCTCTCAATTATGGTTAGTTTTATAAATTTTTGTATTCCATTATGGCATCTGCTTGCTGTTTGTTTCATTTTTGTATTTCTGCTGTAATGTCATTTCTATTGATTTTAGAATCCAAGTTAGTTGAGTAGTTGACAGTTGTAAATTCATAGTCTTTAATTTCCAAAAAGGTATTCTTAAAGCTCTTATTTTAGTCAAAGACATATTTGTTTCCTTTTTGTTAATTTTAAGCCCATCTTAAAAGCCTCATTTCCTAGAGAAATGAAAGCCAATGACTTAGATGTTCCAGCAATAATATCAATGCTATCGGTAGCAGTTGTTTGTTTTGTTGAAAATATTTCCTTTGGTATTAATGATTGAATCTCTTAACATTTTCCAATGTTAAATTGAATAGCAGACATACCAATGCATCTTATTTTTGAACACTGTTTTTAATTTCTATTGTTTCTGATGAGTTATTCTGCAGTTTGACCATAGTTTTAGATTCATTTAATGGTAGAAAAATCATTTAAAAAGTTTTCTGCTATTTTAAACTCTCATGTATGCACTAAAAATTCTTCTATTGATATTATCATAAGCCATTTTAAAATTGATAAAAGGATGATACTTTGAGTGATGTATCTATTTCATAAGTCTTTTTCATAATCTGTCGAATGATACTTGCTCATAGAGCTTCTTCCCTTTCAAAGTCCACTTTGATAATTCCCAACAGTATTTTTCACAAATGTGTATAGTCTTGAATACAATATTTGAGAATACTTTATAGCTTGCACATATCAAGCTGGTTCCTCCGTAATTTAAATATTCAAATATTTTTCTTGTGTATTACACAAGTTAGAATCTGTTTCCATTCCTCAGGGCATATTTCTGGATTCCATATATCGTTAATTAGACTAATTTATTCAATTCTATTCGACCATTTTTTAATTGGGTGAAATAACATCTGGGACATGGGCTTTATTGTTTTTAGTCTATTAATTCCTACAATAATTTCTTGTGTTGACGGTTCAACCACGTCCTGGCAACAAGTTTGCATGAGCACCTCAACTGTCTCAGTTTCCATCACTGTTCAATTAACAATCAAAATATTCATTCCATCTTTCTAACAACTAGATTCTATCACTTAATATCACTTTATCCGTATCACGACATGAATTGGTTCTATGTTTGAATTCGTTATACTGAGGTTAATTTCATGAAAGAAATCTCTGCTTTCATTGGATCCCTTAAATTTTAACACTATTAAAGATAGCCTAGAAAAATAGCTTCTTTTTTGTCTTATGAATTCTTTTCTTCCCTTTATTAGCCTCTATATATGTCAACACACCACTTTGTGACTCTTTACTTAGCATTTTTCTGTAGGCCTAATTTTTTCTTTCTGAAGCCTTTAAGTTATTGTTATAAAATAGCCCTTTCTTTTTATTTTCTTAACTTTTCCACAGCCTCGTTACCAGTTTCAGTAATTACTTATAGTTGATTTCACTTAGTGTTTACACTGTATTTCCGTTATAATCATTACCAAATTAAGTTTATCTTCAATCTGTTTCTGAAATTTCAATCTAATCGCCTTATTTTTCAACTGTGCATTCATATTTTTAAGCAATCTCCATAGGTCTGAATGTTGGAAATTCTATCTCTAACCCTTGCCATAACTAGAAAAAAGATTAGAGTCCAATTTAGCAGTGCAATTGGATCTTACATCTTGTATACCTGACTTATGTCTTGAGTTTATTAAAAAGTAATTTTATTGTATATACTTCCATCATATCTCCATGATCTGCTGCAAAATCAGTAAGTCGTTAGAAAGTTCAATTTGAGACTACAATTACCAATAATTAGTCTTAATTATCCTTCACATCCAGCCAGTTGTGTTTGGGTCACACAGAATAATTTTAAGATCATTTTTTGGTAAAGGTGCATGTAGTTTTTCTTCCTAGAGTTCTTTCTCAATTGTATTCTTATTTTCTGCCAAAGCATGAAAGTGGATAAAACTTATAAACTCTTTATTTTACTGAGTATAGATTACTTGTTCACAAAATCAATAGTATAATTCGCTTATTAAAAATAAACTCGTACCAAAAATTTGCTTTTTTATCACAACTCTAGACCACTGATTTTTCTTAATCATACCCTAGGCTATACACCTAACCTCCTGCAAAACCAGTTAATTTTATAATTATTCATTTGTTCAGTTAAAATTTGTGTTGCTCAATATTTCTGTATAAATAGTGAATATTCTATAATTCAGTTCTCAAATATTTAGAGCCTTTCAAATATTCAAATCCTCTCTTTCAAATCAGCTTGAGTTTTTCTTCTCAAGCAATGGGTTGTTTTATTTACAGTATAGTTTAACAGCCTGGAGAACCAGTTCTTTGATATAATCCTCAAGGACAGTGTGTTAATACCAATTTGACTCCTTTTTAATGAAATTAACTCTGTTGTTCCTCTATTTCATTCCATTTTGCTGTCTTAGTATTTTTACAGTACAGCATTGTTTTTGTTTGTCTAGCATATGTTTATATGAAATAGTTTGGAGGGATAAGCAATAATTGTGTGGAATAATTTATTAATTCTTGTGAACTATTTCATATGTTTCATTTTAATATATTTTATTTCTTAACTTGTTATTTCTCTTTTACACATAAATAATTCAGGTTAAGAGTTGCTCTGTTATTTCTGAAATTATTAGTACTTAAAAAGTGTCCTAAAATAACTTTACTTTTCTTAATAAATCTTAAAATTCCTGAATTTTTTGTAAAAAAAGTTGAATTATATTTTGTCCTAGATAACTTGAATCGAAAATAAATCTCTTTAGTTACATTAAAATGATGAGCAGACTAAAAATTTAAAAAAGCTTAAGTTTATAAAAATGTTTAATCAAGTAATTCTGTTAATTCAAATTATTAAGCCAGTAAAAGAGTGTAAAGCATGGGAAAGTTTGTGACCTTTTTATGAGTAGGTGATTTGTCATGTAAATGAATGATTAATCGTCTAGGATTTTTCTACAAGTTCTATCATGAACTTATCTTCCAATGGAATATATTTTCCTTTTCAAATGCATTTTGTGTTATAATAAAGGGGCAAAATTTTTTCTCTATTCAAATTTTTCAAACTGGAAACAGGTTGACTTCTGTTAATCAAAAATGCTCATCACTTAACTTCCAATCACCATAAATTAAAGGTGGATTTTAATTAATTCAATCATAGATAACAATTGCATGGATTTAGCAGTACAATGCACTCTTTATTGACTTGTGAGTAATCATGTAATCATTAAATTAGAGAAGAAATGTTTATATTGTTTAATATTATTTTCTTAAAAAATTTCATAATGTTGATCAGATTACCAAAAATTTCGATTTTAAAATCCTTTTCTTTTTTATTTTATTTTTTTCTATGATGAATTTTCAACACGCAGTTTAAGTTAATAAAAGATTATTTAGAGAAAATATTTCCTTTTAAAAGTTACAAGTGATCATAGTTGTTTGAAACCTGATCCATCTACATCTATAAAATTTTGTTTCGTTGAAAATATTACTCAATAAAAGTTGCTTTATAACAAGCTTTAATTTTCAAATTAAATGTTTCCAAAAGCTATTAGAATAATGTACAATTGTAGTATTGTAGTTTAATTTGAAATTAAAATTTGTAAAACATTAATGGAGAATTATAAGTAGAACTATTGTAAGTAGCCGAGATAGAGTTCCACATTCTTCAGTTAGAATTATCGTTTCACTGATAAAAACCATGGTTTATGTTAGAATGTAACATTTTTATGTATTTTACTTATTGTAAAAGAACTGAAAATTTTTTTAACAATCAATTTCATTTGAACACTAAATTATTATTCCAAAGTAATATGAATATTTAAGCTTTTATCACAAATTGGTTATAAAGTTGAATATTTACATTATGTTTGAAATCAATATAATTTTGCAATTCAGTTAACATAAATTTATAAAATATTTGTCATTTAAAATCAATTAAAAAGGTACAGCTAAGAAGTAATAGTTTTTAACTAAAATATTTTTTACAGTGGTTGAGTGAACAATTTGTAGTTATTTAATAAATGAAATCAAGCAGCTATTCAGTAGTTTTTTTTTATATATCTTTATGTTTCTAAAAATATTCAATAGAGTATTCTTATATATCTAAATGCTTTTTTTTAAATAAGTACAAGAATTATTTTTGCTAAACTTTTCATAATATCATTATTTGTTTATTTTAAAAATCCTTAAGTTTTCCCTATAATATATGTGTGTTAATTTTTATTTTCTTTATTTTATACATTAATTTATCCATTGAAATGAAAATTCATATGTATTTTCTTGGTCATTGAAAAAACTAGTGTTTGTAAACTTTTTATTTGTTTACTATAGTTAATATTTATTAATAATAAAATGTAACAGAATTGCTGTTTCTAAACATATTTTACTATAAATGCATGTTTAATGTAGTAGTATAAAAGATCACAAATTTTTAAGTTTTCAAAAATTTAAGTAGTTAAGGGCTATAAGGTTTTTAATTTAATGTTACCAAGGTAGATTCACCTATTGATATTGTCGCATAGATGAAGTGAACGTAGTAAAGCCAATGGAAACGAAAGCGCTGAAAAATATTCCTTCTGCAACATATTCCAAGAAAAGGTTGCGTCTTTCTTCAATAAGTCATGCAAGGGTTTTACGATCTCAGCTAAATTTTTGATGAATCATCGATAATATGAGCATAGTCCCAGAAAACTTTGGACATTGGCGATATTTTCCGGGGTAGGAAACTTTGCTACAGCCGCTGTTTTCTGTGGATCTGGATATATTCCATGTTGATCAACTAGGTGTCCCAGTATAGTTAGCTGCTTTTTGCCGAATGAACATTTGTCAGAATTTAGCTTTAACCTCGCTTCTTGAATGCATTTTAGAAATTTCCTCAAGCGTATTTGATGTTCTGCGAAGTTTGGTGCATATACAATGATATCGTCTAGACAACAAAGACAAATATTCCACTATAGGTCTCTTAGTACTGTGTCCATCATCCGTTCAAACGTAGCGGGGCATTACATAGGCCAAACGGCATAACTTTAAATTCATAAAGCCCATCTGATGTCATGAAGGCTGTCTTTCTCTGTCTTTGTTGTCAACTTCTATTTGCCAGTATCCTGACTTCAGATCCATCATAGAGAAAATTTTCGAACCAGCCAGACAGTCCAGGGCATCATCGACGCGAGGTAATGGATATACATTCTTTCTGGTTATCTTGCTCGATCTTCTATTATCGACACAGAAACGCCATTCCCCATTTTTCTTCTTTACA
Source organism: Latrodectus hesperus (assembly GCA_037975125.1). Taxonomy (NCBI): domain Eukaryota; kingdom Metazoa; phylum Arthropoda; class Arachnida; order Araneae; family Theridiidae; genus Latrodectus; species Latrodectus hesperus. The sequence continues at coordinate 82,922,054 of CM075860.1, forward strand.
AGCACAACTGGAGATGACCATGGGTTATTTGATGTCTGTATCATGTCTTCTCTTAGCATTCGCTGCACTTCTTCTGCAATCACGTGTCTTTCGATGGTTGATACACGGTAAGGTTTTGATTAATTGGCGTGTTACCACCTGTATCGATTTTGTGCCTCACTGAACTACATCTAGATTTCCTAAAATTTTGCTTAAAATCAAAAATGTCACTAAATTCTTCTAGTAGGTTCAATAGCTCTTCATCAGCATTGGTTAGATCAGAATCGAGAATTTCTTTTAATTGTTCTCGAGTTATCCTTTTTCTGGACTGGTGTCCATAGGAAGTTTCTTGCACTTTGTCACTCAGGGAGCAGATAGCACCATTTGCTATTGTGGTGAAAAAGCCTATATTCATCCCTTTCGGTATCAGTTACAACAACTTTACAACAGCCATTCTCAATGCCGACAATTGAAGCTGGTACAGATAACTCTTTTTCGTACCTTAGAACTTTACTACCAACAATCATAGCTGCATTTGCTTCCTGCACTGTTGAATTCAAAGCAGATATTTGCCTTGTTGAGTTAGCTTCAATTAAGTAATCCGATGCAGTCTTTAAAGACTATTTTGATTCGTTTGAGACTGAGTTGCATGGAAGGATTTTGAATAGTTGGAGCTCTTGATTTCCACAATCCATAACGGTATCGGTGACATGGAAAATGTCCCAGCCAAGTATCATTTGATGACTGCATTGCGAAAAAACAAATTCAAATGGCTTCACAGTCCCGTTCAAATCCATTTTTAATACACAGCGTCCAGAGACGGCTACAGTTTTACCAGCAGCAGTTTTCAATATAAATTCGTTTTCAATAAACATAGGGGTATTTAATTGTCGCCGTAATTCTTCGTATATGACAGAATAATTGGCAACAGAATCAATGAGGGCTTTTATACACTGTCCATTCGCAGTGATATAGGTGGTGTTCTCTTTTAACTTGGCTGTAGTGTACATCGGAGGATTTTCCTCCACTGCAGCCTTACCTCCTGCACAGGTCGCCCGAGTTAGTTTTCCTCATTGAGTTGGCATGGAGAAAGACTGAAACGGCGTATTGATGACTGCGACTCTCGGCGGTTGAGGGAACATCGTGGGTAAGGTGAACTGTTCCTAATTCTAGAAGAAAAAGGCTGGGCATAATCATCGTCAAAGCTACCAAAAGAGCCGGTGTATATCTCGTCGAGGGTTGATATTCCTACTCGCTCTTGCATTTTCACATATATTCGGCCTTTCTCCTGACAATACCTTAGCACATGCCTGGTCTCCCGCAGTGGTAGCAGAGAGGCACATTGTCAGTCCTCCACAAGTCTGTTCTGTGTAGATGAAGTGAACGTAGTAAAGCCAATGGAAATGAAAGCCCTCAAGATTTCATTATTATCTCAATCAGTCGCTACTTATATACAGTTTTGAAACCTTCCAGACTTGGAAGGCCCGCAGAAAATTGGGAACTGAAATTTATATGAATTTGCGTAACTAACTTAAATTAACAAAGCAAACAGAAATAAATTTTTAGGCAACTTGCCTCTCTTGCTTTTGAACCTGCAACCTCTGGCTCACGAGTTCGCTGCTTTACCGATTGAGCCACGAAGTCCATGATCGAGAGGAAAAATTTTCGCTACAATATGGTCTTTTCATTTAAAATTTGCTTACCATGCCTTTTTGAATGATTTTAATCGATTAATTACAACATATTTCTAATTCAATGAATTGCTAAGTTTTACTTTGTTGTAATATTTAAATTAAATTTTTTTTTTAATTTTGTAATATGCCATGAAAAACAATGTTAACTATTTTGTTGGCTCTTATGGATGGAAATAACTGGTGTTAGTGTTGCTTACTCCGCAGAGTGCTTCATGCAAAAAACAAAGTTTAGCATATGGTAGTATATCATGACATATCAGAATGCATTTTGTGAGTAACATTTCTGATTTAGATAAAATTAATAAAAATAGATTTTTTACCAATTTTTATTCATTGAATTAAAAAAATGGATTATGAAGATATAAATTATATATCTCGATTATTATTACATGAATTTACAAACAATTTGCAATCATTGAATGGCAGTTTGCACATTAAAATAAGCTGGAGGTTTTGTTAAATATTTAATTTTTTCCATAGTTTTATAATGAACTACTCTGTATTAATAAGAGAACATACTTATCAAAATAGTAGTAGTGTTTATGCATTTGTCAGGATGTGTTTTGAATGCGTTAAAATAGTTTTCTTATCTATTTCCTTGTATTTAGAAGAGTCTCATGCAGAATACATATCATATATAAAAAAATCAAAAAGTAAATATTGTGGAAGAAATAGGAAAAGACACAAATAATGCAGCTTCTCATGAAAAAGAAGTCAAAATATTCTCATCTGTTAGAAAATATTAATGAGTTTTAAAAAAGAAAAGGATCTTTTAGATAATGCATCAGAGGAAATGCTCTTTTCCATTTGTGTTAATATTTTAATAAGAATGATGTTAATGAATAGATGTTATTTTCTAAGGTAGAGGTTGAATCTGTTCATGATAAAATAAAAGGTTGTGTTAAACAACCAAAATTAAATATTAAAATATCTATCTAAAAAGAATATCATTTAATCACATAATTCAAATAATTGCATTAAATAATGCAATTATTATGAACTTGTATTACATATTTTTTCTATGTTAACGGTACTTAATTTTAATTTTTGAATTATTTTTAGTATTTTTTAACAAAAAAAATCTTTAAAAAATAACTTGTTAAAATAACAATTTTTAAAAAAAATGTTGAATATATGATACTGATTTTTAATGATATTATTATTATTTGATGGATTTTAATTAATTGGAAAATAAATGTATTTATTAACATGATAAAATTTTCCAAAAATTATTCTATAAAATATGTTACATTTAACTATTGAAATTTGAGGAAATTGTTACTTTTTCATATCTTAGTTTCTGTTTTGTTAAAATTTTTCAATAGCTGTATGCTGTGATTTTTTAGGATTGAAAAAAAAATTAGTCATATTTAAAGGATGTGTATGGAGAAGTTTTTAAATGTTTTTATTTTAAATTAAAATATAATTTTATGATTCATTATTATATAAATTTAATGTAAAGTGAAATTTATTTATTATTAATAGGCATGGATGCATTACTTCTGAAGATCTTTTCTGGAAATTAGACGCTCTTCAGTCTTTTATTCGAGATTTGCATTGGCCTGATGAAGTTTTTGCCAAACATTTAGAACAAAGGTTAAAACTTATGGCATGTGATATGTTGGAATCTTGTATCAACAGGTTGATATTTATTATCTTTTGAATTTTTTCATGATGAATATTGAATATTTCATGTGCATTTTAACTTTTAAAGTTATAAATTTATTGTTTCAAGTTTTAAGTTACTTCTATAACAAATATCACAACTTATTTTAATGAAGGTGCTGCACTTTCATAAATCACCCCTATTTAATTTACCATTATTATCTATATTGATCATGAATTATGATATCCTTTACAATGTCATAAAATGACTAAGTCATACAACTCCTACACGTTCATTAATTATAAATTTTTTTCAAATTAAGAAAAGCCAAATTATGTATAGCTTTTATCTGTTTATTTTATATGGTTATTTAACTTTGCTAAAGTGCTTGCGAATTTATGAAATTTTGGCCCATTTCATTTTTATTTTAGATTGTAATCTTCTATAGTTGTTTTATTTTAATATTAAATAGAGATGGTATCAGTTTTATGGAGCTCCAGAACGAATCTGCTGTATTTTGTTTTTATAATGTATAAGTAAAAATAAAATGTTTTAAATTAAATTTTAATAACTAAAATTACATAAATATAAAATGATTATACGACCTGATGTTCATGTTGTCGCACTCATCTCTGCAGTTTGGCTCTAGTTATATTCTATAAGTATGGGGCTTCAGTCTTAATACTGTTCTTGGTCTGTTTTTATTTGCAGCATTAAAAATGTTGTAGATAGGTATCTTAACCGTTTCTTCATTTTCTATTTCTAGAAAGTTGCAGTAAAATTTTTGGCTTATCTGAAAGAACTAACAGGAAATGTTTGTGTCACAGAGGTCATACATGATAGCTTCATTTGTGAAATACAATGGTGCCTTAGAAATTATCCTTAGAGTTTTATTTAAAATTATTTGAAGCTTTTTAAGTTGATATAGATGTTCCTCTGAAAATTTGATAGGCATAGCTAACCACTGAATGACACATTGATCTATTTAAAAGTGTTTTATTTTTTAAATTTAGTTCTGATTTGTAGCCTATCAATGGGTATAATGGGCCTGTGCTGCCCTAAATTTTTTAATCATTTTTGTGTTATAAGTTAATCTTAAGTATTCTCTCTCTCTCTCTCTCTCTCTCTCTCTCTCTCTCTCTCTCTCTCTCTCTCTCTCTCTCTCTACTTTCTTAGAGAAAGGGACTATTTGGTTATTAATTTTAATATTATTACTAAGCATTTAATAATAAGTAAATATAAGAACCATTATTATAATTATATCTTAAAATATTTTTTTCACATTTTGAAATTTAAATGTTATTTATCTTCTTTATATCATTATATTAGTTTCAATAGAAAATTAAATAATTTATCAACTGTTTTAAAAAGTGAGTTAATTTTAATTTTAAAATAGATGTGATATTTTCTTATTAATTTTTTAGAACCCTTCAAGCATTTCAACAGTGGCAAAAGAAAGGGAGCAAGTGGACAAGTACTGATTATATTGTTCCTTCAGAAATGTGTGCTATGATAAATGTAGTTCTTGAAGCCAAGAATCAGGTAAAGTTGATCTTTTAATATATAAATAATTTAGTGCAAATTTTCAAACAGTTTTGTAATTTTGAGTGTTTTTCTTTTCCTTTTTTGTTACAGTCTTTGAAGCTGTGCACTGTAGAAGGAGTAGACTTAGTAAGTATAAGTTAATAAAATAATTGTTTATTCATGTTCTGTCTTAGATTTCGTGGCTTTTATAATTTTTTTTAAATAATAGAATGATATAAGAAAAAAATGGTTTCTTAAATTTAAAAAAAAGAGTCACTCATTATAAGTATATTTTGCATTTGCAGTCCTGTAATGTAGATTTATAATAGTACACACCAAAAATTTTAGTCTTATTACTTAGGTTCTCTAATTAAAAATAAGAAGAAATGGATACTTTTTGTATGAGAATTGTTGGCAAAATAATGCATTTATTTTGAGTTTTTTTTAAATATCAAATATCACTGTAATTTTTTTAATATCAAATACTACTGATAGCTATGTATTGAGCTTGTCAGAAAATGGAAATATTTGCAGATATATTTAATACATATTTCATACTAGCAGATGGTTATGTTTCTTGGTGTGTTTTATTACAGATATAATTGCAGAGATAAAAATATCACTTTGTGCCCTATCTTCCCTGATGTTACTATAGTTGATAGCAATGCATGGTTTCAAATTTTTGCTTCATACTTTAATAGTGTCACTCTTAATTTTAATTATGAAAACCTAAAAAAAAGTAATTGAAATTTGCCACTTGTGCTCTGCTTAATAAACTAATTAATTCTTATGATAAATGAAATTAAAAAATTTTTCAATTAAATGTGCAGTATATGTATAAAATTTAAAATAGTGATGGTGTAATTATTAAAAATGTTGAAAATTCTGATTCTGAATCAGGTGACATTAATAAAATACATCGCAAAAACAGTCTGAAATTAATGTTAGTTAGAGAAGTATGATATTCAAATAAATTTTTGTTGATTTAGCATATACAATAAGTACTTAATCATTGGTTATTCTAAATATTTTTTCGTGTTTGTTGATGATTTTTTGTGCATTTCCTTTATTTATTAAACATGAGTATGAAGTATTTGATAAGTTTACTGCTTTTAAAGAAGAGTAAAGAAGAAAATTCACAAAGAGAAAAATCAAACCTTTAAAAACCATGATTTAGAATTTACATAAGAATTTATAAAATTATGATTATTTAACAAAGACTGAAGATTTTCTTACACATCGACCTTATAGACATCTATTCAAATAATGATGTAAGATACACTATTAAACATTCTGCTTGTAGCGACAATCGTTATTACTTCTTTTTGAATGATTGCAGCTAATATTAAATCAGGATCTTAAAAACTTTTGAATATGACCTCACCTATACAAAATGCTGCAAGAGAAGTGGAAAGTATTTTGAATGTTACCTAAAGAGGCTATAAAAGATTAATTATAAACATGCAATGTTGTCATTAAAGTAGTTTGGGATGATCTCTAATCTGATATTACCTTTCATTTGCACACCTTACCTTATGGTCTACATTTTGCATATAAGCCTCATACAGGAATCATTGCTGGGAGTGTTTTTGCATAACTATGTGTAATACAGTTTTTATTATTTTTTATTTAGATTCATGCATTTTTACTAGGCATAAATTTTTTAAGTCCTCCAATTTGCTGTAAAAGATTTTAAATGCAGCAAGAAACTTCAATTTTGCAGAAGTATGCAGTTCTTTTGATTTAAAAAAAGTCTTTCAAAATTTTTTACTTGTTTTATATGATGTTAGTTGGTATGTATGCATAAAACATATTCATTGAATGTTTTTGAAGATTTATTAATTGCATAATTAGTATCCCAAAATTTGTTTGAAAAATTTTGTATTAGTAGAATTGTTTTAAAGGCATTTCTTTTATTTGTCTAGAATTGTAATACTTAATAAGCAAATTATTATGTTTATATTTATATTATAAGAAGGCAGTATTGCATTTATGTGCAAATACAGAAGAATATGCTAAAAGGTTAAGTATAAATCTAGTTATCCATAAAATTTTATATCAACTTATAAAATAATAAATTATAATGATATAGGTTAAAAACAAATTATTGATAATATATTCTTAACTAAATTATTTTTTCAAAGTTTATACACATAATTATTGTTACAAAAAAGTGAAAAAATTCTAAAAATATATTTAAATTGATTTTAAATTGAATTATTATTAGAAATAATAAAAACTATTATTTTTTAAATAATGGTTATCATTGGGAAAATGTATCTGCATTAACTGTTTATATATTATAAACAATTAATTAATAAAAAGAATATCAAAGGATTACGTTTCATTAAATTTTATTAAAAATGTTTTAAAAAATAGCAAAGTAAATAGGAAAATGCATGCTAAAGTAATTTATTTCCAATAATTTTCTAAGTGAATAAAATTTAATTAATAATTTTATATGATGGTTTTATTATTTAAATGTATTTTTAACTCTATTATTTTTATGGAAATTATAAATCTTTTATAGCATCAATACCATGCTAAAATTGATGAAATGGTTGACAAAAGCTTAAATCAGATGCAATCTGGGCTCATTACAAAAGTAATTTTTTTAATGTTTTATTTAATTTAGATAATAATTTAACTAAGCATTGAATATTTAATTTGAATTTTGTGATTTTTTTAAGCTAACAAGCATATTAGAGTTAACTTTGAATAAGTTATCTCGTTATGATGAAGGTAGCCTTCTTGCACCCATCCTATCGCTCACTGTAAGTCTTGTTTTTTTATTATAAGAAATTTATTCTATAATCAGATTAAGAATTTAGTAACTTCTCCTTTTGAAAATTAATGAAGTAAATCAATGTGATATTTAAAAACTCTAGTTTGTCTCTAATATATTTGATAATAATTTATATATTTTAGTACAAGCAAGGTGTATCTAGCTCAGGTAAAGAAGTTGGGCTAGCGTACATTAATTTTGCACGAAACAGCATGGAGCAATTGAGGCAGAAGGTTACTGATGAGCTCTGGGTATTAGGTCTCTTTGAGGTATTTATGAAGTTAGAAATCATTCTTTATTCTTAAAATAAATTTTTTTAATCCTCTTAAGGAGTATAGAGAACATTTACTTGTGATTATATGATATTTGTTGCTTTTTGTCAGTGTGTTTTCTTCTGGAAGATTATTACTTTATTAATTCATTTTAGAATTATTTAGCTATAAATTTTTTCCAGATTATTTTGTGTTATATTTTGTATTTGTGTGTAATTATTTGTATTCTTAAACTTGCACCATATATATTATTGTAATGTTCCAATTTTCTTGCTTGAAGAGAACCTTTATTTGTTGCTATTTGCTAAAGGCGTTTTGCTTAAAATATGTTGAACTTCAAGTAACATTGGTCAGCACTACATTGATTTCAAGATATGCATTTGAATTCATACATTAATAGAAATTTATCTTGTACAATATTTAATTAAAATTAGTGAAACTAATTAAAATCACTTTTTTTTAATCTAAGATAATTAATAACACATTATTATAAAATTGAAGTAATGTATGCATTTAATATCAAAGGAATATAAAATATTGATAAATATGGATCTTAAATATCTAGTTTTTAATTTGCAAAAGTGGTAAGAATTATCAGCTTAAGAACAATTTTCTTTTTTTTTTTTTTTTTTTTCCATTTTGATAAATGATATATGTGAAATCTAATAAGATATAAATGTAAAAATATATGTTCTCTTTATAAAATCTAGAGAACATTGAACTAGTGTGTCCCAGTTCAATGTTTGGTAAACAACTTTTGTGAAAAGCATTGTAAAATTCCATAGCATTTATTTTTTATATTCTTTGAAGATTCAGAGAAATGGAAATTTTGTATAGTTTGGAACTGTTGGAATACATTATTAGTATAAAATTGAAATCTCTTACAGGCTTTATAATTTATTACATATCAATGTATACTTTATTAAAGTAATCATATAATTAAATTTACAAAATTTCATAACTGTTGAAAGCATTAAATAAACCTATGCTAAGTGGTTTAGAAAACTATATTTGAATTACTCAATTATATTTGTTATTATGTATTTGTAATTTTTAACATTTCATGTTGAGTTAGGTTCAATCTATTTTTTATATACTGTAAAATTTCTGGCATCGAAGTTTTGGATATAGCCTGAATTTATTTTTAGTTTTTTATTAGAGTAATCAAAATGTATTGAATCATAATTATTTTCCAGTTGCAGTGTTCAAAAAATCAAGTTTGGTTTGACACTTTTGAATCACCTATGGTTTTCTTTTAAATGATATTCAGTTATCTCTAATTTTTGTTTTCAGTATAATTCTTGATTTTAATTCATAAGTCCCAATTAAATTGTTTCATTAATTTATGATTTCAATTAAAAATAATTACCAGTATTTCTTGGCTACTTATTATTAATATTTTTATAGCTTTTGGAAAACCTGAAAATCTAATTTTTCCCCCGGGTTTGGATACTTTTGGAATTTGAGTTGACTTCTGGAAAATATTGAATATCTCTTGAAATCAATTGAAAATGATCAATGAAACTGTTAATTTAGTCTGAAATAATAAAGATGTTTTTTGAATTTCTTAAATAAAATTTATTTGGGATTATATGATATATATTTTATGAAGAGAAAATATCAATTTATATTACTTATATTTCCTTTACAAAAACTTTTTAAGACTAAAAAGAAAAATATTTGGCTCTATTTGGTTAATAAAGTCCATTTCTATCAATTTTTAATTATGTTGTATTCTGTATAAGATGAATATTTAACAATTATTTTAAGTTAATAAAATTAATAATGAATTATCTACCCTTTTAAAAATATGCAAGTAATCATGTGAGTTGGAAATGCAATATATCCACATCATTTATATTTCTTCTGTTTAGTTTTAATATAAATATTGCTTTAAAATATTTTAAACATAGAGAGTTTAAATTTAATTCTTCAAATTACTTACTCATGAAATGAAAAGCATAAGAAAAATGCTTTAAAATAATTTGAGAGTTTTATTTAAATGTAAATTTTGTTGAATTATAAATATTTCAAAATGTACAATAATTCTAAAATGTTACAATAATTATTTAATTAAAATAATAATTTTACTTATCAATGAAATAAATGTTAGAAAATCTTAAAATTTAGTTTTTAAGGTTTTAATTATTGAAAAATTAACTATTAATTTGTAAACCATTCATTGAATTTTACTGACACAATATTTTTTAATATTTCAAAAATAATATGAATTCTTTAACTTTCTTCAATTATTGATTTTTCTAAAAACATTTGTAAAAAGTGCAGAAAATATATTAATTCAAAAATTAATTTTTAAATTGAACTGGGAACTAAGTGATCCAAAATATAAATAATTTTAACCTTTTATAATGTAATATATCTACTTTTCATTTTCATGACATTTTTAGTTTTTTTTAATGTAACTAAATGGCAATATATTGTAGAAATTCCGGATAAATAGCTTCAAGAAAACTAGGATTTCAACATCAGTGCAGTTTGTTATCCTTAGTTTGAAGGATTTACAGTTCAACAATAGAAATGTCGATCTAAATTCCCCTTTCATAAAATGAAATAAAATATCGGATAATAAAAAATGATGCAAATTAAAGTTGCTTAAAATGTGTTAATAAAAAAGATTTTCTAAATTTCAGTAAATGGGGACTATTTATTTTCTTCTTATTTGATATCTAAAGTATCTTTTTTCATTTTCTTCCATAATATTCTCAATCATTTAATCCTTTAATAACTTCTTGCATGCAAATTTCATTTAAGTCCATAATTAGAAAGTTCTGAAATAAAATTTCAGGCTGCACTGGGGATCTCTTTGTCGAAATTTCTGAATGAGTAACTCATCTTCTCTCAAGTAGTTGGGTAAATTTCTTAGCTTACTTCAATTAGTGTGTTTAATAAAGCTTGCCTGTCAAAATGACCTAGATGTCGTTTTTTTCTGCAATATCAGTACGAGCATTTGTTGACTGTGGATTGAGCCTGGAACATCGATTTCAAAAGGAAATTCTGATGAAATTGATTGATCGCTTCTTACTGTATTGCTTAACCAGAGTCAATTTAAAAATATACAACAAAGCTATTGATTATACTTGAATGCATGGGAAATCCCTCTCAAATTGTTTTGAAAAATATGAGAGTTTCAAAATCAGTAGTGGAGTTAACTGCCCTCAATTTGAAGGGCCTGTGATTCTTCAATGAAAGCACTGATTCAAGCTTCTCAACCATAAAATAAAAAGGAAAAATATTTTAAAAACTAAACTTATAAATATATGTTATTTACATTGCATCTATCTTCTGAAATATTTTATGACTAATAATTTAATGTTGTTATATATATTCTTTATCATCATTAAAACATGATTTTGGTAGAGACTTATTATTTTGAATAATTTTTAAGAGAAATTCATGCACATTTTTCTCATATTCAGTGATTTTTAGCTTTTGCATTAGATCTAAATAAAATTTGATTCACTGAGATTTATATAAAGTTTATTTTTTTAAACAAGCAATTTGTTTTCTATAATTTTACTTTGTAGAATATACTTCTGTGAAGAAGAAAGTAATAGCTGCATTTTTAAATTTAAAATATTACATGAAAGTACAGTTGAATTATAAAATAAAGTTATTCAAAATCTTTATTCAGTAGCTTGAGTTGTTAAAAAAAGTTTTGATATTTATAATTCAAATATGTAAAACATGAGAGATTGGTTACATTATTTTAAATTTAAATGATATGATATTTATTAAATCAAATAATGTAATTTTTTTATTAATAGGAATGGTATGCTGCTCAGATATCAATGATATGTGCATGGTTATCAGAAAGACTTGATCATGGTTTACATTCCTTCCAGTTATCAGCTTTATCTCATATCGCTAAGGTAAAAAAATAAAATATTTATGCATAAAATAAATAACTGTTAACTGAATAGTTGAGTTCAAGGTTCGATCACATCAACTTGAACTTATATAAAATGAATTAAGGAAAATTTATGACATTTTCTTCTCAAACATATTATATAATTTACTATGTTTATCAAATAAGTTTTCTTAAAAGCTCATATTTTATTTTAAAAATTTATTGAGAATTAAAATATTGTATTAGCATATAATGTATATTTAAAGTTTGCAAACTTCATGCTTAAGAGAACAATGTCTTTGATAATTTTTTGGTATTTGTATATATATATATATATATGTATGTATATATATATATTGTATTGATTGGTATTTTTTTTGGTGTATTGTTTAATTTTCTGTGAAATTTTATTGTTAAAATTTTGCATAGGTAAGAAAATTAAGATTTGTATTGTTTGATTGAATATCTAAATATAATATTCAATTGTATTTTTCAGTAGGATTTTCACTAATTTTCTAATATTTGTACTTTTTATTATGTAATATTATAATTATCTAATATAAATGGAGATGCTATGTGTGAGGGTTACATATATACATCACACACACACACTTAATACAAGATAACATGGGAATCTTCATGATTATTTTAAAGAAACATTTGCTATTTTATTAAATTATGATATGTTCAAAAATTTTCTCTTATTTTAGTGTTAATATATGCAGTATCTTTACCAACATCTTAGAATTAATCCTTTATCATTTTGTAAAAAATTTAATAGAACATGGAAACACCTTTATAGAAAAAAATTGAAGTTAATATGTAGATTTAATATTTAAGATAAATTCATTATTTTAATCAAGACTATCATAATTTAGATTATATTTAGTGTTAATGAATAATAAAATGTTTTTAAAGAGAGAGAAATCAATTAATAATTTCTAAGGATAATTGTAATATTTTCCACAATTACTTTCAATTTACAAAATATTAAACCTTGGATTTTGACATTCAAATTATAAAACCCATGTAACATTTACTAAAATAAATGTATAATTTTGGCATGCCACTTTGCTTTGATAAATTATGATGAAAGAAATTATTAATAAAATATGAAAAAATGTGATAGAAATGAAAAAATGGTTTTAAAATGTTAAAAAATTGTTTTAAATTATTTGTGTTAGCATGTTTAAAATTGGTAATTGTAATAAATTACATCATGAAAAATTACTAGATTCCTCTAACAATTTACTGTTTGTAATCTTTTACAGAATTCAGAAAATTCTTTTTAATTTTACTTATGTTTTACTCAATCAAGCTTACTCCTCTCTCATAAAAATTACAGCTGTGTAATTACAAAGTATTATTTTTGTGTATTGTAAGAACTCATTTTATTTAATATTTTTCCAGATTACAAAGATATCTGATGTTACACTTTTGGATACATCTTTACAAAATAATATTTTAATAATACTGTAGCAAATGTGTAAAAATTAAAATATACTAATTATTTAGTTGTAGGTTGAATGAAATCAAAAAATATGTTAGATGTAATGTAGTCAAGTAAAATACCACAAGCTCTTTAAAAATAAAAAATTTCAAAAAAGTTGAATACATTCCTTCTAATCATCAGAACAAAATTTTTAAAAGTATTAACCACACTTTATAGCCAAAACAGTTTATTGAGACAATCATAGCCATTACAACATATTGAAATTGGCTCCGCATTTATCTTATATTTTTATTAAATTTTAAAAATATAATGCAAATTAAAGTTTTTGTAAATGTTTTTATTATGCAAATTAAGTGTAAGATTTAGAAAATTATCATCCTTTTTAAATAATATTTCACAATTACAAATAATATAACAAAATATTATAACTAAAAGAATATTATAAGGTGTGTTGTATATAATGTGGTGAGGATAACATGTAATTTATATGTTTTATTTATTAATTATTACTGTACAGTTAATATATTTTGATATTTTATGAATAAATATATGAAAGCAGATAAGATGAATATATTGCTACCATAGACTATATATTGTTTTGAATTTTACAGCTAAGTGTACAATGTATAAACATATTTAAATATCAATGCTTCAGTGCTAAGTTGAAGAGTTAAAATTTAAATTGATGACTGTATACAACTTCTTCTGCATATATTTACTGAATAAAAAAAAATTCAACTTAACTAGCTGTAAAATGATAGATTTAGGAAAAAAAATATTGAAGACATTAACTGCTAGATTTACATAAAACAATTTTTAAATTACTATAAAGTACTGTGTGACAATTGCAAAAAATTTATTATAAGGAAAAAATATTGCATTAAAAAACATATTGCCATTGGAATTGTCTAATGAAAAAAACTGAATCTGATGTCAGATAACTTAAAATATATAAAAGCAGATTTTTATCAGCTATCACTCATAAAAATGAATGTAACTTACAGGTAATGTTAGTCATACATAAGGAATTGTTACATTTAAGAAATATCATAATTGTTTCTTAAATAATACATAAAAGTAATAAAACTAAATGTTTCTTTTAAATATTATCATATGTTCTTCTTTATCTTGTTCAAAATTAAAGCTTTGTTCTAGACATTAACTATGGAGCATAAAAAGATTGTTTTAAATTCTTTCAAATTTTAAAAATATATAATCTTGTTTATTTTTAGAAATTATATTCTGATTTTGAGCTGCAAGGTATTGAAGAAGAGAAATTAAATTCAAAAACTTATCAGACGATAACTAGTCGTTTACAACTTGAGGAAGCTGCTGCTTCAGTTAATGAATCAAGAGAGAAGGACGATTCAGAGTATGTGTAATTTTTTAAAAATTTATCAGACACTAATATAAATAAAAATCATTATTATTTTTGTATCTAAATTTTTACTTTAATTCTATTTATGATACTTGATTTTTCACACTGTATTTCTTAAGTGTGAACTATTTAATAAACAATAGTATATGGACGATTTTAATCTTATTGATTATTTTCTATTTAATTGGTATAGCTTTTCTGTAACTGTAAAAATTCTTGCTAATGCATTGAAATACTTATGAGAAATTTAAAAGTCCATTTGTTAGAGCTTACATATTTTTATGAATGAAGTTTACAGCATTGAATTTTATTGTCTATATTTCAATATTCATGATGGTTATTAAAGGCCACCCTTTCAACTTCGTAACAGCTACTGTTATATTCATAAAAGCAATTTTTAGTACAGTAAAGTAGCCATGTACTACTGAATAAAATATCAAGCCACCTAGAGGAAAGCTAGTTATCATTCCTATTTTGAAAACAGAATGAGATAAGAAAAAAGTAATTTATATTGTATTTGTAATTATAATAAATGATTCTATATTTAGGACCGTTCATTATAAATATACTGCTATAAATCTTAATAAAAGGCAAGAATAATATGAAAAAATGTTTGTTATCACATCTTGTAAAATATGCCGCTTTCCTATTCCTTGACACCTTTCTTATGAGCATAACTATTTATTATTTCAGAGTTATAGAAGCTTAGAGTAGATGTTGCAAGGTACACTATATTTTATATATGAATATTACAGTTATGAAAATTTAGATGGATTATGGCTTCTCAAGACTGAATGTGCATTAAAATAATAATCAATAAAATATTTTTATAATTTAAGTTACAAAATATTTATTAGTATTATATAAGAAATTTGAGATATTTGTTAAATTTTTATAAATAAGTGAATGAATAAAAATTAAAATATTTGAATGAAAATTATTTAGTATATAAATATTAAATATATTAAAAAATTGTTATTGAAATTTCAGAAGTAGAATTTTTCACTTATTTTGCCTTTATTTCTTTCAGATTTTAATCACATTAAAATTGTAAGTAGTTTATATAGAAATTTATAAATAAATGCATGGTGTGAAATGGTGGTGGTATATATTTTTTAATTATAGAGAATTTGTGTGATATTGAATTAATTACAATATTATAAATGCATCACATTTTTATATTAAGATAAAAAACAATATTTTTCTAAAATACTTTTTATAAATTGTAGGATATCTATTTATTATTAATTTTTCTTAATCATAAAGAGATTTATTATTGAATGAGGGTGATGAAAATATTTATCATGAAATTAATTTTCACATTTATGTCTTACAATTTATGTGAAAAGAACTTAGCCATAGAATATTACCATGTGTTATTTTATTTTAACGAAAGGGATTTCTAGATATTTAAAAGAAATGAAAATTTCTTTGATGATGACAAAAAATGATCTTCATATAAAGAAGAAATGAAAATTTCTTCTTTATATGAAGATCATTTTTTGTCATGCAATATTAGCACTCTACTAGTCATTAAAACTACTACACCAAGTTAATACATTATGTGTGTGAAATTTACATGACTAGAAAACATTGTGATGCAAATATAGAAATTTAAAGTCCATTCACATGGAACAAAAAGAGATAAGAACAGTTTATTGGATCTCATCTACCTATACCCTTTATATTGCTTTATTATATTTAAATGTGCATAAGACCTGATGGAATAGTGAGAAAATGAATTCTCATGATCATATATTTGAACAGTTCATTTATAATAACAGTATCTGCCTCTTAAATACCACATAGAAATAACTTACCTCCACTAAATGTCAAAAACTTTGCATTCATTAAATTTGAACATTTTCTCTATCAGTTCTGCCTTTATTGAATTTTAGTATTGAAAATTAATTGTGTAACAATGATCATTTTCCTCTGTAACCCAAACTGGTGAGTCCTCCATTCTTATTCTTGCTATCATGCAGATTGGCCATGTGCTGTGATAACTGACAGCTTGGTTAAAAATGAGGACATTGATGATGTTGTGCAAAAAGTCAGTGATGTACTTCTAGATGCTACCAAAAGCACAATTCTCAAGTACTCACTGATTTCACATAAGTGTCATAAACCATGGTAGAACAATGAGTGCCAAATATCATATAGGAAATAAAAAATTATATGCTATTTTTGTAGGTATCCCACCACAGAAAATATTGTAGCTTTCTAAAAAGCAAAAGCCTTTGATGAAATAATTAAAAAAAAAATCTTAAATAAGATACATCTCTTCCATCACATCAACTTCCAGTAAAAAGTTTTCAAAGAAAGTTTAAACAGCCAATTTCTTATATTAGGATTTCTCTATTCCATTATTATAAACAGGAACTGTCTCGTACTTTTCTCAGTATGAT
Organism: Latrodectus hesperus; assembly: GCA_037975125.1. Classification (NCBI taxonomy): domain Eukaryota; kingdom Metazoa; phylum Arthropoda; class Arachnida; order Araneae; family Theridiidae; genus Latrodectus; species Latrodectus hesperus. Next base: position 82,939,021 of record CM075860.1, read on the forward strand.
ATTGCCAATCTTTCAAATAAAATTTTTGCAAAAATATCTAATCCAATTTTTTATGATCCTAAATTTCTCAGGACCAAAGAGCAAGCTGAAAAAAAAAACCTATAAATTTTTAAGATGATGTCGTACCCCAATATAAATGCAATTTTTCAATGCTGGAACATCAAAGAGCACTGTATCAAATTAAAAGTACAAGTCTTAGACCAGATGGTATCTCATAAGCTGCTTTGTTATTTCATTTTTCAATTCTTTAATAAACATTTCTATCTGAGTCAATATAATATGGAATGAATATGTTTGTCTGGCTCTTGAGTAAAACAATAGTTATTTTAAGATTTAAACTTGGGAATAACCCAATAAACCTCAGAATTACCTACTATTTGCACTCACGAGTTACCCTGTGGAAACTTTTGAGCATATGGTGAACGCCTATCTATCTCTCTCTCTCTCTCTTGTTTATGTACTTAAAGTATTTATCACTTTATCAAAGTGAATTTCAAAAAGGTAGATCAACTCTTGACAACATATAGTGAGACACAAATTAGGAATGCCTTTGTGCAAACATCACTTAGGGTCTATCTTTTTTGATATAAAAAAGCTTTTGACCAGACATGGCGTTATGAAATTCTTTGTACTTTGTTTGATTTTAAAAACAATTGTCCTATTTTTATCCAGAACTTTTTAATGTCTATGTTAGACCTATTTTATCCTATCTGAGGATGTTCCTCATGTAAGCATCTTAAGTGTTACTTTTTTTAATATTTGCATCAGCAAATTTATGTCTTACAGTCATCTGTCCATGGAACATTATATATCACTCTATAGATCTTTTGCTAGGGTTTCAATCTGCCACTAATCAAATAACAATTACAAAGTATTGTCAATCTCGTTACATAGTGTAATAAAAACGGGCATACTTCATCACGTTGCAAAAGTAATGGTATCAGTTTTTGCAGAAAAGTAGACCTCATCCTGAACCAAAAAATTAAGATATTAAGTGCAGCTATTCATGTAGTTCATCAGATATTTTTTGGAATAGTATTTGACAAAAAATTCACTTTTCTCCACATATCTTAAATTTGCACAAGAGGTGTGAGAGGTTACTAAATATTTTCAAGGAGCTCTAGTACCTCTTGAGGTGCAGATCATAAAGCAGTACTTACCAGTCCATTATTTTATTTCAAATTTTCTATGGTAGTATCGTATCTACTTATGCATAGGCCAGATCATATTACTGAAATTAGATTCTATATTACTCAGCTATGCAAATCTGCTCTGGAACATTCTGGACTTATATTTAGAGCCTTTATGTAATTTGCAATCAATTACCTCTGATATAAGATGTTATGATTGTCTCTAAATTATTATTTTAAAATTCTATCTGCATCTAAACACTCTTTGAGATCTATGGTTGTCTGCACCTCTCTTAGAATATATAAGGCATGGCCACAAAATGTATTACAATTTTATGGGCATACAATTTCACTTCGGTTTTCATCTAAGTTGGCTGATTTATAAATCCAAATTACAAATGCTTTAAAATTTTCTCCTTTGAACATCATTACTGTTAATATAATCAGACCCATCAGTGGATATATTAAGTCAGCCACATCCTCTCTCATTTTGCCGAAGATGTTCTCATACATTCCATATCAGTATTCCTCCTTACATTCCTACATTAACTGATAGCTCAAAATCATTTAGTTATGTTGGTTGTGGTATTAAAGGAAATATAGTTTACTGACTTCAAGCATTGTATTCTACTTACACAACTGAAGCTGTTGTTATTGTATGAGCCATAGAACTGATACAATATAATTGTTATTGAAAAATTTCATCGATACAGATAATATGAATTTGGTCATGGAATTACACCATTTTAATGACTAATGTCATCCAGTTATTGTGGAAAAATTAGATATTTTAAATATATTGAAGAGTAAAGGATTTGACATCCTGTTTTTTTTTTTTTTTTTTTTTTTCTAATCATTAGCGTTGCTGATAATGAGTTTAAAAATAATACTGCTAAAAATGCTTCTGACTTTCTACATAAAACATTAGTAGTTTTTGTCATTAAAAAATTGTCAAATTTTATTTTCTCTAACTATCAGGATTTCGGATTTACAGGTGAGCAATAAAAATTATGTAATATATATTATCGCATTCTTTCATTTCTAGCTATTATTGTGTGAAGAGTTGATGTAAAACTTATAGCCCTTGTACTCGATATACTTGATTTACACAAACATATTGTTCATGTCACAGTGTGGCCAATTTGTGACATGTGTAATGTACTATATATATATATAACATCATATTTTTGTTATCTGTTCCTTATTTCAAAGATTTTCATTTGGTGATTTTAAACGGCCCGGATTTAATTTTATCATATTGCATTGGGCTTAAACCACACAGAAATTTTCTTGCAATTTTACATGTGATTGGTTTTTTAAATCCCATTTAAAGTTTTATCCATTTTAATCTTTTACATAAACTTTATGGAATCTTTTAATACATTCCCTCTTTTATAAATTTGATTAGTTATTTGTTAGAGTTTCTACCCCTAGTTTTAAACATTCTACAGTACAGATTTGCTCATTATCAGACCTTGTACAGCAACCCTCACAAAAATCAAATAAAGATATTTTTTGATATTGATTTTTCAGGATCTATGCTTCCAAATTTTTATCATTTGCTATTTCTATATATTTCTCCAAAAAATATAACTTTTTTTTAAATTAGTTCCTTGATTATTTAACTTTGTCTTTAAATTTTATGACTTAGAAGTTAAATATTTTGATTTATTTAATAAAATAATTTTCTTTAAATAATTTCAAAATATTTAGATAAGAACATAATTTTAAACATGCTTATATATGAAGTCATAATCATTTAAAAGTTGATGACAATGATTATGATTATGTTCATAATATTTAGTGATGTAGATTTGTATAATTTCTTTGTATTGACAACAGCATTATCTTGGAAAACCCTCTCTGTAGCTTACAAAAATATAGAAGTTTAATTTAAAGTGTTTAATTTTAACACAGAGATGTTTAAAGTAAATTATGCTCCAAACTATCATTAAATTTAAATATGGCTATATTTCAAAGATAGTTTTACTGAAACAATTGTTCAAGTTTAATTGTGTGCTTATATCTAAAATTGTATTTTAAACAGGGATTATGGAGATGAAGATGGAGCTAAAGGAAAAACAGTGCTTAGAGATGAAGGTGCTGAAGGCTATGTCAGTAGTATTAAGAATGTAACACAAAATATGGTTGGAAGAATATCTAATTTGAGTCGTGGAGGTTTGGGTGGCTTAGCTAACAAATTTTCTGGTGGTTTTCTTAACTTTTAGTTTTAAGTACTAGACACACATCTCAGTTTCACCAGCATAAAAAAGGTATGTTTACATAGAGCATCACCACTCAGGTTGTTTCTAAAGCCCTCCAAGAATCATGAGTGAGGAAGAGCGGAATTTTCCTGACTAAGAAAGAATTCCTTTTGGGGCATTTATTGCATTTAGTATTGCAAAGGTTACTGTCATAGTATCTCTGCTTCCTGAGTGTTATTTAATAATAAGAACTCAGATTAATAAAATAAATATGTATAATGATTGCGCTATGTAGTAATATATTCAACAAAGAATGTGCAGAGTCTGCATTATAGAACAGAATCTAAAAAAATGCCTGTTAGCAGTTACAAAACAATAAAAGTGCATGTTCTTTGTAAATGCCAAAAGTGCCCCTAGATTAGCGGCACATTTATCTAGCAAATAAACTAATAAAATCCACTCTTTTGAAGTGAAAGTGAGATTTTAGCCTCTATGCATTTTTCTCCATGTGTCCTGTTTCACTATGTTCTAGATTCGTAAGCATGTACAGTTACACTTTAGAAAATAAAAAGGAACACAGAAGTGCAATATATTTCTTCACTGTTAGTATAATTAGTGATTAAAATGCTTTTTTTTCTGCCTGTAACATAAGTCATGCTTTTTATTCCACTAATGAAATATAAGTGAATTCGTTTATCATATATTGATTTTGAGTCTTATATTACACCCCCTGTAATATGTATAGACAAAAAACGCGAAATAAATACCTTTTAAAAATTTATTCTGAAAAACATGCATAACTATTACTGTTATGAGTTAAAGAATTTCTTGAAAACCTGCAAAAAATTAATTAATTGATATGGTTAATTTAATTGATATAAAATCTACCTTACAAAAAAGCAAACTTTTATTGTAATTTCTTGAGACTTTTTATGAAGTATAGTTTTATATCTGATAATCTGGTGTAAAAAAAGTAAATCAATGAGAAAGTTCATATCCATAAATATGTTGTAAATGTAAATTTACATATTAAAAATATGTTCGGGAGTAATATAGACTGTAATAGGAAACAAAAATGTGTTCTATAGGAATGCAATAAATGCTTTTTAATATGTTATGCATTTAGTATTTCAAAAAGTGTCTGATCTTTTCCTTGTTAAATCTAGTATAGTGATCAAATTAAATAACTTCCAAACTTTTTTATCTCCTATTGTTCTTGTTTGTGTAACATCTCTTATTATAATTCACTTTATAATTGTTAATATTACAATATTCTATTTGTTTATCACTTCTGCATTTTCATCAGAAAATATATTAAACTTTCTGCTCATGAAAATCAGTAGTTACTTGTATAATATATCTGACTTAACAGATGCTGTTATAAAAACAAAATACTTTCTTTCAGGTAGGACAAATGTACATAAAGTTGTAGTTTGAGATTTACTATAAATAAATTTACAGATTAAGATGTTTGGCAGAGTATAAATTTCCTGAAAAAATTGCTTTTGTAGAGATTGTATTTTTTTAAAAAAAACATTTTTCTACTGAACTCTACAATTTATAAATTTTAGTATTTTTTTAGAAAATGAAGATATATATAGTACCTTAATAAAATTGGCTAAGAATGTTTTTGTTTAACTTTTAAACACTAAAAAAATTTCCTTCACTTTTTACTTCCTTTACATTTTTTCATTTAAAGATATGCATTATGTTTAGATAATTCATAATTTAATAATATTTTGCATCATTAAAAAAACAAATAACAAAATTGCACATTATTCATAAATCTTTGATAATTTAAATGTATATCAAAATTGTGTAAATAGTATACATATCAGATAACAATCAATGTCTTCAAAATAAATCTGAAATTTCTGCCTGTTGATTCTTAGCTTAAACCAGTGTTAAAAAAGCAAATATTAGTAACTATTTTCCCCAATTTTCAGGTATTACTTATACTCTGTCATACTGAATTTTTATTGTGAAAGTCAAAGAAATTAATTTATTAGACTTAAGCAGTGTTGTTAAAGAATAGTGTTTCTGTGTTCTTCAATACTACTAAGGTGCTGAAGTCAGCATTCTCTAAACAACGAAACTTAGGCCAATTTAGTGGTCACTTTAGTCTTTTGAATATTTCTTACCCATCCAAAAATTACTGTTTTGATGGACTATGTATTCCTTTGTTGTACATTCATCACTTAACCTTTCTAGTCCTGTGTGTGTCATAGATTTTCTTATAGTGTGTATTTTTGCCTGTTTACTCACCTCATGTGCATTTACTGTATATTGCCAATATCATTAAGTTAATATTATTATTTTTTACACTTTGTTTCAATGTTATTTCATTTTATTCAAATTATATTCTTTTTTAAAGTTTTAAAATATATGAAGGGGTATAAACTGTGCGCCACATTTTTTAGCAGATTGACATGCTAGATGAAAAACATCTCAGTATTTATGGTTTTATTACATTTTCATAAGAATTATAAAATATTCCATTTTTGAATTTTAAATTGAATATCTTTTAAAAAATGTAAATTTAGCAAACTTATATACATTCTGAAAGTTACTTTTAAATGTATATAAGCAAAAGTGTAAAATATAATTTTTAACAAGACCTTGTTTAGTTGCTTAAAATTCTTTTTTTATTAAAATATATTAAAAATAGAGTAATCAAGCAAAAAAATCAACCTCAATCCCCAAGTTATTTATAGTTGAGTTTCATCTAACAAGTCTCAGTGGAGAGTATTATATAGCAATATTAAATCTAGTCTATGTACATGTCTGTTTTTTTATTTAATATTTATAAATATATATTCATTTTAAGATTTTAATATGTTCTGTCATTTTTTTATCATTAAAAATCTAGTTTCAGTGATGTCTTGCCTTTCAAGAAGAGAAGTGTGTTGTCTCTTCAATATAAATATCTATGCAAATATAATGTTACTAGTATCATTCCAAATATATCTTTCTGCAACTTTTCCTTTGACGTTTTGTGCTGCCACCAACTAACATTTAATTAATGAATTTCTTCACTATATATGTAGCAATAATTTTATATAATTAGAGTGAAAATAGTGCCCTTAAATAAATGTATGTGAAGTAATTTTTTAATAATTAGTATAACTTAAATAACATTCCAGAGTATTGAAATAGTAAAATATATTTAATTTATTTATGAGCTGACATCTAATGTGGCAGTATTGTTTTTATGCTCAATTTCTATTTATAAATTTGTCTGTTTTATAAATAACATGATTATAATTGGTGGCAGCAATTTATGTTAGAATAAATCTGAGATCTCATTTTTATATTTATGTCAATGAACAATGTTGTTCACTTCTAGTCTAGTCTTTAATATGATATATTTCATATATTTTCCAATATTCAATCAAAATTGATAAGATTTATCTGTATTTTATATTGGTTTAAAATATGGAAATTTTGTATGAATATTATTTTTTTCTATTTCAATTTTAATTTTCTACACCTATGTAATGATAAATTAATCGTAAAGATGTCATAAAACTTTTGATTTTATATTCTATGTAATTATTGTTCGTTTTTATAACTCAATTTAGAAATTTACATAACTTGAGACCATTCTAAAACATAATATCATTTTTATTTCCAGCAATATTGTTTAAAAGGCACTTGCCACTGTGAAAAAAATCACATTTCTTGAAAATAAATATATCTAAATATGCTCACCATTGTTTTTGTGTAAATTATTTTAAATATTTAAAATTTAAATATATATTTGAAATCTATCACTTTTTTTTTTTTTTTTTGCTTAATGCAATTCGATATTTTGTAATTAAAATATTGTTGACTGCAAATACAAAAGCTTTAGATTCAGATATTTTTTACAAATATTTTACGATTAAAATGGCATTGGTCATTTTTTTATGCTTATTCTGCACACTTTGAAATTAGGTACAAATAAATACGGTCTAGCTGCATTGCTATTCGTATGAAACACTTGAAGTTTACCAGTAGAAACAATAGAAATAAACATAATTTTAGTCCATTATTTGTGCTCCAGTAAGCCAGAGAGCTATGTCGACGGTAGCTTAGCTACTGGCTGGGTCTCCCTTGCCGGACAGGTCTTCGTTGGGTAGAACCATATCAAAAAGGTACCTAGGAGAAGGAAAACTTCGATCCAAACCCCCAACGTCAGTTCTCCCTATTAGGAGTGGATGAATTGTTGTGATTTGCAGCCCACAGGCGCAAGACCCAAGTCAGACTTCAACCCTATGGTGCTCCCAGTTCTTTGTACTAAACGAAGCTGTGTGCTTTTCCCCTTGGCTATGAATAGCTCGCTTTTATCTTCAGACTATCGTATCGTCCGTCGCGTGGGTTAACAAAGGACGCGATCGAGATTAAAAGCGGACGACCTCAGGATCTAATCTGATTTCAGATCAGAGGGATTAGTAAGAAGAAGTCCATTGTTTGATTCTCTGACTGCTTCAATGTAAGAAATGTGTTTGTAAATCATACATTTAATACTATTTCACTAATTGCAAGATTTGTACTCTAAAATATAGGTTAGGTGCCAGTTGGCAAACTCTAGTCTACCAGAGATACAAATTAACCTCATTTCAATTATTAGACTTAACAAAATGCCAATCATTTTCCACTTGCATATCAGCTTATCATTTTTCAGTTGCTTATGAAATTATGTAATCCTTGTATTACATTAAATTATTTTTTAAATAAAAATGGAACTTTAAAAAATTATTCAAAATTATTTAATCGAGAAAAAGTTCTAACCGAGTTGAAATGAAAGAAAATCGCTAAAATTATATTTCTGCGTTTTGAAAAATATAATACTATAAATATTAAAAATCCTTAATACAAATTCATTCTATATAAAAACAAATTTATAAGATACGTAAAATAAATGATAATTTTCTTGAAACTCTTGTAAAAAAAATTCTGTATGAAAAACATATTTTTGTAACAATTGAAAACCATGAGCTATTATTGATTTGCATTTTCACTTGGAGAAACAAATTACTATATATGATCAGTAACTTTAAAAGTTTTAGTAAATCCTAAAGTTATAAGTTGAGTATTTCACTTTTCAAATTGCTTATATATTTAGCAAAGCAGATTCATTTTTCCAAATTTTAAAAATGACGTTTATAATTAAGTGTTCAAATATATGTATTTAATGTACTTCAGTTTGAGTAATTCTGTTGGTTTAAATTAGGAAAACTGTCTCTTATATAACTTTGTAGTACAATAAAAACAGTGACAATATTAACAATAAGAGATAACATGTCGCTGAAATATATCAATTAACTGAAAAATCTCTGTCGAGAGCTTTTATTTTATAAGCTGCTGCACATAACCAAATATTCATGTCTGTAAAGTTAGATTGCCCTCTTGTCGTTATCAACTAATGGATTTTAAAGATTAAATAAGAACGCCTCGTATTAAAATTAATTTATTAAATTTGGAAATACAGTTAAATTTGGCACAAGTTCATTTAATCCAGTATGCTAATTTCTGTTGGGGTTTTTTTATTTTTTTTATTTATTTATTTTTTTTTTTTTTTGCGGATTTTCTTATGTATTTGGCAACCTGGTTTTAGAGCGTTATAGAGATGGAGACATAAGAGTTATGCAGAAAATTTATTTTGGCAACCCTAGTATTTACGTCACCGCGCATGTTACGAAACGTCATCTGGGCAACATTTCTTCATCGCCAAAAAATTTCAGAATTTGTCATCGTGGATTATACGACACCTGTGCCTTAAATTTTTATCTTTTCATCTAGAATCAGTGAATAAATATATTATGTACCAAAAATATCATGCACGAGGTTTTCTATTGAGATAAAAGCAACAAAATGTAAATTTTAAGTAGCTAGCCATGAAATTATAGAAAATGGTTTGGTGGGCAACTTTGAGACTCTTATTAACAATGACGGCTATCGTGTGCAATGATCCCAGAAATATTATTCTTTATTTAAAACCTGTCAAGAGAATAAAAACTTTGATATGAAAGTTGTAGACACTGTTTATGGGATAGATTTTCATAATGTAACCCTAATTTACTCAAAAATTCATTTCTTAGTAGATACCAATATTTATGACAATGAAATAAGGTATTGTTTATATCATTGATTTTACACGAGCTGCATAAGGCAGAATTAATTAAATTGAACCAATATAAAGTAGCAGGAATAATTATCATTCAAGGTGTGGGCGTTGTATTTAGCACCACACTTTATAAACAACAAACAATCTCCAAGTTAGACTTGTGGCCGTTGATTTAGCACCACACTTTATAAACAACAAGCAAACTCCAATTTAGTTTTTAAGAAAAGTCTACAAGTTAAGTAGAACGGAATCAGATGGACTCAAAACACTCGTTAACAGGCGAGCGGCACGAGCGAAGTGATTCGTCGATACAAGTTTTATGAGGTAAACAGTCTGTCAATCGGATTTGAGATGTACATCGCTGCAAAGGTATAAATCTAATAAAAACATCTTTTTTCCTTAATTTTAATGCCACATAAAAAAATCACCTTCTAGTAAATCACTCTTATATTTCTATAATATTTACTTGAGTTATATTCTAGATTAAAGGAAAGTTGTAGTTTCTTTTTATAGAAGACTGACGAAATCCACACATGGAAATAAAACATCCAAGTTAGTCGCCGATTTTGCAAATTGTCTGCAGCTTTATTGCACACAATGAAGCTGCAGACACTTCATGACTTGGAACCTATGGAAATTTTATAGCAGGGTAAAATTTAGCAGCTTGGATTAGTTTATTTTTCAGATGCAAAATAACTTTTAAATCCAATAAAAGAATTAGAGAGCTGTAAGAACAGATTTACTGTCAGAAAAGACATAATTTGGGACGTCGGAGATCATGAAATCGTTAACAGCTTCATTTATTGCTAAAGCTGCGGAAGATAGAGTTTATATTTTGATTCTAAATTTAGTGGACTGTAACGGGGACCAGACTGTGATAAAAGTTGTCTTAGTTGGCTGGTTGCGTATAGTGGCGCAACGTCCATTGAGGACAAGCTGCGTCAAAAATTAAATTTTAATCATATTTTCTCAAAATTCAAGCCATGTTAAAATTTTAAAATACAAAATTTTTTTAATGTATAATATTTAAATAGATTCTATAAATAAATATGAATTGTGAACCCCCAACAAATCAAGCAAGATTAAAATATCAGTTTTAAAAATGAGTTAATGGCAGTCATTAAACAGACGACATGAAATTAAAATATGATGAATAGAAAATGGTTCATCACACGTCTAACACCATGGATGTAATTCACTCAAGAATAAATATCTGTGTGTAAAACGTGTCCAATAGGAAGGTGTGTCAAACGGACATCAGCACTTCGCAACGGTAATGATGGATTAACGGATGTGGGGAAAATGGTACGAAATTTGTTGGAGACCTGCATATTCCAAAACTCATGCCAGAGAGAATAAATAAATTTTTTACAACCCTTCTCACATAGAATAGGGACAGATAAATGAAGTAAATTCGATACAACTGAATCAGTCGTTTCATATTATTGTTTTTATTTATGACTCTTGGACAAGCCAAGCTCTCTAGCCTGCGGCTATGCGAAATTAAGTCAGAAGGGTGCGTCTTTAATTTAATTAGAGAACTGTGAAGATGAAAGTAAGTCATTAAGACTACTAAGATAGATGACATGATCAGAGGATCTACTCCCTCAATTTTGAATTGTATCTGCAAGGGGAGGAAATCACCAGACCATTGCACCTGTGGTGACTGCTCAACGACCGACCACAGGACTTTCGATTCCACAGATTTAACGAGCACGTATCGAACCCAACCATTCTGGACGGAAGACTGGTATCCATTAGGTTAACACGGCCCTAGCCTTTTCACTGCCCTTGAGAGCTACGTGACTTGGGATACAACACAAAAGAAAATCATATCCTTGCAAGGTGGTAGGTTGATTTGTTGGATTTTCTGGCGCCAGGTTCAAAGATGGTTGGTTGGTTGGGTTTTATGGCGCAAGGTCCAAAAACGGACATGCTGCGCCAAGAATAAAGTTTTAAAGCAGATATTCAATTAATTTTTTTAGATTTTATTATTTTATTTATTTATTTACTTTTTTTTGGAAACCCAAGCAACATTAAAACTTTAAAAAACAAAAATAAGTGTATACATATTATATTAAAATCCAATTATAAAATATAAAAGGAAAATCAAATATATATATCATTTTAAAATTTAAAAAACGCAAATTAAATATAATGTAAAAAACCTATTGCCTTCAAAAAGGCAAATAGTTTCCTGTGAGGTGGTTCCCCAATCAAATCAAATAAGGTTAAAATATCACAGTTAAAAAAGAGTAAACGATATTGGTTAAAATATGAGCATGAAATTAAAATATGATAAAGAGTTATTGGTTCATCACACGTTTCACACCAAGGATTTAATTTGTTTAGAAACAAATGTTTATGTGTGAAACGTGTGTGTCCGATACGAAGACGGGTTAATCTTACATCAGCACTTCGTATCGGTAAAACTGTTAATGAGGTGATGTATGGGAATATGGCACGCGCAATTTATCATTGACCTGCATGTTCCATGACTCCTGCCAGAGAGAAAAGATTAATATTTTAACATTTTTTTTCACGTCAGACAAAGGAACTGATGGAAGACATGGGCCAGATGCAGATTTAGCAGCTGCATCCGCGCTTTCATTGCCATCGAGACCTACGTGACTTGGGATCCAGCAGAAAATAATGTCATATTCCTTGCCAGCAAGGGAATCTAATGCTCGGAAAATTCTAGACACAACAGAACGACAGTCAAAACTACTGTTCCGCAAAGCTTCCAACACACTTAAACTGTCAGTGTACACACAGTATTTACGAGTTTCACATGTATTGATCTGCTGATGAGCTTGATAAATCGCTGTTGCTTCAGCAGAGAAGATGGAGCAGGACGAATGGAGGCTGTAGATTAGAGTTTCAGTAACTACAGCACAACCAACATGTTCTGTATATTTTGATCCATCGGTGAAAATTGGTGTGCACGTGGTATACTGACAGCGATGTGAGGCATATAGCTGCTGGAAAACAGTAGTTGTTATGTCTGATTTTCTATAACGAGCAAAATCATCAATGATTTTAATCTGTGGATCATATCAAGGTGGATGAAAAAGAAGGTCCGTTTTGTCAAAACGGACATCACATAGGTCTGAATTTAATAAACTGTACTTTGTCCGAGTGAGAAAAAGTGGAATGCTGTATGAACGTGCGTCATACAGCCTCATTAATGCAGGAGTAGTAGTCATGGATCGTAATGGATGATGAGGGTCAGACATAATTTTTGCATAATAATTGAGAGACAGCTGCATTCGTCTCAGGTCTAAAGGCAGTTGTTGACAGATTGCATATAGACTCTAGACGGTTGATGTGCGGAATGCGCTGGAACATACTCCCAAAGAAGTGTGATTTATTGTATCCAATCTGCGTAAAACGGAAGATCTAGCAGATCCATACACAGCACAGCCATTGTCAAAACGAGATAAAATTAATGACTTGTAGACACGAAGTAGTGACGTGCGATCAGCACCCCAAGATGTATTAGAAAGCACCTTGAGTATATTAAGCGATCGCTCGCACTTCTTCCGCAAATGAAGAACATGCGGAAGAAAATTTAACTTTCGGTCAAAAATTATTCCCACAAACTTTATCTCGTTGACAAGAGGGATAGGTATATTATTTATACAGATAGTAGGATCATTATGTATGCTAGTCTTCCTTCAGAAATGGACACAAATACTTTTCTTAGGAGACCGCGTGTGGCCATTCTCAGCACACCATGCAGCAAGTTTATTAACAGATGTTTGTAGTTGTCTCTGTATTAAACACATGTTAGAACCCTCACATGATATTTGTTGGTCATCAACATAAAGCGTGCCATAAACAGGGGGTGAAATTTGATGAAGAATGCAACTGATGTAAAGGTTAAAAAGTGTGACACTTAAAATAGAGCCTTGGGGCACACCTTCGGCTTGAATTAAAGTATTGGACAAAAAAGAACCAATACGAACTTTAAAACCACGGGAGCGTAAAAAGTTTTCAATAAATATTGGCAAATTACCCATAAAGCTAAAACCATACATCCTACGGAGAATTCCATAACGCCACGTACGGTCGTAAGCTTTCTCTATGTCGAAGAAAATGGAAACGAGATGATTCCACCTCACAAAAGCATTGCAGATCTGCGTTTCCATATAAGTAATATTATCAAGAGTGGATCTTCCTTTACGGAAGCCACTCTGATTGATATTTTTATTTATTTCTAAGACACATACGAGACGGGCGTTGACCATACGTTCGAGAGTCTTACACATGCAACTCGTCAGGTCTATTGGTCGATAACTTGAATGAACAGAAGGATCCTTACCAGCCTTAAGGATCGGAATCACTTTTGTTTCGCTCCAAAGTGATAGAAATTTGTTTTCAGTCCAGATCCTATTCAACAAAATTAATGAATTTGATAGGGAATCTGGACTTCAATTTCGAAGCATTTCATAGCTGATTCCATCAGGTCCTGGACTGGTATTATTGTCCTGCTGTAATGCCCTCTTCAATTCCAACATCCGAAGTTCGCAGTTGAAAGGCAAAGCTTGTCCATGGTTGAAACGAATTTGTGTTCGCTCAGCACGACTCTTTGTCCTTATGAGCGAAGGACAGTAAGAGTCGTTGCTCGAGACACTAGCAAAGGTTTCCCCAAGGACGTTAGTGATGTCCTTAGGAGAAGAGCGTACAGCACCTCCGGATTTTAAGATAGGAATAGAGAATTCCTTATATAATCCATTGGCTGCTTTCACTCTTCTCCACAACTGTTTACTGGATGTGGAAGAAGTAATTGAGGATATATAGCGAGACGAGGATTCCTTTTGATTTCGACGACAAACTCTGCGAGCTAATGCTTTTGCTCTCTTAAAGGCGATAAGATTCTCCGTTGTGGGGTATCTTCTGTATAGCCCCCATAACTTCCTCTGCTTCTTATATGTGTTTTGACATTCATCATTCCACTAAGGTTTGCAACACCTGTGTGGTGTAGAGGAACTCTTAGGTATTGATGCATCAGCTGCATTCTTAATTGTTTCAGTGACTTTACTGACGGCAATATCAATATTTTCGATCATAACCATTTCATCATCAACAACTGTCAATTGCGAAAATAATGTCCAATCTGCCCGACTGTACACGTAAGTAGGTAGGTCCTACACTACTACCTCCAGTCTGGGAGATGACGAGAGGAAAGTGATCGCTGTTGGGCAGATCTTTTCCTACAATTAAATTTAACAATGGCAGAAGAGATGGTGAACAAATGGCCAAATCGAGAGAATGAAATGTTCTTGTGGGTATGTGAAAATATGTTTTCTCGTCGATATTAAGCAGACAGAAACTATTTTCTGAAATAATCCGCTCTATATGCCGACTGCAAGAATTAGTATCATCACTACCCCACAAAGAATTATGGCCGTTAAAGTCACCTAACAGCAAAAATGGTGTTGGCAGCTGATCTATTAATGCATCGAGTTCCTCTTGGCGGCTGACATCATGTGGTGACAAATACAAACAACAGCCTGTCAACAAGCATGCTGTATGAATTCGTACAGCTACAGCTTGTAGTGTAGTATTTAAAGGTTGGGCAGTGCTGGGATAGTTGTATAATTATGGGATATAATTACAGACTGTAATCAAGCATGAAGTATGGATTTTCACAGCTACAGCCTGTACAGTAGTATTCAATGGATGGATAGTGCTGGGGATATTATTGGATGTTAATATGCAAACACCTCCAGACACTGCACCATCGTCACCACAGTCTTTTCTAAAGCTTTTAAACCCACGCATGGAAAAGTTATTGTGGGACTTCAGGAATGTTTCCTGAAGTACAACACATGCGGGCTTGTAGGCTTAAATTATAGACTTGGTGTCATTATGATGAGAACGCAAACCATGGCAGTTCCAAGAAACAAAGGAAGTTATTTTTTAATTTGAAAAGTTCTCCCGGAGCTGGAAAGCGTATCATCTGACATCTCCTCGAGCGAAAAATCTTCGTCCAAGGGATGTAAGGAAACAGCGTCAGCCTTCAGGGACAAGGATTTACGGGTGGATATGGAGGGTCTAGAAGAACCCTCCCTCGAAGATTTTAACTTATAAGCCTTCAAGTCTTTTGATTTAGCCGAAGGAGCTTTTCTCTTACTTATTGAAGTAGATGTTCATTTTGGCTTTAATGTTATGTTTGGGGTAATCTAACAAGGGGGAGTGATATAGGTTCTGTTTGTGTACATATGGATCTGGTGACTTTCTTTGCAACAGTTGCATAGCTTAACTCAGGCTTTGGACTGCATGAGGTAACTTGACGTCGAGCCTCAGGGTATGTACAATTTGTTGTTACTTTTATCGTGGTGATTTCCTTCTCTTATGCCCACTGTGAACAACTTCGAGAATAGGAGGGATGGTCTCCTTTACAATTGACACATTTCTCCTTCACTATGCAGGTCGAACTATCGTAGCCAATTACAGCGCAACGTGCGCAAATAAGTTGGCCCCTGCAAGCGTTTCTCGAATGTCCAAATCGTTGGCATTGGAAGCATCGCAGTGGATTTGGAATATATGGCCGGACGGGTAAATTCAGATAAGCAGCTTTAATGTGCTGTGGAAGGTCTGGGGACGCAAAAGTCAGAATGAGATGTTTGGTATCAATAAACTTCCCATCTCTTCTGATTGTAAAACGTCTAACTTTACAGACCTTCTGATTATTTAAATTTTCAAGAATTTCGTCCGTCGGCGTATTCAACAAATCTTTTGCGGATATAATACCACGAGAAAAATTTAAACTCCCATAAGGTGACACAGTTACCTCTAAACTTCCTAACAATTTCATGTTAGACAGTTGATTAGCCCGAGTTGCATTTGCAACCTCAATCATCAAGTCTCCAGATCTCAATTTTCGTACACTTTTAACTTCCCCTATATTACCCGATATTCCTTTTTTCAATTAGGAAGGGGGATACCTTTTCAAAAGTTCCCTCCTTCTTTTTAATTACAAAGTACTTACCACTTGCTTTATCAATTTGTTGTTCCCGCGGGAGAGATGAAAAATTATGATTCTCCTTAAATTTATCATAAAATTTCGGGACCTGACCGCACCACCGAGTCCAACAAGGGGATGCAGAGCAGCTGCACCAGCGCTAGCCAGGTCCTATACGCTCACAGTACATCCCTAAAGTGGCCTCCACCCTAAACGAGTCACCCAGTAGATGTACCGATCGCTTGATCCATAAATCCGATTGATGTGCTGAGGACCACAACACACCTCCCGTTTACCTGAAGCAGAGGCCAAAGTAATGTGTTGGTCTCTGGGGACCTCAATTACTAGGACCCTCCTTTCCAGGGACACGGGTCTCCACGCATGAAAAACACGTGGGTGATTTAGTCCCCAAGAATAGCTAATAGTAACAGAGCGGCAAAAGCTATTCAAGGGGAGCCCTCAACCTCTTACGAGGCAACCACACTGAGGTAGAAAAAGAAGAAAAAGCAGAAGATTAAAGGAAAGAAGAAAAGGAAGAGGACAGATCACTGGGGTACCTCGGGATTGTGACACCCGTGTTTACCTAAAGAAGGTAAACCACCTGAGGGGCCATAACGAGGGAGAAGAAGAAAAAGCAGAAGAGTAGAGGAGAGAAGGAAATATAGAAGAGGACAGATCACTGGGGGGGGGTATATTTGGATTGTGACACCCGTGTTTACCTAAAGAAAGTAAACCCCCTGAGGTGGTTGGTATTGTTGAAATTAAATGTTTATATACATGTCGCAATTTCCCCCCCCCCGACAAAATTTGGGGAAGAATTTGCATTCAATTTTCGACGAAAAAATAGAAAAAAGAGAAATTAGAGGTATAAATAAAAATCATAAATTTCATTACCGAATTCTAGGAAAATTACATATTTGTGAACGAAACATTTACTTGTTTGCCATTTGGTCTCCGAAAGACATTAAACTGTAGAATTTTTAAATATAACATTTGGGAAACACAAACGATAGTTAAGTTAAATGATTTTTATTTTGACTGTCGTTCTCCAGAAATAATTTCTCGTTTTTCAAGATCAACAGACATAAGAAATCCAAATTACATGTAGAGTATAATATATATAAATAGAGGCGCAAGAAAAAACTGGAAAACTATTAAAATTCAAAGAGTTAGAAGTTTAATTATTTATATATATATATATCTGTGTGTATGTTAAGTTCATATTCTTTTGTTGATAAAATATATTTATTGTTTTTTATTTTTTATCCTACGCCCAGCCTTGGCCAATCGGCCATGCGCTGTCTTGCTGACCAGTAAAAATGCGAAGAACTGAAGGGGGAAATATTTCCAATGTCCATATCTTTCAGACCAGAGAACACTTCCAAAGATGGCGTCCATCCATTGAACCACGGTCACACAATAGGCAAGAGGCGGAATAAACTATCCCAATTCTATGTAGATGTTGCTGAAGATAGACATGCCCTATGAATAACCGGAAGCAGGCAACATCAATTCTCCTGGGCAAACCCGGAGGAACTCTATTCTTATGCTGTAACAGGCACTCCCAACTCTTACCAGCAGCCAAATTAACATAGTGTAGCTCCCTGTCTTGAGCCCTGATGCCATCAAAGACCAGAAGTTACAAATTGGGATAGGAGAACAACACTGGGGCAAACCCAGTGCAAATTTTGCCAAAGAGTCAGCCCTCTCATTACCTGGGATCCCCACATGACTTGAGATCCACTGAAGTAGAATTTTATTACCATTATCAATAAGATTACTTAAGTTACTTTAACCCTGAGTAATTTTATTGAAAATAAATTGTGTGTCCGGTGGTTGTGGATTCAATCAAAACAGCCTTTAGTGTAACAATAATTTAATTATTCAAAGTTAAGTTACACACAATGACAAACAGAAACACTAAATCAAAAGGATGATTAAAACGCATCCCAAACAGTTCGAAATCAAAAGTCTAACTAACTGTCTTTCCTTCTCCTCGCCGGGGTTGCTCTCGGAAAGGATAAGAGAGAAAGGGAGAGAGGTGTCACAATTTTTTGCTTAAATGTTTGTACACTTTATTCACAGATAAAATACAAGAAAATCATATTTTCTTGTATTACTACATGTTGTATTTGCATTTGATTATTTGTTGAAAATGTGAACAGAATTCATATTTTTCACAGTTTTAACCAATAAATGAACTTATAACTTATTATAGTTTAATTTACTCATGTGTTTTTTTAATCGTATTCTAATTTTTTTTATTTATTTTTTTATCAAGCAAGTGAAGAAAATAAATAGAATAACTGAAATAGTTTTAAAATATTCAACTGCAATTCGAATGACGGATTCATTAAAAAATCAGTATTCAGATTTAAAATGTGTGTCGTAATACGTTTTAAATCCTAATGCTGAAATTTTAATACACCTGTACTACAAATTATATTATAGTAAATTTCATTCATATTGAAAAATAAAATCAGAATGTAGGCTCTTTTCATGTGATAAGATGAATCTCTCTTTCTAGGTTTTTTTTAAGTAAATCAAATTATTTAAAAATAGATGTAATAATTAATATATAATTATTACAACATTTTTATGAAAATTACGATTATACATTATTGCAATATTTTTATGAAAATTACACGCGTATATATAATTAGATTTTAAAAAAATTCAAATATAATAAGAAATATAAACCCCAGAACATTTTATGTTCTATGTAGCAGCCATTTGCTAAATTTGGTTGTAAACGATATGGCAAAATTTTCGTTTGAGGCAGCCAACTTCTTCAATATTTTTCAAAAGTTATATACATTTTTTTCTTCCTCTTCTTTTCGTTGGGCAATATTACTGAAATATATTGATACTCACACCCTAAAACCAATGAGTGATACTCGATGGGAAATTCAAGTCAACTCATTAAAAGCTCTGTGGTTTCAAATTGGTCCAATTCACGATGCTTTGTACAGCATATATGAAGATTCAGAAATCGATAATATGATCAGAAACGCGGCTAGCGGATTATTAAATAACTTAAAGCAGTTCAAATTTATATTCTCTGTTGTGATCTGGTACAAAATTTTGAGTCAAATTAACCCCATCTGCAAACTTTTGCAAACTGTAAATTTTGATATGTCACAAGTTATTGATATGCTTAGCAACTGCAAACTTTTCTTTGAAAACCTGAGATCGTATGAAACTTTTGAAAGTATCATTTTAGAAGCAACCGAGTTTGTTTCAGAGATTGACGTGGAAACTAATTTCGAAACCACCACACCACGTCATCGTGTCAGAAGCAAAACAAGAATGTTTTTGTATGAGAGTCCGGATGAACCCGTTCAAGACCTCAAACAAAAATATAAAATAGAATTTTTTTCACACTACAGATCAAACAATAAATGCCTTGGAAACCAAATATAATTTGCTAAATACTCACAGTAATTATTTCAGCTTTTTGTATAATATTTTTGGTCTAAAAGGCATGCCCAGAAATGAGCTACTGGCTCATTGCAAAGATTTGGAAGTAGTTTTAACTGATGAAAATTCAAGCAATCTTAACGCCCTGGAACTAGCCGATGAAATAAGCATTGTTTAGTCATAATTAACAAAAAAGGAAACCCCTGTTGAAGTTCTGAAGTTTATCGCTACACTTAAATTCGCTACGGCTGGCGGGATACACCTGGGGTTTCTCCCAAAAACACAGAGCCATCCTCTACAAATCGGTTGCCGAAAGAATAATGGCCCATGGGGCAATGATATGGGGTAGGAATCTACGTGTAAAAAATCAACTTTTACTGGACAAAATCCAAAGAAAATTCCTCCTCAACATCACGGGAGCCTTTAGAACAACGGCCACTTCAGCTCTCAAGGTAATTACAGGGATTATGCCCCTACATTTTTTCATTGAAATGGAGGCCAAAACCAAAAACGCCATCAAGCAAACCTGCACAGACCTTATTGTAGAAAAAATCTCCAAGCTCACCATCCATCTAGGAAACTTCCAAGTAGACAACCACATCAGTCTAGGAAATGATCAACACTCAAAAAGGGATCAGACCATCTGTCAGATATAATATACCAATGGTTCCAAAATGGAAGATAATGTAGGAGCAGCCTTTGTAGCCATCTTAGTCGGTAACATCATCCACTCCGAGAAATTCAGGCTCAACTCAAACAACACTGTCTTTCAGGCGGAACTGTATGCCATTCTAAAAGCTGTAACCTGGGCAAAGACAAGAGCAGAGAAAAGCAGTATATGGTCAGACAGCCAAGCAGCCTTCATGGCCATAAGCAACCCCACCACAACAAGTCCACTGACCCGCGAAAACTGGTAGAACTCTCCCTGGGTTAGGTACAGGGTGTCCTGCTGGCTTTCACTTTCACACTTAAATTCGCACCAAACCTCAGCATAGCATTAAGAATCCTACTTACATTGCCAGTCACTGTGGCTTCAGGGAATGAAGCTTTTCAAAACAAAAAATAATTAAAAAAATATCTCAGAACGATGCAGACGCAAAATCGTCTCAATGGATAGGCAATGGTAGCTATAGAACACCAAATTAGTGACAAATAAGACTTGAAATCACTGGTTCGTGAGTTTGCCGAAAGAAAAGTTAGAAAAAGGGCATTTTAATTACTTTGGTTAGTTAGAATTTATTTATGATGACATATTATAGTTTAGTTAGCATTACTACATTCTAATTTTTGTTCTTTTGCCTTAAGTGCTAAATTTCTTATCTTGTTATCTGATGCTTTAGTTTTTAATAAAACGTTTTTTAAAATTCTTTTTCAATGTTTTCCTGACTTTCTGATATGTTCGCATGAGATTTACTTTAAAAAAAACGGGGGGGGCGTAAAATTCAGGTTTTGTCCGGAGCGCCAAAATGTCTAGGACCGGCCCTGGGAGTGGAAAGTAATTAAACACTCACATACGATAAATTTTATCCCTTTAAATACTGCTTGCCAATGTAGGGGAAACGCATCTGGGAAGAGACGTTATTTTTAAGGGTGCCATTTTTCAACATTTTGATTTTAAATTAATATCTACGTCTTGCAAATTGAAAATAAAAATTGCCAAAAAGTTCATAAGTTAAAGGAGTTATTCAGTCAGTTTTACTATTTGACGTACTTTCAAATCTTAAGGGTATTTATTGCTTCACTCATTTGTTTGTTTGTAATATCTACAGGTATAAGTATTTATTTTATAATATATTTTATATCATTCTTATTTATCAGAAATATCTTTTTCAAAAAATATTATCATGATTCAATATGAGTGAATTAAGCACAGAAATATTGCGGGTTGTTGCTGTGGATTGTGATGATGCAAAAAATAGACTGATACTGTAAAAATCTCCTTCATATCTTAATGTGATTAAAGAAATACACTCAAAAGATAAGGATTTCTTCAATTATATTAAGATGAATGTAGAATTATAGAAAGTTTTTTAGATAAGATAGCACATTTATTAATAAAAAAAGAAATTAGGACTTAGATTTTTTGTAATGATATTAAATAGAATTTTTATGTTTAAAGATTATAATATATTTTAAAATCTATAATAATAGAAATTTATTTTTTGAGTAATAGAATTTAATTTCAAGTAGAATGTATTTTTCATGATTTAAAATTTACGCATAGAGTTTTATTTTAATATTAGAATAACAACTCAAATTTACACCAAATTTTAATATTGAAATGTAAAGAACTATTAGCATATTTGTCATTGTTCATGTTGCTTAAAAATTGTAGATTATTTTAAAAACATTTTGATAAGTAAAGCGCATATACTAAGAATAAATTCATTCATTAAATGCAAAATTAGGGTTAAAAAATTATATCTTAAATATATTACTGAATGATTCAAACAAATAACACTTGGTGTACGATCATGATATTATAATGAAGTTACATTATATGCGATTTAAAAAATGACATCTTGTAAAGAGAGTGTTTTATAAAATTCATTAAAAAGATTATATATCACTGACTTAGTAAATAAATTAATAAATACTGAATATTATATGTAGAATGTGACCTCACAAAAATGTATCTTTTTCATGTGTTTTGCGAATATAAATATTACTTAGTTATTAATTAAAGATTTATTAATTTTAAGATTTAATTAAATTAGTAAAATTCAATTAACTTTTACTTACAAGATTGCAAGTCAATATTTAAAGCTTAAAATGAACTTTTTCATAAATCACTTAGATCAACAATTATGAAAATATATTTTTAACCGAAAATAGGACAAGTTAAAACATTTCTGCATTCATTAAATTTATAAATGTTTACCCGAGAAAACTAATAAATTATATATATTATATTTCCTATAAATAATCTAATCAGTGAATATAATAGGATAGATAATGCGGTGTACTAAGAATGGGCCTCGAATGTTCATACGGTGTAAAATTTATGTGAAATTTGACAAATAAATATGAATTTTATGTAAACAAGTTGTATATTTCAATAAGAATCTTTGCAAAAACTATAGATATGAATTTTTTACAATTTCAAATTCGATAATTTAGTCTAAGTTCAAATCGTTAAAAAATATCGATAATTTTATTTGAAAAATAATAAGTTCTAAAAACTATAGAAAATCTAAAAATCCTTATCAATAATATTATCCTGCTGGTAATAAATCATGGAAATCACTATTAAACAATGGTTACTTTAATATTTTAACGTATGACTATTTAATTGTATAATACTTAGATATGTATATTAAAAGTTAAAGTTATTAAAAAATATAATTTTACCCTTCAAAAATATTAGAGAATTTTTTTTAAATATTACTAAAATTGAATCTCGTTACAAAAAACAATAAATAATTAAACAAAAGCATAAAACAATTATTTACAATTTTCACAATGTATTCAGTTTTTGTGTTTCATTTTATTAGATCCCAGCGAACCAAAACGTAAAATAAGGAAATTTTAACTATATTTTATTTGACACGTTTGATTAACAGTTTCAAGTAACTACTGTAATATTGTAATGAATACTTATTCGATTATATAGTAATTAGATATAGTATATTAATATCAAAATTATATAGTAATAAAGAAATATTATAATTTTATAGCTTAAAAGTATTATCATCTTTAAAATGTTATTAGAAATAATTGTCGCTATTGTAATCATAGAACAAAAGCATAAAATTGTTTATAATTTATCATCTAAAATGTTTATTTTAAATTTACACATTTGTTTTCTTTTATTAGATTAATCAATACTTTTTTAATTAAATTCATTTAAGCTACTATATTAGGTTTTAAAATATTTAGCTAATATTAAATATTAGAGTGCATATTATAAATTACTTATTTCGTAGATATAGAATGAATGAGAAGCATGGTGATTCTCAATCGTCCAATTTAGATTAGGTTTGTTATCTTGGAGTTAAGCAAACTTTTGATGTATGAATTCTACTATAACATCATCAAGAGACAATATGGAAACAATGCATCATTGTTTTTCACCGATACAGACTCTCTTACCTATGAGATTAAAACAGAAGATGCGTATGATGATATAAATAAAAACATCAACATTTATGACACTTCTGATTACCCTCCCTTCAGCATTAAAAACAAAAAGAAAATTGGCTGCTTCAAGGACGAATTAAATGGGAAGCCTATCTACGAATTCATAGGATTACGGTCTAAGATGTATACTATACTATCTTTGGAAGGTGAGAAAAAAACATCCAAGGGAGTGAATAGAAATGTTGTTAGGAAACATCTCAAATATTAAAATAAGCAATGTCTATTTTAAAGAGAAATAATAATAATGAAGCAAAAACGGATTCACAGTATAAGTCATCAACCTTTTACTGCATCTATTAATAAAATCTCCCTCTCACCTTTTGATGATAAACGGTATCTCTTAGACGACGGCATATCCTCTGACTCCAATTTGGTCATCATAAGATTCCAAAACAGCATTTCATAATTCCTTGATGATGATGTCGTCACCAATATCTTGTTGCATACATTCAAATTGCAGTATATGTTCAGAAATTATTAGTTGTATATGTTCATTTCTAAAGGCTTGTGGAAAATAGGCCTACTAGGGAATCTCGCCAAGCATAAAATAAAAGGAAATAACGAGCAAAATGTGCTGTACGTCTTGCGTGGCGTGGAAGTCAGCACTATTTTAAGCAATATAAAAGTTTAGTAGATAATGTGACCACATAATGGTAAGTGAATAGAATTCAGTCATTTAGTCTATAAGTTCAGAGCATTAAAAAAATGTTTATAAATTTATTTAAAAAATGATCAACTACAAAGCATTTAACATTTGTTTTAAATTCTATTAATGTTTTTAAAAAATTATGTCAGTAATATTCGAAAAATACTTTATCTTAATAACGTAAAAATATATTCTGTCTTTTCAGAAAAAATTTAATTAATATTCTAAAATACATAACATTGTTATTAAATCGAGGATCCATTTTTTTTGAAAATAAAGCTCTATGCGTAAATTTTAAATCATGAAAATTATATCCTATTTGAAATTAAATTCTATTACTTTAAAAATAACTTCGTATTATTATACACTTTAAAGTACATTATAATCCTTAAACACATAAAAATTCTATTTAAAATCACTACAAAAAAAATAGTCCTCTCTAATCACCCTTCTGATAATAAACCATAAAAACCACCTCCCAAGCGAGGTCCGAGTAGTTCAGTGGATAAGATATCGTACAAAAACTGCTGTGAGGTGCGAAGTTCTGTCCCACAACTGGCAACGTTCAATTTTTAAAATAAAAATATACAGTTTAAAATTATTCTTATAGGGAGTAGCATTAATATCAAAGAAAAAGTTTGAAAATTTCTCAATAGATGGCATCATGATTCAACATCACATATCACGTCACAGAATCTGCTAATTTGATAACACCCTTGTATAAGATCACAAACACATGACTTCACTCTACACATGACTCACAAACACATGACTTCACAACTGGGAAGGAAAGAGTCTCAGTAAATATCACGTGACAGCAGAAGTAAATAGCTTACTTCCTGTATTTATTCCCATTAAAATTTAGAACTTTACTGAATTTTCTCGAACGTTACAAGAACTGTAGCTGATACCACTGTTTAAAGCTTTAAGGGGCCATAGAATTTTAGTATAGGCCAGTTCACATTTAGCCCATCGACTTGTTAATAATTCTAAGCATTTCCAATTCCCTTTTTCAAACAAAATATCGGCAGCTGAAAGACCTAAAAAATGTGAGAAAAAAAGTAATAATATGCTTTGAAAATCTTATTATCCTAAAATCTAACTTGCAGTTCAATTTTGTTTTGGCTGCAGATCATCATCTTAATTTTCATCAAAGAAAAACACATAATACTAGCATTTTTAACATTTTCTTTCAATAATTTTGAAAAATACGATGCAATTCCAAAAATTTTTAAATAACACTATTTTTATTACCACAGCTGAATTGTTTCGCAATAACATTGTATTAAAACATTGCTTAAAAGAGATAATTTATATTGCTACAAGAACTGTAGCTGAATTCACTGTTTAAAACTTTAAGGACCCATAGAATTTCAACCTTCAAAATTTCTTTTGAAGAAACAAATGAATCTAAATTTTCAGAATATGCTTTGAAGGAAAAGAAGTAATGAAAAAAATTCTTGAATGAGAGGATATTTTGAAACTTACAGCCTGCTCTAATAATTACGTGTTTTCTTTCCTATAAGATTTGACAGCTGATTTGCCCATATTTGAAACATATATATTGCAAACTCGATAGATAACGGACAAGTGTTTCTGCTGAACCACACAAAAGCCGATTTTTATAAGTTTTTCCTAAGTACTGGTCATTGAAATGACACTTTCCGCTAGGTACATTAAATAATTTATTTCAGCCTTCATTTCATTGATAAACAAATACATCCTTTTTCATTAAAATTATATGCAATTTTCACCAAAGAAAAAAATTAATTAAAAGTATATTTTTACTAAAAAATATATTAAAATATTAATATTCAATGAATTTTATGCAAGATAAGAGAGAGAAAGAGAGAAAATATAGAAAAAGAATAAATTAAATTCCCTGTCTGATTGCACAACATGACAATTTTTTGGGGGATTACTTCACTTTACAAACATATAACTTCTAAATTCTGCATCCTAACCTGATTGAACTGGATCATGTAACTACTGTGGTTGAACTCAATCTCCATTTTAAACAACAATTATACATACAATAACAATCAAATACTGATCATACGGCCATCTTGGTAAAAATTGCAGGAATTATTCTTGATTTTCAAGGAGTCAAGTTGAAATTCCAGAAGTTTCAAGGGCCCTAAAACAATTTTTTGATTTCTAGGAGTTTCAAGGGGTTGTACAAACCCTGCTAGATTTCTATCTCTGTGAAAGCTAATTTGCTAAACTCAAATTTACTGGTGTTGTCTTGGCAATTTACTGCTATTTTTAAATCTGTGGAGGGGTTTAACGGTACATAAATTTCACAGACACATATTAATACTTCACCTCTTTATCTTCATCCAACCAACCAAAAGTCTCCAGTCATAATTCACCAAAACTTTTCTCAGTCACAGACTTGTTTAAAGCTACAATTAATTTGGGTCCTGGGACATTCCAGAACATAGAGTAATGAGATAGAGAAATCTGCTGTTCTCAACCTTTATCATATCCGAACTATATCCCCTGAAGATCTTGGACACCACATATAAAGTCTCTCATCTCAATAATATTAGTGTTAATAAAATCACCAAATATGCTTCCCATTTCCCACACTTGATTTCTATTAGAAAAAAACACCTCTAATCCCATTCTCAAGAAGATATTTGGCTGCCTGTATGCGTTTCTTTCCAACATACATTTTTTTTTCCTACAGATTTCACCAATCTCTCACAAACCATTGTCTGTGTGGAGAGAAGGAAACAATAGACTATATCCTTCTAACTTGCCCTTTATACAATATCCCAAGATATTATCCCTATAAATCTTCAAGAATTGGAGTCTTGTCATTCTCTTGGTTTTTTTGAGCTTTCTAATAATCCGAAAATGAAGACTCCAACTACCGGCAATTTCACTAAAAGAACTTCCAGATTTTAACAGTGTCAAAATATCATGATAATGTCATTTTTGGAGAACTTTTCCCTTAATGTTTCTAAATAGTCTTATATTGAAGTGTTATATTATTTGTTAAGTATCAAATATGAGTGCAGCAATTTTGTCTCGGACAGAGCCATGAACAAACAGCAAGGATCAATCAATCATTTCTATATCAACTAAGCCTTTGTTTGTATTGCTCACTTCAATGTGAGCTATAAAAACTCCGAATCAGCCAGCCATAACCTAATTTCACATGTAATACTGATTTCCCAATGAGAAAATATTTTTCTTTATATTTTACAACTTTATGTAAAATAATATAATTGATTTCATAGGTTTAATTATAAAAATCTTACTAAGTATCATATTTCAATAAAAAAGTTGTAGAAAGTTATACAGCAACAAAATTGAACTTTTTAAGCCGAATAAGAATTTTACAACTGACAAAGTTGCTTATTCGCTGTTATGAATTTAAACATCAAATACGTTTTTTCAATGTAAGTTTCTACTGAATCTATAACGAGTTTTTATTTCAACAGAAAACGATCTACTTTTCCATTTTCTACAAATAACTTCATTCTTCTAGATCGAAATGCATCTCAACCTTTAATAAACTGCAATGAAAAAGTGGGGTACAAAATTAAGAAACTATAGCCATTTGAAACTACAGCAAATAGTAAAAGAAATTTAAAAGTATTTTTAACAGTAAGTTATTAGCATGAAATTTAATATCACAAAAATAAGCAGAGCACTTGAATACCTTAGCATTGACTGTAATTAAAAAACATAAAAAATTTTACGCATTTTAATCATTTTACTTTCAAACAGGATGCAGACATTTGCTTTGAAAAGACAAATTGGCCATTGCCAAATTGTTCATATTTTACATGGTCTATAAAAAATCAATCTTATTACATATGACCATATTAGATATTATATACTAAAATAATCATATTTGATATACACATTCAAATAATTATACACAGTAAAATATTTTTAAAATAATAAAAATATTCAAATCTTAAAGCAATGTTCTCTAGTTTCTTGGACAATGTTTCCCAAATCTAATTAAAGGCAAAATTTAGTTAATTTGATTTATTTAGAAATTTAATTTTGAATAGCAGCTAAAAAGAAAATTTTATTTTAAATGATTTTTGTAAAATATAACTTAGACTCTATTGTTCCTATATAAATATATTTAAATAACTCTAACAAAGAGTTATTTCAGCTCCTTAAGACTTTTGTGAAATAAAACATAAATATTGTCAAATTTTAATTACTTTAAAATTTAAATGTGTAAAAAAAAATTCAAATACACCGATCTTTATTAAGTATTGAAAATAAAACAAATGGAAAGTATCATTTTCATTTGAAATTACATACCATGTTACAATAAATCAAAATAACATGTCAAGAAATAGCAACTTGCCATTTTACGATATTACAAAAATCCTTAAAATACCTAATAATTTAAAAATAGTAAATATATTGAAACAAATATTATGAAATATTAATAAATTGTGTGTTTGTAAATATGGATGTTATAGCAATTTGGATATGGTGATCCAGAACAAATCACAGATGTAAAGTAAAATTATGATTTTTTTATACTCTAATTTATTAATATTTTTTGAAAGTACAAAAAAATATATTTTAAACTTTTCTATAAGATTGAATTAATCCATTCCACTAAAGAAATAAAAATTGTAAAAATACCTAATGCAGTTTGATATTCAATAATTGCTTTTTAGAATTTATTTATTTAAAATCATGATTATAATTAGGTCATGATAATAATTAGTTAATAATCATGTTTACAATTTTTCCGAATCTAAAATCAAGATGTAGATAGTTAAAATTTTTTGTATAAAGTAACCTTGAGAAAGAAATTTCAAATGTTCTTCACTGCAGAATAACCATATTATTTCAATGAAAAAATTATCCTTTTTTTTCTTTTCTTGTAAGCAAAGTCAAAAATAAATAGCTACTAAAATAAGAAATAATTATCTCATACAAAGCGTGATCATTGGAAGGAATTAAGCACTTCACACACAAATGTTTTCATGATAATAATTAGTATTAAATGGCTGTGAAAAGTCCACATCAGCTTTTGGACTTTTTGGCTATCTATGATCTCATAGAAGTGGTCTAGTTCCACTTGACCAGATAGGGATTAGTCCCACCAACACCAGTATTAAATGACAATTTTATAAATTTCATTTGCTCTTTATTTCTATGTTCCATATATTTGAAGTTAGTAAAATTTCAATTGATAAAAAAAATTTAAAAATTTAGTATTTAACTTCAAATCCTTAAAAAGAATGAAACTAACTATATAATAAATTAAAATTTTATGCATTTTCTATTACTTCTAAAATCCTAATCATGTATTATACATCCATTAAAATTTTTCCAAGTAAGCAACAATCAGATTTCTCTATAATTTTTCACATAAATATGAGATTTTTAAAAAGAAATGCAAGAACATTTTAAACAGCTTCCATAAATAACTTGAATAAAATAATATTGGAAATAATTTACAATTTTTCTGAATCTAAAATCAAGATGTAGAAAATTAAAATTTTTTGTATAAAGTAACCTTGAGAAAGAAGTTTCAAATGCTCCTCACTGCAGAATAACCATATTATTTCAATGAAAAAATTATCCTTTTTTTACTTTTCTTGTAAGCAAAGTCAAAAATAAATAGCTACTAAAATAAGAAATAATTATCTCATACAAAGCATAAGCGTTGGAAGGAACTAAGCACTTCACACACAAATATTTTACAAATAAAAGTTAATTTTTATTTGTTAAATGTTTATCTGAGTAAAGCACATATTTATGAATAGATTAAATAGTTAGCATAAGATAACCCCTAATGATAACAATTTTCAAAACTGCCAGCTTTTTTTATCTCTTTAATAAAAATATATATTTTTTATCGCTTGATTTTACTCACAGTGTACCAATTTATTCCAGTGCTTAAAGATCTACAATTATAATAGTAATAATTATTCAAAGGTTACATTACCTAATAAATTTTCAAGCTTATTAAAATTACAAACAAAATTGATATCAAACTGTTATGTGTATCGTATCAAACTTTTAAAAATTTATACAAAAATTTGACCATACATAAAATAAAAATAATAATAAAAGAATGCAATATTAAATGTGGAAACATATAACTACTAACTGAAGCAAAAAATTGGATACTGAGCACACTTGATTTATTTCAGAATTGGTTTGCTGCTTTACAAACACTTTCTGCACAAAAGGACTCAACTGCAATCTGCAATTTAAATTAAATTTCAAAACATCACAAACATTTATGCCTGAGGTAGAAATAGAATCAAGGAACTAATAGCCATAATATTATGTAATGGCTATCATGTCAAATTATTAAAGGACAAAAATATTTTTAGAATGCAGAAATAAAGTATGAATTAAGATTTTTCTTTGATTAAAATTTAAAGTAATTTTCTATATACTCGTACTCAATTTAGTGAGACTAAATCCTGAATACTTGAAATTTTGATTCGAATACTTAACTATATTATCTATTACTTAGGAATTAACCGTCTTAAAATTTTTAAAAATGTACATTTATCATTAATATACTTAAAATATATTTACCAGGAAAACTTTTTAAGCCTTCTTATAGTTTATTAAAAAATTGTTGCACCTGCAGACTATTTCTTTATTAATTTTGGTACATTTAAAAAATAGTTTCAGAATTAAATCTGTCACAATAATATTGCAAAATAAATTTTACCACTAAGAACGACACTAAAAATGCTAGTTGCTTAGGTAAAATGATAAAAAAAAACTATTGCATTTATGAAACCATACAAACTTGATGGCTTAGAAATTATTCGTTTATATCTCTTAAAAAAAATTTTTTAATTCAAAATTAAAGATTTTCTATTATTTATAATTGTAATCTTTTTAAAAATAGCAGAAAAAAACATCTTCATTTTGGAATAATACTTGTTAAAAAGAAATACAAGCTCCAAGAAAAAGGAACATTAAAACTAATTGCTGATGGTAAAAAGAGAAACAGCCACTGGTAAGACTTATTCCTAATATACTTCTTTGAATCTTAGTTTTGGATAAATAAAAGTTCAAACACACTTATTTCTATTATGATAACTTTAATTAAATTTTTTACAAACTTTTCATTTAAGAATTAACAAATGAAAAATCTAATGCACTATAATTACAATTAAACAATGGAAAAAAATTTACAATTTAAATAAACATCATTATTTCTGTCAATGTTGCTGTGCAGAATAAATGTATTATAATAACATTATTAAAATATTCTCTACTTTTCCATTATAACAATTATGATCTTAAGGAAGAAGAAGTAGCAAATTTCTTACAGAGAAGCAAAAACAATATAACATAGATATATAATGATTTTAATGCTTCAAAATTTTATTTTAAATATAATTTATTCCAATCAAACTTATTTTGGAGCTAAAATTGACTAGTGATTAGCAAGCTAAATGCTAAACAAAGAGAGCTAGTTGGTGCTAAAGATTGCTTAGATATATTTTGTCTGTTAAAAGGAACATAATGATCATAAATTGCCAAAGACAGAAATAAACATTAGCATATAAGTTTTATCAATTAGTGATATTATATTGTTTATGAAATTTAAATATAAAATAGTTGTATTATTTTTAGTAGTTTCTAAAAACATTTTTAAATAATATATAATGCATGCAAATGAAATATTTATATGCATCATATATATAGTAATTCACAATTTTTTTTCTATGTTACTGCGGTTATCATACATGGGTGTAATGAAAAAGTATAAAATATTTTTCATTCATCACCAAAAAATCAATATTTTCAAGATATCATTAACTACATTTAATCATGTAAGCTTCATTATCACACAATGTTTATTGTTGTATATTAACACAATACAAATTATAAAATTACTAAGCTTTAAAAGAATTTACAAAATTAAAAATAAAATTAAAAGAAAGACTTATTTACATAGCATCAAAATGAAATCTATAAGCATCTTGCATTCTTTCTTTTTTGTCTTCTCTTCTTTCTTTCCATTGAAGCACTGCTACAAGAAGAGAAATAAATATACAAGTCCCAATTAAAGACATACAGGTCATCATAACTAGTTGACTAGGGGTCACAAAAAGCTTCTTCTCCCATTTTTTTGGATCATGTAGAGGAGAAGGTATCACAACGATTTGAGAATTTGGAATAATTTGGACCCAATCACGTTTAGGAATGGATTGATTGAATTTAGCAGGTACTGAAACAGTAAGCACATCAATAAAATTTGGTGTAGGACCAAGACCAAACATTAAATAAGGAAGTTGCAAAGGAAAGTGAGCAGACTGAGACAGTTGAATTGCTGAGCTAACAGCTGGATTACCATCTTGTTTTGTCATGTTATACTGTACAATTGGACCTGGCATATTAACACCATGTGTATCAGAAAAGCATAAACCACTATGAACTAAAACTTTCAGAAAACATGAATCAAATACTTCCATATTTCTAAAAGCCTGAATATTCCATTGATCACCATTTTTGGTAGATACAAGAATATCCAAAACACCATCTTCAAACAAGTCAAAAAATGTGGCTTGTTGAATATTTTTAACATTACTCAACTCTGGAATGTCCCAAATTATTTCTAAAGTTCTTCCATTGGTACAATCTTTACAAGGTACATTTTTTAAAATCACAGCTTTCAAATCCATAGGTTTTGATTTTGACTGCAAGACTGTCAAAAAATCAGTATAACCATCCATATTTACATCACCATATCTGAGTATAGGAAGTAACGAAGCATTTTCAAGGGCAGACCCCATAGGGAGCTTAAATCCCCATATGGAATTATCATTAGGATTTGTAAAATTGTCTAGTAAATTATTCCACTGGGAATCATTAGTATTCCAAATCTTAACAGCAGATTTCATACAATTTCTATCATAACAAATAGGCATGATAAGATCTGATTTCCCATCCATATTAATATCAACAAATGTAGACTGCCAAACATGTGCATGTTTTTTTGGATAAGGTATTGTATCATTGATCACAAAATCAGATCCAGTATTAAGCCACATTTCTATATTTTTACTTCCCATCATAAGTATATCAGGAATCAAATCATAGTTAAAATCCATTAAACCAGAAGAATGGGGATTCCTCAATTTTTGGTTAATTACAGAAGATAAACTTGTATTCGAGAAATTTTTATGAGAAGAGGAAATCCAAACAAAGCGATTGCCTTCCATAGGTTCAGCAATAATATCTGGAATCATATCACCATTAAAATCAGCTACAAAAGGTTGACTGAATAGAGGAGATGGATATAGCAAATCTCCATTACAATTAATGTTTGAATAGGTTTTATTACCCCACAGCACTCTAGTTTCTATTCCTTTAGTCTTCTGTTTGACTGAAGTGATTAATATATCTACGACAGAGTCTCCATTAAAATCTCCAGGATATACACCTGTGATTTCTTCATGAATATATGAACAATTCAATGATGTTTGAAAATAAACTTTTTCACTAAAAGGTTTTTCACTAGTCGTTAATAACTGAAGTTTATTACCACCTTGTATAACTATGACATCTGTAAATCCATCTTCATTAAAATGACCATAAGCAGAAAGAACTCCGATGGCTTCACCTACAGGAAATATTTTACTAGTGATATTTTCAAAGAGCAAAGATTTGACAACAATAAATGACTTCAAGAATATAAAAATATAAATATATGCAAACAAATTCATTTTTTCTTTCGTATTGAAATAATTTCATTCATTATATCTCACTGGTCGATCATCAAACCACATAGAAACAAACGAACCTTAAATATATGCTGATGTTTATAAAAGAAATTTTTTTGTATAAGTTTAAACAAATGGCAACACAGTCGGGAACGCTACTACCTTCGGAAATAGCAACCAGATTGTATAGACACCATGGAGGAAGGAATATAAGAGGAACCGTTTTAACCGCGAAATATTATGAGCGCCGGTGAAGTAGAACTAGCAGAACTTGAAAGACAGATACCACGCCCACTCTGTCTTTCAAGACAAAACAGTACTTTCTTATTGAGGTCTCTGTAACAACTAATAACTAGAGAAGCGAGTGACGTCACCCATGTGACTGCTCGCGTTATTGTGTAACTTAAAACCTTTTTCAGTATGCATCCGGCACTCGCCGAGCAATGTTTTGATTTCGATATGGAATAAATATATGATCTTTTGTTTTTCAAAGTCATTATTGATAATTTCAGTCTTCAATTTAAATGTCGCGTAGATATTTCGGCCCATAATTTTATTATGTTACGTTGAAAAGAATTCCATTTTTTTTACATGATCGAGAAATCGAATTCGGAATTATTCAAATTAAAAACGAAACGTAACATAAGTGGCGCCCAACGTGGGGCCTTAAGATTGAAATTAAAGTTTTACTGAAGAACGGATTTGTTGAAACAAAAACGAAAAGGGCTACGAGCATCTTTTACAGTCTGCGGGAATAAAATTCAAGAAGAATTCCTGAAACCAGAAGTAGATAAGAATTTCATTTCGATTTTATCTACGCAGTTAGAAGACAAATTTCAAAGATTAGAAGTTTCTCAACAAGAAGTAGAGAACGAAATTTTAACTTCAAAAGATTCGGAACGGTTATATGAAGAAGATTTCATTATAGCCGAAGAATATCGTGATAGATATATTGAACTTTTTGAAAAATGCCGTAAAGTAACTATGAAAATGGAAGTCTTTCAAGATACCTCAAATAAGAAACAATTCAAGCTCCCGAAGTTAGAACTAAAGCGATTTTCCGGTGAGGCTCGATAATGGCTTGGTTTTTGGAGTCAGTTCTCCAAAATTGATGATGATGAGAAAATTCCACCAGAAGACAAATTCCAGTATTTGCTACAGGCAATAGTGCCAGAATCGAAAGCAGCAAGATTACTAGAAATTTTCCCGCTATCAGCGGATAGCTATCCCAAAGTCATAGAACACTTACAGGATCGCTTCGGGCGGAGTGATCTGCTTATTCAGGTTTACGTCAGAGACTTCTTAACTATGGTAATGCGAAATGCCTCCTTAAACCGAACTAAAACGGGTTTAGCTGTTCTTAACGATGAACTGGAATCAAAACTGCGCGCGCTGGACAGCCCAGGAAGAACTCAAGAAAAGAACGGGGACTTTTTAACTCCCTTTGTGGAATCGTGCTTGCCTGAGAGTGTCCTAATAGCCTGGGAAAGAAACCGAAGTACACTTGCCGGAAGAGTACGTTCGTTTAAAATTTAATCTTTTCTGAGACAAGAAGTTCAAGGACAAGAAATGGTTGTGCTCGCCCGTACCGGGTTTCGAGTTCCTCGAATCGACAAACAAGGAATCCCGTGAAGGGAATATTACTACGGCTGCTGCCCTTGTAAGTACATCCGAAACAGAAAATCAAGGTAAGAGGAATTTTGATTGTCTTTTTTGCAATAAGAAACATCCCAGCCAAGATTGTTTTTCTGCTAGAAAAATGCATTTAGATGAAAAAAGAAAAATTCTTAGTCAGAAAGGGGCCTGTTACTCTTGTTTGAGAAGAGGACATAACTCTAAAAATTGCAGGGCTAAGGTGAAATGTTTCCATTGTAATAAAAATCACTGTACTCTTATGTGTTATTCAGATAAAGGGAACAGTCCTGCAAATAAAAACGAAACTGTATCTACAACTGTATTGTCAAATAATTCTAGAGTAGAAAATGTTTATTTAATGACTTTTGTTGTTAAAATTATGAATCAAAAGAAACAGTGTTTAGTAAGAGCAGTCTTGGACATAGGATCCCTAGCGTTCTTACTTCAGTTAAGGAATAGTTAAACAATTAAAGTTAAAACTCAAAAGGTCTTTATCTTTAATACATGGACTTTTTGGTGGTCAAAAAACGAAACCCTGTTCTCATGAAGTATACGATGTGAACACT
This sequence comes from Latrodectus hesperus, assembly GCA_037975125.1. Classification (NCBI taxonomy): domain Eukaryota; kingdom Metazoa; phylum Arthropoda; class Arachnida; order Araneae; family Theridiidae; genus Latrodectus; species Latrodectus hesperus. The sequence continues at coordinate 82,975,539 of CM075860.1, forward strand.
GCTAGTTTGAAAAATGAGTTTTCTTGTGAAATTGAGGTTTTATCTGAAAACAAAATTTGTGGTTTTGTTCCAAAACTGACTGATATGATGACTATTCTTGAACTGAAAGAAAAGGGGATTATATTGAATGATTTCGAAATCCCTAATTATGATGTAAATCTTTTGATTGGATTCGATGTGGCAGGAAAGTTGTTAACTGGTCATTCTGTGAAGTTAGAATCAAGTCTAGTTGCTATTGAAACCCGGCTGGGGTATACTTTTGTTGGAAAGCAGAAATTAAATGATAATTATGATGTAAATAATTACTCTGTTTTATGTGCTTTATCTTTGCATGCTAATAATTTATCTGTTAGTGAATTTTGGAATCTAGAAAATCTTGGTATATTAAATCCTTCTGAAAACCGTAATATAAATATTGTACATTCTGAGTAATTGAAAGATTTTCATGAGGATTTGGAAATTCTCCCTTCTAGGAGATACCAGTTAGGTTTGCCTTTTAAAATAGATACTTCAAGTTTGCCCGATAACAAAGAACTAACTTGGAATAGACACCAAAAAATGTGTAAACGTCCAAAAGATAAAAAATTAATTAAGGATTACGAAATGGTGTTTAAGGAATGGGAGCGTCTTGGTATAATTGAAAGGGTACCCCAAAAGGAAATTATAAGCGACAGGCAGTGTTACTATTTACCCCATAGGCCTATAGTCAAAACCAAAAGCACTATTACAAAATTAAGACCAATCTTTGATGCCTCTAGTGGCAAGCCGTCCTTGAATGAACTTTTACATAAAGAGCCAAATCTCATTGAATTAATTCCAGACCTGATTGACCGATTTCGTTCATATCCCATTGGCCTGTCTGCAGATATCGAAAAGGCTTTATTGCAGTTTTCTATTGCTCCAAGGTACAGAGACTTTTTACGCTTCTTCTCCATGCGAAGATGAAATGGTCATTTATAGACATTGTAGAGCAGTTTTTAGGGTTACTTCCAGCCCTTTTCTTTTAGCAGCATCCATATCTCGTTTGCTTAACAACACTTTTGTAGAAAACAACGAAATAATTGAAAAATTAAGAAAATAATTTTACGTAAACAATTGCCTTTCTGGTGTTTGCAACATCAAAGAACAAGAGCATTTTATTTTAACAGCTATAGATGTACTTTCACGTGGATGTTTCAACTTCCGAGGGTGGGAGAGCAATGTCAAGTGTAAATTCATTACGAAAAGTTCTGGCACCACCAATGTTTTGGGAATTTTATGGAATTTGGACCGTGATATTTTGAAATGTAACTGTGATACAAAGGTTGATCCTTTTGTTTTAGAAGTAAGTGGGAAAATAACTAAGAGAGTAATTTTGGCTTCGATTCAGAAGATTTTTGATCCTATTTGTTTATTGTTCGCGGCAATTTTGCCCATAAAAATCAAATTACAAGACATGTGGAAATTAAAACTGTCCTGGGACTCTCCTTTACCCACTAAAGATCCAAATAGCTTTAAAAGATGGATTAAGGATTTACATTTACTAAATAATGTTGATATAGCCCGCTATACAGAAATTAATGATTCGACACAAATGCATGTATTCATGGATGCTAGCAAAGTAGCTTATGCCACTTGTGTTTTCCTTAGAACTGTCACTTCCAATGGAGTAATATGTTGTCTTTTGAGAGCTAAATCACGAGTATCTCCTTTAAAACCCATCACCATCCCAAGATTAGAGTTATTATCCTGCACCATTGGAGTAAGATTAGCTCATTCGATCAAAACGGCCCTGAATTTAAGTAGCTTAAAAACAGTATTTTGGAGTGATTCAATGGTATCACTATGTTGGATCTTGGAACATGGAGATTGGACTGTCTTTGTCTCCAATCGAATTAAAGAAATTAGCCAATTGGCACCTAATGCCGAATGGAGACATATCCCTGGAGTTTCCGCCGACATTCTATCCGAGGCTACTCTATTCGTCAGTTTTTGGACTCCCGTTGATAATAGGATCCCGAGTGGCTCAAAGAACTACCAGAAAAATGGCCTGAGAATAAATAAGTGTACGAACCAACGAAAATCGAAGTGGAAAAAAGAATCATTAAACTTTGTAACATTAATCTTAGTGATACAGAACCAGATTGGTATGCCCTCAGATTTTCTAGTTTCAATTCTATTCTACGAATGACAGGTTGGATGCTACGTTTTATCAGCAATGTACGAAAAAGAAGTTTTGAAAGGAATTACGGAAACCTTTCGCCCGAAGAAATAGAATCGGCAAAAAAAGTACTCATTCGTCTTGTACAGAGACATTTTTTCCCTCTTCCAAATAATTTAAAAAATCTTAATGCAGTTAATGATGACGAAGGTATACTTCGAATTAAAACTCGAATAACAGAACGAATTGACGAACCTTCATTCCTATCCCCTATTTTACTCCCTGATAAAAGCATTTTTACTCAAAGATTGATAGAACAATATCATATTAATCACTGTCATGCAGGTACCCAGATTTTATTAAATTTATTACGTTCAAATTACTGGATAGTTAAAGGGAGAAAAACAGTAAGGGGAGTAGTGAGAAAATGTATCCCTTGCCGACGCTTAAATCTAAGCCTCTTGTTAGTGATCCAGTTACTCTACCAGCTGACAGAGTGAAAGAGTCTTCTGTATTTGAAGTAATTGGACTTGATATTGCTGGCCCCTTTTACATTAAACATAGAGACAAAGTATAGATAGTATTATTCACCTGTGCCATATGTAGAGCGGTACGTCTTGAGTTGGTTTCCTCATTGTCCACAGAGGCCTTTTTAATGTCTTTACGAAGGTTTATTGCCAGAAGAGGAAGACCACGTGTCATTTACTCCGACAACGGCACAAATTTCCATGGAGCTAATGAAGATTTTCGACTGTTGCATTGGGAGAAAATTACTAGAGAAACAGCCCTCCAACGTATTTCTTGGAAATTCAACCCTCCAACCGCAAGTTGGTGTGGTGGTTTTTGGGAAAGATTGATTAGAGTGGTTAAAGATCTTTCTAAAAGTACCCTCAGAAAGGCTGTACTTACATATGAAGAATTGCTTATAGTACTCTCAGATTGTGAATCTGTTATAAATGCCCGTCCACTCACATATCTTTCAGAGAACGTTGAAGATCTAAAGCCTATAACACCAGCCATGTTCATGTTAAACGATCCCCAGATAAGGAGTGTATCAACAGATATTGATGAAGTTGAAGCCAAGCATTTTCGAATCAAAATTAAGCATCGAGCCAAAGTAACTGAGCAGTTAAAGCTGCGCTTTCGAAAAGAATACCTTGGTCAACTTATACAGCGTCTAAACAGAAGGTGTTCGACTACAAGTTGGAGAAATCGTGTTAATCGGAGATGACAATAAAAAACGTTTGAACTGGCCTCTTGCTAAAGTCATACAGTTGATTCCTGGCAAAGATGATATCGTCAGAACTATGAGATTGAAAACACAATCCGGTGTTTTAGTGCGACCTATACAGAGGATTTTTCCCCTAGAGATTTCAGCAACTACTGCTAAAGATGATGTCCTAACTACATCTAATGTGAGAAGAGATTCCTTTCCAGATGCTGAAGGAAATGATTTGTCACCGGTATTAGAAAATGACATTTCCAGTGATTCTCTTAGAGCAATTTTGCTCAGTGATGATAAGGACTTACCCAAAACAACCAGAACTGGACGATTAGTAAGGTTGGTTTGGTTGGTTGGGTTTTATGGCGCAAGGTCCAAAACCCGACATGCTGCGCCAAGAAATAAGTTTGAAGAAGATATTTAATTTTTTTTATTAATTTATTTACTTTCTTTAGAAACCCAAGCAACATTAAAATTCTAAAAAACAAAAATTAGTGTATATATATCAAATTAAAATCCAATTATAAAATATAAAAGGAAAAACAAAATTATATATACACTTAAAATTTAAAAATTGCAAATTAAATATAATATAAAAAACCTATTGCCCTCAAAAAGGCAAATAGGTTCCTGTGGGGTGGTTCTCCAAGCAAATCATATAAGTTTAAAATATCACAATTAAAAAGGATTAAGCGATATTGGTTAAAATATGAACATGAAATTAAAATATGATAAACAGTGAATGGTTCATCACACGCTTCACACCAAGGATTTAATTCGTTTAGAAACAAATGTCTATGTGTGAAACGTGTGTGTCCGATACGAAGGCGGGTTAATCTAACATCAGCACTTCGTATCGATAAAACTGTTAATGAGGTGATGTATGGAAATATTACACGCAATTTATTATTGACCTGCATGTTCCATGACTCCTGCCAAAGAGAATAGATTAATTTTTTGACATTTCTTCTCACGTCAGACAAAGGAACTGATGGAAGACATGGGCCAGATGCAGACTTAGCAGCTGCATCAGCCCTCTCATTGCCATCGAGACCTACATGACTTGGGATCCAGCAGAAAACAATGTCATATCCCTTGCCAACAAGGGAATCCAATGCTTGGAAAATTCTAGACACAACAGGATGGCACTCAAAACTACTGTTCCGCAAAGTTTCCAACACACTCAAACTGTCAGTGTACACACAGTATTTATGAGTATCACATGTATTCATCTGCTGAAGAGCTTGGTAACTAGCAGTTGCTTCAGCAGAGAAGATGGAAGAAGATGGATGGAGGCTGTAACTAAGAGTTTTGTTTTCAATAATTACAGCACATTCAACATGTCCTGCAGATTTTGATCCATCTGTGAAAACTGGTGTGTACGGGACGTACTGACAGCTATGTGAGGCATATAGCTGCTGGAAAACAGTAGTTGTTGTGTCTGATTTTCTATAACGAGCAAAATCATTGATGACTTTAATCTGTAGATCATACCAAGGTGGGTGTAGAAGATGGTCCGTTTTGTCAAAACGGACATCACATAAGTCTGAATATAATAAGTTGGACTTTGTCCGAGTGAGAAAAGGTGGAATGTTGTATGAACGTGCGTCATACAGCCTTATTAATGCAGGAGTAGTTGTCATGGATCTTAATGGATGATGAGGGTCAGACATAATTTTTGCATAATAATTGAGAGACAGCTGCATTCGTCTCAGGTCTGAAGGCAGTTGTTGGCAGATTGCATATAAACTCTGGACGGGTGATGTGCGGAATGCGCCTGAGCATATTCTCAAAGCAGAGTGATGTATTGTATCCAATCTGCGTAGAACAGAAGACCTAGCAGATCCATATACAGCACACCCATAGTCAATACGAGATAAAATTAAGGACTGGTAGACGCGAAGTAGTGCCGTGCGATCAGCACCCCAAGATGTATTAGAAAGCATCTTGAGGATATAAAGCGATCGCTCGCACTTCTTCCGCAAATGAAGAACATGCGGAAGAAAATTTAACTTTCGGTCAAATGTTATACCCAGAAATTTTATCTCGTTGACAACAGGGATAGTTGTATTATTAATACTGATAGTAGGATTATTATGTAGGCTAGTCTTCTTGCAGAAATGGACACAATTACTCTTGCTAGGAGACAATGTGTAGCCATTCACAGCACACCATGCAGCAAGTTTGTTAACAGTTGTTTGTAGTTGTCTCTCAATTAAACGCATGTTAGAACCCTCACATGATATTTGCAGGTCATCAACATAAAGCGTGCCATAAACAGGAGGTGAAATTTGATGAAGAATGCAACTCGTGAAAAGATTAAAAAGTGTGACACTTAAAATTGAGCCTTGGGGCACACCCTCGGCCTGAATAAAAGTATTGGATAAAACAGAACCAATACGAACTTAAAACCACGGGAGCGTAAAAAGTTTTCAATAAATATTGACATATTACCCCTAAAGCCAAAACCGTACATCCTACGGAGAATTCCATAACGCCACATACGGTCGTAAGCCTTCTCTATGTCGAAGAAAATGGAAACGAGATGATTCCTGCGCACAAAGTCATTGCGGGTCTGCGTTTCCAGATAAGTAATATTATCAAGAGTGGATCTTCCTTTACGGAAGCCACTCTGATTGATATGGATACATTTATTTGTTTCTAAGACATAGATGAGACGGGCGTTGACCATAAGTTCGAGAGTCTTACATAAGCAACTCGTCAGAGCAATTGGTCGATAACTTGAAGGAGCAGAAGGATCCTTATTAGCCTTAAGGATCGGAATCACTATTGCTTCGCTCCAAAGTAATGGAAATTGGTTTTCAGTACAGATCCTATTAAACAAAAACAGCAAGTTCAACAGGGAATCTGGACTTAAATGGCGAAGCATTTGATAGCTGATTCCATCTGGTCCTGGGCTAGTATCATGGGCCTGCTGTAATGCTCTCTTCAATTTCAGCATCCGAAATTCACAGTTATAAGGCAAAGTTTGTCCATGGTTGAAACGAATTGGTGTTCTCTCAGCACGACTCTTTGTCCTTAAAAACGAAGGACTATAAGAGTCATTGCTTGAGATGCTAGCAAAGGTTTCACCAAGGACGTTAGCGATGTCCTTAGGAGAAGAGTGTACAGCAGCTCCGGATTTTAGAATAGGAATAGAGAATTCCTTCTACATTCCATTGGCTGCTTTCACTCTTCTCCACAACTGTTTACTGGATGTGGAAGAAGTTATTGATGATACATAGCGAGACCAAGATTCCTTCACACTTCGACGACGAGCTCTGCGAGCTAACGCTTTTGCTCTCTTATAGGCGATTAGATTCTCCGTTGTGGGGTATCTTCTGGATAGCCACCATAACTTCCTCCGCTTCTTATATGTGTTTTGACATTCATCATTCCACCAAGGTTTGCATCGCCTGTGTGGTATAGAGGAACTCTTAGGTATTGATTCATCAGCTGCATTATTAATTGTTTCAGTGAATTTACTAACGGCAATATCAATATCATCGATCGAAACCATTTTATCAACAATAACTGCCAATTGTGTAAATAACGTCCAATCTGCCCGACTGTACACGTAAGTAGGTAAGCGTTGTCTTACACTACTACCTCCAGTCTGGGAGATGACGAGAGGAAAATGATCGCTATTATGTAGATCATTTCCTACATTTAAATTTTACAATGGCAGAAGAGATGGTGAACAAATGGCCAGATCGAGAGAATGAAATGTTCTTGTGGGTATATGGAAATATGTTTTCTCGTCGGTATTAAGCAGACAGAGACTAAGATATGAAATAAACCGCTCTATCTGCCGACCGCGAGAATTGGTATCATCATTTCCCCACAAATAATTATGGCCGTTAAAGTCACCTACAGCAGAAATGGTGTTGGCAGCTGATCTATTAATGCATCGAGTTCCTCTTGGCGGATGACATCGTGTGGTGGCAAATACAAACTACAGACTGTCAACAAGCATGATGTATGGATTCTCACAGCTACAGCCTGTAGTGAAGTATTTAAATGTTGAGCTGGTTGGTTGGTTGGTTGGTTGGGTTTAGTGGCGCAAGGTCCAAAAACGGACATGCTGCGCCAAGAATAAAGTTAAGAAGTAGATGTTTTATTTTATTTATTTTTTTATTTATTCTTATTATTTTATTTTATTTATTAATTTATTTTAAAAACCCAAGCAACATTAAAATTTTAAAAATCAAAAATCATTGTATATATATATATATTAAAATCAAATCACACATAAAAGCAAAATCAAAATATATATACTTTTAAAATTTAAAAAATGTAAATTAAATAAAATGTATAAAACCTACTGCCCTAAAAAAGGCAAATAGGTTCCTGTGGGGTGGTTCCCTAAGCAAATCAAATAAGGTTAAAATATCACAATTAAAAAAGTGTAAACTATATTGGTTAAAATATGAACATGAAATTAAAATATGATAAACAGTGAATGGTTCATCACACGTTTCACACCAAGGATTTAATTCGTTTAGAAACAAATGTCTATGTGTGAAACGTGTGTGTCCGATACGAAGGCGGGATAATCTTACATCAGCTCTTCGTATCGGTAAAACTTTTAATGAGGTGATGAATGGAAATATGGCACGCAATTTATTATTGACCTGCATGTTCCAAGACTCCTGCCAAAGATCTTGAGTAAATTTTTTAACACACCTTCTCACATCCAACAAAGGAATGGATGGAAGAGATGGGCCGGATGCAGATTTAGCAGCTGCATCAGCCCTCTCATTGCCATCGAGACCTACATGACTTGGGATCCAACAGAAAATTATTTCATATCCCTTGCCAGCAAGGGAATCTAATGCTCGGAAAATTCTAGACACAGCAGGATGACAATCAAAACTACTGATCCGCAAAGCTTCCAACACACTCAAACTGTCAGTGTAAACACAGTATTTAAAGCTATCACTTGTATTCATCTGCTGAAGAGCTTGATATAAAGCAGTTGCTTCAGCAGAGAAGATGGAACAGGATGGATGGAGGCTGTAGCTCAGAGTTTTGTTCTCAATAACTACAGCACAACCAACATGTCCTGCGGATTTTGATCCATCTGTGAAAACTGGTGTGTACGTGATGTACTGACAGCGATGTGAGGCATACATCTGCTGGAAAACAGTAGTTGCTGTATCTGATTTTCTAAACCGAGCAAAAGGATTTATGATTTTAATCTGTGGATCATACCAAGGTGGATGAGAAAAATACTCCGTTTTGTCGAAACGGACATCATATAGGTCAGATAGTAATAGATTAGATTTTGTTCGTGTGAGAAAAGGTGGAATGCTGTATGCACGAGCGTCATACAGCCTCATTAGTGCAGGTGTAGTAGGCATGGAACGTAATGGATGATGAGGGTCAGACATGATTTTTGCATAATAACTGAGAGACAGCTGCATTCGTCTCAGGTCTAAAGGCAGTTGATGACATATTGCATATAGACTCTGGACGGGTGATGTGCGGAATGCGCCTGAACATATTCTCAAAGCAGAGTGATGTATTGTATCCAATCTGCGTAAAACGGAAGACCTAGCAGATCCATACACAGAACTCCCATAGTCAATACGAGATAAAATTAATGACTGGTAGACACGAAGTAGTGCCGTGCGATCAGCACCCCAAGATGTATTAGAAAGCACCTTGAGGATATTAAGCGATCACTCGCACTTCTTCCGCAAATGAAGAACATGCGGAAGAAAATTCAACTTTCGGTCAAAAATTATTCCCAGAAACTTTATCTCGTTGACAACAGGGATAGGTGTATTATTTATATAAATAGTGGGATCATTATGTAGGCTAGTCTTCCTGCAGAAATGGACACAATTACTCTTGCCAGGAGACAGCGTGTGGCCATTCTCAGCACACCATGCAGCAAGTTTATTAACTGATGTTTGTAGTTGTCTCTCAATTAAACGCATGTTAGAACCCTCACATGATATTTGCAGGTCATCAACATAAAGCGTGCCATAAACAGGAGGTGAAATTTGATGAAGAATGCAACTAATGTAAAGGTTAAAAAGTGTGACACTTAAAATAGAGCCTTGGGGTACACCCTCGGCTTGAATAAAAGTATTGGACATAACAGAACCAATACGAACTTTAAAACCACGGGAGCATAAAAAATTTTCTATAAATATTGGCAAATTACCCCTAAAGCCAAAATCATACATCCTACGGAGAATTCCATAACGCCACGTACGGTCATATGCCTTCTCTATGTCAAAGAAAATGGAAACCAGATGGTTCCTCCGCACAAAAGCGTTGCGGATTTGGGTTTCCAGGTAAGTAATATTATCAAGAGTGGACCTTCCTTTACGGAAGCCACTCTGATTGATATGGATATATTTATTTGTTTCTAAGACATAGATGAGACGGGCGTTGACCATACGTTCGAGAGTCTTACACAAGCAACTCGTCAGAGCTATTGGTCGATAATTTGAAGGAACAGAAGGATCCTTACCAGCCTTAAGGATCGGAATCACTATTGCTTCGCTCCAAAGTGATGGAAATTTGTTTTCAGTCCAGATCCTATTAAACAAAAACAGCAAGTTCAACAGGGAATCTGGACTTAAATGGCGAAGCATTAGATAGCTGATTCCATCTGGTCCTGGGCTAGTATCATGGGCCTGCTGTAATGCTCTCTTCAATTCCAACATCCGAAATTCACAGTTGTAAGGCAAAGCTTGTCGATGGTTGAAACGAATTGGTGTTCGCTCAGCACGACTCTTTGTCCTTAAGAATGAAGGACTATAAGAGTCGTTGCTTGAGACGCTAGCAAAGGTTTCACCAAGGACGTTAGCCATATCCTTAGGAGAAGAGTATATAGCAGCTCCGGATTTCAAAATAGGAATTGAAAATTCTCTATATATTCCATTGGCTTCTTTCACTCTTCTCCACAACTGTTTACTGGATGTGGAAGAAGTAATTGAGGATACGTAGCGAGACCAGGATTCCTTCTGACTTCGACGACGTGCTCTGCGAGCTAATGCTTTTGCTCTCTTGAAGGCGATAAGATTCTCCGTTGTGGGGTATCTTCTGAAGAGCCCCCATAACTTCCTCTGTTTCTTATAGGTGTTTTGACATTCATTATTCCACCAAGGTTTGCAACGCCTGTGTGGTATAGAGGAACACTTTGGTATTGATGCATCAGCTGCATTTATAATTGTTTCAGTGACTTTAGATACGGCATTATCAATATCATCGATCATAACCATTTCATTATCAACAACTGCCAATTGTGTAAATAACGTCCAATCTGCCCGACTGTACACGTAAGTAGGTAAGCGTTGTCTTACACTACTACCTCCAGTCTGGGAGATGACGAGAGGAAAATGATCGCTGTTATGCAGATCATTTCCTACTATTAGATTTAACAATGGCAGAAGAGATGGAGAACAGATGGCTAGATCGAGAGAATGAAACGTTCTTGTGGGTACATGGAAATATGTATTCTCGTCGGTATTCAGCAGACAGAGACTATTATCTGAAATAAAACGCTCTATCTGCCGACCACGAGAATTAGTATTATCATTTCCCCACAAAGAACTATGGCCGTTAAAGTCACCTAACAACAGAAATGGTGTTGGCAGCTGATCTATTAATCCATCAAGTTCCTCTTGGCGGATGACATCGTGTGGTGGCAAATACAAACTACAGACTGTCAACAAACATGATGTGTGAATTCTCACAGCAACAGCCTGTAGAGTAGTATTCAATGGATGGGCAGTGCTGGGAAAAGTATTAGATGTTAATATACAAACACCTCCAGACACTGCACCATCGTCACCACAGTCTTTTCTAAAGCTTCTAAACCCACGCATGGAAATGTTATTGCTGGACTTCAGGAATGTTTCCTGAAGTGCAACACATGCGGGATTGTAGGCTGAAATTATGGACTTGATGTCATCATGATGAGAACGCAAACCATGGCAGTTCCAAGAAACAAAGGAAGTTATTGTTCAATTTGAAAAGCTCCTTTCCCGGAGCTGGAAGGCATGTCATCCGACATCTCCTCGAGCGATAAATCTTCGTCCGAGGGATGTAAGGAAACAGCATCAGCCTCCAGGTTTAAGGCTTTACGGGTGGATATAGAGGGCCTAATTTTGCCCTCTTTTGCAGATTTTAATTTTAAGGCCTTCATGGCTTTAGACTTAGCCATCGGAGCTTTTCTACGTTGAATATTTGTAGAGGTTGATTTTTGGCTTTTATCAGATGTAAGGGGTAATTTGACTAGTGGAAGTGAAAGAGCATCGGTTTGTGTACTAGCTGTTCTGGTGACCTTGGCGGCGACAGATGCATAGCTAACTCCTGCTTGAGGTGTACGTGCTGTGACAGCACGTCTTGCCTCAGGGTATGAACAATTATTTTTAACTTTAGTGGTTGCGATCTCTTTTTCCAGTATCCAGATAGGACAACTTCTAGCGTAGGAGGGGTGGTCACCTTTACAGTTGACACACCTCTCCTTTGCAGTACAAGACGAGCTGTCGTGGCCAACTGCTGCGCAGCGAGCGCAAGTCAGTTTGCCCCGGCAAGCCGCTTTGGAGTGTCCAAATCTCTGGCACTGGAAACAACGCAAAGGATTTGGAATGAACAGCCTAACGGATAGATGCATATACGCTGCTTTAATATGCTGCGGTAGGTCTGGCGTCGCAAATGTCAGTACGAGATGTTTAGTATTAATAAACTGCCCATCTCGTCTGATAGTGATGCGTTTTACAGCACAGACCTTTTGATCTATGAGATTTTCTAAGATCTCGTCCGTTGGCGTATTCAGCAAATCCTTGGCGGATACCACACCACGTGAAAAGTTAAAATTCAAGTGAGGAGAGACAGACACCTCAAGGTTAGCTAGCGTATTCATGTTAGCAATCAGAGTTGCTTGTGCATCTGAAGCAACTTCTACCATCAAATCACCAGAACGAAGTTTCCGGATGCTCTTCACTTTGCCGATATTGCCACTAATACCTTTTTGGATTAGGAAAGGGGATACATTATCAAATGTACCCTCCTTCCGCTTCACAATATAAAATTTGGCTTTTAAATTTTTCAATGTATGCTCCCGTGGGAGGGAAGAGAATAATGTTTCCATGATAGAGATGGAAAATTCGGGACCTGACGGCACCACCCACCACCGAGTCCAACAAGGGGATGCAGACCAGCTGCACCAGTGCTAGCCAGGTCCTATACGCTCACAGTACATCCCTGAAGTGGCCTCCACCCTTAACGAGTCACCCAGTAGATGTACCGATCGCTTGATCCATAAAGCCGATTGATGTGCTGAGGACCACAACACACCTCCCGTTTACCTGAAGCAGAGGCCAAAGCAATGTGTTGGTCTCTGGAGGCCTCAATTACCAGGATCCTCCTTTCCAGGGACACGGGTCTCCACGCACGGCAAACACGTGGGTGATTTAGTCCTCAAGAGTAGCTAATAGCAACAGAGCGGCGAAAGCTACTCAAGGGGAGCCCTCAACCTCTTGCGAGGCAACCACACTGAGGGAGAAGAGGAAGAGAAAGCAGAAGAGGGGAGGAGATAGGAAAAGAAAGAAGAGGACAGATCACTGGGGTACCTCGGGATTGTGACACCCGTGTTTACCTAAAGAAGGCAAACCCCCTGAGGGGTTAAATGTTGGGCAGTGCTGGGATAGTTGTTGGATGTTAATATGCAAACACCTCCAGACACTGCACCATCATCACCACAGTCTTTTCTAGAGCTTTCAAACCCACGCATGGAAAAGTTATTGTTGGACTTCAGGAATATTTCCTGAAGTGCAACACATGCGGTGTTGTAGGCTGAAATTATAGACTCGATGTCATCATGATGAGAACGCAAACCATGGCAGTTCCAAGAAACAAGGGAAGTTATTGTTGAAATTGAAAAGCTCCTTTCCCAGAGCTGGAAGGCATGTCATCTGACATCTCCTCGAGTGACAGATCTTCGTCCGAGGGATGTAGATATACGGCGTCAGCCTCCAGGTTTAATGCTTTACGGTTGGATATGGAGGGCCTAATAATGCCCTCTTTTGCTGATTTTAGTTTTAAAGCCTTTACAGCTCTAGATTTAGCAATCGAAGCTTTTATACAAGTAGTCGATGTGGATGTCGATTTTGGCTTCTGTACAGATGTAGGGGGTAATTTAACAATCGGTAGTGAGAGAGCATCTGTTTGTGTACTAGTCGTTCTGGTGACTTTTGCGGCGGCAATTGCATAGCTAACTCCAACTTGAGGTGTACGAGCTGTAACAGCACGTCTCACCTCAGGATATGTACAGTTATTCTTAACTTTCGTGGTGGTGACTCTTTTTCCAGTATCCAGATAGGACAACTTCTAGCGTAGGAGGGTTGATCACCCTTACAGTTGACACACCTCTCCTTTGCAGTACAAGACGAACTGTCGTGGCCAACTGCTGCGCAGCGAGTGCAAGTCAGTTTGACTCTGCAAGTCGCTTTAGAGTGACCAAATCTCTGGCACTGGAAACAACGCAAAGGATTTGGAATAAATAGCCTAACGGAGAGATGCATATACGCAGCTTTAATATGCTGCAATAGGTCTGGCGTCGCAAATGTCAGGATTAGATGTTTAGTATTAATAACTTTATCATCCCTCCTGACAGTAATGCGTTTTACTGCACAGACCTTTTGCTCTTTTAGATTTTCAAGTATTTCATCCGTAGGCGTATTAAGCAAATCAATCGCGGATATCACATCACGAGAAAAGTTAAGGTTTGTATGAGGTGAGACAGACACCTCAAAAGTAGCTAGCATATTCATATTTTCAATTAAGTTTGATTGTGTTTTTGAAGCAACTTCTACCATTAAGTCGCCAGAACGTAATTTTCTGATGCTCTTCACATCACCGATTGTGCCTTTAATAGCTTTTTGAATGAGGAAAGGGGATACTGTACCAAAAGTACCCTTTTTCCGTTTGATTACATAAAATTGTGCATTCAAAATAGACAAAGTGTGCTCCCGTGGGAGAATAGAAATGTTTGATTCCATGAGTAAAATGGAAAATTCTGGACCTGACGGCACCACCCACCACCGAGTCCAACAAGGGGATGCAGACCAGCTGCACCAGTGCTAGTCAGGTCCTATACGCTCACAGTACATCCCTGAAGTCGCCTCCACCCTTAACGAGTCACCCAGTAGATGTACCGATCGCTTGATCCATCAAGCCGATTGATGTGCTGAGGACCACAACACACCTCCCGTTTACCTGAAACAGAAGCCAAAGTAATGTTTTGGTCTCTGAGGGCCTCAATTACCAGGACCCTCCTTTCCAGGAACACGGGTCTCCACGTACGGCAATCACATGGGTGATTTAGTCCCCAAGAATAGCTAATAGCAACAGAGCGGCGAAAGCTACTCAATGGGAGCCCTCAACCTTTTGCGAGGCAACCACACTGAGGGGGGAAAGGAACGAAAAGCAGAATGAGGAGAGAAGAAAATAAAGAGGAGGGGAGATCACTGGAGTACCTCGGGATTGTGACACCCGTGTTTACCTAAAAAAGAAAACCCCCTGAGGGGTAGATAGCAGGTGAGCAAAACTGTTAACATACTTACTGTTCAGCCATTCCTTTAGATAAGAGTTCTTAAAATGAATCCATGCGTAACGTGCGAGATTATCCGGGGAAATTGATTTGTCAATATACTGTCTGTGGAGTGCAGATTTCGTAATACAGTCAGCTCTGAGCGAGAAGAGGAAGAAAAAGCAGAAGAGTAGAGGAGAGAAGAAAAGAAAGAAGAGGACAGATCACTGGGGTACCTAGGGATTGTGACACCCGTGTTTACCTAAAGAAGGTAAACCCCCTGAGGGGTGGACGATTAGTAAAAATTCCTAAAAAACTAAATCTGTAATCTTATAATTGTAACTAACTTTTTTCTTTTTTCATTTAGGTTTTATTTTCTCCCGAAACAAAAGGTGGGAGGATATGTAACAACCAATAACCAGAGAAGCGAGTGACGTCACCCATGTGACTGCTCGCTTTATTGTGTAACTTAAAACCTTTTTTCAGTATGCATCGGGCACTCGCCGAGCAATGTTTTGATTTCGATATGGAATAAATATATGATCTTTTGTTTTTCAAAGTCATAATTGATAATTTCAGTCTTCAATTTAAATGTCGCGTAGATATTTCGGCCCATAATTTTATTATGTTACGTTGAAAAGAATTCCATTTTTTTTTACGTGATAGAGAAATCGAATTCGGAATTATTCAAATTAAAAACGAAACGTAACAGTCACAGTATAGGCTAGCATTATTTTCATTTAAATTGCACACAACGAAATAAATGGGATCTAAATTATTTACTATTTTTAAAAAAATTATTTTTATTGTTAGTTAAGTGCTTATTTTGTATTTTTGCTATTTATTAATATTATGTATTTCAATAAAGAAATTTTAGGCGTATTATTCACCTAATTGACTTTGAAATAAACACTTGAATATTATGAATTAAATATCATATTATTATATTTATAATCATGAAAAATGTCGATTTTTCTTTTTTTTATTGATATTCAGTGGCAAAGTTTCCTACCCATGTTATAACCTGTGGTTTTATCTATGCATGAAATACTTTGATATTTTGTTATAATTTTTCCCTTTATAAGGAAGAATTATGCTTCTGTATATAAATTTATTTATATCTATATAGTAAAAGTATTTTTCCTTTGGTGTATTTTTAGTCCAATATTAGGAAGAAAAAAAAAGATTTTATTATCAATAATATATAAATAAATTTTGTTGAAAAATGTAAAGTAAAAAAAATTGTAATATAAAATCAACTGTAAGAAAACTAGAAAATAAATAAAATATTTTTTTTAATCTAAAATTGAATTTCAATAAATCTCGATTTGTTATATTTAATAAGATTTATATAAGATAAAAATATCTTCTCAAGAAGTATGATATTTTAATATTACTGTAACGTTAAAAACTCAAAACTTTTAATTTTTTAACTCAATTTTTTTAAACTTTTGTTTTAAAAAATTGGAATTTATTCACAACCAAAAAATAATTAAATGAATTCCTAAATTTATAAAACTAATCTCTTTTAAATTAATTTTTTTACAGATGAAAATTTTCTTTTGTAATGATTGTTCAATAAACATTCATTAAAATAATTTCTGTTTAAACAATGAAATTTAAATAAGTACATTTTCTTTCAAATATTTCAATTCAACAAAAGGCTTTATAGTAAAGAAAAGGTTTTAGTGTAATGTTTTGGAAGACAGAGGGGATATGGCACATAACTCAAGCGTTGACCAATAGGGCTGTTCCACTTATATACCTTCCTCCATGATAAAAACCTCTCAACCTAGCAACCCTTATATATACCTATCATTTCAGTGAATTTTTCAAAATTTTATCAGGAATTTCCTAAAACTTTTCATTTAAAAAATTACTTTGAAAATTTAAATATTTCCATCTTACTGATTTTTTAGTTACTTTTTCTAATTTTCATAAGAAAATATTAAACAGTTGGAACAACAAAATTGGTTACGGGAATTCTCATGTTGTGGCTAAACAATGATTGTTTGGAAAAATAAGTAATGAATGACGTCACGACTAATGTCATCTTTTAAGTGATTGTAGTTATTTTTAAATCAAGCAGTATTTCTCAGTGGTTATTTCTTGTAACAATTATTTTCATGAATTAATAATTCTTGAATTGAGTAATTTTCTTTTTCTTTCATGGCTTTTTCTTTTCTTTTTAAAAGTTGTATAAAAATGAAAGTATGATAGAACTTATTGTAGGAAAGGGGAATTTTTCCTGTTAGAAATGAAGTTCTCATTGTAATAGTTTCATGTTTGACAACCTTCCAAGTAGCAAAATAGCTTGGCCCAATATTGGCAATCTTGCCAAGATAACCCCAAAAAAGGACCAATAATGGGCGTCCAGTTTTCCCCAATATACAGCATGCCAAGATAAGCCAAGGTTGGTCCTATCATAGGGGCTAAGGTTTCCCTAATATGCAGTATGCCATGATAAACCAAGGTTGGTCCTATCATGGCAGCTAAGTTTTCCCCAGCTGTCCATGATAAGCCATTAGTGGTCCTAGAAAAGTAGCCAAGTTTCTAACGATCTTGCGCATGCCAAGATTTTGCCAAAATATATCATATTTAGAGTTAAAATCAGTATGGCTACCTATTTTTCTATGCTGTTTAGATGTATTTTTGTTTATCAAGAATTTTCTTACAAAGGCTCTCTCCTCCTCCGTCCAGATACGTGATTTGTCATCAATTACCGTTAGACCTGAGACGTATGCAGCAATCTCTCAGTTATTATGCAAAGATCATGTCGACCCCTGACCATCTGTTACGTTCTATGGTTCTTAATGCCTCTTTGAAACGACTATATGATGCTCGTCCATTGAGCATCCCACCTTTTCTAACAAGAGCCAAATCTAATCTCTGGCTCACAGACCTATGTGATGTTTGGATAGAGTCAATTAATCAATTTCTCTATCCATCTTGGTATGAACCAACAAATCATTTTATAAATACCTTTGCTCAATTTAAAAAATCGGACACAACACCTATTGTTTTTCAACAGCTGTACTATTCTCATCGCTGTCAGTATCAATCATACAAACCTGTATTCACACATGTTTCTAAAACAGCAGGACATGTGGACTGTGGAGTTTTTATTAATAATACAGATTTTAATTACAGACTACATTCGTCCTGCTCCATCTTTACTGCTGAAGCAACTGCTATATATTATGCGCTTCAGCATGTGAATACAGGCGATTATCATAAATATTGTATCTGTACTGACAGCATGAGTATTATTGAAGCTTTGAAAAACAATAGTGTTACCTGTCATCCTGTTGTGTCCAAAATTTGTAAAGCATTGGATTCCCTTGCTGGCAAGGGAAAAGAAATTGTATTTTTTTGGATACCAAGCCACATGGGTCTTGAAGGAAATGAGAGAGCAGATGCAGCTGCCAAGGCTGCATCAGATCCAATTTTACCATCGGTTCCTCTCTCAGATGTGAGAAAGGCTATAAAAAGTTTTACATATGGTCTTTGGCAGGAGTCATGGAACTTGCAGGTCGGCAACAAATTACATACCATTTTCTCATCCCTCATTTCATTGTCAGTTTTACCGTTACGAAGTGCAGATGTTAGATTGACTCGCCTTCGTATCGGACACACACGTTTCACACACAGACATTTGTTTTTAAATGAATTAAATCCATGGTGTGAAACGTGTGATGAACCATTTACTGTTTATCATATTTTAATTTCATGTCATGATTTTAACTAACAACGTTTAAAATTTTTTAAAACTGATTTTATCACTTTATTTGATATCATAGGGGATCCACCCCATAAAAACCTATTTGCTTTCTTGAGGGCAATAGGTTTCATACATTATATCTGATTTACATGTTAAATTTTAAAAATTGTGTTTATAGTTGATTTTTCTTTTTTATATTTTATAAATTGATTTTAAAATAATATATACACATAATTTTATTTTTTTAAAAAAAATTTTAATGTTGCTTGGGTTTAAAAAAAATAAATAAATAAATAAATAAAGCTAAAAAACTTACTTTTGGCGCAGCATGTCCAATTTTGGACCTTGCGCCATAAAACCCAACCAACCAACTTACAAAGGCTCTTCCAGACCGAGGTGAGAACTTTCGTTGTCTTGTCGCCCCATCTGGCGTTAGATCTAAAAGATTGTAGAGGGGAGTATTCAAAACAATATTATTGGTTAAAATTGCTTGTCAATTAATCCTTCGAAATTAGGAAGTCTGCCAGATTTGGAGCGTTATATCGTGAAAATTGAAGTACTAATGCCATAAAAACAGCCAAAAAGAGAGTTTTAAATTTGCTCCTGACAGCTGCTTAGATCAAATTACCCTCAGGTTTCTTAGAATAAGGGTGAGGGAAAATGGATCAGTTCAAATGCTCAACGAACTGACACCGGAATTACCTTTTGCGGTTTTAGGGAAAATTAGCTGCCAGTTATTCTAAAGAAAAGATTATTTTATTTACATTTTAGAGTTCGGATTTTATTATTTCCCAAACCAGGCAAAGATCCCAGAAAAGCAGAAAATTATAGACCTATAAGCTTACTACCCACAATAGG
Source organism: Latrodectus hesperus (assembly GCA_037975125.1). Taxonomy (NCBI): domain Eukaryota; kingdom Metazoa; phylum Arthropoda; class Arachnida; order Araneae; family Theridiidae; genus Latrodectus; species Latrodectus hesperus. Next base: position 82,995,034 of record CM075860.1, read on the forward strand.
CAAAATATTTGAAAAAATTATTTATAACAGAATCAAACCCTACTTTCACTTGCTACCGAATCAACAGTATGGATTCAGGAAAAATCTATCGACGGTTAAACAACTTGGTGACAATCTACACAAAAATTTATACACAGCCGTGGTAATGCTCGACGTATCAAAAGCGTTTGATAGAGTTTGGCACAAAGGACTTATTCAAAAATTAATCAATATCAATATGGACTCAGATATTATCTTACTACTAAATTCATACTTAGCAGATAGATATTTTCAAGTTACGCAAAATAACCAAAAATCACTAACGCGAAAAATAAATGCTGGAGTACCCCAGGGAAGCATCCTTGGGCCGATATTATACCTATTCTTCACATGACTTCTCCATGGATGAAACAACGAAAATTGCTTTTTACACTGATGACACGGCCATTTTGGCTGAATCAAGTAACCCTAATTATGCAATACAAAAACTACAATCTTCGCTCTATAATACAGAAAACTGGTGCAACTATTGGAGAATTAAAATAAATGCAGAAAAATCACAACTGATTCTGTTTAAAAGAAATAGGAGAAATAAATTCAAACATCGGAATAAAAATGGACTAATCTTATTTGGCAGAGAAATACCAAAAGTATTCTCTGCTAAATATCTGGGTATTACATTAACGAGTGACTTGAAATGGACAAAACATATAAACAATGTGATCACTAAGGCCACACAAACTTATGGGTGTTTAAAAGCAATTATAGGTGAAAAATCAAACCTACTTTCGCTTAAATTTAAAAGACTTCTATACATTTCAATGATAAGACCAATAATAACATATGCATCCCCAGTATGGAACTTTAACAACAAAATGGATAAAAGGAAAATTAATAGCTTTCAGTACAAGATATTAAGAAAAATTAAAAACGCCCCATACTTTATCAGAAATAAAAATATAGCTAAAGAATTCAAAATAGACGATCTAGCCGAACATATAAGAAAATTAAATAATAAATTTTTTGAATAAGCTCAGAATTGCGAAGCAGCAAACTTCAACGAAATTTTTAAAAATCAATATCTTGCGGAAGACTGCAAATTATAGACCAATAGCGAGATGTTTTATTAAGGAAAGAGATAAATGTAACTAGTGTATATAGTGTATATATTTTCCTCTACTTGTATTATTTACCGGAATTATTTATCTCAGATTTTCTCATTTTGAACTCTAAATATTATCATGCAAACTTGTATCTATGTTCTCTTTCGACATTGAAAATTCTCATTTCTGGTAACCACGCCCATAGCTGATTGGCTATTGGGCAAACACTCATAGCTGATTGGCTATTACACGCAGTCAGGCATATTCATAAATACGCGTTCTAATGTGTTCATTTTCTATGCTCAAATAAGTAACTAATTATATGCTACTATTTTTCTAATATGGCTGAAAATATAAATCTTTTAAACGATGTAATTCTATACCCAAGTTATAACAGAGAAACATGATGTGTGCATTGTCGATGATAGGAAATCTTCGAAAGAAATCGCAGTTTTTAGGGTAAACTTACAAGATGGAAAAGAAGCCGAGGATTTTAAAAATGCGTTTTCGCAAATAACCAATACAGGATGGATAACATATTTTCCTAGTACCAATCTTCAGAGGTAAATATTTTGGTGATATGATGATATTATGTGTATGTATAACTGTTTTTTACTATATTAAAATTCATGACACATGTTTTTAAATAATTTTTATTGCTTTAATGAGTGTTTCTCGACACTAAAAAAACAATGGCGCATTTAAAAATGTAGTTATTCTGATATTTTCAACTGTTTTTAGTATTTCTATTTATTTTAATTAACTTTAGCTAAATTTTTATCTTATAGAATGACATTTAATAAAACTTAGCAAATTGAATAAATCAAAGAATTCTAAAAGAAATGCAGAGTGCACATCTATTTTAAAAAATTGTTATTAAAAAAATTACTGAAGATACTTTAAAAAAAGATCCCTTTCTTAAATTAATTCCTTTTTTGGTTGGAGAAATAAAAGTTTCTCTTGAGTCATTCGCATAATACTAGTTCTGCTGAAGCATTAAGAATGTTAATAGTCAGTGATAATGTAAGACTAATTCTATTATTTATTTAAATAATGCATATTGTGTGTGAATGAGATTTATAAATATTAATTTTCTTTAGGTGAAATAAAAGTTTTTTGGGTACTTAGATTCTGGCTTGGGACTAGCAGAAGCTATTTGTTGTCACGAAAATGCATTTTTATTAGAGGAAGGTTTTTGTATCTTGCCAAATTCCTCTTTAAATCCAACACAATCACAAGTTAATTACTTGCGTAAATGCTGGAGGAGACTTAATTTAGGAACTTGGACCTCAATCCATTTGATAAATTAAAGAAAAAAATTCCTCATTTTGAATCAAAAGGTAAGGTATAATGTATTTTTAACTTTCTTTCTTGAATAAACTATTATTTTTAACTTAGCATGAAAATGAAGTATGATAAAAAAATTTTATGTTATAGTTTGTAATTCTAAAAGTAATTTACACAAATTATAATTTATGAATCTTGTTATAAACTTAAGATCACTTATTTTTAAGTACTGTTGTCTAATTAAACTTACTTTTTTTTGCATTATTTATTATAAATTCATTTTGTTCAAATTGAATAATTTTCATTTTGTTTTTAAATCTAAATTAAAAATAAAATTTTTTATGCATTGGCAATTTTGAACTTAACCAAAACAATACTTGAACATTTATGGTAAATTTAGATTCAAAATGTTTAGTAATTTCTTGCACGTAAATTTTACTATACATATTTTAAGTAATTCATTTCTCTACACTTGATATTTCAGGAACAACAATAAAGTTTCTCAAAGGTGACTCTTGGGCTGTCTTATTAGTCACTTCAGTAGTGAAAAGAGCTCAGTTATTAGAGTCATCAAGAGAAATGATTTTCCTAGATTCCACAAGCAGCTGTGAAGCCTCTTCATAATCTTTAACGATTCTTTGAACTGTGACAAAAGCTGGAGCCATACCGATTGCTGTTTTAATATATACAAATCTAATGAAATCAAATTATGTTGATGCATTAGATCTATTGACAAAGAATTTTCCTCTTTGGTTGAAAAGAGGTTGGTATTTAATCTCTAATCTCATTATATGTAACTTTTAATTATTAAAAATTTTTGCAAAATGATTAAATATTATGAATTTTTAACAGAAACTTAAAACTTGTCAAACATTTTTACAGAGAGGAAAATTGTTTTCTCTTTTATTGTTGAGAAAAAAAAGTAGTTGAAGAAAATATATTCCACTAGGAGAAAAATTTATTACTGAAAAATATCACACATACATATAGAATGGATAAAACTAAATATATAGGTGTAATATGTAAACTAAGTTGTGATTTCCATCAGGGCCGTCTTATCCATTTTATAAAACATAAATGGCATTTTCAAAATTTCAATGTAAGTTTTTCTGTTAGAAAATTTTTTTTATATTATCTGCAGCAGTGTATAATAGACACAGCAAAATTTCAAACTTTTTTAACAGATAATCTGTGGGTTGTATAAAGGAAAATACTGCATTTATATTTTTATGTGTTTACTTTGAATACCAAGTTAAAAGCATAAAACATACAATAATTATCAGATATACAAGGTACCACTTTTATAGCGGCAAAGAGTAATTTTTAATTTTGCTTAAATTTAAATATTTGCATACTGTTCCTTTGTACTTTGAAATTTTAATGTTTGTTTTTTGTTTTATATAAAATTATTGCAATATTTCAATATTCTCATGGATATTTATGTTTTTAGGTGATGTATGCAAATGAAAATATTCTTGCTACAGCCTTTAAAGATGTCATCAATGGAGTTTTTAAGTATCTAGCTTTTGTCCAAAGATTTCTTTCATTTTATGAAAGGAAGGTTGAATGGATGTTATAAGAGCACAAGCCACTGGTAACAAGCCAAAATAATACAAACAATTTTGCAGAGGCAACTATTAGAATTCTTCAAGATGTTCTAAATAGAACTAATGCTTTTAATGTAGTTGCATTTTACGATTTCTGCATTAATATTTGGGAAACATACTTAATAAAAAATTGCTAGAGTTAGCCCATTCAATGAGGAGAGAAACCAATCTCTTATGTGAAAATAATAGTAAACGTGCAAGTGTCATTTCTGATTCTGATGTATCTGAAATAGAATCTAATATTTTCATCATCAAAAGTTTAAAAAAAGATTTGTATTACACAGTTAATACTGATATAGGCACTTGCACTTGTCCTGGAGAATCTAGGGCATTTTGTAAGCACCAGTGTTTTTTTTTTATTTTTATTTATTTTTTTTTTATGGAATAATAAACTTTTGTTGCCCAATTCTCCTCCAGTTACTCCAAAAATATTCCTTGGCAGTGTTAGCTATTGGGAAAATTTTTCCACCTACATCATTTTTTCAAATTTCGCTGAAAATTGAGAAATTAATATCCAGTTACCTTTCGAAAATAATAATAATAATGTACAAGACAATACTTTAAATCATACACCAGCTTATCCTCAAAATATGCTATCAACTCATCAAATATAAGTAAAAGATGAGTTAAACAGAATTACTCATTTGATTGACAGTGGATGTTTAAGTAACTCTGTTGCACTTGCCACCAGGCGCGTCGGCAGGTGGTGGATAGCCGAATGTCCTGTAGGAATGACAGGATAGCCTTGAATATAGAATCAGAGGCCGCGAACCAGCTCCCGTAAACCCTGGTGTTATGCGACCCGTACCTAGGGTTATTTGGCACCGCGGTAATGGTGTCTTAACGGAGCCTCTAGTTGCCGGGCGAACTTCTAGACTAATTTGCCTTGCCCAGTAACTCAGGCAATGCTGGGTGGACTTATATTACCTGAGCGTATTAGTTGTTATCTTGTGGCTGAAAAGACACAAGAAATAACAAACCTTTCTGCATTTGCAGGTGAAGCTTCTGAAGTAGACCTTGCTGAAAAAGACAAGGGAACTCAGAGGCATTCTAGTGAAGGGGCAGCAATGAATCCTTCACAGGAGATAGAAATGACCTCCAAACCATCTTCTTCTGGGGAAAGTCAGGAAGCTATCGCTAGCATGACTGACTTTCTGACCAGATGGGACTGTTTCAGCAAGACCCTATCTGCTGGAAATGTCATACGCAAGAGGAAACGGCAGAGTATATCATTCACGAATGCGAGGCTCTTGCCCTCCCTAGATTAACTTTTTTAAGCATCATCCATACTAGAGAGTTACACCTAGACTCCATTAAAGGGTTATCGGACTTTATTAATAAAGTGGGTGACCCGAGCAACTGGAACTAGGAAACATTGAGTTTGGAATTAATGGTACAAAATGCTGATAAAAGCAGAGGTGCCCAATGACATACAAACCCAACTCGAAGAAGAAGAAGAACTCTGTTGCCAATTTTTTAAATATTTTGAAGAAAATAAAATCTGAATATTTAAAAAGCCTTATTTTAATGTCATATTTAATATTAAGGAGTAAAAGAATTAATGTTCAACCAACAGGAATAGCCAGGCGTAGGTTAGAGATTACAAAATCCTCTAAAAGAATCTCACCTGGCCGTCCTAAAGTAGATAAAAAGAAGACACTTTTAAAACGAAGAAGGAATCTTAGCCAGAATGTCAATATTAACTTGCCGAATGCCAAGTCTTGTGGCAAGAAAATTTAATTCGTATTTTTTCATTCATTTTTTACTTTTAATAAAAAAAATTTGAAATGTGTCAATATTTGTTTCTTATTTATATTTAGTTTTGCATTTTATCATGTTAAACATGGAAGTTTTTATCTTAATTTTATTACGTAGAATTTCTGAAAATTTTATCATGAAATTTTCTCAAGTTTCAGCATTTAAACAATTAAAAAAAGACATTTTAGACACTTTTCAGATGACATACAAAATTATTTTATTCTTAAGGATTTATTCAAATTAAGTAAACAATTGCAACAAAGTTAAGTTACTTTTTTTTATTATTAAATTGTGTGCCACTGTAAATCTACAATTTAGAAGCAAGCTCTTAATAATCACTCATTTTTTAATATTAATAGTGGTAAAAATGTATAATTATATGTGTTTTACTGGTATTTAGGTATCTCAGTAATTATTTTTAAAACTATTAAAAACATCAGAACATAAGAAATGAAATAAGATATTTATGAAAAAAAATTGTCATGATCTTAATGCTAAATATCATTTAATTTTCAGTATATAAAAATGCCTTTTTTCAATACAGAAGTATTTAGTTACTGTGGTATGTTATGACATATTTAACTTGCGGTTAGAAAAACGATGTTCTAATTTTCTATATCCTACACTTGCATTAGACAACTGTTTAATCTCTGAAATGAAATTTCTAAGATTTAAATAAACTTGGCTATATAATAATTATTTAAACAGATCAAGGACTGCTACATATAATATTCTCAAGTTACTTGTAGAAAATTTTTGGAAGAAATAAGTTAACAAATGTTTTGCTACAATTAATATATGCTCAGTTCAAAAAAGTTGTTTTTCTAAAATCAAATAAGTACCAATCATTTGTGCTTATTTTACGCATATTTTAATGTATTTAATATTTTTCAAGCTGCTAAAATTTAGCAGTTTTGAAAATAGTGTATAACTTTTCCTACTAAAAATTTTTTGCCACTGAAACGATTATTGCAAAAATAATTTTAAATGCTGTAAATTTTCTCGCCCTGTTTTAAGTCATGTTAATTTTGCCACAATCAATTTTGTTGGAGAACTTAAATCTTATTTGACATGATATCTTCAACATTGAACAATAGCATTTGATAATCCTTTGTGAGAGGGCTCTCTTGAAATATTTTTTCAATTCTTAATATGAGCTATACTTATTTCGTTAACCTGTTCAATCGCTTAACCTGTATTGTTTTAAAGGCTTATTTGGAATTTTTTACTAATTGATTTAAGTAGATTCAGACTCTAAATTAGCTAATTATTTTAATACAATCATTTATTGTAATTAATTTCATGAGTGAAATGTATAAGATTTTTGGGTCAATGAATTTTTCACTAAGAATACTTAGTCAAAATATTCACAAATATATAGTTTGATTTCATTAATAGAAAACTTTTAGATTACATTTAGAGGTTTGGAATCAAAATATAATTCACACCACTACTTAAAATGAAAAGACTTTTTATAAGTTTACCACTCAAATTAAATTTAATTTAACTTAGAGAGCTTTTATCATTTATTTTGTATTAATTTTTAATAAGGAATATTAAAAGTACGAGTTCTAACAAATATGTGCTGCAAAAAGAAAATTTATCAGAATTTAATATTCAAATCAATATTTTAAAATTTGTTAATAAGAGTTATTTTCAAAATATAATTTATTTAATAATAATAATCATATCATAAGCATACCATAATCATTTATTTGATTCTTATATAATTGTAAAAAATACATTGTTTAAATTCTAATAAGAGTATTAGTATAAAATTAACAAATTTCAATTAAAAACTGTTTATTGCAATAATACACATGATATTTCTGCTAAAGAGAATGCATATTGTCTTTAGTGCTACAAACTTACAAGTTAAAAAAATTTAGTGTTATAGAATGAATATTCTTTTTTATAAATAAGAGAAGAATTTATACTATATTCCACAATTTAATAAGCATAATTTGTAAATGAAAATTTTTATCCTATCAGAAAAGACTCTGAATACAACTCTGGTTCAAATTATATAGTAAAGGAAATTTTTAATTTCTGTAATCCAATGAATAAAAAAAATTCTTTTAAATTCAAAACATTTAATAAATATGGATATTTTATAAGTCAAATTCAGATCAAATGTGATCACATATGGTAGACGTCAATCTCTTCTTTTTTTTATGTTTTCTTATTTGTGTAAAATAACATAATGGAATAAATTATTCTTAAAGGAACAATCGAACACTATCAAATTGCATGCATTTTTTATGCATCATAATGTACAAACTTAACTGTAAATAATTAATCTATAGATCTTTTCAAAGTAATTTTTCTGGCATTAATTTTTAAATAAATAAATTAATTAAAACGAATTTTAATAATTTTACTTATATTATAAAGTTTTTTTTAATTTCAATTTCTAATATTACTTTAATTTTTTAATTTGTCAGTACAAGATTAATTTTGAACAGCTTTTTATATTAATCCTTCCTTCTACACTATACACAATAGAGAAATAATTGGGAAATAATTAGTTAGGAAAATACAGAAATAAATTTTACGAAAATAAAAATACTAAAAAAAATTTCATCACTCAACTCATTCGATTGCAAAATTTTAAGGAGTTTAAATGATAGAACTGAATATTATGACTAATATTCTTCACTATTCATGGGGAGGGGGATAGTAATTATTTAAATATTTTTAGGCAATTCTGTTGCTTCAAATATAGAAATTACATCTGGTAAATATTGCAATGACTTAATTTTTAATTTCATTTGTCATTTCTGGTGTAATGAAAATGATACTATTGTTTAAACAATTAAAATAATTATGTTAGAAAATTTTCATTTCTGTACAAATTAAAAATCATCAGTATAATGACTCGTATTTTGTGAATTAATTTTATTCTTTGTTCAAAATTTAACGTTTTCTTATTAAATAGTTCTTAAGCTTTATACATGGTTAGAATCTCAATTCTTCATTCATAGGTTAAGAAACACGTTTAATACGTATTGTTCAAGATAAACATGTTTACATAATATTAATTACTCTTAAATTGCAATCATTTATTAAATTAGTGTTATCCTAATGATGGAAAGAACATGTATTTTATTTTATTTATTTATTTTGCAATGTGATGATTTAAAAATATCTGAAATTATATTTGAACGATCCCTGAATGTATAGATATATTTTAGAATATATTAATATATTTTCAGTAACAGCATCATTCCTTCCGCGGATATTTTAAGCTAAATTTATTTTTGAACGTGTAAAAGAAAAAATCCTGTTAGGCAGTGATATATAAGTGGAATGTTGTGCAAATGTCAATTTTTTTAATAGAATGAAATTTAGTTCACTATATTTTTAGAATAAAGTTCATATATCCCTATACATTATCCCGTCCATTAAACAGTGCAGAGCCAAATATGATTTTATCGGGAGCGTAACTTTATTTTGTCACTAATATAAGGGAAAACCTATAAAATTCCAAGTTGAAGATTAGAAAGATGGACATGCTAAGACTAAAAATGAAACATTCCTTTTCTTGTTGAGAGAGTGGATGGGATCGAACCTATGACTCCATGTTCTGAAAAAAAAAATGTTCTCACCACCCAATTATGATGGTGAACCCTTTCGAAGATACTTTGATATCACGTTGATAATAGCCACATAGATGACATGTGTTTAAAGGCTCTTCAAGTATATATTGCATATTTGGACAATGTTAATAATGTAAAAATAAACTTATACTCTTAGACAGAGACTTTTTTCATCATATTAAATTTTTCTAATTTTAAAATACCTAATTTCACTCTTATGTGTTTCTAAGAACTATATATATATATATATATATATATATATATATATATATATATATATATATATATATATATTCACAGTGCAATTCTATCTGATTTCGCATCGCTATTTATAATACACGTGATTCATAAACTTCTTTCATTTACTCTAAATATAACATGCAATGACTATATTCCAATTTCACTGTTAAATAAATTATGTCAGAATAATAAATTAATCAATTATCATAATAACTTAAATACGTTCATAATTTAATTAATTCATAATTAAGTATCTTATGAGAAAAGCATTTTATTTGCACTTGTTAAAAGGATTTTTTTTCAATTGTAATATTCTCAATTTTAAATGGTGAGATTTTTTCAGTGATCTCCATCCGAAAAATTACAAAAACTATTTCATTCAGTTTTTAATGAAATCAATGCGTTCAAATAACTCTTGAGAAATTATGATCTAAAAATTAATACGTTCAGCCTATATATTTTAATATTGACGGTACGGCAGTATAATATTTGAATACTGCTAAATTCAAAATGCTTTAAATGCATTTTAATTTTTTCATGTTAACAGAATCATATAACATGCTTAATAAACTGTGATAAGTGATCAGTTAAAAATTCTATGTATTATTTGCTTAATTAGTTTTCCTCGATAATTAAAATACAACATATGCACTAATATTAATTGTAAAATATTTTATTAATATCAAAGTTTGTAGGTTTTCTATCTAACATTGATTAAGAATAATGGACTTCAGGCTCTTATCCAGAAATTCTTACATTTTTTATACACATGTTGTTTTTAAATTATATCTATGTGATCACAAAACACTTTCACTTTCTTTTTCATGATTTTAAGCTATATAAATTCAATGTTTTTTTGAACAACTTTATTTATAGGACTATCATTTTCCAGTAAAATTATGGAAAATACTGAAAAGTTTTCCAAAAAAGGATGCATTTTGATTACACGTTAGTTTTGGTAAGAAAACAAACGATCAGAATCAAACGCAAAAGAAAGCTTAAAAAAAGCGCTCGGAGACTTATAAGAAACTCCCATAAATACGTCATTAACTCCCCTTATCTTCGTCACATAGAAAGGCGGAGTAAATGGCAAAATGTCCTTCACTCCGCCTCTGTATTTGACGTCATGTCCAATCAATATGAGGACGATAGCAAGCTTGTTATGGTGCAACCGCACCATAACAAGCTTGCTATCGTCCTCTTGGCATCATGTTTGGCAAGGAATTTGGCGTAGATTAGGAGCAGATCTGCTTGCGGAAATATCCCCAATCTCAAAAGCAATCTCGAATACATAAGAAACAAATCTATCATATAAAGAATGATCGCAAAAAATAATAAATCTTTTACAACTTAAAAGAACTGAAAATGGAAAAATAGAAATAAAGAAAAGAATCACTATTTGTTACAGTGAAACAATATTAATTTTGATCAAATAACACAACTTTCAGTTTATTTTCATAGTTTCATTAAATATATATTTGTGAGAAACATTGGCTTCCCAACAATCTTAGCGACATATCTCGCCATACATACACCGATATAAAAATATCTAGGGACTAAATTTTTCAATACTACATTTTTTACAATTTTAATGTTCATATATTATGCTTTTCACTGCTTTTATGAATGCTTATTGTAGAAAATAAAAATTCACTTTGTTTAAAAATTATTTACAGATACCAAATTTTACTTCACTTCGCTTCATATATATGCGAAAAAAGAATCTCTAAAACGAAATATGATTGGCTGAGTTTATTCCCTCAAAATTCCCAATATTCCCCAAAATTACCGGTTTTTTCCCAAAATTCCCAGGAATTTTACATTTTATTTATTACATACATATATTTTCAGACTTCTATGCTTGATTCTTGAGATCCGCTTGTAAGTCTACGTCGATAATAGGATAAATAGCACAATGACAGATGTACAACCACAGAAGAATAACGAAGAAAACACCCATGGCCACGGTGGGAATCGAACCCACACTCCTACGCTCTCAAGCGATTAGCGGAGTGATACTTTGACCACTCAGCCACGGAGCGCCCGGAATTTTACATCTCTAGGTGCAAACAATTTTATATTCAAAAAGAAGTCAACGGCAATCAGCTGGACACCTCGTCGCTACAACTTGGACGAATGAGAGAAAAATTGTTTTCATGTAAAAAAGCACACACCAAATAAATGATTATTTAAGTTACCTTCTCTTTAAAAAATATATTAATATTAAAATACTTATTTCATATTTTTTATCAATCATAAATAATTTGTATTTCAATAAAGAAATATTTGAAGGCTCGTTATTTCCCTTATTGATTAAATTAACTTAGAGATAAATACTTGAATATTATAAATTACTTTTTTTATAACTAAATGCTATCATTTTTTAATGATTAAAATTATGAAAAACGTCAATTCTCTTTTTATTTATTTACTAATATTCAAGCAGGCAAATTTTCTGACTCATGATATTCCCCATAATTTTACCTCTGCATGTAAATTCTTGCTATTCGGTTATAATTTTTCTCTTTAAAATGAAAATGAAATATTTCCTTAATTATATTGTTTTATATAAAAAATATAATACTTAAGGTAAATTGTATTATATAAACTTAATTTGTATTATACATACAAATTAAATTGTATTATATAAACAATAAAGAGTAAAGATATTTTTCAATGGAATAAAGTTATTTCAATAATAGAAAAACATAACTTCAATATCCATTATTTACATACATAATAGGAAATTTTTCTAAATAATATAATTATTTATGCTAAACAAAAAATTTGCAGATAAAACAATAAAAATGCAAGAAAACTTGTTAGGAAATTGAATTTTATAAATTTTAATTAGAAGATGAATGTAATATTTATGAGTAAGAATTATTCAGAAAAAATATTTTCTAAAGAAATATAAATACGCTGTTTAATTTTAGCGCAAAATTAAAATATTTATTTTTTTGTTTAACATAATTAGATAATATTTACTCAATATCAAAGTAAGGGAAAATGTTCTTAAACAAATAAAAAAAAATTTTATATTTAAAAACATTCGTTTTATAAACAGGTATATTAATTATTTTATGTGAAATTTACTTAAATATAGATGCCTAACACCATGAACTTATTTGAATTCAGGTTAATTTTTATAGATAAAGTACTGAATATTCAAATATTTTTATCAAATATATGAAATCAATTGTACCTGTAAAAATATCATTAAATTAAGATAGATAATATATATATATATATATATATATATATATATATATATATATATATATATATATATATATATATATATATATAAATTTCTTGGAAGTTTAGATCACAATCAGTAAAAAGTATATGTATTAAAAACATATAATACCATCCAAATTATAAAAGTTATGGTACAGATTCCGTATAATTCAGGATGCCAAATTCTGAGTTCGGTGATTTTTTGGCCGATTTTTTATGTATCTGGCAACCTTATTTTCCTTACGTCATAGGTATCGAGACATATAAAAATTATGCAGAAAATTCTATTTCAGCAACCCAAGTATTTACGTCATTGCGCATGTCACAATACGTCATTTTGGCAACATTTCTTTGTCACCAAAAAAATTCAGAATTCGAAATCCTGGATTATACGGCATCTTTGCCAAAGTTTGAAAACATTACTTGAAATTAATTTTCAAATTTATTTGGTATTTTAATTTTCTGTGGAGTGCTTATAGAATCAAGCATATAAAAAGGAAGAACATAATAATTTTCAATATGCACACAATACACAGAATTGGATATTAAATAAATTTTAATTATTTGCATTGAAGTATGCTTAATTTTTCTACAAATATTTCTGTAATGTCGTAGCAGTAGAATTAGTGTTAGAATACGCATAGATTTTATTACACTACTGATGAAGATTGCTATAGTTATAACATTTAATAATAAAATTTTGTTTTTAATTTTATTTGAATTAATAAGCAACCAATGTTTGCCAATTGGCCTTAAGTAATTTTTGAGAAGTTTCATTAACCATAATTATTATTGTGTTAAGATATACTATTATGCATTATGATCAAAAATTTATCTGCCATATTTATCTCTTACATTTTTAATATATCTTAAAATAGAAGAAATTTAAAAATGAGATTAACAATTGTCAGTTATGAAAGTTAACATTTTATTTTATACAAACAAACACGTTACATATAAGAAAATTAATTAATTTAGTTATCAGTAAATTTGATAATAACAAATTACAGATTTTATTGAAATTTGTGCAATTTAAAAATTTACATAAATTATAACACTGGAAAAATTGCAAAATATAGATTTAAATATTAATATGCGACATGATCTCAAGATTACTCCAAATTTGCTAATCAACAGAAATTTATTGCTGCCATAATTTGCTTATTAATACAGAAAGTAATTCTTCCTAGGGTAAAATTAGTTAGTTACATTTTTTTTCCAAAGTATATTTTTGGAGCTCTATGCTAAAGTGCTTTTATCTTGCATTGAAAATATAACATTAGTTAATAAATTTTTATAAATTGATACTAGATTTTGTATGAAACTTGATACAATATTCTCTCATTGATAGAGTTTTCACCTTTCAAGAAGGAAAGCATGGCAGAATTTATTCACTTACTTCTAATAGTAGAATCGGTATACCATCAATTGCATTTATATGCTCGATTTATGAAGTTGATTGACAAACGATACTATGGGAGTTAATATAAACTCTTTGTCAGTGAATTGATTGGAATCTCAGGGAAAGCTGATGTTGAAAAAAATCGAATATGATCTTCAGTGCCGAGTTTCCATCTCTCTTAAAGGTTAAAACCTTTTATATCGTTTCATAAAATCCATGATGCATACGATTTTATTGGAAGGATTTACGGATAGTTCAAACAACCAAGAGAAGGATACCTCTCCAATACCATTTCTTTGGCGAAGAGCTCTCGTATCTGCTTGCATTGGGGGCATTGAAGTAATAAGTGATCTATAGTTTCGATCGCTCCACATGTGCATTTGTCTGTATTACATAATTTAAATCAGGCAAGTAACGCATTTGTTGGAATTGACCTAGTTCTAATCTTAGAAATCCACACATCTTCCATGCGAGATTTTGGAAGGAGACGATGCTAGTTCTTTATAGACAGCAGGTGGTTGGTTGGTTGGTTGGGTTTTATGGCGGAAGGTCCAAAAACATACATGCTGCGCCAAGAATAAAGTTTTGAAGCAGATATTTAATTAATTTTTTTAAATTTTATTTATTTATTCTTATTATTTCATTTTAATTATTTAATTTTTCTGGAAACCCAAGCAACATTAAAACTTTAAAAAACAAAAATAAGTGTATATATATTACATTACAATCAAATTATAAAATAAAAAGAAAAATCAAAATTATATATAATTTTTTAAAATTGAAAAAACGCAAATTAAATATAATGTAAAAAACCTATTGCCTTCAAAAAGGCAAATAGGTTCCTGTGGGGTGGTTCCACAATCAAATCAAATAAGGTTAAAATATCCCAGTTAAAAAAGAGTAAACGATATTGGTTAAAATATGAGCATGAAATTAAAATATGATAAAGAGTTATTGGTTCATCACACGTTTCACACCAAGGATTTAATTCGTTTACAAACAAATGTCTAAGTGTGAAACGTGTGTGTCCGATACGAAGGCGGGTTAATCTTACATCAGCACTTCGTATCGGTAAAACTGTTAATGAGGTGATGTGCGGAAATATGGCATGCAATTTACTATTAACCTGCATGTTCCATGACTCCTGCCAAAGAGAATAGATTAATATTTTAACATTCCTTCTCACGTCAGACAAAGGAACTGATGGAAGACATGGGCCAGATGCAGATTTAGCAGCTGCATCCACCCTTTCATTGCCATCGAGACCTACATGTTGGGATCCAGCAGAAAATAATGTCATATCCATTGCCAGCAAGGGAATCTAATGCTCAGAAAATTCTAGGCACAACAGGATGACAGTCAAAACTACTGTTCCGCAAAGCCTTCAACACACTCCCCCTCAGGGGGCTTACCTTCAATAGGTAAACATGGGTGTCACAATTCCGAGGTACCCCCCCACTGATTTGTCCTCTACTTTAATTTCTTCTCTCCTCTACTATTCTGCTTTTTCTTCCTCTTCTCCCTCAGTGTGGTTGCCTCGTAAGGGTTGAGGGCTCCCCTTGAGTAGCTTTCGCCGCTCTGTTGCTATTAGCTACTCTTGGGGACTAAATCACCCACGTGTTTGCTGTGCGTGGAGACCCGTGTCCCTGGAAAGGAGGGTCCTGGTAATTGAGGCCCCAGATACCAACACATTACTTTGGCCTCTGCTTCAGGTAAACGGGAGGTGTGTTGTGGTCCTCAGCACATCAATCGGCTTTATGGATCAAGCGATCGGTACATCTACTGGGTGACTCGTTAAGTGTGGAGAACACTTCAGGGATGTACTGTGAGCGTATAGGACTTGGCTAGCACTGGTGCAGCTAGTCTGCATCCCCTTTTTGGACTCGGTGGTGCGGTCAGGTCCCGAAATTTTATTATCAAAAGAATGGAAAATATAAACTTTTCTTTTCTCCCACGGGAGCAACTAATGTCTGAAATTAATGCAAAATTTTTTGTTATTAAAAGGAAGGAGGATAATTTTGAAAAAGTATCTCCTTTCCTTATACACAAAGGAATATCGGGAGTTATAGGGGAAGGGAAAAGTATAAGGAAATTACGCTCAGGAGATTTAATGGTAGAGGTTGCGTCAAGCACCCAAGCTGCTGCAATTATTAAGATGCTCATGCTTGCACACCTTGAGGTGGCAGTCACCCCTCACGGAAATTTGAATTTTTCTTCTGGAGTGATCTCCGCTGAGGATCTGTTGAATACGCCGACGGAGGAGATCCTTGAAAATCTAAAGGATCAAAAGGTCTGTGTTGTTAAGAGTATAACCGTCAGATGAGATGGAAAGCTTATACCTACAAAGCACCTCATTCTGACGTTCGCAACACCAGACCTTCCACAATCAATAAAAGCAGTTTATATGAACTTACCCGTATGGCCATATATTCCTAATCCCCTTCGTTGTTTCACTGCCAACGTTTTGGACATTCGAAGACGGCATGCAGAGGTAAACTGACCTGCGCACGCTGCTCAGAAGTCGGTCATGAAAGCGCTAACTGCACTGCAAAGGAGAGGTGTGTCAACTGCAAAGGTGACCATCCCTCCTATTCTCGAATTTGTCCAACTTGGCTATTGGAAAAAGAGATCACAACCATAAAAGTTAAAACAAAATGTTCGTATCCTGAGGCGAGACGTCAGGTTCAATCTCGAACTCCTCAACAAGGTATTAGTTATGCAGCAGCTGCTAAGAAAATTAACATCTCCTGCAGCACACAAAATGACTACTACTCACTTCCTTTACAAAAATTACCCACAAAATCTGAATTAAAGCCAAAATCACGATTATCAACGAACAGAACAGCTCCTAATGCTAAATCAAAAGCCATGAAGGCTTTAAAATTAAAATCTTCTAAGGAGGGCTCACAAAGACCCTCCCTATCCAACCGTAAAGCCTTGTCCCTGGAGGCTGACACTGTTTATCTACATCCCTCCGACGAAGATCTGTCACTCGAGGAGATGTCAGATGACATGCCTTCCAGCTCTGGGAAAGGAGCTTTTCAAATTGAACAATAACTTCCTTTGTTTCTTGGAACTGCCATGGTTTGCGCTCTCATCATGATGACATCAAGTCTATAAATTCAGCCTACAACCCCGCATGTATTGCACTTCAGGAAACATTCCTGAAGTTCAGCAATAACTTTTCCATGCGTGGGTTTAAAAGCTTTAGAAAGGACTGTGGTGACGATGGTGCAGTGTCTGGTGGTGTTTGTATATTAACATCTAATACTTTTCCTAGCACTGCCCATCTATTGAATACTACTCTACAGGCAATTACTGTAAGAATTTATACTTCATGCTTATTAACAGTCTGTAGTTTATATTTACCACCACATGATGTCATCCGCCAATAGGAACTCGATGCATTAATAGATCAGCTGCCAACACCATTTCTACTGTTAGGTGACTTTAACGGCCACAGTTCTTGGTGGGGAAGTGATGATACTAATTCTCGCGGTCGGCAGATAGAGCGGTTAATTTCAGACAACAGTCTCTGTCTGCTTAATACCGACGAGAAGACTTATTCCCATGTACCCACAAGAACATTTCATTCTCTAGATCTAGCCATTTGTTCACCATCTCTTCTGCCATTGTTAAATTTAACAGTAGGAAATGATCTTTACAACAGTGATCATTTTCCTCTCGTCATCTCCCAGGCTGGAGGTAGTAGTGTAGAACAACGTCTACCTACTTACGTGTACAGTCGGGCAGATTGGACGCTATTTACACAATTGGCAGTTATTGATAACGAAATGGTTATGATCGAAAATACTTATGAAGCCGTATGTAAAGTCACCGAAACAATTACTAATGCAGCTGATGCATCAATACCTAAGAGTTCCGCTATACCACGCAGGCGTTGCAAACCTTGGTGGAATGATGAAAGTCAAAACACCTATAAGAAACGGAGGAAGTTATGGGGGTTATTTAGAAGATACCCCACAACGGAGAATCTTATCACCTTTAAGAGAACAAAAGCAATAGCTCGTAGAACTCGTCGTCGAAGTCAGAAGGAATCCTGGTCTCGCTATGTATCCTCTATTACATCTTCCACATCCAGTAAACAGTTGTGGAGAAGAGTGAAAGCAGCCAATGGATTATATAAGGAATTCTCTATTCCCATCTTAAAATCCGGAGCTGATGTACGCTCTTCTCCTAAGGACATCACTAACGTCCTTGGGGAAACCTTTGCTAGCGTCTCAAGCAACGACTCTTACTGTCATTCGTTCTTGAGGACAAAGAGTCGTGCTGAGCGAACACAAATTCGTTTCAACCATAGACAAGCTTTGCATTACAACTGTGAATTTCGGATGTTGGAATTGAAGAGAGCATTACAGCAGGCGAATAATACCAGTCCAGGACCTGATGGAATCAGCTATGAAATGCTTCGTCATTTAAGTCCAGATTCTCTGTTGCACTTGTTGTTATTGTTCAATAGGATCTGGACTGAAAACAAATTTCCATCATTTTGGAGCGAAGCAATAGTGATTCCGATCCTTAAGGCCGGTAATGATCCTTCTGTTCCTTCACACTAACGACCAATAGCTCTGACGAGTTGCTTATGTAAGACTCTCGAACGTATGGTCAACGCCCGTCTCGTATATGACCTAGAAACAAATAAATGAATTCCTATCAATCAGAGTGGCTTCCGTAAAGGACTCTTGATAATATCATATATTTGGAAACGCTGATCCGCAACGCCTTTGTGCGGAGGAATCATCTCGTTACCATTTTCTTCGACATAGAGAAGGCATATGACCGTACATGGCAATATGGAATTCTCCGTTCACTATATGATTTTGGCTTTCGGGGTAATCTTCCGATATTCCTGAAGAATTTCTTACGCTCCCGTGTTTTTAAAATACGTATTGGAACATGTCTTTCCAATACTTTTATCCAAGCCGAGGGTGTACCCCAAGGCTTTATTTTAAGTGTCACCCTTTTTAACTTATACATCAGTAGCATTTTACATCAGTTACCACCATCAGTAAATGGTACACTTTATGTTGAGGACCTGCAAATATCATGTCAGGTTTCGAATATGCTATTAATTGAGAGGCAACTGCAAACTGCAGTTAACAAGCTTGCTGCATGGTGTGCCGAGAATGGCCATACTTTATCTCCTAGCAAGAGTAGATGTGTCCTCTTCTGTAAAAAGACTAGCCTACACAATGATCCAGTTATCAATATCAACAACACTCCAATACAAGTAGTCAATGAAATTAAATTCTTAGGTATTATCTTTGACCGAAAATTAACCTTTCTTCCGCATGTTTTATATTTGCGGAAGAAGTGTGAGCGATTAATATCCTTAAGGTGTTATCAAAAACATCTTGGGGTGCAGATCGCACATCACTACTCCGAATTTATCAGTCATTGATTCTATCCCGCATTGACTACGGAAGTGTTGTTTATGGATCAGCTAGATCTTCCGTTTTACGAAGACTGGACACGGTTCATCTATCTGCTTTGAGGATATGCTTTGGGGCATTCCGCACATACCCCGTCCAGAGTCTATACGTGGTTTGCCATCAATTACCGTTAGACCTGAGACGTATGCAGCAGTCTCTCAGTTATTATGCTAAAATCATGTCGACCCCTGATCATCCGTTACATTCTATGTTTCCTAATGCCTCTTTGAAACGACAATATGCTGCTCGTATATTGAGCATCGCACCTTTTCTCACAAGAGCCAAATCACATCTCTGGCTCACAGACCTATGTGATGTTCGGATAGAGTCAATTAATCAATTTCTCTATCCACCTTGGTATGAACCAACAAATACCTTTATAAATACCTTTGCTGATTTCAGAAAATCCGACACAACACCTATTGTTTTTCAGCAGCTATTCTATTCTCATAGCTGTCAGAACCAATCATACAAACCTGTATTCACGGATGGATCTAAAACCGCAGGACATGTGGGCTGTGGAGTTTTTATCAACAATATGTTTATTAGCTACAGCCTTCATTCGTCCTGCTCCAACTATACTGCTGAAGCAACAGCAATCTACTACGCGCTTCAGCACGTGAATACAGATGATTGTCATGAATTTTGTATATATACTGACAGCATGAGTATTATTGAAGCCTTGAAAAACAATAGAGTTACTTGTCATCCTGTTGTGTCGAGAATTTTCAAAGCATTGGATTCCCTTGCTGGCAAGGAAAAAGAAATTGTATTTTGTTGGACACCAAGCCACATGGGTCTTGAAGGAAATGCGAGAGCTGATGCATCTGCAAAGACTGCATCGGATCCAATTTTACCATCGGTTCCTCTCTCAGATGTGAGAAAGGCTATAAAAAGTTTTATATAATGTCTTTGGCAAGAATCATGGAACTTGCAGGTCGTTAACAAATTACATACCATTTTCTCATCCCTCACCTCATTATCAATTTTACTGCTACGAAGTGCAGATGTTAGATTGGCTCGCCTTCGTATCGGACACACGCGTTTCACACACAGACATTTGTTTCTAAGTGAACTAAACCCATGGTGTGAAGCGTGTGATGAACCATACACTGTTCAACATATTTTAATTTCATGTCATGATTTTAACCAGAAACATTTACACTTTTTTAATACTAATTTATTAATTTTATCTGATTTAACAAGGGATCCAACCCATAGAAACCTATTCGCTTTCTTGAGGGCGGTTTTTTACATTTTATTTAATTTATTTTTAAAATTATATATTTGATTTTTCCCTGTTTTATAATTAGATTTTAAAGTAATATATAAATTAATTTTTGTTTTTTAAATTTTTAATGTTGCTTGGTTTAAAAAAAAAGAAAGAAAAATAAATTAAAATAAAGCTTTAAAAACCTTACTCTTGGCGCAGTTTGTCCATTTTTGGACCTGGCGCCATAAAACCCAACCAACCAACCAATCTTCAACACAGTCAAACTGTCAGTGTACACACAGTATTTACGAGTTTCATATTTATTCATCTGCTGAAGAGCTTGATAAATCGCTGTTGTCTCAGCAGAGAAGATGGAGCAGGACGAATGGAGGCTGTAGTTAAGAGTTTTGTTTTCAGTAACTATAGCACAACAAACATGTTCTGTAGATTTTGATCCATCGGTGAAAATTAGTGTGTACGTGGTATACTGACAGCGATGTGAGGCATATAGCTGCTGGAAAACAGTAGCTGTCGTGTCTGATTTTATATAATGAACAATACATTGATGGTTTTAATCTGTGGATCATACCAAGGTGGATGTTAAGGAAGGTCCATTTTGTCAAAACGGACATCACATAGGTCTGAATATAATAAACTGGACTTTGTCCTAGTGAGAAAAGGTGGAATGCTGAATGACCGTGCGTCATACAGCCTAATTTATGCAGGAGTAGTAGTCATGGATCGTAATGGATGATGAGGGTCAGACATAATTTTTGCATAGTAATTGAGAGACAGCTGCATTCGTCTCAGGTTTAAAGGCAGTTGTTCGCAAATCGCATATACACTCTTGATGGGTGATGTGCGAAATGCGCCTGAACATATTCTCAAAGCAGAGTGATGTATGGTACCGAATCTGCATAGAACGGAAGACCTAGCAGATCCATACATAGCACACCCATACTCAATACGAAATGAAATTAATGACTGGTAGACACGAAGTAGTGCCGTGCGATCAGCATCCCAAGATGTATTAGAAAGCCCCTTGAGGATGTTAAGCGATCGCTTGGACTTCTTCCGCAAATGAAGAACATGCGGAAGGAAATTTAATTTTCGGTCAAAAATTATTGCGAGAAATTTTATCTCGTTGACAACAGGGAAGGGTGTATTGTTTATGCAGAGAGTAGGAACATTATGCATGCCAGTCTTCTTGCAGAAATGGACACAATTACATTTGCTATGAAACAATGTGTGGCCATTCTCAGCATATCATGCAGCAAGTTTGTTAACAGTTGTTTGTAATTGTCTCTCAATTAAACGCATGTTAGTGCCCTCACATGATATTTGCAGGTCATCAACATATAGCGTACCATATACAGGAGGTGAAATTTGATGGAGAATGTAATTTATGTACAAGGACACTTAAAATAGAGTCTTAGGGTACACCCTCGGCTTGGATAAAAATATTGGAAAAAACTGTTCCAATACGTATTTTAAAAACACGGGAGCGTAAGAAATTATGCAGGAATATCGGAAGATTAAGTTGAAGAAACAGAAGGATCCTTACAAGCCTTAAGGATCGGAATCACTATTGCTTCGCTCCAAAGTGATGGAAATTTTTTCAGTCCAGATCCTATTGAACAAAAACAGCAAGTTCAAAAGGGAATCGGGACTTAAATGACGAAGCATTTGACAGCTGATTCCATCAGGTCCTGGACAGGTATTGTTGGCCTGCTGTAATGCTTTTTTCAATTCCAACATCCTAAATTCAAAGTTGTAAGGCAAAGCTTGTCCATGGTTGAAACGAATTATGTTCGCTCAGCACGACTCTTGGTCCTCAAGAAGGAAGGACTATAAGAGTCGTTGCTTGAGACGCTAGCAAAGGTTTCACCAAGGACGTTAGCGATATTCTTAGGATAAGAGTATACAGCAGCTCTGTATTTCAAAATAGGAACGGAAAATTCTCTATATATTCCATTGGCTGCTTTCACTTGTCTCCACAACTGTTTACTGGATATGGAAGATGTTATTAATAATATATAGCGAGACATGGATTCTTTCTAAATTCAACGACGAGTTCTGCGAGCTAATGCTTTTGCTCTCTTAATGGCCAAAAGATTCTCCATTGAAGGGTATCTTCTAAATAACCCCTTTAACTTTTTCTGTTTCTTGTAGGTTTTTTGACATTCATCATTCCATCAAGGTTTGCAATGCCTGTGTGCTATAGGGGAACTCTTAGGTACTGATGCATCAGCTGCATTAATAACTGTTTCGGTGACTTTACATACGGCGTCATCAATATCATTGATCCTAATCATTTAATTATCAACAACTGCCAATTTTGTAAACAGCGTACAATCAGCCCGACTGTACACGTAACTTACGTGACTTAAGTAGGTAAACGTTGTCCTACACTACTACCTCTAGTCTGGGAGATGACGAGAGGAAAATGATCGCTATTGTGCAGATCATTTCCTACAGTTAAATTTAACAATGGCAGAAGAGATGGTGAACAAATGGCCAGATCAAAAGAATGAAATGTTCTTTTAGGTAAATGGAAATATGTTTTCTCATCGGTATGAAGCTGAAAGGGACTGTTTTCTGAAATAAACCGCTCTATCTGCCGACCGCGAGAATTAGTATCTTAACTTCCCCACAAAGAACTATGATCGTTAAAGTCACCTAACATTAGAAATGTTGTTGGCAGCTGATCTATTAATGGATCGAGTTTCTCTTGGCGGATGACATCATGTGGTGACAAATACAAGCTAGAGACTGTCAACAAACATGCTGTATGAATTCGTTCAGCTACAGACTGTAGTGTAGTATTTAAAGGTTGGTCAGTGGTGTGATGTATATTGGGTGTTAAAATACAAACACCTCTAGACACTACACCACTGTCACCACAGTCTTTTCTAAAGCTTTAAAACCCACAAATAGAAAAGTTATTGCTGGACTTCAGGAATGTTTCCTGAAGTGTAACACATGCGGGGTTGTAGGCTGAAATTATAGACTTGATGTCATCATGATGAGAACGCAAAGCATGGCAGTTCCAAGAAACAAAGGAAATTATTGCTTATTTTGAAAAGCTTCTTTCCCGGAGCTGGAAAGCATGTCAACTTGCATCTCCTCGAACGATAAGTATTTGTCCGAGGGGTGTAGATAAGCAGCGTCAGCCTCCAGGGACAAGGCTTTATGGGTGGATATGGAGGGTCTAGAAGAACCCTCCCTAGAAGATTTTAACTTATAAGCCTTGAAGGCTTTTGACTTTGGCGAAGGAGCCTTTTTCTTTGTAATTGATGTTGATACAGATTTTGGCTTCAATGTTGATAATAGGGGTAATCTAGTCAAATGAAGTAAAATAGTCTCAGTCTGAGTACTGGTAGATTTGATGACTTTCTTTGCTGCGGTTGCATAGCTATCCTCAGATTTAGGATATCGAGGGGCAACTTGCCACCTAGCCTCAGGGTACGAACAGTTATTGTTACTTTTATAGTGGTGATTTCTTTTACAAGTACCTATTGAGGACAATTTCGAGAATAGGAGGGATGTTCGGCCTGACAGTTGACACATATCTCCTTCACTGTGCAGTTCGAGTTATCGTGGTCAACTGCTGCGCATTGTGCGCAAGTCAGTTTGCCCCTGCAAGCATTCTGCGAATGTCCAAAACGTTGGCACTTGAAACATCGCAAAGGATTAGGGATATATAGCCTGACGGAGAGATTCAGATAAGCAGCTTTTATATTCTGCGGAAGGTCTGGGGACGCAAAGGTCAGAATAAGATGTTTAGTGTCTATATACATTCCATGTCTTCTGACTCTTATACGTTCAACAACACAGACCTTCTGATCCTGCAGATTTTCTAGAATTTCGTCCGTCGGAGTTTTCTCCAAATCCCTTGCGGAAATAACACCACGTGAGAAATTGAGGCTACCATGAGGCAAGATGGATACCTCTAGGTTAGCCAGCATCCGCATATTGCTGATGGTTATAGCTTGAGTGGAATTTGCAATTTCCACCAGTCATAAGTCACCAGATCAAATTTTTTTAATATTTCGTACTTCCCCGACAATTTCCGATATTCCTTCTGAATTAAAAACGGGGACACATTTTTAAACGTTCCCTCCTTTCTTTTGATTATAAAGAACTAATTGTCTTAATTTAGCAAAAGTTGCTCCCGTGGGAAGAAAGAATTTTTTTTAATTTTCTATAAATAATTTTAAAATTTCGGGACCTGACTGCACAACCCACCACCGAGTCCAACAAGGGGATGCAGACCAGCTGCACCAGAGCTAGCCAGGTCCTATAAGCTCACAGTACATCTCTGAGGTGGCCTCCACCCTTAACGAGTCATCCAATAGATGTACCGATCGCTTGATCCATAAAGCGGATTGATGTGCTGAGGACCACAACACACCTCCCGTTTACCTGAAACAGAAGCCAAAGTAATGTTTTGGTCTCTGAGGGCCTCAATTACCAGGACCCTCCTTTCCAGGAACACGGGTCTCCACGTACGGCAAACACATGGGTGATTTAGTCCCCAAGAATAGCTAATAGCAACAGAGCGGCGAAAGCTACTCAATGGGAGCCCTCAACCTTTTACGAGGCAACCACACGGGGAAAGGAACGAAAAGCAGAATGAGGAGAGAAGAAAATAAAGAGGAGGGCAGATCACTGGGGTACCTCGGGATTGTGACACCCGTGTTTACCTAAAAAAGAAAACCCCCTGAGGGGTAGATAGCAGGTGAGCAAAACTGTTAACATACTTACTGTTCAGCCATTCCTTTAGATAAGAGTTCTTAAAATGAATCCATGCATAACGTGCGAGATTATGCAGGGAAATTGATTTGTCAATATACTGTCTGTGGAGTGCAGATTTCGTAATACAGTCAGCTCTTTCTTTGTCGTCTATTCCAGAATGCCCTGGAACCCATACAAAATGAATTAAATTGCAAATTGGCATTATATCGAAGATTGCTGATCTAATTAACTGTATTACTGTAGGAGTTTCCTTAGAGATGTGTAATAGAGCTGAGATACAGGAAAATTTATCAGATAGTATCACATAGTTGTGAGCTTTCGTACAGACTTTTTTCAGTGCTAGTAAAATAGCTAGGCATCCGGCAGTGAAAATTATATTTTCGGATGCAACTTTTCCAGAAAAGAAATAATTTTGGGTGTAATTAAAGACCAAGACTAGATCAAGACAAGATCTGATAAACCAAGGGGATGCAATCTGACATTTTCTTTGAAGAATCTGTAAAAATTAAAATGTTTCGTCCAAGTTGTATGATAGTAGTTATTGAAAATTTTTGTTATAATCTTACTAGGAATGTTCTTAGATTGAAATGGGAAATCTGTCAGTGAAAACAATACGTTGGAAAATTCCATAGTCTGAAATCTTGGTGACTTCATTATGTTTATTTCATTAATTCTCTGAGAACTAAGCCAATTTCTGGCACGAAAAACAAGAGTTGTTGATATGATTGAATGATAATTAGTTCCACAATTTAGCACAAGAAGACTGAATCTAAACTAATATTTCGAATATACATTTTTAGGGAAAGCAATTCTTGGCGATATGACAATGGAAATACTCTCGCTTCTTGGTATAGGATAGAAATTGGAGTCCATTATGGGAGCCCAGTTGCGATTCGGAGCGCTGCAGATAAATAAAATCTATAATTTTTTTTATAGCTTTTACTTGCAAACAAAAATATGAGGCCCCCATAGTTGATGCTTCCACAAATGCAATCATTTACGCTATTTAACAGATAGAAAGTTCTCAAACTTGGTTTTTATCCTGCAATATCTTTTAATCCATTACGTTTCTTCAGGCATGCCTTTTTCTATTGTAGAAAATGGTGTTTAAAAGACAAGTTATGAGAAAAATGTATGCCAAGGATACGCATATGTTGCGAAGATTTGATCAATTGATCACCAAAGTTCAACTGAATGTCTCCAAGGTCTCTCTTAGACGAGAAGTTTATGAGAGAACATTTGTTTGGATCAGTTGTCAACATCCATTGTTCACACCATTGGCTAACTTTATGTAGAGCCAACTACATCTTTTTTCTTAATGTATCAGATGTTAAAGCGGAGCACAAAAGAAACACATCGTCAGCATAAATGAAGTATAAGAGCCCTTCCGGAATTACTTCAAAAATATCTGCCATACAAATCATAAATAGGAAAGGCGATAGTACATTTCCCTGTGGAACACCCCTGTAAGATTTTAATTCATTTGAAAAAGTGTTCCTCCATTTCACTCTGAAAAATCTGTCTTGTATGAGGTTCATCATCCATTTTGTGGCTCTGCCAGTGATATGAGCTAGCGTAAGATTATAAGATAAACCATCATGACCAACAGAATCGTATGTTTTGGAAATATAAATCGATACACAAACAATAAATTTCTTTTGTGATCTTGCAGAGATTATATGATGATATATCATGGATAGAATACTATCACAGCCTCTATAACGTAGAAACCCGTGATAATGAGAATGAAAGAAATTTTCCAATGTTGTATGGTTAAGAAGTCGCTTAAGAACTATTCTCTCTACCACTTAACATAAATTGCTAGCGAGAGAAATAAGCCCATAAGATGATATCTCGTTTAGATGTTTATTATGTTTAGGAATGGGAACTACTGTAGATTTCCAAGTGCTGGGAATGCTTCCTTTTTTTTTATCCTACGTCCGACCTTGGTTTTTTCAACCATCAATCTTTCTCGGGCAGCCCAATACAATCTTGAGGTAAATGAAAAGTCATCTTCCCCAGAATTTCTAACTGTGACGTCCGAAAGTGCAGGGAATGTTTCCTGAAGACCATGAGTCATTGATAAGAGAGAGAAGATACTCAAGGGATGAAGAAGATAAACCATTAAGCATTTTATTTGACATGTGATCGGGAACAACGGCCGAGTGTTTCTTAGTAATAGCATCCTAAAGCTCTGCTAATGTAAAATCCATATTATATTGATAGAAAACCTCTGAGCTTAAATCTATAGGAATTCCAATCAAGACAGGAGGCCTTGAAAAGTAATTTACGAGAAGGTTAGCCTGTTAATGGGAATCCGAGATGAACGTGTCAATAACTTTGAACAATAAGTGAGAAGTGGGCGAAGTAGAAGATCTATTAGAAATTTGCCTAAGTTTGTGAAAAATATTTTTAGATGAACAGGCATAGTTAATTGAATCATCCCAATACTTACGGCTAAGAAATACAATAAGTTGATGGAGCTGAGCTGCTATTTGCTTATACTTGATCCAAATATTCTTATTGCAAGACCTTTTTGCCAATCTCTTTAACAGCCTCTTCTTACCCAAGAGGAAACTATATCTTGAAGACCACCAAGAAGGATATTATTTCTGCTTAAAAACCTGCAATTTAAG
Source organism: Latrodectus hesperus (assembly GCA_037975125.1). Classification (NCBI taxonomy): domain Eukaryota; kingdom Metazoa; phylum Arthropoda; class Arachnida; order Araneae; family Theridiidae; genus Latrodectus; species Latrodectus hesperus. Next base: position 83,023,309 of record CM075860.1, read on the forward strand.
ATTATTACGTATTTGTTTATTACAGAGGCTATACAAATGCTGAAAAGAACTGATACATGAAAATGAAATCTGATTATTAAGAGAAGCGAGACATCTAGACCATAAGATACGAGCCCGATAGTATTGGGATTCATTTTCCGGTACATTAAAATTAATAGAAATATGCGTTGGAAGATGATCATTGCTATAGCTGTCTGGATGAATTTGGTGAGAGCAGAGACTAAAAATACCAAGGGAAACTAAGCAATAGTCTGGAAGGGATGGTAGCTGATTTTAACCAAAATGAGTAGGAGTATCGTCTCATTTAGAATACATGTTATTCTCTATCAGCCAATTTGGAAATTCTTTGGATTGTGGTGAGTTAGAATAGCTGCCTAAGGAGGTATGTTTTATATTGAAATCCCCAACGATGATAAAGGGAGGTTCTACTGCTTGAAGGACGTTTTGAATCCACTGAATAGAGAATTTACCTGAGGGAATATACATGTTAATAATAGAGAGGTTTGTTTTAACAATAGAGATTTGTATAGCAAGAACTTCTCTCCCGTCTGACAAATTTCCAGGTATTGAGATCATTCGAGCGGGAAGTTATTTATCGACACCCAAAACTAGACCACCTTCTCTTCCATCAGGCTTATCAGATCTAAATATGATCTTATTTGGTAAGCTAAAGTGTTTACTGCTCTTTAGAAAAAAATTCCTGTATGGCAATCACATTTGCATTGGCAAAAAACTTGAGTTTTAGAAAATGGTGTTTGTTGAGAATGCTGCAAGAGTTCCATGAAATCAGAGAAAACATGCTTTAAAACCAATAAAAGTTTTTAAACATTTCTAACTCTGTTATATTTTGAAGAACTGATATTTAGTGAATCCGATATAGTTCTTCCACTATATCACTTCCTGGTATGAGAATTTCACTTTCTTTATTAGAATTTTCGTTTTTGTTAGAAACGGAATGATGTAATTTCACCTTCTCTGATGATTCGATTTTTTTTGTATTTGCATTATTACGACTAGTTTTCCGACGTGATGAAAAGGATAATTCCCGTGAAGTCATCTGGGATTCGGCTAACTTTTGAATAGTTACCATAACTTTTGAGGACATTTCATCTTGTTTATTAGGCAGGATTATCAATTTTTCTTCAAATATCTTGCTTAATTCTTGAAAAGTTGCCTTTACAGTAGTCTGAACTGTGTGGTTTATTAAACTTTCGATTTCTTTACGCGATAAGGATGGTTCAGTTGCCTTAGTTTTTGCCGCATTGGCATATCTAGGAGAAGTTTTATTTGACTGATAGCTTTGACGCCGAGCTTTTGAGTAAGTTAAGAGATTTTCCATTTAAAGTTAAGAAACCTCTTTTCTTCTAACCTGACGGGCAATTTATAAATTCAGCTGAATGTGAACCTTTGCAATTACAACAAATAGGTGCTGATATCTGATACAACTAATCAACAGGAGATATACCACATTGGCGACATATTGGAGTAGCTATTTGACATTTTTGAGGAGAATGTGTAAACTTAAAACATTTAGGACTCTGTCTCGGATTATCAATGAACTCGTACATTTTTACAACTGAGAAAAATAAAGTAATCTCTACAGGCAAATTATATCCATACACATTTAATAATACAGTTTCCGTCAGTTCAGGAGAATTTTTCTTTGTAAATCTTCGAATACTTTTTACATTTAGATTATTTAGGGAAATTTCTTCTGCTAGGCTCACCAAGGATAAGTCCACAGGAATGTCTCTCAAAATGAATCTTGTAGTTATGAAGTCTTGGTGAGTAAAAGGTTTTACTGGTACCTTTAAAATATTGCTAATTTTACATATCTCCAAAACTGTTTTAACCTTGTTGGTTTTTATAAGTAGTTTTCCTAATCTAGTGTTGCGTGCTTCGATAATATCACTATGATGCTCGACTAAATGAAGTAATTCAGATTTCAATGCAACTGGCTTTTTTGGAATATTATTAGAATTACATGATGAAAATAATATAGTAAAATTGCTTACTCCGTTATCAGCAGCCAATTGAATTTGAGAGTCAATATTATCGTCATAAATTAAATTCTTTGCATCACTTATTTTTGGAAAGCGATTAACTTATTCGTACTGAAAATCTGAATCTTCGTCCATCATTGTCGTCCAGAAAACGAAATAAATAGCTTAAAAAATTTTTGTAGCACTAAAACTATTTAATTCTTTTTGAAAAGTCTTGAAAAGACTATTTTGTTTAGATATTTATTTAATAATTAGTTCAACTTCAACACTAATCTTACACGAATAAAACACTTGAACGTACAAAAAATTTAAGTTTCGATATCTTATCAAGCAGCCAAACTATTTACATATATAAATGAAAGTTTTAATTTAAAATAAAATATCAAATGACTTTTGGAGGGAGTAAATGTAGTTTCTGAAATTTAGAGGGTATTAAAATTTTTGTCGTCTTTTTAATAAGGAAATCAATGGAAATGAAATTATTTTTGGTGCTTTAAATGAAATTAAAATTGTTTATTAAATTAAAATTTATCAAATATTTTTGATTAAAATTTATTTTTTACAAAAATATAAAATAGTTTTTTTAAATTGGCAGTTCTACTTTATTCAACATTTGTTGTTTTGAAACATAGTGGGCCCCGTACATTTGAAAATGGCTGTAAATGACTACCAAACGGAGCGTTCCTTTGTTATTCTTTTTACAAAATGTGTCGATATTTTCAATATAAAAATTTCAAGATTATAATTTGAAGACATGAATTCATAAGTGTGACGAAAAGAACTGAAGTAAATATCGAAAATAAATTTAGAATTCGATTTATTTGTTTTGTTTACATTTGCGATAAGCAACTTAACGTAAGAAGTTGTTTGGATTTTCTGCTTGAAAAAATTTAAAACTATCTAGTCAATATATTATTATTTGATATTAATGGTTTAACTGTATTTTCAGCATGAATTTGTAACTTTTGATCTAATTTCTTATCTTATTGGAACAATAACCATTACAAGTTCGAGAAATGAATTTCCTATCAAGCTTTTAAAGAATAATAGTGTGTTCGGCAAGATTTAAAATTAATAAGAATATTTGGAATCGTTGTTATGTACTGAATGCTACAATGGAGGCCGTAATCAAATTGAATATATTCGTATAAACAAGCTAATACATGACTAACATTTGTGCTCAAAGGAAATGGCGTAGTTTTGAAAGTAAGTTTTTTTAAACTGCTTAAGCTAAAACTAAAATCTCATTTATTTTTATTATTCATCTTTTGTAAGTGTTTTTTTTAATTGAATAACGTTTTTGAATCAGAAATGAATGTGATGATTTTAATCGCATATTATTAGTTTTAAGTATTTATTCATTATGTATTATCTTAACGGTTAAATTTTTTGGTCACTTAAATTCTTGTATGCCCATTTATCATTTGTCTAGTTAAAAGATTAAATGAAATGCAATAATTACAATTCTGGTGTATGTTATTAGTGAAATGGAACTTGAGCTGTATTCTATGTTTATAAGCACAAATTAAACTTAAGTTTCCAATTAAACCAATAAAGGTTTAAAATTTTAGTGCAGAAAGTAAATATTAAACATTTTTAAACTTGGCTTGTGGAAGATAAAAATTTAATTTTTAAATTGAATAAAATGTGATTAGTCTCAAATTCAATAATTCTAAAGAACTCCATAAATAGATTTGCCAGACAACCCAGTTTTTTGAAAAAGTGCTGTTGCCCTGGCTGTTTTACTTTATGTCCCATTAAAAGTTAAATTTATAAATGAGCAAAAAAAATCTGAAAAAATTGTGAAGGATTATTTAAGATTATTTGTTTACTTCTGTACTGTATGGGAATAGAAGAGCAAAAAACATCTATAGAAATATAGTTGGAACGGTCTACAGAAGCATGAAAGAAAAACTGATGGTGTTTATAAATAGCATTCTTGGGTTTCTGGGAGAACATTTTCGGAAATGCTGAACTATCATGGGTCAATCTGACCAAAACAAATGTTAATTTAGAAACTGTGCTGAAATCACAAATGGCAGTCTTTCTGGATGAATCCAATATAAAAGTAAATAATCATCAATTGTGTTTGAAGAAGTTGTGCTTGCTAAATAGTATTTGCAGTCAAATTTGGAACAGTGGAAGCAAGAGGCTACCAGATATGTGATTATTTCAAGTGAAGAAAAGTGGCTCTTTGTTTGGTCACATCAAGAATAATCACACAGAGCCGAATCTGATTAAAATTCTTGAGTACACCTTCTGCTTACCTTGACCACTAAAGAAAGTTTTTTTTGATCAATGCTCGAACTAATAAGAGGTTTGATGAAATATTTTATAGTTAATGATGACACGTAAAATTAATAACATATTAGCTTGTGAAGACTTTTCAACATGATTAAAACCAAAAGACTTTAGAAAAAAAATTTTACCCGATAAAAAGTATTATGTAAATATAGTTTTCAAATTTTTATTCCACATTCTGTGTTTTATTCTTAAGTAACAGTAATATTAACACTATATTATATTTAAGACAGTGTATTTAAAAAAATACTTAAATTTATATTTTGCCATTTATTATTATCTCTGGTTTAATTTCCTTATTGAAAAGAAACTACCCTCTAAAACAATCTAAAAACCTGCCAAGACTATACCCTTAAATAACCACGATTCTGGGGGAGCTTGCATCACTGTGTCCTGATTGAACATTTCAGAAATCAGGCAAATTTATCCATAAATATATATTAAAATTATTTGTGTTTTTTCAACCAGTTGAAAATTTTGACCATTGTTACTTAACCTGTGTAACAGTTTTTTTTTTTTTAGTACATGTTTTACTAGTATTTAGATTTATTCTATATTCATGCTTTTAAAATAATATATTCTGAATTTTTTAAATAAAATCATAGTTGGAAGTAATAGAACTATATTTTTATCTCTTTTTTTATTTGTTAAGCTTCCGTAGTTGTTTAAGTTTTAAATATTCAAATTCTCTGTAGGAATAAATATAATTTTAAATAGAAATAGTATTCTTGATGCTAATTTGTAACAAAAATAATTATAAATCAAGGCGCAATACATTTTCATTGTTTTATTTTTAAATTAGTGACAATGATCATATTATTTAAAACAGCTTACTTTACTAATGGTGGGAAATATTCTCAAAGTTAAAGTTTTAGAGAAATTTTGTTTTGTATCTTCAGTTAATACATATAATTTTCAACATTTGCATCAGTCATTTGAATTTTTAATAGTACATTTTGTCTCCTTTTATCTTCAAGATAATACTAAAACTTTTGTTATTTTTGATACCAAATAACATAATAAAAATACTTTTAAATTGAGTTGAAAAGTTTTTAGTTAGTTTTTCTCATACTAGAATTAGTTTTTTCTCTATTTTCATATTTTATTAGAAATGTTAGTAAAATATTATACTATTTTGTAGCTCTTAGGAAAGGATTAAAAATTTCATTAAATAACCTGCAATTCTTTTAAGTAATTTATTCAAAGACACCTTATTTGTGTAATAATTATTTATAAGATTTTATATTCATATATAATATTTGAAAGCCATTTTTGATCTTTTTCATTAATTAATTATGTCATAATTATTTTTATTTACAGTTAATTTTTATGTTAAGGCAAAAACACGTTTTGATAGCAGTTAAAAAAAAACATTTTTTAACTAAAATGCCCACTATCTTTAGAATTAAATAAAATGCCCACTATCTTTAGAATTAAATAAAATGGTAATCCACTAAAGGAACCTTTCACTGTATGCTTTAAAAAATTATTTTATCTTCATTTACAGTAAAATCATCATCACAAGTAAAATTTAAAAATTGCTGAATTTTTGTTGTGAGTATTTTAAGTAACTTTAAAAACTGTTGTAAGTTTTTTATTTGGTCATCGGTAATACGCAATTTCTATAATTTCTTGTAATTTCACAAAATCATTTAAAATAATTTGGCACTCTTCCAACTACCTCATGTTTTACTTATATGAAACACCATACCCTGTTCCTTTAAAATGGCTGATTCTTGTTCAGGACAGCTTTTCAATTGCATCTTATTTCCGATCCTCCATAATAGCGCGTCTGTGGCAACGCATGCGCAATCGAATGGAGAGATTGTACGGGTAGTAAAGTTGTGCGGCGAAAGGCTCGCCCACTTCGTGTGTGTACAGATGGGGGGCTAATCAAACATTTAGAAAATGTTAAAAATTCTCAACTATCGTAAAATCTTATTTTTGTGAGAAACAACTGAAGATTTGCCGTGTAATTATATAAAGTTAAATTGATAATGTCTTCAGTTTTTTAATTTCGAAAAACGTTAATATATTCAATTTTTTAAAATTTTTAATATCTTTCCTTGTTTAGAATAATAATTTATTGCATCTGCAAAATCAATGGTAATATGTCTTGATATTTGTGTTGATATTTTATACGAATGAATTTTGGATCCATTCAAATATCCAAAACAATTTAAATATGCAAATTTTATTCTTATTGAGATATATTCCGTATATTTGTGAATAGCTTGGTTTTAATGTAAGTTATAATATAATTTCAAGATTATTTTTTTTAAATTATGTAAGTTGATTGCATTGAAAATATTGTTACATAAATGATTATTTAACTCTGGATATGCTTTTCTAATAATCATGATTAAACTTTCTCATTTGAAATTCTGTAACTGGTAGTGTTTGCAACATAAGAATAACCCCCAATATCCGTTCTGTTGTCATGCGCAATGATTTCCCTTTGCTCCCCGCGGAAACTCGTTTGCGCTTTGCTTTCTTCATGTATGAATGTGTTAGAATCTGAAGGCGCGTGTGTGTCTAGCATAACCTACATGACCTCTTCAATTATACTGGTCCACGTTCTCGCGAAATGAAGTTTCGTATAGTCTATACTTATTTCTGTACCAGTAATAAAATTCCAAATTAATTAATGAAACAAAAGTATAAAATAACGAGTAAACTAAAACATATAATAAATACATGTACTGAATTTTTTTTGTATTTTTTCCCTTAAAAAATATATAAACAATTTATATCTATATTTAATGTATGAAACTCGTTTACATATTACATAAAGAGTAAATTTGAATTAATTCACATTGCATTAATTTCATAAACTGTTAAATGAGAAAGAATTTTAATATAAGGATTTTATTTATTAATTTGTCTTCGAGCAACTGAAATTGATTATTATTTCTTTTCTCTGAATTTTCAAAGAGTTCTATATCTTAGAATTTTATGATTTTTTTTAATGTGTACTGTGGAAATAGGAAGTTTTAATTGAAAATAGTTAATTGTGAAAAATGAATACACTTAGCATTGTTATTTAAGAAATTTGCAGCAATTATGTTAATTGATTGATTTTACATTAGTTCTGAATTTTAATAAAATTAATAATGAATCCTTATTTTAATGCAATAATGATAAATCTTGGTTATAATGAATGCTGTTATATATATCAGGGGTTGTCAAGCTCCTTGATAGCCCGAGTCATTTTTCAAAATTTGAAATTTTTTGCGAGTTACAATTCAACATATATTTAAAAGGTATACAAAAAAGGTAGTAAAGCTTTTTTTTCAGAATTTATATCTATTGAAAACATATAAAAGTACAAAATATGTGTAATGAATTTAAATATTAAAAATTAAATACATTTATTTTATATCTCTTGATAATTCTTCAAAATTTAATGAATAATTAATGACAGCACTTCTCAATAATTCTTTTAAATGCTGGTTAGTTAATACTGATCGTGTTTGGATTTCACAAATTTTAAAATGGAATAAAATGATTCACGTAAGTACGTTGTTCCAAATATTGAAATATTCGACAAGCAACCTTTTTTAATTCAGGGTACTATGATTCTGGTACAAATTTCCAAAATTTAGTAATTAGTGTTTCAACTTATATTTTAATTTTAGAGCTTGATCTTCTTTCAATGAGTATATATATAAAAAAACTCAATGAATATATAAAAATATTAGAAGAAATATTAATGGTATTCCAAAATAGGTTTTGAAATATTTTAAATCGTCTCTTGATTTTTTTTCTCAATCCATTTGAAATTAAGATAATTCAAGATGAGTTTTCCATTTCCAATATGACCAAAAAAGGATCCAGGTTATGACCAAAAAAACATCAGGAAAATTAGAATTAAGTGAGATGCAAATCTATTAATTCTAATTCTTCCAAACACATGAAAACTGGCAATTTCAGAAGATCTGTGATATCAGTCATTTTGTCAAGAGTTAAGCAGAATGCAATGCAGTTCTTCAAATCATTTTTTATATTCAAGAGATGCATTAATTGTAGTTATGCATCATTTGGTTGTGTGTCTTGAGATGGAAATTTGTAAAACAATTTGTGCAATGCTGCATTATTTGGATCTAAAACTTTAAGTACATCTTCTAAGTTATTTTGTGATAAATTTTTACTCTTTATACGGGCATTTTGCACAAGCAATGTTCTAAGCAATAACAAAACTCACTTCAGACACATTATTAGCTTGATTGCTAAGGATAATCAGAATTGACTATTGTTTATTTAAATTTTAAAAGAAGCAAGTTTATCTGATCTTAATATGGAGTTTAGTGGATATTGATTAGAAAATTGAGGATGATTGGCTTCATAATGTTGATGTAAATTCCTAGCTTTATAATTTTTTTACTGTAGAATTACAAATAACACATAATGCCTTCCAGTTATTGTCAATAAAAGAAAATTCTTTTCCCATTCATTATTAAATTTAATAAAGGAATTTAGAAAAATCCAAGTTTTGTGTTATTAAAACAATAACAACACATGCTACATACTATGAAACAAATTATAATATATATTAACTTGCCAAAAGTTCCAGGCTACAAATTATATCCTTAGTAAGAGTCATATAATTGTTACTTCCAGAGCGCAATGTCAATTGTCTGTTGCAATGGAAGTTTACAAATTCAAATTTGGTCTGGTGTCGGTAGATTATACCACTATTTATGTTCTTTCATGCAGTTTTCGATGAGTCTTATTCTTAACTTGGATGTAAATAAAATTTGCTACAATGTTGCACTTGGTCTTTCATATTTATAGTCAATAATTTAAAAGACATTTTGAAATGCATGCCAAACAATATTTTTTTAAATATAATTACACAAAAATGAAAAGGAAACTTGGTTATATTTATCAGGAGTCACTAAAAATCCTTCAAAGAGCTGCATGTTGGCTACTCCTGATATACATCATTAAGTTACCTACCTACCTATCTTTATATAGTTATGTAAAATTTCGAAAAAAATGTAGTTTTTTATAAAATTGATAAATATTACTACGTTTTAATCGTAATACTATTTTTAATGGTAAATGTCCCTTTCTTCATTTAGAATAATTTCTAAATAAACTAAGTTTAAAAAAAACCTAAATATTTTTATTTAGTTATTGTGTTCTTATTGATTTTCATTTTTTCTTGTACTATTTAAAAATAAATTTTTTCTTATATTTTTACTTGGCTATTTTTTTCGAGTATGAATGAATCAACTATAGCATTCTTGCATACTCCTATTTATGTGGAGAAAAATTGTTTATATTTATTCAAATGAAAAAAATATTATTCAGGTTTTATTGAAATGGTATAAAAATTTGTTGCATTTTTTGTAATTCCATTATATAGTTTTGCTTAAAAAATTAAATATGTCAAAGTTGTATAATTGAAATCATCTGAATTTATTATGATTAAAGTTTTCTAACAAATAATCATTTATTCGTCCATTCTTACATTGTCATATTTTTTTGAAAGTGTCAACATTTTTAAGAAAAGCAATGTTAATAAATTATTTTTTCATAAACACATACAATAAAATTAATGAACTCATTATTATAATAAGGTTCATACACAACTCCTAGAATTCAAAAAAAATTGTTTTAAGGACCCATGAAACTCCTGGAAATTCAACTTGACTCCTTTAAAATCATGATTATTCCTGGAATTTTCCCTCACCTTATTGCATTAATTTTTTCTTAGAAAATAATATAATATTTATTGTTTTAATATTCTAAAATTTTCAAAGAAATTCTCCAAAAACGAAATTGAGTTGTTGTGTAGTTAATTATTGCTATCATACAGTGCTTAGAAATAATATTTTAAATTTGAACATATTTTTTTAACATTGCGTTGTATATTTATTATTTTTCATTTCAGATTCAAAAACTGAAAATAGATGCAGAAACGGACTTTGTTTTTGTTATTAAAAAGTTGCTTTTAATTAAATCACAAAATTACCAATCTATTTACGTGCATCCAAAATTATTTTACGTGTGTTATGTCAAACATTTAAGCATAACTAACAACATGGTTAAGTATCTGTGTGGTAGTCATAATTAACATTAAATAAATAAAGTAATAAAAGGATACCACAATAAAAAACCTGGCTGAAAAATAATTTATATAAAAAGACATAGACTTACAAAGGAAAATTAGGTCATTGGCTGGCCTATTTTGAAGACTTCGAAAACCTGTTTAGTTCCTTTTGTCATCATTATTTTCAAAGTTATTTTTATGTGTTATAGAAGTATATATCATCAATTTTAATCTGAGAGCTCAAGATTTTATTTGAGTGATTTTTTGCAATTGCTAGGATTCAGTAGAATATCAGGCTTGAACTACAAGCAGAGTTTTTTTTTATTTTTAATGCAGCATAGAATTAAGGCTCTCCTCTCTGCATTTCCTGTAGCTGCTTCTACCTTCTCAAACCCCGTATGACTTCAATCTTGTCACCTCTGTCTCTCTGAAACCAGTTTCCCACAAGTCATGTTTTAGGGCAATTCATTTTGTGGCAGGTGAAATATGGGATACAATCATGTGTGAATGAAATATAAAAAGGAACTTCCAGCCAGGGGAAAAAAAGAGTAATTTAGTTAATTTACGAAGAAAAAAATATCCAGCCAGTAAATACAACAGTATTAGCTGTAAATGTTACCACAAGATGGTGACACAATTAATATTGTTTTGTTTTTCTATTGATAATTGTTGACTAAAAGAAAAATCAGTTCAGCCACACTATCTTTCATGATCCTGTTCAGGTAATAACTGGGAAATAAGTGATCCTGAAAATTTTATCTGAGAGTGGTGTTCATTTTCATTTAATAAATATATTTATTTGAGAAGAGGTTATTATACACATATTTTTTTTATCCAATGGCGGGCACACAAGGGTGACTGAACCCTATGCCACAACAAGGCCAGAAATTGCTGCTCATTTATCATTACCCAGCGAGCACCTGTGAACCAAGTCACGGAGGCAAGTAGCGTTACCCGTGCCATACCACCACAAACCATATTTAAATACTGAACAAATTAATAGATAAGAAACAAATGATGTTTAAAAGTTACAGAAATACCTGTTATTTTATACAATATATAATTTAGTAATATAAAGAACATTAATTATTTTAATAAAAAAATTTTCTCTTTAGATCTAAATTCATTGAAGATTTTGGACATAATCATAAATGTAATCTCCAATTGCTTTCTTTATATATTATAAAATTCACTGAATAGTAATATCTAAAATTTTTGAGTTAAAATACTTCAATAAATTTTATACAATTTATTAAGAAAATATGTATTGAACATACAAATTTTAGTAGTTTATTTGCTATAAAAAATATTTATACAAGCTAAATATATCCAAATCAGTATCGTGCATTTATATTATATACTATAACAAGGGATTTTCCGAAAAAAATATGTTAAATTTAATTGAATGCAAGAGATTTGTATGTATTTATATTTCAATAAATATAGGTGAAAGAAAATAATGAACTAATGAAGCATAATTTTTAAAAATAATTCTGTAGATCTCTTAATTTTTATTAACAAAAGAAAATTATTCTTGAAGGTAATTTAATCAGTATGGAACAAACATCAAACTTAGCAATTAAAACATGAGTGAAAAGTTTTTATCAATATTAAATTCTTGTTATCTATTTCAAGATTTTATTTTTGTTTTCATGCAGAAAGGAGTGTATTTTTTGTTAAATTCCTAGAGAATTTTAAATAACTTATTGTTTAAAAGTATTTGTATCTGTATTAAAACAATATTTTATCTGGAAATGAATATAGCTCTAGCCTTCTTTTTTAAAAGAGTAAAAAAAATGTAGAGTTATAACTGTTGCTTATGACATGAAAATGTGCAGAACGATTTTTGTTGGTGATTTAAATTAAACATTTTTTTCTAATATTTTAGTTTACTGTAAAATGATAAACAGTTAAATTTATATAATTATGCATTTTCAAATTAAAGTGAAATGTCTATCAGGATAAAATATTATTAAAAAATCTACCTATAAATACCTTTCGATGTAATCCTTGAAAAAACTTAAATTTCTAGTTTCTGAAACATATCTATGCTATAGAAATGCCAAAATTAAAAGTTTAGAATGATTTCATAAATTCTATTATAAAAAATTAATTTTCTTTTATAGGTGTTGAGAAGTTCGGCCATGCTGAATTTGTTTTCAATATGCTTCCTGAATCGAGTTCATCTCAGCATCTTAAAATTTTATTGTAGTCGTGCAAAAGAAAGAGATAAATTAATTAGTGATTAACATGCCTCCTGAAAGTTGTTTATATGATTACAAACCATGTTGAATACAAAATGCTGCAGTGTTATTCAACCTGTAGCATAATATGAGTATTATTATTCAATTCAATTCTTCTGCTTTTAATCAATCAATTTCTGTTCCATCAACAAACCAATGTCATTCAAAGAGAAATGCGAAGTTGGAAATGGTACCAGGAATTGAGTATGTCTTTTTCAATGAAATATTGTTATACTTATGTTCCCTTATTTTTTTATATAATGAATAATTTTTATAATGAAAAATATGGACATTTGATAAGGTTGTTTAAAATAATTTAAAATGGTGTTATACAAATAATTTTTAAAAATGCTTAAAATCTTGTTATATTTAAAGTGGTTTTGAAGAGCACTCTATTTTAATTGGTCCAGTTAATGGTGTATAAAAAAAAAACCTAGATTGAAAATTATTATTTTTCTATATAATAGTGCAAATTACTATTTGAATCTATTTATGTTAAATATTTCTTTGCCTTTTATGATGTGTTTTAAGGTAAAATTTTAATTTTTGCATTATGTTCACTAAATCTTAGTTTTTATTCTCTTCTATCTTAGGAAAAATATCAAACCATTCTTTCTGCTTACTGTCTTAAAGTAGAAAACTAGTTCAAATCTTGCTAATTACTCCAAAATCTTTCTGAAATCATTTGAGTAGCAGCCATTACAATTTTACTTCTGATTTCCAATTTTAAATCATAATTTATTAACTAAATTTTTGAATTCAACAATCCTTTTTGAATTTTAATTGTATTTAAAATTTCCTAAATTCAGTGTTTATACTAAAAAAAAAAAGTAAAATGTTTAAAGTAATTATTTAAGCTTCTTTATGCAAATATTTTTTATTACTATATAAAATTTTATATATATTTAATATATGTATATTAAATATGTATAAAATTGTATTATATTCTTTTTTATTAATTTGAATTTTTATATATAATTGATGTAGCTTAAAATTAACTAGTTTGCATATTAGTGTTAAATTAAACTATATTAAAATTAACTTTTAGCTTGAGATCAGCTGAGGTCTTTCAAAAGAATTTTTCATAGATAATCAGCAAGTTCCATGTGTTGCAAGAGAAAAACCAAAAAAACTCACTAGTAACTGATCATCCTCTCACATGTACATGCTAAAATACAACATCTTCTATTTTTCAACTGTGTATGAGGTTGAACATACTGCGTTTTGCTCTGAAGAGCGGTGTCCTTTTACTAGAGAGGCTATGCTTAGCCCTTAAATATTTATGTTTGGACACTTCTTAGAAGATGGCATAATGATCAAAGGCCATTTAAAGGCATTTTAATGTCTAATACATAATTGAAGATATCTTCTTTCACAATGTGGATGTTGCTGTTATTATTTAACAGAATAATATTAACTGGAAAATTATGAAAGACTTAGCACAGTTCAGTGTTATTTAGAAAGAAAAAATTCAATAATACTAGCATCTAAAAAGGATGAAATTGTTTTTCAGTCAAATAGTTTTTAACATCACTGTTTCTAATTCCAGATATTAACTTAAATTGTCCGTGATTTTTAAAACGTGAAAAAGAAAATTTCAAATTTTGAATCTAATGTTGAAAAATATGTGCAAAGAAAGCAAATTCTTCTCTGGAAAAATTATATTTCGTAAAAATTATATTTGTTATAAAAAACTTATTTATAATACAAAATAATATGTATTGTAAAACTATAAAACCATCAATATCTTAATTTGATTTTCCATCTTGACAATTTCTTAAAGCCTATTAATTTTATTTTAGTATACTGTTTTATAATATAATACTTAAAAAAATCTAAGTAAATGATGCTTTAAAAATTTTCCAGTTAATTTTTGTGTTTTTTCCTTTGAAAATTTACCATTTTACTTCTGATATAAATATTTATAAATTTTAAAGAGGAATGCAATTTGCTTTTATAAATAGTTTGTAAAATTTCAAGTATTTAGAAAGAAAATAATGATGTATATTAAGTTGGAAGTATTTGAATATGAAACAGTTTTTTCCCCTTAATCTTTCATAATATTTATTCTATTACAATAAAAAAAAATATTGTTGTGTGGACTTACTGTATCGATCTCCATTCAATTGTAGGTATACACAGCTAACAATTAAATTACAATACTATAAAAGAAAGCAAATATAACATATTTATTTTATTTAAACAGAGTGCCTTAAATACAAAATATTAAAGGATATTCAAAGAGGTGAAACTATTATAAACAATTAACACTCCTAGCTGCTGAAACAGCCTTTATCCAGGTAGGCACAGAGCCAAATTGTTCTTGAATGACATAAACAATAAACTCATTCTATGCTGCTTTAATTATGTGCTACATTTCATCAACCATCTTCAGTGGATAGGTATCTGGCCAATTTTTTAGCAACCCATGATCAGTTCTCTAGACTGCAGGCCAAGTTAACAATTAAATGCCCTCAGCATTGATTAAGGCTGGAATGCAATGTGTAAATGTAATTTCATATTATTTTTAAAAGGTGTGTTTTGTAGGCCTTAAAGATAGAACACAGCCTTTTCTTTAAGATATCATATTACTATTGTTATATAGACTCATTTCCAAAAGTTAAGCACCAAGATGGGAAAAGCAAAAAAATCAACAAATACTGCTTTGATTGACACCAAATTTGGCAGGAAAGTAGCATATATATTTATGCATAAAATGAAATCAATTATATACAGAAATGAAAACAATAAAAAATTTTTTTAAGTTATCAGATGACATACTGGTAATTTAAACAGAATTATTTATAAAGTAAAAATAAACAGCATAAAATAAAAAAAGACATTAATAGGGTATGGGAACCCCCTCATCTGTATACAAAGTTTACACCTTGTTACAATGCTTTTAATTAGGTGGTCAACCACTGCAGATTTAAGCAATAGCCGTTCTTGTAGAGCAGTTTCCAGCTCAATGAAAGTGGCTGGAGGTGGGAAATGTGAAGATACAGCACAGCCGAAAGCATCCCAAAATTTCCAATGGGATTAAGGTTGAGCGAATATGCTGGCCACACCATGCGCACAATCCTTTCACTCTCTAGGTAGTCATCGAAGATGTCAGGTCTATGGAGATGTGCGTTATCTTCCATTAAAACAAAAGTAGTGCCAACTGCTGCAGCGTATAATTGGGTTCTAGGACTTCATTTCGATACCAGACAGCCATTACAGAACCCCGTTTAAAGATGTGCAGATCGGTGTGGTATCCTAATAAAATCCCTGTCCCCACCATAATGCTTCTGCCTCGGAATGCGTGATTTCGGTGTGTTTTGGGGCTGATTGCATATTCCTTGTTCATGTCATTTCCTTATATGCTGGTCATCTAGCCCTAGAGCAAATCTTGACTCATCAGTAAAGATGACATCACCCCAGTCACAGTTCATGTTCCTATGTCAGACATGTTCATGGCACCACTTTAATCGTGCCCCTCTTGATTGGACGGATAGACAAACACAAACTCGAGGTACCCGGGCATACAGTCCACTCATACGTAATCTTCAGCATACCAATGGACACTGTAACCATAGATGTCACACGTATGGAGGTCGCTCTGCGATTCCGCTTGGCTAAAATCGCAATATATGGATCTTCCGCGGGATTTGTAGCCCTTGGGCGACCTGCTACGGACCTTCGGATAACTGTTTGTGTGGTTTGGAATTGTTTCCATAAATGTGAAACTACAGCCGAAGAAAAGAGCAATATCTGAGATCAACTGTCCTGGTTCAATGTGCCCCACAGCACGCCAGCGTACAGAATTTTCCATTCGCCTTCTGGAAGTCATAGAAAGAAGTATGTCTTGAAAACAAATTGTATAAAAGTTTAAACACCTTCCATCAGCACTGACAATTAACTTTTGTAACCCTTCATAAAGTTGGTATCTTATAAGACTGCCCTTTTTGCACATTTCTTGACATGAAAGCGGGACTGTAACTTACCTAACATATTTACATTCTTCTATTTATCCCTGCAGCGATTTACATCCTCTTCAATTGTGATTGGCTTCCGGAATTTAGCATTTTCCTCTCCGTGCTTAACTTTTAGAAGTGAGTGTAGATTACTGTACATTTTTATTTGATCCATCAGAATGTGTGTGTGTGTGTGCTGCTTATAAAATCTGAGCTTTTCTTTAAAGATGACTTTGGGCCACTCTTATATCCAGCTTTGTTTTTAAGTGCTTCATAGAAGACATGTTTCTTTATGCTGTATTTTAAAGTAAACCAGAAATTATGGTCTCTAGGCTGACAGTCCATGTTATTCAAGTTCATTGCTCTGTATGTTGAGGTATTAGGAAATGAGCTTATTTGCAGCATATTCATCTAATGGACTATGATGTAGTACAGCTTGTCAATGCCAACCTCGCATATTCTTTTAACATCTATTCTATTTCCCATTATTCATGGTTGGGCTGTTCAATACGATTTTAAAACCAATCAATTCCATATTCATATGAGATTATCAGTGTATTTGGCCATATCGTGGAACAAAAGTCCCATGTTCTTGATAAGCAATGATCCTGCCTTTATTATATTCTTATCATGCTGTTAAACATTTCTTGTTTGAAGCATACAATATTTTGAGAAAAATCCCTAAAAAATTAAAAGTCCAAATGAAATATAATTATGCTTTCAAATCATAAAATATACAAACAAAAAAAAATTCTTTTAAATCTGTTCAATTAATTCTGAATTTAGAAAATTTTTCAAACCATGATCATTTGTATGTAAAGTTGACAATTAAAAAATTCTTCTATTAATATAATCATTTATTTAGTTTGTTTTATAAATCATCATTTTACAGAATTTTGGTGCTCCTGATTATCTATTCAACAGTGAGATTTTAGAATCTCTAACTAAACATCTCTCGTTGAGTTAGCATTTGGATATTTAAAGTGAATATCGAAAGGCAAACCAATAATTTATTTCTTAATGATTATAATTTATGTAGTCAGTTTCTAAAACTCTGAATATTCTTTAGTGTAACTTGATCCAGTTTCATTTACATTGAATTAGTCATATCGTATGATTAATATCATATATTGAAGATTCATTATATTGAGTGCAATGTTTTAATTTGGTTGATTTCCATTTAAGCTAAGTTATTAAGTGAATTTAAGACATCATATTATAGAAATAAATTTAGCTTTAAAAGTGTACATTTTTCTATTTCTTTTGATTGACTATTATATATAAATTTTAAAATTTCTAGACATTCTGATGTTGCAGGCATGACAGATGATGAGAATTCTATTGATATTGCTAGTTCTTCAATATTTTCAACAACTTTGAAAGAAGTAAAATTTTCAAGTAATCATTTTGGAAGCTGTTTTGGACTACCTTATCAGGTATATAATTAATAAAATTGAAATTCTTGTTTTAAATGTATGATGTTTTTAAATCCATTTTTCAATATTTAAAATAAATGATTAGATTTCATTTGTTAAATGAACTTATATAGGAATTTATTTGCTCTTCATTTTTTGCAACCTAGTTAGTATTTAGTATATAAACTGCTACATTTCTGTTTTGGGGGCAATAAACAATAGCCAACAAAATCATCAAGGTATTCTAAAAATGCTAGGAATACAAAATTATCAATATGTAAACAAATAAACTCCTCTGTAGTCATGCATGTAACTTCCTTTTTCATGACTGAGAGCATGTGTTTGAAATGTTGTTTCTTTTATTAGCTTGGAAATATTAAAGCTTCTTTTTTCTTCCTTAAAATAGGGGTTGCACATAAATCTTTAAGGAAGATTTGAAGGAGTATTGTTTAATAAATTTCTTGAAAAAGTAATTGTCTTGACCTAAATGTCACTATTTTCTGTGATTTTAAAATACAATTTCATCCAGTTGTAATTTAATGTGATTCAGTCATTACTATTGATCAATTAATTTAGATTAAGAAGGATTAATACAGTGTGTTTATATGTATATAAAGTAAATATACATATGTTTAAGTGCCTATGATATGCCATCTGTTTCAATACATGCCATTTCAATTCATAAGGTTCCATTCTTTGTAAATATTTAATAAATATTTTTTAAAAAACTTTATTTTCTGTATTGAATTTTCATGAAAAAAACTAATTGATGCATAATTTTTAATTATAAAGTAGAAATCCAAAATGTTACAACAGTTTTATATATTTCAATTAAAATAATTATTTAATAATTAAAATCAAGCTATCTGTACAATTCTGTTGAAACAAAAATTTGATGATTCACATTATTTCTGAATTAAACTTTTGGCTAGTTGGGGAAAATATATTGTTAATGAAAACATTTTTTATATAATGAGTATTTTATGGAAAACTGATGTGTAGGTAGTGTACATCAGCTTTTTTTTAAAGAAATGTTTGCTGTGGCTCTTTTACTTTATTTGTATCATCTATAAATGTTATGCATAGCAGCCAACTTGCACGCTTTGATGCATACAAAGTACTATTTTGAATTATATAGTAAGGTTGGTACAGATGCAGATTTATGGTGATCATAAGATATATTTATTTGCATATATATGTAAAAGGGGTAAAAATGATAAATATATTTTTTTGAAGAAACTTCCTCATCTGAACCTGAGGAAAAATTTTTTGATAGTAAAAGCAGCCATATATGAATACTTGAAAAAAAGAAAGAAAAAATTTGTTTATATCTATGTATCTAAATGTCTTTTAGTTTCATGGTATATAAATCATTTTATAAAAATTTGTATCTTAAATCATGCCTGAAAAATTTATGATTCCAAATGATTTGTTTATGATGTTATGCATATGACTGTAAAATGATTTGTTTATATTTTATGTATATCACTTTCTATCTTTAGTATCCAATGCATAAAAATCATCAATTTTGTCATATATTACAGAAATGGGGTTAATTTTTGATTTACATCAACCTGCTATATAATTAAAGTATTTATTTCCTTTGTCCTTGGTTAATTTATTGTAAAATTGTGACGATTTTAAAAGAAGAGAAATTATTGTAATTTTGTGTAAGCTATAATTGTATTTACTTTTCACTTTATCATTTAAATTTTTTAAGCATTTTTTTACAAATACTTTTATTTATCTTTGAAATTCACAATTTATTAAACATTATTATTGTGTTAAACATATTTAAAAAAACTGAATATGTGTTGTATGTGCAAGATGTAAATAAATATGTGTACTCAAATGAAATAGTTTTTGTTATTGTGGGGGTATTTAATGTTTTTGAAATCATTTTAAAT
Source organism: Latrodectus hesperus (assembly GCA_037975125.1). Taxonomy (NCBI): domain Eukaryota; kingdom Metazoa; phylum Arthropoda; class Arachnida; order Araneae; family Theridiidae; genus Latrodectus; species Latrodectus hesperus. The sequence goes on from CM075860.1 coordinate 83,043,192, forward strand.
ATAAAATATTTTTTACAAATATGTATCCATTACTGTGGTCATCTAGAAATGTAAGAAAAATATTAAGCATAAATACAGATATACTGTGCTAGAAATAAATAATGTAGTATTGTTTATTCAATGTATGAATGTTGTGTCGCCTGTAAAAAAATTTTGTATGACACTTAAAAATCTAATTGAAACTCATGGGTTTCTTTTAATTTGTGTGAATTTTACAGCTAATTCCAGGTTTTTTATGTATTTGAATGACAACGCTATCTCATATTAGTCGATTTTATGGATGATCTAAAAATTATAATTACTAATATCAACTTAATTATTCATTTGAGTAATTTGTACGTAAAATTATTAAATAAACATACATTTTACTCAAAAAATTTTTTTTTCACATTACAAATACATAAATTTATTTTTGTAAAATAAGATTCAAAATTTTTTTTCCATCAAAGTTTTTTTGTATTTTCCTGTATGTAATCCTCGGATTGTGTGTTAAAAGCGTTTAAAATTTTATTGTTCATATACACTGTGGATAATCTGATAAAAGAAAACATTCTTAATCAGGAAAGTATACAATAAAGTTTAAAAAAAATGTTGTTTGTTTTTCAAAATAAATAAGCTGGTGCCACAATTTCACTGATTTATTTCACCTATAATCAGCTTTGTCCAATTATGCTCAACAACGAGTTCAGTCCCTCATAAAGATATTTCAGTTGCTGTCATCATTTCGCATTTTGTCTTGACCTGAGTAGCTTCACTCTGAAAATGTTCAAGTTTGCAAATCGTCATGTGGAAGTAAAAACTTTTAAGTTACATGGCAGATTTAAAATTAAAAGCTACAGAGAAGACAAATAAAAAAAATCACAACAAAGGTGTTAAAAGTAAAATCAAAAACAAAGCTTGTGCAGTGCAAAAGAACAAATTTATTTAATGCGCAATTTCAAAAAATTTCTTTCGTTCAATATTAATGAAATAAATGTTAAATTTTTAAAAAAATTGTCTAACCTCTTTTTAAAAGTTATTAAAAAATCTACATTTTTTACTGGCTTTAGAATTATTGCTCTTGATCGATTTTGTGCTTTCATTTCAGTTTATCGCACATTACAATGAAGTAGATTCAAATAGATCTTTTACATAATAAATGTTTTTTTTCTGTACAATTTATTATATTTGTAATCATACTGTGCATTTTTATTTTATGTGAGATTATCCCATATTATCAGTATAGATAACCCATATTATCAGTATATATATTTTTGTCTATTCGTCGAAAAAAAATTGCCAGGGATTATCTGCTGCTTTTTTTTTTTACTCAGATAAAAGGTCTTGTGAATCATATATAGAAAAATACAGTAATTAATTATGCTTCAGAATTTTGTTAAGATATAAAAAATAGTTTTCCAAAGTATTTTTACAAATATCAGGTAGTTTTAAAATTAAAATTTAATTTAAAACTTTAAGTCAGTAAGAAGAATAAATCAAATATTGTATAAATATATTTTTAAAGTTGCCACTATCAGTAAAAAATTAAATGCTTAATAGTTCAGGTGTGCAACTCTAGCATTTGTAATAGTTGTATAGTTATATATTTCTTAATCATTTTCTCATCAGAAGGTAAAAGTTGAGCGGCAATCAACAAAGAAATTTACTAATTTTAACTTAAGTCTATTTTAATATCAGATTTACACAATAATTAATGTTTATACAATTATGAAAAAAATGACTGAATTATTATTGCAACATTATTAATTTTTAAAAGCAAATATTTTATCTTAAGATTCTTTCAATTTTTAGTTTTTTTATATCAGAAATATATTAGGTATGCTACATTGTTATCTGTGAAGAAAAGTAATTGATTTATCATCTGAATTTTTATCACTCTAGCCTTTAATATATTTTCTGTTGGGATTTGGAATTTTCTTTTAATGTGTTCTGGTTGAATAAGTTCCATGGTTTCAATTTATCTGTAAGGTGATGAACAAAACAAAAATAATTTTTTACCAGGACATCGAAAAACGATACTTAAATGTTTTTTCTCAATTTCATTTTGATTAAAACTAAATAAATGAAATGTCATATTTAAAGTCTAATTATTAAAATTTGTGTATTTATGTTTGTTCATTCTTTATTTCTTGCATTTTGATTTATTTATGAAAAAAATGTGAAATAATTAATTTCTTTTAGGATCATAATTATGGGGCACCTCCACCGCCCACACCTCCTATTACTTCTCCTTGCCCTTCACCATCACCTTCTGCACCGATTCTAGATGAAGACACTACTCTTTCTGTTATATCCAATTCCACTAATGAAGATGTTCAAGAAGAGAGCATTACACGTTGCATATGGTTTTTATTTGTTTTATATTTATATTCTTGCGATAATATGAGTAATTACTTAAATAAAGTATTTTTGTTCTTAGATTATCTGAGCTGAAAAGATTATTTATATTTATAGATTTATTTTTTGCATGGAAAAATTAATGTGCATTCCAAAATAGTGAATAAAAAACTTATTATTAAATGAAATCAAAAGTTTTGTTGTAATATTGCCATTTTAAAAATTATCAAAATAAAAATAATTAACTGTCAAATTAGTTTGAAAGTAAGATAGCATAATCTAAGTAAGCACATTCTCTCTAATTTCTTGAAAGTAATTGGAGTAGATAAAATTTTAATGTGCTGAAATTTTTCCAAGGTTTCAGAGAAAGGTTTTGTTTGAGAATTACTAACATGTTAAAATTCTTCCCATAAGTAAGAAATTTATAGTGTTTAAACAACACACTGTTAAATTTGATTTTTTTCTTCTAGTGGTTTTGAGCATGATGATGAGTACATGATATGCTGTGATAATTGCCTGTAAGTATAAATTAATAAACATTGTAAAGTTTTAAAGAAAGAATGTTCTCTGCTTTCTGTAAACTTTAATTCTTTTTTTTTTTTTAGTGTTTGGCAACATGTAGATTGCATGGGAATAGATAGAAATAACATACCAGATACATATTTATGTGATAAATGTGAACCAAGGAAATTGGATAGGCACAAAGCTAAACTTCTGCAGTCACGAAAGAAAAATTCTTTAACAGGTGATAAAAGACATTAATTTTTCTAGTCAAGATGTCTTGTTTAATTGCATTATTGTTAATATTATTTTATTTAATAATTTTTTGTAGCAAAACTCCCAAACTCTGTTTCTGTAAAACCTGAACCTAATTTTAATAATAAGATATTTGGAAAAGATAACAAAAAGAAACCTATTGCTCAAGCCTCTGAAGATTCCACACATGCACATGAAACTGAATTTCGAGAAGGAAATGCAGTGGCTATAACCCAGAAGTTTTGTTGTAAGTTGTGCTGAAAATTTAAGAAATTTTATTTCATTTTTTTCAGTAATATTTTATAGTGCTTTTTGTGTGAAATGTTATTTCCATTTGCTTTGTATTTAAATTAATTGCAGTTATCTGATTGCGAATGTATGTATTTAATTTAAATTCTATTATTTTAAAAAAATAAATGGCTGTAATTTCTTGCGTTGTAACTAAATATAAACTTTATATCCAAATATTATAGTTAAAAATGTTCCATTTTAAATTTTACTGAATAAATTAAATAGTGCTCTTTTGTAATTTTCACACAAATAATTGAATAAATTCCAAAATTTTTTCATATGTATCAGCAAAAACTATTTTTTAATAATTTCTTGGTTATTAGAATATGCATTTTTCCTCTTGGTATATGTATTTATGTATATATATAAACACACTGCTGGACAATTGCTAAGGACGGATAACACTATCATCCATAGCAACCACAAAATGTGGAAAATTAGAATAAGTGCGGGATATAATAAGAAGAACTATGCATATGCAAATTTTTTTTCCACGTCTGTTCATCCCGTGATAGCATTCATAAGAGCTTTAAAGGTTTTGACACGTGTGGACAGTTGTTGTTTAAAGTCAAAATTTTACACGAAAGATTTAATAGACGAACTTGAAATTTTTGTCACGTCTTCCCGACATCACTTATGTAATTTTATGCATTGCTGAATGATTGGAAAGATCGAAGAAAGGCGAAAAATAACAGATGTTGCCAGGGAGTTCGACATCGCTCACGGCATTGTTTCACGTCTATGGAAGTTATTTAAAATTACTGGAATGTGTAGTAGGCAGCACAGGAGAGGTCGTGTTAGAAGTACGATGCCTGCAGAAGACAGATATATCGTTCTATCAGCAAAAAGGAACAGGTGCACCACAGCTCAGCAGGTGGCAAATCAGTTTCTTGCTGTGTCAGGAAAGCAGATATCCCGAAAAGCTTTTGCCAGACGTTTGAGGGGAGGAGGACTCTACGCCCGCAGACCTGTTGTGTGTGTCCCATTGATCAGACAGCACCGTACTGCCCGTTTGCAATGGTGTCGTGAGCATCGCAATTGGACTGAACAGGACTGGGCATGCGTACTATTCTCAGGTGAGAGTAGGTTCAGTCTGTCAATAGATTGTAGGTGCCAACTGATCTGGCGTGAGAGTGCTACTGCTTACCGTCCAGAAAATATCCAATGAAGGGATTGATATCCGACATGCAGTGTCATGGTGTGAGCCGGCATCATGATCAATGGCTGCACGCCCCTACATGTGGTTGCGAATGGGGCTATGACGGGCCAACGATACAATAATGAAGTTTTACTTCCTCATGTTTGTCTTTTCCATGGTGCTGTCGGTGATAAATTTGTTTTTATGGACGACAGCGCAACATGTCATCGAACACTCATTGTTCAGGATTTTCTAGATAGCGAGGGTATTCAACGCCTCATATGGCCATCACATTTCTCCAGATCTAAACCCAATTGAAAATCTGTGGGATGCTTTGGGGAGGCAAGTTGCTGGTCGAAACTATCCTCCAACAAACAAAAACACCCTCATCCGTGCACACCCAGAGGAATGGGATAAATTGCCTCAACAGCTGCTGGATAATGTTGTGCAAAGTATGATACAATGTGTGGAATGTTGCTGCATCACACTCCAGAGTGGACATATCCCGTACTGATACCTTTCTTCAAGGTGCCTGTTGACTTTTAGATGCATTGTTCCATTTTTCTGTATACAACATCAAATGAACATTTTTTTTCTTTTAGATGTTTCACAGCTTTTGTACTTTCCATAGCAATAAATATTCTAATGTCTGTAAAATATAGTGTGGCAACTATATTTTATCCTACTAGGCCTCCGGTCTCGCTTAATGTTATGCTACATTGCAATTTGTGATCCGTCCTTAGCAATAGTCTAGCAGTATGTGTGTGTGTGTATATATATATATATATATATATATATATATATATATATATATATATATATATATATATATATATATATATATATAACTTTATTGTTCTTATTCCAATTTCCATTTCAAAAATGAATTAACTACTCATTCATATTTAGTATTTTTTGTGAAACTTTTGCATATTCGTTGTTGTTTATGAGAAATTCCAATCATTTTCTTTCATTTATAGAATTCCAACTTCAGAAAAAGTGCTTTAATATTAAGTATCTGAGCTGTATATCTGAGTTTAATGCAATGCAAAATGCAATCTAATATATATCCTTTATACTAATGATAGTTTCTTATTAACACTTTTGTATGCAAAAATCTTAGAATTTGATTATTAAGTAAGGCAATATCAGATTATTTTAAAGCATACAGTATATCCTAATAACTTATAACACAACTATGTTAATTTGAAATTAAAAAACAGATCTACAATTTTTTTTAGAATTTTTTCCTAGGTTTTAAAAACCTTGATTTTTTCTCAAATAGGGATTATTAGAATCATTTCTTACTATGAAATATCATATGGTTTATTTATGACTTACTGCAGAATTTAATTTTGAATTAATATTTTTCTATTTGTGGTCATCATTACTTCAAGCAATACATTAAAGGTAAGCCCATAAGGTTTGGGTATAAGATATGGGCATTGTGTGGGAAGAATGGCTACTGATTTTATTTTGATTTGTATTATTGGAGCAAGGAAGTTGTCGATGCTGATTCTGACGTGGTTCTTTCAAAAGAGCCCTTCGGAACTCAAGTTGTAAAAAAAAAAAATGCTTCAGCCAGTTACTAATCCCAAAAGTCATAGTTTATTTTGATAATTGTTTTAGTTCCTAAAATTTGTTAGTTGACCTAAGGAAGAGTGGTTATCAAGCAACAGGAACAATAAGAAGTGGCAGAATACAGCATTGTCCTATTGAAATTGATTCTACTTTCAAAAAGATTGGCCATGGTTCACATGATTTCTATTTATGTGAAAAATAAAATTACTGCTGCAAAATGAAATGATAACAAATGTGTTACACTTGCGGCAAATTTTGACATAATTGAGCCACTAACATCTGTTTCAAGGCATGAAAAAAATAAAATTGAAAAGCCATGTCTCGTAAACAATTATAACAAAAACATGTGTGGTGTAGATTCCCATGATTGACTTTCAGAGAAACATACCATAAAAATCCATGGATCAAAGTGGTATTTGCCAATTTTTACTCTAATTGTAGACATGACTGTTGTAAATAACGTAGATATTTACAACATGGTAAATGCAGAGAAAAAAGAGTACCAAAGAAATAAGGAGACATATAGTTGTAGCCTATCTTGAAAAAGGCAACACAACAAAAACAAAGCAGTAGACCATGATATACAATTTCATCTCGAGTTCTTAAAATTTTTGTAATATTTCTTAATCTGATTATGTTTAAAATACAAATGGAAAAAAAAAAACTCGATTCTTTATCAATAAGTATAGTATTTATGGTAAACCCAGTTACTCTTTTTTGTCAAAATAATAGCAGACACAGCTTCAAGGGTTATCAACCTAAAAAGATTAAGTTTTGTTATGGTGAAATTTTAGAGCACTTAAGTGGGGTGAAAATGACCCTCTCCTTTCTGTCGGGGGAGGAGGAGGAAAAGGGGTTGCGCCTCTGTAAAAGCAGTATTTTGAAACAGCAGGGTTCACACAACTCTGGAAACTCCTTAAATTCCAATAAATATTTTTTTAAAGACCCTTGAAACTCCTGGAATTTTGACTTGACTCCTTGAAAATCATGAATTACTCCTGGAATTTTTCTTACCTTGATGTATTTATTTTTTTCTAGAAATTATTATAATTTTTTGAATTTTCTTGTTTAATATTTTAAAATTTTCAATAAAATTGTTGAAAAAATTAATTTAGTATTTTTTAATATTGCCACAAGATGGTGGCGCGATCAATATTAAATTTTTGTATTCTTTGCTGTTGACTTGTATTAACGGTTTTCAAGATCTAGTTCAGCTACGATAATTTCATGATAATTCAATTTAATAGCATTTAGATTTATGTGAAGTAATCACTAAACAAAAATCAATATGTTGCTGCGCAATTAAGACGGGTGATTTTAACTGATTCTTTTTCTATTTTCTGCTGTTTTCCTTATATTGTATAAAATGCTTTGAATATTAATATATAAATATAAGATTTTTGAGTTAAAACATATTTTCACGTCTCCCTTGATGAAAATTGCATATAATTTAATGAAATAAGGACAGAAATAAATTATTTAATATGCTTGGTGTAAAGTATCTTTTCCATGACCGATGAACTCTGGAAAAGCCATACAAAGATTGGCTTTTGTGTGGTTCAGAAAAAGCACATGCTCATTGTTTTGCAAAAAAAAATTCTGTATCTCAAATACGGGCAAATCGGTAATGAAATCCCATGTGAAAGGGAAAAAGCATATATATTTATTAGAACAAGCTATATCTGCTAAAAAATTTACACAATTAAAAAATTTATTCACGTCTGCTGATCTTCTTAAAGAGTGGAAACCCAAAGCATGTTCGGAAATTTTAGATTCATTTGTTTCTTCAAAAGAAGTTTTAAAGGCTAAAACTCTATGTGCCCTTAAAGTTTTAAACAATGGATTCAGTAACAGTTCTTGTAACAATATAAATTACCTCTTTCAAGCAGTGTTTCCAGACAGTGTTTTTGCAAAGCAATTCAGTTGTGCTAAAGAAAGTGTGTTTAACAGTTTTTGGAATTGCACCTTAATTTTCCAACTTTATTGGAAGAAAAAATTAAAAATTTTTCTAATTATGTGCTTCTGTTTGAAAATGCTTAAATAATCATCTGCAGACAAAACAATTGGACTGCCATTTAAGATTTTGCGATAATGATGTAGTCAAAACATGGTATTACTCATACGATTTTTAGGTCATTCAACTGTAAATATTTTGTTTGAAAAAGTGAATGAGAAGTGCTTAAAATTAGTAACAAATGGGTTACTCCAATTATCAATGGATGGCCTAAATCTGAACTGGTCTGTTTTGACTAAAATGGCTGATTTTTTAAAAAGTGAACGTCATTTAAATATTATAAATGTCGCAAGCTGCAGCCTACACATTCTACACAATGCTTATAGGCATGGATGTTCATTTCCAGAACTTGAGGTAACAGCAAGTGCAGTTAACAGACCATTTAAGGACTCAGCCACTTGTAGGGATGACTTTGATAGCTTTAACCCAGGCATAAAATTTCCTTTAAAGTTTAGCAAACATCAAATTTTAGGAAATATAAGTGTTTTCAACAGATTGCTTGAAATGTTACTGTATCTTAAAACATATGTCATATTTTCAAAACAAAAAATTTCCTATTCCTGGTACCAAAGCTTTTGATATTGTGCAGAAGTGTACAAAAGATGTACTTTTTTCTGCTAGATGCAATTTTTAATATTTATTGCTCAGGAAGTAGAGCCATTTCTGGCACTTTATCAACCAATGTTGCCATTTATTGCTGGTGATTTTCATGCATTGTTGAAAAGTTATCAAAGTTTTTAAAAGAATCTTTGCTATCTAAATCTATTGGAAATGTCTAAAAACTTTAAAATTACTCATTCTTTTATGCAATGTGTAATTCAGTATTATATGGAATGTTGATTATTTTATTAAAATTTTTTTTGTTATAGCTGTAAATTCATTGAGGGCTTGTGAAATAAACATTAATAATTTTAATTCAAATAGAAATAGTCTCATTAATGTTTGCAATTATTTATTATAATTATTTACAGAAATGATTGAAAAATATTGCATATACATAATATATGGATATTTGGTTAAGAACAATTTTTAGATTAAAATAAAAAAATTATTTAACGTGTATGTCAATACCTCCTGGAAATTTTTGATTTGACTCCTGGAAAACTTCTGGAATTTGATTCTTGGAAATTTGTACGATCCCTAAAAATGTGATATTGGACTCAATGGGTAAATTATTAAATTATTGTATTCATAAAACTCATTGAATTCACAAATCATATTGAAATACTTATTTATAAATATTAAAGAGTGATGTAAAGTTTTCAGTTTTCCTTTCTCTTATTTTAGATTCATCTGATAGTGATGAGGAAATAAATAAAAATTCTGAACGTAGACCAAAAACACGAAGTAAACGGAGAAAAAAGGAAGAGGAAAAGTCATCTGAAATTACAGATACAGTAGTCAAGAAAAAACCAAAAAAAGTTAGTATTTTCCTTCCCCTATTTTTAAGTACTAAAATTACCTATGGGTATTTGATTCATTTCATTAAAATTTGTTTCAGCATGGGAAGGAAAGAATGGAAGCTAAAAGATCCAAATTACGAAGAGTATGATGCATCTTTTTAATATTTTTATATTTTAATTTCATAATTTTTAAGGGACACACTAGTATTAAAGTACATTAATTTAATATTTCTCCTGTAGGATGTTTTATTGAGCAAATATACGTTATTTATATTTTTAAAGTACTTTTCTTAGAATTTAAGTTTTCAAATTATTTTAGTTTCATTTATGTATTATTGTTTCATTTGGTTATTGTATTGAAAATATTTAAAAATAATATAACCAATTCTCTATTTCACTACTTTCACTCTTGTTTTGCTAAAAGGATTTTTAATTTTAATCTTTGATTTGTATCAGCCATAAATTTTGAGTCTTCATTGCAATTTTTCAGTACTTGTAAATATACGTATATGTAAAATATTCTGATATTTGTAAAATACCCAGTTAAAAAAATGTCTGGATTATTGATTACATTAGTTTTTATTTAGGGGAAAAACAAAGAAAGTACAAGTACTGCTGATGAAGAAGCTCAAGATGCTTGGGAATATAGTTTAGAATGGTGTGAGAAAAACTTTGAAGATGCTATAAATAATCAATATACACCTGAAATACAACATTTTTCAAGAACTCTATCAGTTCAGGTATTTCATTTAATTTTCCTAATTTAAAATTGAGTTTCAGTGAATTTTTATTTTAGGAATTTAGCAGTATTGTGTTGAGTGTTATTTAATTTCTTAGGGGTTTGAGAAGAAATATCTTGAACAGATGCGTACTAAACAATGTCATGCATATGATGATGGAAAACGAAAACAACTTGTATGTTTGCGTGATTTGCCTAGAAATTCACCACTTATTGAATACAAAGGCAAATTTTTGCTGGCTTCGCAGTTTCTTGATATTCATCCTTTGTATACTAGAAGGTACATGGTTTTAGTAATTTTTAAAATTTTATTTTTTGTTTATAAATTATAGGATTTCTACAACTTTCTCTTAATTCCGTATTTTTTTCAACAATCCTGTAAACTTCAGTGAAATTTTTGCTGACTTATGAAAATAGGAATCTAATAAAATTGGTCTTCAACATTGCAATCTATCCCTAATTTCAGAAATTTACATTTATTTTGTATAAAACATAAGAAATTTTTAATTTGATTTTGAAAATTTTAAGTACGCAAAAGGAAACTGATTTTTGTCAAAGAAAAGATTACAATTTAAGGAAAAACACACACAGATTTATATTGTATATTAATAACTTTGTAGAACAGCTTAAAATGATCAATTAATATTGTAGCATTTCACGCTCCCAAAGCACAGGTCCAAAAATACGATCCTTGGGCTGAGCAAGGTCAACTCAGCCTTTCATCCTTTCAATTGGTCAATAAACTAAGTATCAAGCATGCTTGAGAACTAAATACCGGGGCTTTCGCTGACCACCTAATCGGGACACAGGTTTCACACCCATGGCCTCTTGGTCAAAAAAATAGAGGTGGACACTGTAGGTCTATGCCCTACATAACCTGTCTTGCCATAGTTTTTTTTTTTTTTTTAATTATATAACTGAAAATTTTTTACTTTGTAATTTTTCAATGTAAATTCTCTGCATGATTATAATTTGGGAATTTAATTTGAAAGTGAAATGTATATATAAAGAAGAAAAAATTTAAGGTGTTGCGATTGTTTTCTATTCATGATTCTATTCATATTCTTCAGTCAGGACTGAATGTAGTATTTAGAGTGTGTGTGTAAGAGAAATCACCAATAAGGTAGTCATGTTGTGCAGTCAAAGAGAGAATTAAATTTATTCATTTTCTTATTTGTCTCTGACTTTTATATTGTTTAAAATTCACTGAATATTAATATTTAAATATAAAATTTTTGAGTTAAATTATACTTTCCCAATTTTCCTTGGTGAAAATTGCATATAATTTCAAAAGGATGTATTTGTTGATCACTGAAATAAAATATTTAATATGCCTGGTGGAAAACGTCTTTTCAATGACCAATGATCTCTAGAAAAGCCATACAGTGATTAACTTTTACATGGTTTAGAAAAAAGAAAGAATGTCCAAATTTTGTAGAAGAGTTTAAATAATTATAACAACAAGATTTCAAGTTTGTATTGATGTGAAATTAGATCCTACTAAAGATAGAATGGATGCTTTTATTTTAACTTTCTTTCAAAAAGGCAAAATTATTGTCACCTATGGAAAATAGTTATTTTCCTTTTACTACAACTTTATGGTCAAGGTTGTGTTGAGCGTGGGTTTTTTGCGAACAAAAATTTGATGGTGGAAAATATAAGTAATCAGTTGTAACTAAGATCATGTTCAAAACATAGGTGTCAACGTGTAATAATTAGCAAAGACCTACTTTGTTTTGCTGGTAGGGCCAAGGAAAAGTTTACATCATAGTTAAAACAGCAAAATAAATAAACAACTGATAACAGAAGAAAACAGAAATCACTTTTTGAAAAAAATTGATGCACTGAAAATCAAAATGAAGTATTTGGAAGATGACATATATGAACTTGAAAATATAGAATCAAAAAGTTGTGTCTCTATGAGACATTTTTTTATATTTTGACTTTTGTGTGCAAATATTTTACATATCTATTTCTTCATATAGTTACATACATAAATATTTTATAAGGCGCTGAATATATATATATATATATATATATATATATATATATATATATATATATATATATATATATATATATATATATATATAAATTAGTTTTTTATTAATAGTACAGTTTCAAGGCTCATTAAACTTGTGATTATTTGCAGAATTGAGTGACATATCTGCAGATAATCTGATTATGTTGATAATTCACACAATTACAAAAATGGAGGACAAATCAACAGAAATCATATAAAATCTTATATAAAAATTTGTATGTAGAAAAGGTTAACATAAACATTATTATTTCCAAAATGATAAATTATTTATTTTTTACAAACTAATAGGTATATTTCTGAAAAAAATACCAGTTAGATCTTTCTTTTTATTTTCAAATTTATTTTTTTACTAGAGATTTAAATTTTTTGGGAATTTAGACATTACAGATAATTTTCAAAGTGAATAATCCAAGGTTATCTTTATATTTTCCCATTATATTGAATGAAGTTAAATGAGTAATCATGTTAGTTTCATTGATTATTTGCTTTATTTCATGAAGTAATTTCATTATATTTGTTGTTAAAAATGTGTTTTCATTGGAAAACTAGTTAACCTGTTCTTTATGAGCAAAATATAATTTCTAAAAAATTGTTATGTTTTATGCTGTTTTACTTATATTTTCCTGTTAATCTTATGTGAACAAAAAAATCCCATAATTATTAAGTTAATATCATTAGGTAAGTATTAATTTTATTAGAAAGTTCTGCAAGGTTTTGGATTGCAAATTTGTAGTGGAATTGATGCCACACATCAAGTTTTAATAACCAAAATCATCAGCTAATGAAATACATGGAGGCTAGACATTTAACTAAATGTAGTTAATTATCTAAAGTGTTTCAGAGTGTAACTTGATAGTGAGAATGAGCATTTGAGACTTTGCTATACAAGTTTGATAAAAAGAAATAGTAGCTCCAACATGTCGCAATGTTTGTTAAGTTCATTGGAAGGATGCAATAAATGAAACTGCATGTGTGTGTGTGGTTAATGCTTTCGTAAATTTAGGAAAGTTGACAGAAGTTGCTAAAATCAGCTAGGACTGAACAGCTGCCAGCCATTTTTAAATAATATTGACCAATACAAGAACATTGCAAACCCAACTATGTTGTAACTAGAGCTTTTTCAACACTCTGTACAACAGTTGAGGGGCAACTGGTTATAACTTGGGTTCTATGACAAAGTTGCATTCCACATAACCTGACAGTTGAATGATGAAATGAGTGGATAATATAATCTGTATTACACTGATTTCCCAGTATAAAAGTGACCTGTTCTTGATAGGAATTTTGTTAGTAGATATGGTGTGGGTTATGTATCGTAATGTAAAGTCTTAAGATTGTCACCTAAAAAAACGGGTAGAACTTTTACATTTACCCAATATTACCTGAGTTACTTTTATAATTTAAAAACTCTCAGTCCAAGTTGATCCACTGCTTCGGAAAAAAAAGAAAAAAAATTACGTAATTTTCTATATTATATCTTGAAATTTATTTTGATTTGATTTTTTGATGTCAACTGAAAGAAATTTGGCCTAACTATGCTGATTTAATTATTTTTGTTTTGTTTTTAATTTTTAGGCTTTATCCTTATGTTTTATTTTATGTATTGGATCAAAAAGAAATATGTGTTGATGCATCCCTCTTAGGTAATGATGCTAGATTTGTAAGACGTTCATGCAAACCTAATGCTGAAGTAAGTAAAAAATAGAAAATCTAAATAGTAAGATTTCTACTCAGTTGCAAAATACATAAGAATGTGCTGTTTTAGATAAATTTATTTTCAATATCTATTTAAGATTATTCTAATTATGTAATATTTTGTTAATTTATTCCATCAAAGTTAAGTATTTGAATCATTGATTGTTTTCATTTCAAACTCAGTATAAACTTTATAATGTAGATATGTAATTTTATAATGTGATTTTTTTTTCTGCATTTACATATTAAGTTTTGAATTGTTTATTTTTCTTTTTGTGTTTATTGTTTTCCTTTTTGATTAAGTTATCCTTTAACATTTTTTATATTTTAATTAGTATTGCCTGATATTTAAACAAAGTTTTTTGCCTTTCATAAAAGAAAATTTGGTAGTTATATTTTTAAAATCAAATCTATAAAATGAAAGTCTGCCACGTGTAAAACTAGTCATGTAATTTTTAATGATCTGTCTCCACTGAAGTAATATCAATTATTTTCACAATTGAAATGTCCCTATTATATATTTAAGTTATATAATGTTAAAGACATTATTATATATATATAAGACATTTTTAAAACAATTTTTGTTTTGTTAATTTATAAAATTATGACTGCATCAAAAATTTTGTGATTTGCATGCTTTTATTAAGTGTCAAGTTTTAGATGTGATGCTACTGTAATATTTGTCACTGTAATTTCATTATTTGAACTGTCAAAAATTGATTGAATGTAACCGCCTTTAAAGTAGCTTGTGCTTACAGTGGACTCTGCTTAAGATAATTATTTTACTTAGTTTTTACTCATTCCAAAGAAAATAGATTGAGTTGTGAGTACATTTTTCATCTTGTTTTGTAAGTTAAATGAAATATTTGCTATTAATATTTGTTTTTTTAAATTACAATTGTTGTATTTAGAAAAAATACATGAATGTGTTTGTGATATTTTTAATAATTCCAGAAATATATATACTCTTAAATCAGTACTATGTTTTGACTGCAGAAAATTGAATCAATTACTTCAATCTTCATGAAAAAATTTTGAATTTTGTTTTATTTTTGAAGTTTTTTCATTTATTTTTTGTAATATAATAATTGTTTGAAAATTTATCTTAAAAAATTTATTTCTAAACTTAAATTAAGAAATTAACTAACATTATTTAGCTTGGATGCATGATGGAACATTTTTAAAATACCACTTTAAAATCATTAAGAGCGTAAATTATCACATTCATATAAAATGTATAGTGAGCTTTCCTTTATATATTAAGTAATCTTTAACCCTTTTAAGTAGTTTTTTGTATATACATACCAGCATAAAATGTTCTTATTTCCTGGCAGACCAATGTCCTATGTGCCCAGACCTATGTGCCAAATAATTTACTGTTCCTTCCCTGGTTTCACATTTGTGTGTGCATTTTAATAGTTTTTGTGATTTTTAGCATGAGATGACATTATTTGACAATAGAATTATATAGAGATAAGATGAATTGAGAAGCATGCATCTCATGCATGTGGTTTTTGATAACATAAAGAAAAGGTTAAAAGAAATATTTTAAAATCTTGCAGCTCTTAATATGAGCTTGGTATATTTATTTATAGGAATTAATTCAATTTTATTTTGACTAGGGTGGGAATACTTAGGTTTGGAATCCATTTTTTAATTAATGGATAGTTAATTTTTTTAATGTGAAATGTGGTTCTTTTATTTATTTTTTACTTTATTAAAATTCCAAGAAAGTTTAAGTCAATTTAAAGTAACTGAAATAGTACAGAATAAATTTAAATATTGATTCTTATTTATTGAATGTGATAGTGAACTGAAAGACATATTCCAAATCTTTTTTCAGAAGAAACTGATGAAAAGAGATAATATTGCTTTTGTTTATATTCTTGCAAAAATATTCTAAATTTTGAAATGAGTTTTTATGAGTGTAGAGATTGCAATATAAAATAGTGTATAGATATCATTTTGTAAGGTTTTCACATCAAAAACGAGTTTATGTAAGATTAGTTTTCAAATGCAGAGTTTAAAAATCATTCATTGGTAATTAAATATGAAAAATAAATGTAGAAATAGTTTTAAGAATTAAAAAAAAAAAGGAATGTATATAAAATATATATGAACACATGGCATTTATCTTTTTCAGAGCAATATTAAATAATGCATTAAATTTTCAGCAATTTTATTGGTTTTGGCTTGATAGCGAAAACCAATAAAATCTGGTCTTAAAACCATCTGGTCTTGAACTGACACTAAAAGACAGCCAGCCTCAGCAATATGTACAATTTTTCATCTCCAGTTTCAAAAGGTTTAATAGCTGTTTGTCTTTTACTGGGATAGGTACTATATTATAGCTTAGCTTATCTTTGATCACTGTTGTCATACCAATTCCTAAATAATTTTTTTTGAAAAGATCAATTACAGAATTGATCAGTTCCTTTGAAATATCCAGTATTGGTTCAGAGCCAATAAAATGTGCTCTTAAACTAACTGATTACAGTGGATATTAAAAAAATGCTTGAACACTCTTATAAGCTGAGAGAGTGTTAGCTAATTTATACAGTAAATTTGCATTTTCAAACAAGAACAGAAGTTGATGCAGGCTTCTCTATAGCCAATAATGATGCATTTGGATCGTCAGAACAACTATTCAGTTACAAAGTAACCTTTGTCTAGATGCTTTCAATTGTGCATATGAAAATGGTCAAGACTTCTCCTTGGTTTGTTTCCCCTCTTATAAATAGTGACTGTATCATTAGCTAGACAGCAAATACCAACTGCACTATCAGAATCCATTTTTGAGCCATCAGTGAATCATTAAGTATAGTTTGTCAAAATTATTCCAGTCTTCTAAGAGAAATGTGATTTTGTAAGGTTTGTCTGAAGCATATTTAACAATCATGTAATTAATAGGGATGTTTATGAAACAGATAGTTACTTAGAGATAGCTACTTAAATAAGTACTAAGGTTTCTTTTAGACAAAATTTTGGATTAATCCTTACTGTACTTCTATATCTTTTCATATAAATTATAGTTTCTGCATCAATATGCATTTATGTAGGTCCTATACCAAGCAAAAGCTCCAGGGTATAAATGTGGTAGTTTCAATATACTCAGAGAAAGCTACATATAAGTATCTTAAGTTTTGCTAAATCTGCTTTATCAGTTTTATTTCTAGTAAAAGACCATTGAACCTAAAGTGAATGATAGCTAATGATGATGGTGTAAATTAAATGCATGAATTTGGTATTTACACTCTCCTGTATTTGTAGCTGAATGGTTAGCATTCTTGCCTTTAGTTCAACTGTTTGTGAATTCAAATCTCACATTAGATTTGATGATTGTAATGGTTCAGAATCTTCTTTATTAAATCCTAGATCCCAGTCTAATTAATCCTCAAGTGCCAAACAAATGACTGTTGAGCAATTAACAAACCAAACCAAATTTTTTCATGATGGATTCCTAAATGTCTAGAAAGTTTTTTGTTCTTCCAATACAAAAGCCAAAACACATATTCCAACTTTAGCGTAATTTCGAAAATTTCATTTCCTTAGTTATTTCTTAACTAAAAAAGTTATCCTTTTCAAATTATATTTCTTTTTCTCCAATGAAAGCAATCACATTTACATTATTACTAACTGGATCTTGTATACAACTGTTTGCATGTATTGTTAAAGATTAGATAATTATCAAAGTAAATACAATTAATTTTACTTTTTGGCAGTAAAGTAGTATGAGAAACCAAATGGAACTTGACTTCTGTATTTTAATTTGTTTACATTGATGTTTTAATTTTCAGCTTTTCATATTTTTAGTGATTGTTTTGAAATAAAAGGATGTGAGATGTTATGATGCATAATGACAAGAAATATTTTTTTAAGACAGAAAGTGGCAAAATTTAAATTGTAATTGCTTGTTAAGCTTGAACAAACAATGTTATCCTAATTTTATTTTAGTTCATAATAATAAATTATTTCAATTTTTCACATCAGATTTTTTATTGTTATGCTTTCATGCTGAAATATGTATTTTTTAAAATCTGATATTAGTTCATATTCTCAAAATTTGACTGATAATGTTTTATAAATGATTATTTTATTTGTTTTCTAAGTAATTTATTTAATTATTTCTTATTAAATTATCATTATTAATATACCTTTTCCTTTATGACATTCAAAAGCAACAAATACTTTTAATGTTTATATGAAGATTTGATCAGTATAAATATGTTGGTTTTCAACATGGAAAGCAATTTTGCTTTGACTTTGCATTGAACCTACTTGTCATATTTATTATTATATTAATATTATTTTTTATCTGTAAGTTTGGATATTTTTTAATTCAAATTGTTTATGAATTCCTTAAAATAAATGTTATTCATCTGAATTCCTTAAAAATGGGGCAAATCTACTGTAAAAAAGTGAAATGTTATATTCTGATTAATTTTTCTTCTAAATATATTTATCTATCAATTACAGATTCGTCATATGGTATATAATGGGAAGTTACATTTATATTTAGCATCCACCAGAGTTATTTTTCGTGAAGATGAAGTGACAATCCCTTTAATTATTCATCCAAATGACAAGTAAATTATCTAAAATTTTCTTTATTTATATAATTATTAACTTCTTTTTGTATTTATCTGATTTTATAGTTTAAATGCACTGTTTAACCCATGTTCCATTTTATATTGTATAAAATTCTATGATTATTAATATTTAAATATAAAATTCTTGAGTTGAAATATACTTTATCTTCCTTGGTGAAAATTGCACACAATTTCAGTGAATTGGGATGCATATGTTTATCAGTGAAATAAAGGCTGAAATAAATTATTTAATATGCCTAATGGAAAGTATCTTTTCAATGAACAGTGGACTCTGAAAAATCCATACAAATGTATATTTCCTATATTTGTATATGTAAATAACCAAAAAATATGAAAGTTATTGTATGATTAGCTTAGAATACTGTAAAACTGTATAGTATGAAAGTAAATGGAAGACAAATTTAGAGTTGCATTTATTAAATAATTGCAAAAGAAGTTATTCTTGAAATCGAAGTTGTATTTGTTTTGAGTAAATATATTTATGTTTGGAAAAAGGTTGTTATACACATCTTGACTTATTCAATAAATTGAGTTATTAAACATGTTCAATTGATTCCTAAAATTACCCATTATTTTATACAAAATAAAATCCAGTAATAAAAAAATGCTGATTATTTAAATAAAACTTTTCTGTTATACAGGGCTCGCACAACTACTGGAAAACTTTTTAAATTCCAAAAATATTTTTAAGGGCACTTAAAACTCCTGGAATTTTGTCTTGACTTCTTGAAAATCGTGAATTACTCATGGAATGTTTTCTTACATTCATGCATTTATTTTTTTCTAGAAATTATTGTAATTTCTTTGTTTTAATATTTTAAAATTTTCAATATAACTGTCAAAAAACTTAATTTAGTATTAGTTTTTAATATTACCACTAGATCGGGGCACGATCGATATTACATTTTAATATTTTTAATTGTTGACTTGTATTAACGGTTTTAAGATCTAGTTCAGCTACAATAATTTCATGATAATTCGTTTTAGTAGTGTTTAGATTTATGTGAAGTAATCGCCAAACAAAATCAATATGCTGCGCTAGTTAGACGGGCGAATTTAATTGATTCTTTTTCCATTTTGCACTGTTGTTTTATAAAATTCTTTTAATATTAATATTTAAATATAAAATTTTTGAGTTAAAACATACTTTCCATGTCTCCCTTGATGAAAATTGCATATAATTTTATTGAGTCGGGATAGATTTGTTTATTAATGAAATAAAGATAGAAATAAATTATTTAATATGCCTGGTGGAAAGTGTCTTTTCAATGACCAGTGGATTCTGGAAAAACCGTACAAAGATTGGGTTTTGCGTGGTTTAGAAAAAAACACATGCCCATTGTCTATTTTGCAAGAAAGACTTCTGTATTTCAAATATGGGTGAATTGTCAATTAAATTCCACATAAAAGGGGAAAAGCGTAATATTAGAACAAGCTATATCTGCTAAAAAATTTATTCACGTCTGCTGATTTTGTTAAAGAGTGGGAACCCAAAGCATGTTCGGTAATTTTAGATTCATTTGTTTCTTCAAAACAAGTTTTAAAGGCTGAAGTTCTATGGTCCCTTAAGGTTTTAAATAATGGATTCAGCTACAGTTCTTGTAACAATATAAATTGCCACTTTCAAGCAATGTTTCCAGCCAGTGCTATTGCAAAGCAATTCAGTTGTGCTGAAATAAAGTGTGCTTAATTAAAAGTTTTTGGAATTTCACATTAATTTTCCAACTTTATTGGAAGAAAAAATTAAGAATGTTTCTAATTATGTGCTTCTGTTTGATGAAAATGCTTAAATAATCATCTGCAGACAAAACAATTGAACTGCCATGTAAGATTTTGGGACAGTGATGCAGATAAAAACGGTATTAATTATCAGATTTTTTAGGTTACTCAGCTGGAGATATTTTGTTTCAAAAAGTGAATGAGAAGTGCTTAGAATTAGGAACAAGTAGATTACTCTAGTTATCATTGGATGGCCCAAATGTGAACTGGTCAGTTTTTACTAAAATGGCTGATATTTAAAAAAAGTGAACATCATTCAGATATTGTAAATATCGGAAGTTGCAGCCTATACTCATTCTACACAACACTTACAGCCGTGGATGTTCCTTGTCTCCACAAGTTGAGGTAACAGCAAGTGCAATTTAATGATTATTTACACTCACCCACATAAGGATGAGTTTCATAGCATTGACAAAGGTTTAAAATTTTCCTTAAAGTTTGCAAACATTGATGGTTAGAAAATACATGTGTTTTCAACAGATTGATTGAATTGTTGTCATATCTGAAAACATATGTCATATGCTCAGGAACATATATAACATGCATGCTCGGGAAGTAGAACCTCTTATGACACTTTATCAAACTGATAAATCAATGTTGCCATTTATGGCTGGATATCTTCATGCACTGTTGAAAAGTTAGATGCAAAAGTTTTCAAAAAAATCTTTGCTATCTGAATCTATTGGAAATGTCTAAAATATTTAAAATTACTCATTATTTTATACAATATAATCCAGTATTACATATAATGTTGATTATTTATATAAAAAATTTTCTGTTATAGCTGTAAATTTATTGAAGGCTTTTGAAATAATTTAATAATTTTAACTCAACTAAAAATAGTCTCGTTAATATTTGCAATTATTTATTTTTATTATTTACAGAAATGATTGAAAAATATTGCATGTACATAATTATATGCACACTTGGTTAACAACAATTTTTTAAATAAAATAAAAAAAATTATTTAATGTGAATGTCAATACCTCCTGGAAATTTTTGATTTGACTCCTGGAAAATTCCTTAAAGCCTCTGGAATTTGATTCTTGGAAATTTTTACAAACCTTGGTTATATTACTAAATTCTTCAAATGCTTTTGAAGTAATTATTAAATATAATTCTAACTCAAAAATATTTTAACTAATTTTTGCGCTTATTTCTGTTATTTGCAAATTAAAATTTGTTGCATACACATATGCATATTTGGTTAAGAGGAATTCGCATAAAAATATTTAGCATGAATCTTGATATTTCCTGGGAATTTTTTATTTAACTCCTAGATAACTCAGGTAATTCGGTTCTTGGGAATCTGTATAAACCCTGGATCTGCAATGAGAATTAAAAAATCTTCAAAAGTAATATTTGTGAAGGACTATATCGTGATGACTTTAAAAGTTGATGCATTCACTAAATAGATTATTGGTTACCAATGTAAAATACAAGAATTTAAATAATTTTGTAAATGTTAGAATTAAAACATTTCAAAGTAATAAAATTAAAAATTTACAAGAAAAACTATCTAATTTATTTTGAAATTTGTGAAAAAGTTTCCAAAGAGTAATTAAGCTGTGTGACTGTATTCATGTAAAATTTTTATGCAATAACAAATATAATGCTTTTATAAAAATGCTTCCCTTAACATATTTCTGGGTATTAATTTTTTATAACTGTGTTTTTAATTTTGGGATAATTTTACTTAAATTTAATGTCACTGATCAAATAATTTAAAAAATTTAGGAAAGAAAATGTTTAAATCAAATAGTCTGATTCAATTAAATTGCATAATTATTGAGCAATATTTAAGCATTTAGTCAACAAATATATTTTTTTTTAAATCTGTAGTTTTTTTCCCTAAAACTTCAAAATTGTGTGTTATGCATCCCTAACTTAGTAAAGCATATCCTTTAATTTTAGTTTAAAAGAATTTGAATGTGCCTGTGGAACTGATGAATGTCTTGTGAAACCTAAGAAGAAAAATGGCACAATTGAAGTGTGGTAAGCATCTTTCTCTGAATTCATTGAATTTTTTAAATAATTTGATAGAAATATCTTCATTAATACTGTGATGTCTTTCTAATTTAGTCAAGAAAAAAGACGAAGGACCAGACGATCTACAACGACTGCAGATGAAGATAGCAATCATTCAATTGACATAAGAATTACTCGTAACCAAGCTAAAGCAAGCAATATTCTTAATGAGAAACCAAAAGTCACTGCTGTGAAAAATGAGCCTGTTGAACCACAAGTAATTAAACTTTTTATTCTTTTTGTATGTGTAATCATCTCTTAAAGTAAGCACTTAAAATACACTATCTACATCAAAAAATATCTATTTTTAAAATAAATTCTCCCATATTTTCCATAAAATTCAAAATTTATAAATTTCTAGACTGTTAGTAATATTGTAAAATTAATGTAAGTTAAAACTGATAATATCTAGAAAGGATATTTTGAAGACTAATTATTTTTGCAATCTGTTTTTAGAAGTCTTTGAAAAATGTAATGTGAATATAAAATATAAAAATTAAGAAATTTTTAATTATTATTTAGTATTTAAAATGCGACTGTTATCAGGCATGTTATATCCATATAATTTACATGCATTTGTGTGTATTTCAGAGTTTTAAGTAAACTATTTATAAATAGTTTCTTTATTTTCCTTAGTAATGGTAATTTTTTTCTTATGATTAGAAATATAGATATATGTACTTATTTGGTTTGTAATTATAAAAAACTATAATTATTATTTTTAACTTTGTGAACAATTTATACAATGTGCTTTTGTTTATAATTTTTGATAAGTTTTATACTACAATTAAACTATGATTTTTCATCATTTTTTTAATGTCTTAAATGTTGATTATTTCCTAGATCAATGTAAATAAAAAATTCTTTTGTTGATTTTATGCTTTTTACCAAATTTATTTTTAAATCAGTGTAGCAACATGGGATTACTTCTACTTAAATCATTTATCAGCTCAATCAATCTAATAACCATATCTTCTTAAATTAGCAAAAATTAATTTCTTCTATAGAGTAATTCATTAATTTTGTTTTCATATTTGCTGCCAAAAAATTATTGGGAAATGCTAGTTAAAAAGCTAAAGAAAAATGTAAATTATTATGAACAAACATACTTTTATAGTTTGATTTTTAAAAATTACTAGAGGTATACAATAATGCCCATAAAAAAATTAACAAAACAGTTGCCTTTAATTTAAATTTTCATCCTTTCAGTGTTCACTAAATTTTAACATGAAGATGAATTTTAGAAAATGCTTTTAAAATGAAATTATGTTTATTTATATAATTTTGATGATTGATTTTTATTTTAATTATTCAGATATAAAAATTTATTTTTCTTTTCCAAAAAAATTATGTATTTTAGATTTACAATTCATTATTGATAAAGAAATGTTTAGGTAAAATTTAGATTATTAAACAGTGAAAAGAAATATCATTAAACTATAAAAATGCAATTTTTCCTTAAATCTGTATATTTATGCTTTATATTTAATCAAATGCTTCATTTAAATTTTTGTATACTATGATTAACATTTATAATAGTGTTATCATTTATCAAGAAAAAAATTCAATTACAATATCAAAAAATAACATTTTTGAGTGCAAAAACACACAAATTATTTGGTTTTTTAGAACAATAGAAATTATATTGCCTGAAAGCAGCAATATAATTTCTATCAATTTTTTTAACAAAGCTAAGTGTTCTTTTCAATAAAATCTTAAAAAGTAAACTTGACTTGTTTGTGTTGAAAACATCTTTTGAGTCATCTTCTTAGAATTGGGTTTGTATGTCATTGGGCACCTCTGCTTTTATCAGCATTTTGTACAATGGAGTCTAGGTGTAACTCTCTAGTATGGATGATGCCTAAAGAGGTTAATCTAGGGAGGGCAAGAGCCTCGCATTCATAAATGATATGCTCTACCGTTTCCTCTTGCGTATGACATTTCCAGCAGATCGGGTCTTGCTGAAACAGTCCCATCTGGTCAGAGAGTCAGTCATACTAGGGATAGCTTCCTGACTTTCACCAGAAGATGGTTTGTAGGTCATTTCTACCTCAAGTGAAGGATTCATTACTGCCCCTTTACAAGACTGCCTCTGAGTTCCCTTGTCTTTTTCAGCAAGGTCTTCTTCAGAGGCATCACCTGCAGATGCAGAAAGATTTGTTATTTCTTGTCTTTTCAGCCACAAGATAACAATTTATAAGCTCAGGTAATATAAGTCCACCCAGCATTGCCTGAGATACTGGGCAAGGCAAATTACTCTAGAAGTTTGCCAGGCAACTAGAGGCTCCGTTAAGACACCAATACAGCGGGGCCAATTAGCCCTAGGCACGGATCGCATAACACCAGGGTTTACGGGAGCTGGTTCGCGGCTTCTGATTCTATATTCAAGGCTATCCTGTCATTCCTACAGGACGTTCGGTGATCCACCACATACCGACGCGCCTGGTAGCTGCTCAGGCCCCAGGTCTTTTGAGTCATACTCAGAATGTAGTGATTTCAATACTTCTTTTCATTCAGTTTCCAAAAATTTTATTCACATTTCCTCTCTTACCACACAATTTTCTAAAGCTGACAGGATATCTGGTTTTTAATTTTTGGAGCCATTTGTCTTATGATTTGAAATCTTTTGCATTCAGCTTCACAGCAAAGAAGTTGTATTTCTATTTATTGACATTACACCATCAAAAGAAATATCCATTCTTCTAATTTTTTTCTGCCAAGCAAGCTAAACTTTTTCCAGTTCAAGATGTTGTACTTCTCTGATATTTTCAAGTGAAAAAAACTTCTGCTGTTACTGTTTCTTTTTCAAGAATTTTTTCCATGCTTAAAAATTTTTCAATAGATTATTTTTTGGAATTCCTTATATTTTGTCATATTTAATAGTTTTTATCTGCTTATAAAATTTTCTCATTTATTTTTTAGAGTTTTTTTTTTCTCTTTCTATGTTATTGCATCTGGAGAGGAGAGTAGCCTCCTCCCTTACTGAATATTGCAAGAACAGGAGTAGAATTTGACATGACAGTTCTTTGCATATTCCCACATGGTAGGGTGCAGGCACTCCACATTTAATCCCATAATGTCTAGAATGCCTTCATGTGTTGTTTTGTTGTTCAAGAAGGAACAAATTTTTCATGTTTTACACAAAGTATATATCAAATTTTAAAAAAATGGGGCCGGGGGAAAGATTGCGAAAAGATTTTTTTTAATTTTTGAATGGTAATTAAAATTATTACTGAATCTATTATTGTATCAGAAAATGGAATACTCAATTCTTCGTAAAATTATGAGTATTCGTATGTTAAAGGTTCATAAAAATGAACATCTACCACATTTCTGCTATGAAACATCACTGTTATTTTTGTTTCTGTGTCAAAGAGTATAGTTAATTGTTTTTTATTAGTTTGTTTTTAATATTGAAGTGAGAAATTGATATATTCTTTTCTACCATAAAAAATTGTATTATTTTAAACAGTCACAATTTTTTTGTTTGTAAAATTTCTTATCAAAACTTTAATAAATATTTTAATTATCTAACACTGAACTTAATGTAATATTTGTTTACCTTAATATATTTTATTTATATAACAAAAGTGTTAACATTTGGAACACAATAATTTTTCTGGTTATATATATATGTTACAAAATTCACATCCAAATTGTATTTCGCATGCATTCTGTCTAAATAATATTTATTTATACATAGACACTATCTACTGAAGCTGTAACTACTCTTATTAAAGAGGAACCAGAAATAAAAAATGCTTCTGATAATGAAACAGATGAGACCACTGCTGTTGAGAAAAGAAAGGTGATTATCTAAAAGAGAATTTATTGTACTTATGTTATGATATTCTGCTGTTATATAGGTTAAATATTATTTACAGAATGTTTTTCTGTGTTGTAGAGGTGTACAGTTATATTAGTATAAAAGATTAGCAATATTTGTATGCATTGTAATTATAATAGATGTAGCAAATCATACACATTAAAGGGGTTTCTGAATTGTTTATGTAATATATCCTAAAGCTGTTTTGGTTAGGCAGCCTGATATATAACTTTATTAATGGAAAGTGTCAGCACTAGCACTTAATAATACTACATTTTAATTTATAGATTTATATTTGTTTCATAAATTGCTTGTGAATTACTAATAACTACACATTAGTAGCAAACCAATTATTTTTGCTTTCTTTCTACTGTGTGAGAGAGTAACATATCATGATTTCTGAAATGTTTATGCCATCAGTTTAAAACTTCGCTGCTATTGAGTTTAAGGTAAATAAAACATTTTTTCAGCCTTAATCATACAGATTAAAATGTGTTAAATGTATTTTTTATTGTCTTAAAACTCTTATTGTTTTCCCTTTTTTGACATTCTCACCAGTTTCTCTGCAACATTGAAAAGTACCTTATATCATTTAATATATATTTTTATGAAACAACCCACAATATCAGGGCTCGGAGTTGTCCTGAAATTCCTGATTTTTTAAAAAATGTCCTTATTTTTCAAAATAAATACTGGAGTTCCTTCATTTTTTATTATATTCTTTTGAAAGTTTAATTTTAATTAATAATTTTATATTTTTCAGTAGTAAATTTTTCTTCCAGTGGAATATATTTTTTCTTTCAACTGCTTTCTATGCAAGAAGAAAGAGAAAAATTTCCCCCTTTTTTGTTCTCTTTCAAACCGGAAATAGGGTTGCCATACATTCGTCTCCGCCTCGTTTTCAGCCATTGCCTGACGTCAGAAAAATTTAGGTTTGGGTTTACCATTAAATTCTATTTTCTGCCTTTACAGACAAAGATTCTGGTTTTAGTAGTGCACAACTATTTACAATGATGGGGACATTGTGAGAATTATTCGCCTACGTTTATGCGCATGCGTGAAATGCTTATCGCGCCATTTTAAAAGATTTTAAAGGGTGTCTTGAAGAATGTTTAAGCTCAGAATTTTATTTTTTGAAAACAATTAATTTTCTTTTAAAAATGCCAAGGAAAACGAAATTTTCCGACAAATGGTTGGAACTGCAAGATGGGAATAAATGCCTAATCAAGACCTGGTGCCGAAGTGTTGATGTTCATTCTGCGGAGTGCTTTGTATGCAAAAGCAAATTCAGTGTTTCAAATATGGGTTTTAGACAAGTGCTTGCTCGTGCAGATGGATTAAAACACAAAAAAGCTGTGAACTGTTACAAGAATCAAACACTATTTACTATCAAGTCATCAACTTCATCTGAATCCTCAACATCGACTGTAGTAGTGAATAACAAATCATGGCTTCCCAAAACGATATCAGAGAAAACCATTAAAGCTGAAACCATTTTAGTTTTGGTGGCAATAAAAAATAATTATTCTTTTTCATCTTTGAATGATTTAGCTTACATTTACGGAGAAATTTTTGATGATTCCTCCATAGCAAAAAATCTTAAATTATCTGACAAAAAAGTCAGGTATATGATTAATTTTGGATTAGGTCCGTATTTCAAAACTCTTTTGTTTCGGGATATCGGCACTTCATATTTTGTTTTACTTTTCGATGAAACTACTACAAAACAAATAAAGAAACGTTGGATATTTACATTTCATATTGGTCTGATAAACAAGGTAAGAATGTTATTTGTTACCTCGAATCACATTTTTAGGGCATGCTGAAGCCAATAAAATTTAAAAAATTTTATTAAGTTTTATTCAAAATAATGGTTTGAATTTAGAAAAATTAATGCAGTTGTCGATGGATGGACCAAGAGTTAATTTATAGCTGTTTTAAAGCAAATAAATAGTGAACTGAGTAAGCAAAGTTTATCAGTTCTAATTGATTTGGGTGCATGTTGTTTACACATAATCCATGGAGCACTACGTCAGGGTATTGATAAAATTTATTGTAATATTGATGGATTTGCTATAGATATTCATCAATTTTTCAAACTATCTCCTGCAAGAAAGGAAGATTATCATTCTTTACAGTTAGAAATATTGAAAAAAACTTTTGCTAGACATAGTTTCCTTCGTCATGTTGAGAGCCGTTGGTTAACTTTGGGCTCAGATTGTGAGAGAATTGTTGAGCAATATGATGTTCTAAAGGAATATTTCATTGTTAAAGTACCTAAAGAGTTGAAATCTCCTCTTTCTGATAGACATCTTCGGATTATAAAACATTTGAAAGACCCTAAGACTCTGGCATATCTGCATTTTGTTTCATTTTTTTGTAAAACTTTTAAACCATATTTACTTCTAATGCAAAAAGTCAAACCTTTAGTACATGTGATGTACAGTAAGATAAATGAACTTGTTCGCAGTATTATGTTTAAATTTTTAAACCCAGAAGAAATCTGTGAAAAAATGGAGTAAAGTCGTTACAAATTAATGTTGATTCAGGAAAAAATTGGTTAAATTTAAATAAGATTGAAATAGGTAATAGTGCAACAGCAGTACTGGAAGCGAGCTTATTGATAGAACAACATTTCTACAAATTGTCAGAAGCTGCTACATAGCAACTTCAAAGCATTTGCTTAAAAAACTTCCTATATCAAATCCTTTATTCAAAGATCTCCAATGTTTGTCTCCGTATAATAGAAAAAAGGAAGAGTCTAGGCGTTCATTTAGCAGATTACTTCAACATATTCCTCATGTGAATAAAACTTCTTCAGATTTTGATAAGATAAATGAAGAGTGGATTCTTTACATGTGTGAAGATGTGACTTTGATTGTGAATGATTATGATAATGATCAAAATATCTGTAAATATTGGAATGCGGTTTTCAATATAAAAGATGCTGGTGGTTATATAAAATATCCTACTCTTTCTAGAGTGGTTAAAGCATGTCTGTCAATATTGAATGTAAATTCCCAACCAGAAAGAATATTTTCAATTAACCAATATTTTCACTGTTGTGACAAAGGAGAGAGCTTCTTTATCGGAATTAACAGTTCAAAGTTTACGGATTTGTCATGATGTTATTCGAATGCATGGCATTCTGTTTCCTCCATTCCATATACCAAAGAAATGATGCATTATATTCAGAAATCTCATGCAGAATATGCATCATATATGGAAAAATCAAAAGATGTAACACAATTAGAGAAGAAAAAAGGAGGAAGGTGTAGAAACTACTTGTGAAAAAAAGTTTAAGCAATCGCACCTATTAGAAAAACTTAATGAACTTGAGAAAGAAAAGAAAAATTTGCTTGATAATCAGTGTGTAGCTCAAAAACTTTTGGATGATGCAACTAAAAAAATAGCTTGTGCTATCAGTGATGATAATATGAGTGGTGTGAAAGTTGGGCAATGAATGTTTGCTGCTAATGCAGAGATTGCATCTGTGAATGATAAGTTAAAAAGTGCAGTGTTAAATTATCAGAATTAAATGCTAATCCATCCAGTTCAAAATGAACATTGTTCAATTATACATAAATTAACTTAATTTAAAGCATTTATCATGTAACTTATTAATTTTCAAAAAATGTTCAGTATAGAAAGCTTAAATTTCTGTATCATTTTTCATATTGTTGTATTAAAAAACTCAGAATTTATTAAACAGTTTATTCCTTTCTAAAATGTGTTTTATGCATAAAACAGAAATTAATATGTAAAAGTAACATTGGTTTTGTTTAATTATTGAAAAATGTCCTGATATTTCTTGAAAATTGTGTCCTGAAAAAAATTTTCTTTACATGCAGAGTTCAGTTGAGAACATGTTTTGTGAGATACTTTTACAATATTTTTTAACATTTTTCTTCAAATCAGTACAAGATATAAAAAAGTATTTTTTTAAACAGTTTTTTTCTCACAATTCCTGTGTTAAAAAAAAAATAAAGCCTGTTATTTTGAAGGCTATTAATTACTTATTTTCAGCCAAATATAATTAGTAAATTACATTTATAAAATAAATTGTATGTTATTTTAAATTAATTAAAATATTTATTTTGTGTGCAATTATTTGCTAATCTATGATATTTCTTAGTTAACAAGAGAAGAACGTAAACTAGATGCTATACTTCGTGCTTTTCGTCAAATGGAGCAAGCTGAGAAACGAAAACAGCTTGCTTTAGAGAAACAGAAGTCTCACCATCCTAAGACAGAAGTATCTGAAGAAAAGCCTGAAGAAATTAAAAAAGAGGAGAAATCTAGTGAAACATCTGAAATTCTGCCAAAGGAAGAAGAAAAAGCTGCACCTCAAACACCTAAATCTAAAAAAGGGTATACTTATCCATATTTTTAATCCATTTTTTTAGATTTTTCTGTCTGAATTTTATTGAATATAAGCTCATTCGCTCTGATTCCTATCTTGATTTTTGTATTATAAATAAATTAAAATACTTTTGCATGTATGTATGTTGCAAGGCTGAATAGTGCTTTTATTAAATTGTTTTATATGCAGTTCTCTCTCTCTCTCTCACTCACACACACACGAAGGAAAAGAGAGGTCCATTAAAAAATTCTTAAACCATTTTGAAAAGCAACTTTCTTTTTCCATCTGCGTATTAAGCTAGACCTATAATTATGATTTTTTTTTATTAAATCATATAATGAAGAAACTTAATATTTAAATTATTCTGAATTCCTATGAGAAGGCTGTTAAGAAATACCTTTAACTATAACCATCTTAAGTTGTTTTGATAAGTTTAAATAAAATCAATTTAAAGTTTACATTAATTTAAAGTTAGTTATTAAATAAAACATATTAAATAAAAATGAAATATTTATGTAGAAAAAGAAAAATTTGAAGTTGCTTTTTATGTATGAATGTATTTATTTGGCCAATACTCTATATATTTCAGCTATTTTATTTACCATTTTAAAATTAAGAATCCTTTTCTTTCATATTTTGTACATGTTTATTTGTAGTTTCTTTATTTAGTTCTTTGGTATTACTTCTTTAGTAAGAAACCATTTTTTGCTTTTCTGCCTCTAAACAACATTTACTTATTTATGCGTAATTAATAATTATGATTAAACATTTACTTTGAACTGCTTTTCAGTTCTCTAAAAAATAGTCATTCAAATATAAACTTAATTCGTTGATAAACGTAAACGAATTTCAATTTCATGCTAAGATATTAAGAAAAGTAATTCAATAATATTTATCATTATATTGATTTCTAATCGATAAAAATTAATAATGTAAATATATATTTTTGAATATATATTCTGGAAATCTTAAAAGATGTATGAAGATATTTATATTATAATTGCAAACTTTTTTAAATTTGCTTTAACAATAGCTTGATTATATTCCGATTAAAAAATTTATTACTGGTGCCAATTCCCTTTCCTATTAATCTTTTTTAATTTGTTATCAATAATATTACACATGACACATTAAAATCCTTAATCTAGATTGCAAAAAGTTTAGTTTGCATCAGTAATCACTGAATTTTTTTTTACCAATGTTTATTTACGATGTTTTTTGTTATTTTTAAAATTTGATATTTCATTAAAATTAAAACACTTGTTTAGTGTAGTTCATTTATAAGTATGTTGTTTTTATTATTATGATTTTGTCTAACATATTATAAATTTTTAATATTTAATATGTATCTAAGTTTTTTCCCCTTTTTATTAGGAAAATGTTTTTAACATTAACAGAGGATTTTAAATTTAGTACTTACTTTAAAATCTATATAAACCAATTCAAATTAATACATTAATAATTTTTTGTTAATATAAAAATAATTGTTCTGAACTCTATAACAGCCCAAAATACTAGATGTTAATAGCTTACCTTTTACCAATCAATTAAAAAACATTTGAAATAATCAATGTTTTTTATTTAGAAAAAGAAGGCGTGGTTCTGGGACACCATCTCGACGTCGTACTCGGACTAACAGTGGGGGGTCAGATCTTTTATCTTTAGACGAAGTGTCACCTACTAAAGCTATTCAATCTCCTGAATCTAATTCTGTTTCATGTAATGAAAATGTAACTCAAGTGGCATGTTCTTCTCCAACTCCTACATCAACTATAAATTTATTATCTCCAAATTCTTCAACTGTTCCACCCTCTCTTCATATCTTAAAAACTAAAAGGGTATAAATAATCTTGTTTTTATACAATATTATTTGAGTTAAAATTATAAATATGTACTTTTGATTTCCAAATGTATTTTTATTTTAGGCCCTTATGAATGAGTGGCTTCAAGAAAAATCAGAAGCTGCAATCAATACAACTCCTTCCCCTCTTCCTGTTCACACAGAAATGAATTGCAATATTCCAACACATTATGTAAGGTGTACTAAAGATACTCCTCACTCATCTGGTATATCTGCTGCTCATTTACGACGTAGTAACTCTGTCACTCATCTAAAGCCAGCTAGTGGACAAGGATCAGCTAAAAAGGTTCGTAATGCTTTTTTTTGTATATAAAAAAAGATTTTGTAAATATTTCATTTTAAGTGCAAAATTATTTAAATGTTTAAATAATTTTGAATCTTATGGTAGTGTTGAAAAATTATTTCTTTGTTTAGAAATTATACTTTTATCTAAATAGCAAAAATTTTTGTGTATTATAAAAATGTTTTTGAAAATTGTGAAAGAATATAATGTAGAGTCTATTCAGATAAATAGAGTATGTTATTTTAATTTGGAAATTATTACATATCTTGTCTAATCTGTTCTATTTTAAAAACTATTCGTAAGAAAAATGGAAACTGTTGAATTTATTAATAATGGCTTTGTTAAAACTCGAATTTAAGAAAATATTAAAGAATTTAGTTAAAGAAAATAAATTTATGATATATATGACATATTTATAATGTAGCA
The DNA here is from genome assembly GCA_037975125.1 of Latrodectus hesperus. Taxonomy (NCBI): domain Eukaryota; kingdom Metazoa; phylum Arthropoda; class Arachnida; order Araneae; family Theridiidae; genus Latrodectus; species Latrodectus hesperus. Next base: position 83,076,366 of record CM075860.1, read on the forward strand.
GTGTTTGTTTCTCATAATAATATCTATACAACGTTTTAATTCTGCGGAAAAAATTTACACTTAGATTGTTTTCATTGAAAAGCTTTACAGCATCCTTATATTCTACTGCCTGCTACAATACATTTACTACTTACATACAAAAAAATTAAAAGTGATTAAAAACAAAATGAATTATGAAATTATTACTTTAAGCTTTTGATAATCAAGTTGTACTCAAAAGAATTGCTATTTAATTGTGAAAAATAAATTTCTTTAATACAAGTTATGTTTCATTTTTTTTCTTGCAATTATAAATTTTTACTAAAATCTTGTAAGTTTCTAATCTCTTTTTTCAGTTTGATCTTTTTGAATTAATAAATGTCTTTAGTTTTATATATTTATTTACAGAGGTGGCTACGGCAAGCCATGTATGACTGCCATGGCTGTGAAATTCAAGTTAAGTTTGAATCATGTATAATAGAACCTACCTCAAATATGGATAATAGTTGTCTTAGTCCTAATAGCCATGGTGATGTAGATAGTCTCAATGGTGTAGCAGAAGGTATGTCTTTCATGGTATAATTTCTAGAACAAAAATTCTTTTGCTTTTATATTTTTATATTATTTTATAATCTGGTAAAATCATGATTAATTTCTGGTTGTATCAGAGTTTTTTTAGACTAAAAATTTCTGATTGAATAATTTAAGTAACTAGAGCATTTGGGTAAAGAAAATGGATCCTTTTTAGATAAAAGTACTCATTCAAATGTTTCAGAGATGTGTTTATTATTACCATGAATGTTTTTGTTGGAAGAAAATTGAAGGTCTTTAATCTGAAAGTATTTACATCTGAAATCCATTTCCTAGAATGGTTTTTTAAGAGAAGTTAATATTTGCTATCAGAATTTATAAAGTAATATATTTTCTTTTAATTTATAAAAGGAAAATAAGTTAACTGGAAGATTATTTTGGCTGAAAAAAATAGAAGAATGTTAAAAGCTGCAAACAATTGAGAAGAGTTTTAAAATAGTTAAATTTGCTTATATCATTCGTAAGTTTAATATTGTATGAATATTTTGTTATAAAATAGAATAGTGAAAGAGTAAACACTTTTAAATAATTGTAATGACAAAAAATGTAATTGAACAATATATAAGAAACAGGAATTATATAAGAAGTTAAATAAAAAAATTGAAAAATGTATCATAAAAATAAAAAGAATACAATTTATCAAAAACGGAAGTTGGCAAAAAAGATATAAAATTTTATTTCATAAATGGCAGTTAAAATTATCATTGTATCTATGGTGTCAGGGTAGGGACAACTCATTAGTTTGTAAAAGTGAGTGCCTGCTGTAGATTGTATTTGATAATTAAAACTGTGAAGATTATAGAAGTTTGGTATAAGTGTGTAGCTTTAGAAATCTTGCACTTAAAGAAGATAAAGTGTATCTTTTTTTCGCCATAAGGAAACTTCACTAATATTTAATTATATTTTATAAATTTGACAAAACTTTAATTACATGAATTTAAAAGGTGCTTTTCAAGGACTAAGTTTGGAAAGATGTAGTGTATATTCTATAGGTTAGCTTTGTTTATCAATTTGCTATTAATTGAAATTAAAGTATTCTGAACTGTTAGCATAAAATATATTCAGAATATTTATTCAAGTTTAATGTTGTGTCTACTACTGCAAAAACTACTATTTTGCAACATATAAAATAATAAGTTTAATAAAATAATAATAATAAGTTTTTGTACATTTTTTCTTTATAATTTATAAATTTTTCTTCAATATTAAAGCAATACTTGTTAGAAATTAGTGGAATGTTTAAAAACAGTTCATTTTCTGTTAGAACAGTAAAACAAAAAGTTTACTGTTGGAAATCATATTCATAGGTGAAAAATATTTCATTGTTTATAATTTTTGGTGAATATTTTAATTTTTGTATAGCATTTTTGTATTTTTACAAATTATTATTAGGCCATGCTTGAGAGTTAAGACGTTAGAGTTTTCAGAAACTACAAATGATTAAAAGCATTCGATTTTAGTTACTCTGGAATAAATTTTGCTTAATGATCGCTTTGCATCTAGATTGGCGGGTATGCTCATTTTATTTAAATTTTGTTTTTCGTTTTTCATGAGTGTTTTAATTCACATACAGAAATTCAACAGTTTATCTGATTGGCAGTTTTTGAATGTGCTGCTCTTGTATCATGCATTAGTATTCATTACATTAGTATTTGCAAATCATCTTCCAGTGATTTAAAATAAAAAACAAATACCTTACAGTCAAGCAGTGCAACTTTGAAAAATTACTCTTCATCCAACAGTTTGTATGGCAATCACAAAATATTTTGTAGAAGTGTATCTATTTCTAATATGAATCAAATTATAGCAACCACAATTATCGCTGAAAATGTTTTTAATGATGCTATTTTACATGAAGATATTCTCACTAGTCTTGGGAAATAGCTTGTGGGAATTTATGTAACACCATGCATTAAGCGCACCATACAATACATTTCTTTGCTTGGATTTGTTAAAGAGGTTAGAAAGTAATAAAGCACACACGCGTTTTGAATTCTTCTGCCCAGAATAGGGGAAGTTATTTTTAAGTTTTTCAATATTTATTGTGCTTTTGGCTTAAAATGTATGCTTTTTTAAATGAAAAGAAAACACCAAAATTTTTTTAATTAAAAGGGTTATTTAGTCAGTTTTACAACTTGACGAACTTGCAAGTATTTTTAGTATATGTTGCTTCATTCACTTGATTGCTTGTAATATATATTATTAAGTTTTTTATGATATATTTTACACTATTCTTATTTATTGGAAATAGTTTTTTTTTTTTAAATGTTATCATAGCTTAAACATGAGTAAATTAAATACAGAAATATTGCTGGCTGTTGCTCTGGATTTTAATGATGCAAAAAATTGGCCGATGCAGTAAAAATCTTTCATTTTAATTTTATGAATGAAATACACTCAGAATATAAGAATCTCATAAATTATATTAAGATAGATAGAGAAATGTAGAAAGAGTTTGTTGGATAAAGTTACACATTTAATTATAACAAGGAACAAATTCAAGAGTTTTAGACCTTCTGAATGATTGAATGTGACATTACATGTTCTGACAATAGGTAGAATGTGTGAAGATTTAAAATTTACAACAATTACTTCCCTTAACTTAGATGCAATTAATACAGAAAATGTGTTTAAGTCAATCATAAGAAATATTTGAAACTAAAAGTAATTCTTAAAATCATTTATTGATTTATTAAACTATGGTTATTCTCAAAGATTTAAAACTCTAAATTGTATTAAATAAATTTAAAATTTTAGTTTATTTTTTCATTTAATTAAAACAAAGTAAGATGATAGTCACAGAGTTCAAATGGAATTAATAAAGAAAACTTTAATGCAATTCATTATTTGAATTATAATGTATGTTTTAATATAAAGAAAATAAAATAGTTTTAAGTATTCATTATATTTTTAATAATATTTCATTACGTGAACATATAACATGGTTTGAACGTATAAAAAAAAACATAATTTTTTTTCAATTTTTGTCATTCATTGTTGCAAACTTTCATCGATTTATAAATATTTTATAATTATTCATGCACTTTCTTTTTATTTGATTGGTATAATCAATCATCAGAACTTGCTACAAATGAGACTCATCTTTGTATGCTAATGTGAGTTTTTTTATTAGTTGTGTTCTGAACATTTTAACAAATAAAACAAACTGCGAAGTTTCAGTAAAATTATTTTCCTAAATGTCGCCAAGAATACTTTACAACCCTATGGGAAGAGAAGTGCTATAGCAGGAAGCTACTGTTTACTTCCAGGAATTAGTCCCTTGTAGGAAGAAAATCAGACCTTGCTCGAATTTTTGGAAACCCATCATACAACTCCACACACTATACATTTTTCTATGTGTCATGCAGAACCAAGGGAAGAACTTTAATGTGTCTGGCAGACTTTAGGATCATTATCTATTAGTAATCCATGATTGTTTTAAAAGTTTTTTTTAGCTCTTTGAATTACTGTTAATTACACTAATGTGGAAGTAATAACTTCTTAAAAATGTTTTATAAATAAATATAGCTAATATAGCTAAAATATTTTTTAAAAATGATAAAGCTTGCAATTTGGTACTATAATAATGCTTGTTATATGAATGTCTAAATGTGTTCCAAATCATGTCCAAATATCATCAGTTTTGGAGATGTTTAGGACATCTTGTATGCGCTATTTTCAGACACTGGGACATCCTGAGAATGTCAGTAGGACAACCATTGGATGTTTTCCACGTCCAAAGTAAGTGTCCACCTGGTCCTGGAAGGATATTCTCAAACATACAAAGAACCACCATTTGTTATCTGGACATGAGCATCAACATATAACTAGATAAGTTCTCCCTCATATCTGTTTTGGGTGAACAGGCATTACATTTTTAGATATTTGCATTATGTGCTAGAAATTCGAACACCAAGTGCAAGTTGTGTTGAGTTGATGTAATTACATAGGAATACTAATTCTGCTGATTTCTACCTGTTTGTCATGTAGGGGTTTTATTCAGTTGTGCATGGCTACTTTACTAAATCTAGACACCAATTTTATGAATACAGTAGTAACTATTTTGAAATTTAGTGGGTGGCTGAAGACTAGTAAGCATAGTTTATATTTTCCCATCACAAAAAATATATATTTTATCTCAGTTTTCTTTATACTGACTGTCCAAATATATTAAATTTTTATTAGAAAACTAACAAATTGTCTAATTTGAAAAGAATTATCACAATAGTATAATTTACTAAAATCTGTATTTTTTTCTTTTATTTACTCTTATTAAAAAGTAAGGTTTTACAAATGCGTACTAAAATTTTTGTTGACTATTCCAAAAATTATTTGCTTTTTAATTATTTTTCATAATGTTATCATTTGGAACAGTGTAGCGCTATATTAAAAAACTAATCATGGGTAAAAATTTTGGATTATAAATAATGAGAAATAAACATCTCAAATTTTTTGGCTGTAATAAAAATCCAGATATTTAGTTTCTAGTAAGAAATACTAGTAAACAGTTATTCGTATATGTATGTGAGTTGTGCATATTCCAGTCACAGTTATGTGACCATCACATACTTTTTCAACCTCAGCATTGAATAATCGAGTCTGGTGTGAGGAATTAGCTGAGTGTATATAAAGGGTGTGTTAAGGCTTCTTAAAAGATTGTAATCAATGGTGTAATGCAGAAATAGAGATTTATCTGACAACTAAAAGGGCATGATAATAGGCTTTTGAGCCAATGGTGGAAGTATTTCCATAAGAGTTAAGTTTGTGAACTATTTGTGTGCTGCCATAGTAAAAGTATTACATACATGGCAGAATGAACTGTCCAAAATCAGCAACATGCCAAATGTGCTGAACCATGGACAGAGATGAATGATGGCTTCAGAAATACATTTTGGTGAATATATGTGCTACCATTGAGCAACTGACCGCTCAAATTAACCGAAGGGCTACCAACAGTGTCTCCCAAACTACTATTCAACAAGCATTGCTGTATCTGATCCTCTGTAGTAGATTCCTGGTTCATGCACCTATGCTGATAGCAGTTTTTAGTGACAAATGCTGGAATTTGAATTCAAGTTTCACAACTCAATCTACTCTGGGTGGGGGCAGGTATTAGTTTCCGAAGAATCATTTTTTATGCTCCATTAGATATTTTATAATGGCGTGTATGATGTGAAGCCAAACACCCAACATCCATTGCCAAAACGGTCGAGGCTGGAGACGAGATCAGTATGGTGTGGGGGAATGTTTTCCTGAAATTTTCTGAACTCACTCATCATTGTGTAAGGCACAACAGATCAATACAAGTACACATCTTTGTTTGTGAACCACATCCACTCCTACATGCATATTGTTTTTTCTCTGGATGGCATCTACCAGCATGATAGTGCAAGGTGTTGCACAGCTGGCAGTGTACATGCGTTTTTTGAAGAGCACCACGATTAAATTACCTGTCTTCCCTGGCCAGCTAACTCACCTGACTTAAATCAAATCTTGATTATGTGGGACCATCTTGATCAGGTTGTTTGCGGCATGGATACTAACCCACATAATCTAGTCCAGCTTCTCACAGTACTGGTGTTGGCATGGCTTAACATCCCTGTGAGCACCTTCAAGAACCTAATTCATTCTCTCCCTATATGTTTATCAGTAGACTGCTCTGCAAAAGGTAGTTATTCAGGCTTTTGACTGTTGATCACATTAATGTGACTGGATTGTGTGTATATATACGAGATATTCACATATTGACAATTAGTCTTTTGTTGTCAATTGTTTCAATATATATTATATAAAATGTATTTTATACAATTAGGAAAATACATTTTATATAATTATATAAAATATTTTTTTAATTCAGATGTATTAACACCTCTGAAAAAGAGAAGGCTTATGCGAGAATCTATTGAATCGCTGCCATCTCCTCAAAGTCCATCTACTGCTACTTCAATTGATGACACTGATGCCACAACAGTGTCAAATTCTTTAATCAGTGATAACAGTACTGAACAGGGGATTGATGTTGAAACTGAGGCATGCTCTATAGATAAAGAACCACCTTCTCCAACTAACTGTTTGAAAAGTTCAAGTAACTGTCAAGAAAGAAATATTACAGATGAAGTAAGTAATTTCTTCAATTATGTATCATTGAAATTATCTTAATTTAACTACTTTATTTTAAATTAATTTAAAACATAAAGATGCTTCATGTAAAATAAAAGGTGTTAGATTTAAAAACATCAAAATTTGTGTGTTTTAAACTACATGAAATCTTAAATTATTGTATTTGCTAGCATGTGGGGTACACAAGTAACTTTTCATTTAAGTCTGAAGATTATTCTGTGTTTTGATGAAAAAGATTGAAAGGTTTTTTTCACAGATAGATTGGTTATTTACAGATTATGTTATATTCTATTGATATTACTTTATACTAGAAATATCGTAAATTTGTCAAAATAATCAGTAATAAACTTTTATCCTTCAAAATGTGTATAAAAAAGAGGATGTCTTATATGCTGGCAAATATGCTTCAGTTTTTGTAAATTTTTTGGAATGTATTTATATTATGTAGGTTTAATAGTTTTCTGAAGTCACAGAATTTTCTTATTACTTCAAGTAATTTATTTCATAAAAACTTTATAAATTTTTTAAAATAATTTTATTGGCTTAGAAAATTTATTAATAAAGTACTATTATTTAAAGTCATAATTTATTTATGAGCTTTAAATTTTAATACCTCTAGAAATAGGATATTTTAATAAACCAGTAATCAAGAAAATATGACATGTTGTGTTTCATCCCACTTTGAGCCTAATCTATGCTACTAACACAATACCTTATTGTATTAAATATTAACATTTTAAAGTGTTAGCATCATAAAAATATATCCTATGTATTATTAAACTGGATAGGTATTACTGCTACAAAAAGGGTCCAAATTATGTGTTAAATGTAAGGATTGAAAAATAAAAATGTGTTGTTTTACCAAAATTATTAAGATAATCATACTAAATGAATAACATTCTTTGTGCCTGCACTACTAACATAACCTAATATTTCTCTAATATCTTGACATGTTCAATCCTTTGATTCTCACTGCTGATGTTAGTTTATTCTGAAAAAATCTCAGTAGGGTTCTTTACAGTTACTGTTTAATTCATTTCATTAACTTGGGTGACTATCTGTATGAACAGATAACCATAAAAATACTCTAAATCTTGTGATTATAAAAGTTTTCCTTCAATTTGTTTTAATAATTTTTGAATTTACAGTTTAAGAAATATCTAAATGTTATTTTTTTTAATTCCTGAGTACAAGAATTGAATTTTTTAAATTATTTTTGTCACTTTCCCTATACATGTGATTTCTCTAAGGAAATATAACCTACTGACTACAAGTTTCTTTATTTTCAATTACTCTAGATCCCTCTAGCCTATTAAGCCATTTTGTTTACCTATTTAATCACAGAAAATAGACAACAGATTGTTTTTATTTAGGTATAACAATAATATGAAATAATTTTGAAACATGGTCTTGAAAAATAAAATTGTATAGAGAAAGTTTATCATATTTTCACCTTATTATAAATCTTTTTACAATAACGTAAATTAAAATGGTTTATGCAGTAAATGATTTTCATGCTTTATCATGAAAATTAATTATCTTACAGTTTTTGTGTTTTAGTTTTTGAATGTTAAGATAATCTTTAAAATATTAATATAATGTTTAAAATTGATTAATTTGTAAAAGTTTAATTTTTTTGATTAAACAGATCAAATAACTTATAAGTATATAATCCCATTTATAAGATACTTGTTTTCAAATGATCTTTTAAAAACATAACTTCTTTTTCTAGTTTTATTTATTTCTTCTGTTGAAGAAAATTTCAATTCACAATATAAAATTAGTATGTTATAAGCAAAACATATAATGGGGATTGCATTCCTATGTATCTCATACCTTCTCAGATTGTTATCTCTTTACTATCTCAGATTATTATCTGAGACGGCAAAATAATACTGCCTTTCTTAATTAATGATCGTTTTTGTTCATAATGATTCCTCAATGTTTTAAATAATTTTGTTGCATATTTATATTATTTGTTTTAATTTGTATCCCATTTTTTATTTTTTAAATATATGTATACCGAAATGTTAAGTTTTATACATATTTATTATAGATGAATTGATGTTTCCTTGGGAATTTCCATTGCTTCACCATTTATTAAAGATGGAATTTGCAGCTAAATTTTATATTTAATAGTTTGAATATCAACAACTGGATTTAATAAGAGAAAATTTTGTTGCATATCAGAATTCTGGTTTTGTTACTTTGAATTTCATCATAGAAAAAAAGGGGTACAAGAAATTGTAAAAAATTAAACAAAAAAACAATATCAATTGCTCTGTAGGTAAATTTAGTGTTATTCCATTTATTTGAGTTTTTAATTAGAATAAAATGCTTCTGTGTAATCACCTGTAATATTTGCATGATAATTTATGTATTATAAAGTAACTTTTTATACATGTACCTATAAAGTTTCATCATTTTCCTGCCTTTGGACAGAAAAAAGTCTTTTAGGTACAAAAAATAGACAATTGATTAGAACAAATCAGAATATGTTCTGTTATGTATGTATCAATTGAACAGATTTTTTGTCAGAATTGATGTGCAATTAAAAAAATGTTATAATGTTTACCTTTTTAAATTATATATATGTGTTCATATTTTTTGTTACATGTGAAATGTAACTACATTTTATAGGGTTCATATAACTCCTGGAAACTCCATAAAACTTCTGGAAATAAAAAAAATTTCCAATGCCCTTGAAATTTCGGATATTTTAAACTGGCTTCTTGAAAATAGTGAATAACTTTTGGAAAACTTCTTTATACATTAAACTTATTTTTATACATTAGTCCTGTTAAAAATTGTATAAATTTCCTTAATTTATTTTATTTTTTGATTTTTTCAAATTAAATATTTTTTATATTGAATATTAAATAAATGAAAATCGATAGGATTCTAATTTAGAAGTTTTATTTATAAAAGCAAAATTTGCATGATGAAGGAAAATCTAACATTTTTCAGCATTTATCTACTTTTTAATTAGACTACTATATTAATAAATTGAGTATTTATGTTCAAAACATTAATTAAAATATTTTTTATGGAATTAAAGTTAAAAAATGTGATTTTCGAGCTATCTTCCATTTTAATGTAAAGCCGAAAATTAATTCAGAAGTAATAATATGAATACTTAAATTACTTTCTTGTTAGTAAAAAAAATATTTTGCTAATAAATTAGTTATTTTATTAGGGAAAGAGGAGTTGTTAATCATTTATGAATTTAAATAAAAAAATCTGAGAATTAAATAAGAATATCTGAGAAATTTATAAAAAAATTTTAATAATATATAGAAGGTGTACTTTAGTTTTTTAAGCAAATACAAAAGTATTTTTCAGTTTTATATAGTTTATTTTATTGGTTAGAATGAAATATTGACTTTAATTTGTATAAGTTTTTTTTTTTTTTTTTTTTTTTTGTTTGTTTGTTTAAGAATATATTTATTTATAAAAAATTTAACAGAATTGATTCATACCAAATAAAAGCTTTACTGTTAATGTTCCATGCATTGATATGAGCAATTTTAAGATTTTTTTTGATTAAAAAGTGCAGATAAGAAGAGGGAATTTATTTAAATTATAAATCTTTTTAACAGCAATGGCAAAGATATTATTCAAATATTCATCCTTTGCAATATTCTATACTATGATATTTTCGTGTTTATGTTTTTTAACTGTGAAATTCAAAAAGTTCTTTTGTCTTTGTCTAATACATGTAAAATATCATGTTTTGAGATTATTTTAGCTGTATACTATTGAATCATAGAAGGGTTTAGTTCATTAATTTAAAATTTGATTCTTTCATCAGTACATTTTAAAAATCCTATTAAAACTTTGTTTGGTCTTAAAATATGGAATAGGTTGTATTTGCAATTTACTATTAAATAGTTAAAATTATTGTGGCTTATGAAGTCAATTTGCATTTGCTATTCTTTCTTGGTGAACCTTTTTAAAAACCAAAGTTTGATGTTGAAAATTTTAAAATTCTGGTTAAATGTATCATTTATGTCACTGACACACCCACAGAATATATTAAAAGTTTCAGTAATATAATTGGCAAAGAGATGCTTACTTATGTTGCCTAAATGAAAGTATTAAGTTATATTTACATGAATAGAAACAAAAAAGATTGCTTATTATATATGGAAAAGTCTAAAAGCTATATTTAACCCCTTAATCGGCAATCCCGAGTTAGCTCGGGTAAAAAATTCTGTGTGTTTTCCAGCTATCCCGAGCCCCTTCGTAGGGGCAACTGGCTTCACTGCAATGCTTTAAATTCAACCCCTAAAATTGACAGATTATCGTGAAATCGTAGTTTACTGAATGGTTAATCTTGATTTAACTAATGCACGCGAAAATCGAAAGTGTTTCAAAGAAGGAACAGCTATTTACGTTTTACTTTTCTATATTTATTCGCATTTAGTTCTAACAATTTAGATTTATAAGCAACGAATATAATACTAATTTTCACTTTTTTATCAAGTTTTTAAATTATTATTTTTTAAGTTATAGTTTTTTGTATAATATATATGTATATATGTGTGTATATATATATATATATATATATATATATATATATATATATATATATATATATATATATATATATATATATATATATATTTATTTGCTTAGTTGTAAACTTCATAGTATAAGAATATGTGGCATGGCAACAATATTAAAATATAAGAAATTCTTTTATTTAATTTGTTTAAAATTAGAAGGGATAAAATAAGTAATAAATTAGATGTTAATTTTTTTTAACTTTTGAATGAATTTAGTATTTTAAACAATTCTGCAATGACTTTGTATAAAATATATAATCTAATTTTAATAAAATGTAACTATAAAAAGTTCTTTCATTTTTTAGAGTTAAATTTTATTAAAATTAGATTATATATTTTGTTCTGCGAATAATTAATCTTTGTAATCTCTCGGGTATTATTTAATTTCACAATGTACCTAATTTTAGTTTCTAAATTGAATAACTTGCTACTAATTATCTCATTTTAAATGCTTATATGATTTCAGGGGTGTTTGTGCTCCGGGGAAACCCCGGAATTCCGGGGATTTTGAACTTCGATTCCCGGAAATTTCGGGGATCGTCGTTCAAAAGGAAGTAGGAATAATAATGAATTATTTATTTTGATCTGGGTAATTTTGTTTGCTTTGAAAGCAAAAAACGCAATAATTGCATCATTCAATACTTCATAATTGTAATTTTTCATTTCTCCCCCCGCCCCCTTCTCGAAACTGAAAAGTGTCGGTAGTAAATCCGTAAAAGTTTCCGGGGATTTTTCGGGGTCCCACAAACACCCCTGTGATTTATCAGTGTCAAAAAATTGGAACTGCTTAATTGTCGACTGGGTACCAATTGTGAGCCCCAGAAAGATCATCAAATTCACAGTCTGTATCTGAAGAGTTATCTTCATAATAAAAATAAAATTCTTTTTCACTGCTTGAATCAGACATAATGTTCGTAAACCGGTAATATTTCCTCATATAAAACTAGCTGTTACAAAAAATTTTGAGAGTGAAACAGCACTCATATATATATATATATCCACTATATAATTGTTACAATTGATTAAATTTACATTTATCGGTTTCCCACGGAATTTGAAAGTTCCCAAGTTTCACTAGTTAAGAAAATGTCAATGCTGTCAATCCTGATGCCAAATTGATATAATCAAAAACACTAATCGATCTTTCTGCTATCTTCATTCAACTTGTTAATAATTTAAAATTAACTACATGTGCATTAATTTCCTGTTTACTCCAGTATTTGACTAAACATGTTTTGAAATCTTTCATATTGTTGTTAGTTTCACACAACTCAAATTTTCTGTACACATATTTCAAGCATTGGTTAAAGTACCAAGATCAAGGTAATTACAAAAAATGAAAGAATAAATCCTTATACATAAGTATTTTAGAATGGGACTTGTGTTGCTCTTTATTCCACATAAAATTATATTATTTTGTTACGATTAAGGTCTATAACTTTACAAGGAAGCTATTATTTTTAGCAAGAAAATTTTAATTTTGATTCAAACTTTCACTTAATTTACATTTTGGTATAGGACTGGCGAATAATATTAAAATACATCAAGAATTGTTAATTTCAGAAAAATTACGAGAAATATTCCCTTAAATGTTTAAGAAATGCATATCTGTTTCAGAGACATTATAAAATGATTTCACCATAAACTAATGATCAAATTTAAATATTTAAAAAATGTTTGAATTTAGTAATCGCAAACATTTTTTCGTATAAGGAAAATAGCGGAGAACATGTTAAATAAATAATTTGACTTTCAATAAGAGATTTCTAGCATAAGAAATAAATTTTATTTTTGTGATAAATTACCATATGTATTTTTAACAGGTTAAATTTAATGGAAAATTAAAACTTTTTCTTTCTGGTTAGTGAATTTTGTTTACAAAATTAAATTTTCTGAATATTTACTTTTTTGATCAAAACTATTTGATTAATCAAATCAAAAGTAGCTAAATATTTTTAATTTATAACTATCAAAATAAGGATGTTAAATCATTATTGTACTAAAGCACTTTTTTTAAAAAAAAGCTCTCTCTAAATTTATAGCTTATAATGATTTGCATGTCAAAGCAGTTAATATTCAGTGAAGGGGAAAATATTTAATGTAAGGCTAATTTGAATATGTGAAAAAATGTGTGATAATGACAAGTTATATATTAAATTTTCAATTATTAGAATACAATAGTGTAAGATTAAGAATACAATTTCTGCTTTTGAATTTATTTCTGCTTTTGAAAAAATATTCATACGAGAGACACATTAATTTTAATATTTGTGTAAAACAATTTAAGAAATGCTAAAAATATATAATAACAACAAATGTTCTTGAATGGAGTGATATTTTTACATAATTAGAAACTGAAATCTTTTGGAGGAATGTAATAAAAAAAATTTGCTTTCAAAATTTTCACCAAAATTTCATCTGTTTTAGAAATTTACTATATACTATAAAATCAATTGTTAGGTGAGTAAGTTAGCTTTTTATTTTTTAAATTATTAAAAATATACAATGTCTAATTCTTCAATTTGTGTGTATTAAAGCAACAGAAGCGTTTTTTTTAATGATTTTGAAAATTATTTAATGATTTTAAAAATATAATATTGATTTTAAAAAGTATCATCAATGATTACCAATTACACATAAACAGCAAATTCAGTAATTATTACAGCTATTTAAAATCTATACATTTTTAACTATCTGGGAAATTAAAAAACTTCTCTGATTTTTAATAAAAAGCAATGATTGAAATAATTATATATATATATATATATATATATATATATATTTAAAAACTGTAATATGATATTCATTGTGATTGATCTTATATTTTTTTAATTATTTAAAATTTTATATACAAAAACTGCTTAGAAATATATTAAATTTCCTGATAATTTACAAAATTATTAAATAAAAATTCATATGTAGTGTAATAAAAAATTATAATAAGGACTTGAAGAAATTTTCGAGCAGAACATTCACAAAGCAAACTGCTAGCACATGCTGCTTTCTACAGCTGACAGTTACTGGTTGGCTTTCCCGCTGTAAGTCATTAGAATGTGATTATTGTGAGGTGGTCCAGAATATAACGGAAATAAGTCTCATCAAGAATTAGAGGCTTTTGTATTCTTGATAAGTGCTAAAGGGGGAAATACTTGCATTGCAGTGAAAGCCAAAACTATGTTGCCACCACAAAGCAAAAATTATGCACTTTCTTCACAGAATCCTGGACGGTTAAGGGGTTAATGAAATTGCTTTTAAAATATTTTAACAAAATTAAATTGCTTGTGTTGTGTGTAGGCTTCTCTAATGCTTTTAAAAACTCTTGCTTGTAAATAAAAATTAGGACGTGTGTAGAAATATATATGCTGTAAAACTGCAGAAATGATTATAATGAATTTTACTAATATTTATATTTTATTTTTCAGTTTCTGAGTAACTATATCTGTTTGTTTTTTTCTTTTTTTAGAATTTAAAACTATGTAATGAAACTTCATTTGCATCCATTTCTTCTGTGGAGTTAATTTCTGATGAAAATGGATTATTTGCAACTATAGAACCTTCTTTAAATACTTCTGAAATGGCCCTGTCCAACAAAAATGATGGAGATATTGAAGAACCATTACCATTTAATCAGTGTGAAAGTAATTTAAATACAAATGCTGATTCCCCATCATTAGAAACTTGCACATCTGTAAAATCTCCTCATATTACTAATTCCTTGGAACAAAAGATTTTATCTAACACAAAAATTAATGCTCATAGTATAAATTCTGAAAATCAAAGTAGCCTGGAAGTAACTGAGACTAAAAAATCAGATAAAGAAATAATTGCTCAAGAACAGTCACAGAATGTTTTGGCTGATATTTCCACAGTTTCATCTGTAAATAACATAACTGATAGTAAAATAAATAATGCTTCATGTGCTTGTTCATCTGATGAAAATTCTGAAACAGCTATTGTAACCAAACACTCATTTACTAAGGAGTTAACTAATGACAAAGATTCAAGTTCTGGATTTAGCAATCTACCTGTTGAAAATTGTGAATATATTTTTCCAAGAAAAAATGTAATAAATCATGAGAAAGCTTTGTCTTTAGATGATTGTGAAAAATTAAAATCACCTGAAACTATGTTGCTTCTAAACAACCAAAATGGTGAGAGTACAAATAACGTTTCTGAAACTCCTTTTAATCAAACATTGTATAGTTCTCTTAGTTCCTGCAATAATGTAGATAGTAGTAATTGCTCTGATATAGTTAAGATAAAAAATACAGAACTTGTAATTAAAGTAGAAAAGCATATGGATACAATAAAGGTGGAAAGTGAAAAGCCAGAAGAAAAAGTCAGTAATCTTGAAGATGTTTCAGCAAAAGAAAGTTCTCAAACCCGGTGCATTGTAAATACAGATTCTACCCTAGACAAGAAAGATTGTGTTTCTGCAACTAAAAAGCGAAAGGTTTGTATTTTTCTTTGTTGAAAAATTTGAATAAAATACAAAATTGTGATCAGAACTTTCCTTTATCTTCATATATCTATTAATGCTATTCATATTATATTTTGTTATTAACAAAATATAATCTAAATATTATTAATAAATTAAGAGAATTTAAAATTATTAAAATGTACAATAAAATCTTTTGTGCTCCTTAATAAATTTAAATTCTGCTCAATTGTAGTATATAACATTATATTCCAAATTTTTGCATTCTAGTATTATGTATCAATGATTTTAAAAAATAAAGTCTGTTGATTTTTGTGATAAATAAGAAGGCTAAAACTGACATTAGCGTAACATTATCTCACAAATGTATAAAGCCAGTGAATGTCATGTTCTTGTCCAGCTAAAATGTCACCTGATTTCATGTTATCAATGTTTTGCAATGCCAGTTCATTGTTTTTATCTGCAGTAATCCAAAATCTTCATCTTTGAAGCCTGACATTTTTGTAGTGATTATTAATATTTTAAATTATTCATGTGTATTTGAAATTTCATATTTTGATCTCATTTATAATAAATATAGTGAATATAGATATTGATAACAACTTTAAATAAATTAAGATATATATTTCATATTATAAGAAGTTTCTGATTTAATGTTTAAAATATTCAAAAGCTATTAATTGCTAGTATTTAGCTTGATATTTTAAAAACTCTCCAAATTTGAATATTAATAAATATTTGAATTTAAAATAATATGTATAGATTTCCTTATGTTAAAAGTATGATTAAAGAAACAATGATCTGAAACGGATATTACATTTCATTACAATATATTTTTTATGAAAGGAACACACCTGTAGGTTAATTCAGACAGCAGCAAGGAAAGTGAAGAAATCAAAATTTCTTAAAGGATAGAACTGTTATTTGCCATTATTATACCCAAATATTTTTAATATCAGCAATAAAAACATGTATTTAACATTTATTGAAGATTTCTATAGTCATATATAAAATAGGTACCTTGGAAGATAAAGTAAAATATTTTTTGATTATTATATTTTAGATTTTAAAAAAATTAAAAGAAAAAAAAACTTTTTTTTTTTAAGTTTTTAAAAAAAAATTGGTTTTTTCTTCAATTTGTTTCTGAAAATCGATAATACCATGATCTTAGTAGTATGTCACAAAATCATACCAAAATTATACTGCATATTTTCAGGTGTAAATATAATAATAATTAAATATGTGGATTTTTAGTGCACTATAACTTTACATCTGGTCTCTCTTATGAAATTTTATCTAATCTCCTTATAATAAATGATTATAACCATTATTTTACTTTAGAAGTCGTGAAATCAAATTTGGTGTTTTCTGTTAGTTAAATATGTTGTGTCATTTTAATATATTTATCAAAAAATAATTACAGCTATAAAGATTTTTATGTTCTCTTAAATTATATGCTTGCCCTGTAACAAGAAATAAAATATTATTATAAAAGAAAAGAATTTTGTTTTATTTGGTTATCAAATGTTAACTTTTTGTTTAATACTTTGTATAACATTAACAAAAATTTATTTTTTCCTTGTTCATGTAGGTATCTTTATCAGAGTATCGAATGAGAATGAAAGAAAACAGTGGCAAAATTCGGCCTAACACAGAAACATCAAAAGCTGCAACTTCTACAGCAATATGTGCAATCACTTTACCTAATACTTTACCAGAACAGGTTACTCTTGCTCCTTTGCCATTATTTGATAAAGAAAGAACTCGATTGTCCACTTCTAAGCAAGAATTGCCACAAACAAGTATGGTTCAATATATATATATATGTGTGTGTGTGTGTCTGTCAATTTGATTCAATTGTTTTAATTACTTAGGGAATTTATTTCGCTTATGTTGCACAAATTATAAATTTAGTAATTATAATTAAGTAATTTTTAACTATTTTGTTAAATTAAACATTAGTGTAATAACAAAAATATAATACACAATCTTTAATTTGAAATTAATATTTTTCCAATTACCTTGATACTAATTTTTATCTTTAGAGCTGCTTACTTTATATTTCAAAGAACTAAAAAAATTACTTTTAACTCATTTTTCAAATAAGGTCATGCAGATCTTACCCAGATCTGTATGCTTTTAAGGATTTATAAAAAATTCACTCAGTTTAGATTGTTTAAAGTGAATTAATTATATTTTAATTAAAAGCTTAATTTGTTTTTCTGAAAACTGAAAATAGCAAAATTCTTTAAAAAGAAAAGTGCAGATTTATACAGATTTAATAATTATAAAATAATATAAGAAATATTTTACTCCACTTGTTGATTTTCAATTTTATTTGTATAGAAAATAAAGCTATTATCATTGTGGTGTTCTTACAGTTACAGAAAACTAGTCTAAACTTTTAGATTTTGAATACTTTTTTGTAAGATTCTGGAAATTTTCAAACTCCTTAAAATTAGTAAACTACTGCTTTTTTAAGACATTATTTTCTTAGAAAAGATAATTAATTTAAAAATTTCCTTTTATTTTTTAAAATTTTTGGTGAAAATAGATTAAGAAATATTTTAAAAGAAAATTATTTTTATACTCCCACTAATAAATGGGGCCATTTTGATATAATATGAACATGCAGTATTTGAGCAAATATCAAAAGCTAAAAAATTTCAAAATTATAAAATTAAATATTTTAAGATAGTGTTGTTGTTGTTGCTCATCCCAGACTGGCGTGACAGTACCATCACATCAGTCCCATGAATCCAAAAATAGTCAGTCTCTCAAGCACCACCTCTGGTCTCAAATCTATGTCCCCTCTCTCACATCCAATGGTTTCCTAGGTTCCAATGATTTTCTCTCACATCCAATGGTTGGGGTCACACCCAAGGCCTGAAGGCTGCTCCACTATGTCCAGCTAAAGCCTAGGGCAATGGAGCAAAGTCAGACTTCTACCCTTGGGTGCTCCAGGTACTCTGTACCAACAGAAACTGCTCTTACACCCCACTTTTCATGAATCTTGGGTTAGAAAGTTTTAAGATTGTAAACAGCTTTAATATTAATGAGCTGTTGATAGAAAAGTATCCATTGCAATATTTTATATCACAAAACATTTTATTCTTTCATCTTTGAACTAAGATTAAATAACAATCAAGCACTTAAAAATGCTGAAGCTTCATTTATCATTGTCTAATGTATCAAATTAGCCTATCATTATGCAACTTTGTTTTAAAGAATTTTGGAGCTCTGTTGAAGGGTTCAAATCATTATTCTGATGATTTTGAAATTATATCCAACTTTGTTTCCTAAAAGCAAATATTTGGACTCTGACTTTTGAATAATGTAGAATCTGGTATTTTTATGTGAATAATATTTCAATGATAAAGTTTGAAAAAAATAATTCAATCAGGGCATGTATATATATATAAATATATTTATAAATGACATGTATATATATATATATACACAAGTCAAATCACATTTAATATGTAGAATATATTAACTATGTAATAGCTTGTAAAGATCTAGTGAAAAACATCAGCTGCTGACTCTTCAAAAATCAGTAATGTGATTGATAAATTTGAAATTAAAAGTAAATGTTAATGAGGGTGTTTTAAATATGCTTGAAATATGTAATAGAAAATTACAAAGCTAGAAATATTACATAAAATTAATTTTTAAGGGAAACACTTGTTTTGATAAAAGCTTGAGAATTTTAATGTTAGTAATTTTGTTACAAATATGTGTAAAGATGTAGCTAAACAATGTTTGAAAATAAAATCTTTAATTAAAACATACATTATCTGTAAATGTGTTTATTTTCATTTTTATCATTAGAGTTAGTTGCAAAAGTATTCTCATTTTAACAGAATTTTTAAATTTATTTTTATAAAGTTCAAAATAAATTAAAATTACATGTAAACAAATTTAAAAATATTTGTAATTATTTATGATAATATATGTAAAACACTAAATATTTAAATGAAACTACTCTAATTGTCATTATAGTATTTTGAAATAATCACTGATTTTGAATTCAATTTAAATAAAAGAAATGTTCTTGATTAATTTTTACTAATATTTACGACCCATACATAATTACAGATGCATTTGGTTATACATAAGAAAGAAATATATATTTAAAGATGTGAATTATGGCGTGTCATAAAATTTGACACATGTAATATGCTTTTGAGAACTTGTTTGGACTTTGTAATTGATATTATAGTGTGTAGAGTCCAAATCCTCCTGAAAGTAATTTTGGCATTTCACATAATTAACTCCTTTTAGTTCAAAATTAAGAATTTCTAATTTTCTTTAACTTGATCTTATGGATCTTGATCTAGATGTATAGGATTTTTCTTAAAACGTTTTTAGTTATTCTACTTACCTTCATTCTCTAATTATTATATTTTCTTTATCGCTGTGACTGTATATTGTACTTTGTAATAATCACATTTCTTCATTTGTTATGATTCTCCATTCATTGTTTTCACATGTTGTTCCAAAAACTTCTCAAAATTTTTCTATTCCCTTTTCTCAGCAACACTTTTACATAAACTGTCTAAGACCTATGCAAGAAAATCGATGTAATAATGATGTGTGCAAAAAATATTTTAACTTTATATTTAAAAGTTAAAGTATTTTTTGCATATATATACTTACTCTCTTAATAGCTTTGATAGTGTGTATTAGCTGACTTTTTACTCCTATTCAATTTGATTTTTGTCTACTTTATTTAGATTAATCAATTTAACAATTAAAATATTTGAATTTATTAATGCTCAAATCTCACCACAGTATTCAGAATTCAGTTGGATTGTATTTGGAAATAGCACAATACCAGAGATTTATCATGTACTACAATATTAAATATGTATCCATTGAGGAAAATAGCACACCTGAAAAGTATCATTAAGTGTAGTCTGATTTCTGACAACTACACAAGTTTTATTGAATGATTTTTGGATTCATTTCAATTTGAATTGCTGAGAATAAAATTAATAAAATATATTTTTTCTAAATATGGAAATTATTTTGATAGCATTTTCATATTGCTTTAGTGCTTTTGGATTACCAAATTTGTCTGGGTAATGCTTGATTAAAAAGCTAAGTTTTAATATTTGTAATTGTAAATTATGATGCTTTTAAGAGGCTTAGTTAAATAATTTGAAAATGAGTTTTTTTTTACCTCTTACATATTTACAATATATTTTGTTATTTAAAAAAGGAACTATATTCTAATATTGATTGTGTCAAGAAGTGTTTATATTATTTGGTGTGAAAATCCACCTTTTTATTGATCTTAACAATTTTTAATCATTATTTACTTAAAATACATTTCATGTATTTTATTATGTTAATTATATAATTTTTTCAGTGATGAATAAAAAAGATATTTTGAAAAAGGAAGATGGTCAAGAAGCTTCTGAACATCGTGAAAATTTAAATGAGAGGTTGAAACGTGAATTTGGCTTTGATGTGTTGGAAGGTATCATGCTCATATTTAATGTCTCATTGCTCAAAGTTGAGTAACATAATTATGATAACAATATATTTTAATTACTTATTAGGTGACGCATCTGCAAGTATCTTGAAATCAAAAATATGTGGTATTACAACATCAGAGTCTTTGGAAATGCCACTGAATGCACAGCCATCTCCACCTCCTCCTCCTCCACCTCCTCGACCACGTTACATTCGTCATTCAATGCAAACTTCAATAAATTCTACTGTACCACCTTCTCAGTTTGGTTTTTCTGCACCATTTCCTAGACCACAATTTATGGTCACACAGGTAGAGAATCCATTTTTACTTAATATATTTAATTCGCAAATTAAGCAAGGAGTGTAAAATTCTGTTTTAAATGTAATAACTGACAACTAATGAGATTACAGCGTGCTAATTGATTGATAGGTCTCAGCAAAATAACGCCAAACTAACAGCTGAATTTTCTACAATTTATTAGTTTGATTCCTCCCGTTACATATGAATGTTGTGATTTGTAATGCACTTAAAATACAATTACTGCAGCTTGATAATTAAATCAACTTGGCAAATAATCTTGACACTTGTTAAGTTGTGAGTTGACAAAGTTGAAATATTCACCTATCATGTTGGTTTCTGGTTATGATATAAAAGATAAACAAAATGTCAACCTTTTCTTTCACTTCTGAAAACTTTAAATTGCAATACAAAGTGAAAGTTCTCATTAATGTTTGATTGATAAGCAATATTCCATTATGTCCACAATGTGATTTCACTATAATTTCAATTTTTCCTGTTTAATCTGTCTGGTATTAGGTTTTTATGTATGCTTACACAATTCATTACAAAATTCTATTATGTTATATATATACCTTGAAAATTCATTTGTTAAAAGGGTGATTTTTCAAATAGATTATATAAAGTTGGAATTTCATTTTTTATTTAAACAACACAATCCTTCATAAATAGATTTTATTCCAGTCTAATCCATTCTTTTATACACCACTTTAATATAACAAAAAAATTTGACAGTTAAAAATACAAAAGTAAAAAAAGTACTACTCTTCTAAAAGTCTTGAATTCCACCCAATTTACCTGTAGGTACAAAAAAATTTATGGAATGATATTTAGGTTTGAAACATATTTCTAGAAAAAAAAAATAATAATAAAGACTTTGCATCAGCAGATTATAAAAGCATTGCTTTTTAACATAATAGTATTCATTGATTTTAATGCTTTCTCAACAAAGTTCTGATTAATTTATGTAGAATCTGCTTGATTACTATCAAATAACATTACATCTTAAATTTTATTTCTGATCATAAACAATTCATAAATCAATTTAAGGGTGCTTATTTTCACTTCCAATTTTAACTAGGGAAAATATAATTTTACTTTTTAAGTAAATTTAAACAATTAAATATCTCTTTTTAGTATTATATGACATTAAGTACTGATAATGCAGCAGTAGTGCAATGAAAGGGGGAAAGGTTTCATTACTTGTTTAAAGACAAAGCAAGGAAATTTATAGTTAATGGGTACTCTTATTATTTGATAAATCTTGCTTCTGAGAAAGGGGTGCTGCAAGCTTACCAATTACAGTTGATGAGGTCATAATTGATATCTATTATTGTTTAAATCATAATTCAAAGAGAAAGTTAAAGATTTCAAAAATTGTGTGTCAAAGTACTAAGAAACATGTTTGCACACTATGATTTTCTTTATAAAATATCTTCAGAGATTCATTGATCAATGGCATATTCTTTTAAAATAGTTTCACGATATAGTTAAAGTGGGATAAGTGTACTTATTCTAAAAATCTGGCATCTTTCCACATTTCTAGAAGAGGAGATAAAATTTAGATATGTGGGTGGCATGCATCAAACCAAGTTTAAAACAAAAGATCTGAAATGGAATTAAAGAAAAGTATAAGGAAATCTTTTTAGAAAGATAATAAATTAAAATCTCAAAATGTATCTAAAGAAGACAAACTTTTCCTGTTCATCTCTCCTAATTAAAGATTATAGTCTGTTTTTGCTTTACACTGTAAGATTGTATGCCTTTATTTGAAGTGGATTATCATTCTTGTTATGATAAAAATTAATCTTGTGATTTAGTCATAGGAGATATTGTATTAAGAGATATTATCTCCTGTATAAGATTATATATGAGATATAATTAACATATGATATTGTGACAATATTATCTAATGAAAATATTTTTTTTAATACTTTACTTTTTGTGTGTGTGATTATATTTTAAACAAGGCCTTCTGCGTAATTTGCAGTTGCCAGATGTGGATAAACTGGACGAGGACAAATTTTCAAATGTTTTCGTTTCTGCTGCCAATTAAATATGGGGAATCTAAGGATGTGGGCATGGATGAGCTAGAAAATCAGTTTTCCTGATTACAAACTGAAGATTTATCTAAGTTGAAAACTGAAAATGAAAAGATTTTTCTCTTTATGGTTTGAAATCAAGAGTGAAGAATCTTTATAAGTGATACATGATAACAATGTAGAATGTGAAAGAGTTTTTAATATATTGAAAATTTTTGTGTGTGTGTGAAAAATGAATTTAAAAATGTATTAACTATAATAAAAGTTTAGAAAATTTGTTTATTATGAAATCTTTAAGTGATGATGGGTTTTGTTGTGAGCAAGAGTTCGTTAAAAGAGACTGAAAAAAGCCACTTGTTACGGCATTGAACTTTTCCAATATATAAAATATATCTATTTAGTTGAGAAAAATTTTAATGGTGTTTTTAAAATCATTAATCCCCAATTTTTGTTTGGTATAATAAACATTAATTGTTGATGTGTTTCTAATTATTGACTTATTTGATTTAAAGCTATTGTAAATGTGTAACATACTTCTGGTAGTATTTTATGAATGCATTCTATGTACTATGAATTTAAGTGAAAATAAAATTTTAATTATTTTATCATTAGTTGAATTAAATTCTTAAAATCTGTATTTTAATTAATTAAAATTGTAAAATTAAATATAGTTAAGTTATTAACTTAGTTAATTAAATTATAATGTGTATATCTGATAGGCTTTTAATTTTGACATACCAAAAATTTTTCTGGAGAATTTTTCCAAAAGATGGCAGTTATGCGTATGAGCTTTCCATGTATTACCCTGCCATATTTGCAGTTGTCTTAAATTTCCTTCTTGTATTCAGGGCAATTCTTGATTTCATCTACTAAAATGTATCAAGAATATTAGCCAAGGGGAAGCTAAAAATTTTATTTATGGCCTTAAAATATATAAAAAATAGTTTAAGCTTGAATAATTTTATTATTGTTTTGGTTTTACAATGCAAAGAAAATGATTCTAAATAAATTTTCAATTAATAGGTTCCTGGTGCTCCATACCTTCAAACACAACCACCCATTCTTCCTCATGTTCATCAATTGAACAATAACGCTACTCGATCTGGTCTTCAACCTCCATTATTACCATCGGCTCACCCATTCTCATCATCAATGTCTGGGACTCTTTTGCGGCCTCCTCCTTCACATGATTACACACCTGTCAACGCACAACGGTTTGCTGCTATGGTTCAACAGCCACCACCACCCCATAAATCATACTTAAATGTCTATCCATCTGTGCTCTATAAGTGAATATGCTTCTTCTGGTGTCATATTTTCAGACACAAGATGTTTTAAGGTTTTATATAAAGTATCATAATGTGTAAATTTTTCAGATTCCAGTGTTCAAAGCTCATTAGCATTTGTTTTTATTTCATTTCATATAACTTGTACATAATTGTTAAAAAAATATATTTGATGTATAAATGTAAAAAGTTATTCATATGTTTTCAGATTTAAATATGTACATAGTTATCATATTTGATTCTTATTTTTTATATTTGTTATGTTGATGTTTGAGGATTACTTTTGTTGCCAATTATAAAAAGCATCCTAAGGAACTTTATTTAGCATAAGTTGAGGAAAAGTTTCTGAACTTACTCTAAATTAATGTAAAAATGATAACATATAAAGTTATTATTTTTACTACAGTTTAATTTCTGTTTAATATGAAATAAATATTTTTGCTTATCAAAGGTGACCTGCTGAATTAGTATCTTTCTAAACTATAATAGCAATTTTTTTTATTATAGATACTATTTATACAATTTTAATATTCTCTAAAAATGCAAAGCACTACTTACTTTAAATTAAAAACTATAATTTTGCAAATTTTTTTATATATATTATCAAATTATTATACATTGTATTTTTTGTTCAATATCTTTATAGAGAATTAGTTCTACTATTTATGAATAAATAATTTTTTCCTTGCATATTTTTAAATAAAAGATCTATTATTGATTTCTATAGCTTTCCATTTGCCTGTCTGTATTTTTTTAAAAATTTTATCCATTTGAAATTTTGTTTGAAAAGTATAGATGTTAAAAAATCCTTTATGCATTTAGTTATTTGGACTAATAACCTATGCAAAAGAAAATTTTAAGCATTAATTGACTATTTCATGTATTGACAGAAAGCTATTTCTTAATAAAATACACTGAAAGAAAAATGTATTTTTTATTTTATATATAATACATACATACCTTCAATGCAGTATATCTTTTTTTCGCAAAATCTGTGTATGAAAACTGCATAATTTTTTCTTAAAATTTTGTGACTTAATCCTAAAGTCTTCCTTATTATAAAATACATTTATGTATTGTGGTTATTTCTTTATTCAGATTACATATAAAAATACATATTAATCTATTTTTTCTCTGAAATTTTGTGGGAAATTTTGAGAAAATTTAGATTTGCATAGTGTAATGACTTTCAGTTTCATTGCCTTTTAGACTTCATGTTATTTGTTTATATAATTCCTATAATAAATTAGGTTTCAGTATCTCATCACTTTCTCGTTTAAATTTTTAGAGAACTCCATTTTGTTTTAATATTTTAAAAAGTACACTGATATTTATTAATTCTGATGTTGAATATTTCCAATATATGTGATTATGCCAAGTATGGAGATATTTCCCATTTGTTTTTTAAATAAAATATGAAAAAGTTTATCACTTTATGTGATAGAAGTATTATATTTATTAATGCAATAATGTGTGAATTTTCATGCATGTGTATAATATTCCCAGCTGCTGCTTTAAAATCGCTCCCAGTGCCGTATAGTTTTTTTAACTAATCACATGTGATAAGGTCGTCACCAGATTTAGCATCTGCCTCTGTGAATCATACAAGCAGATAGATAATAAGACTACATATTGTTTTACATTTCCCAGTCATCATTAATAAATTAATTAGCACATTTGAATTATTACTCTTTGGGTCAGCCAAAAACCCTTTTTATCTCCTAGGCATGAGAAGGGCGCCTTTCTCAACCGTACGAACTCAGCTGTATATAATTCATGTCATACGATTTCCGTAACTTTCCTAGATTTAATCTATAGTGATTTCGAATCGCAAGCGAAACAATGATTTCTTAACAGAATAGATTTTCCATTTAGGATCTAAAATTTTGTGTAGTTTGTCTTTTTGCAATCTTTTTATTAGGGTTCCTCAACTTGTAGCCTGCTAAAGGCAGTTTCAAGAAATATTGCCTTATCAATTTTTTGTCATATTTTTTTTCTTTTACCCTTTTATCTTTAAACATTTTATTGCATGTTTGAGATTATTTTGGTTAAATTGATGGATTGTAGGAATTTTATTGCATCTAATGAACCTTAAAAATTTATTTAACATTTCATGAAACATCAAAAATTTCAAAAAAAAGGGGGTGAAGTTTTCTTATTTAACAAATATAAGTGACTTTGAATATTTCATTACTATTGTAGAGGAGGGAGAATAAATTAACAGAATTTTATGTATCTCCTAATGTTGTAATCAATTGTCAATAACATTTGCATACAATGATACACAAGTAACTTCAAGATTTCCACTTAAGCCCCCAAGTCTTAAAAAATGCATGTTTATAAATTATATATAGGAAATTAATTTCTAGCCAACATTTTTAACAATTATGAAAAAGAATTATATTCACTTCCAAAAATTAAGCACGGAGAGGAAAATGGAAACCAATCGGAATTGAAAGAGGATTCAAATCGCTGCAGAGGTAGATGGAAGTATGCAAATATGTTAGGTAATAGAGCCACACAGTCACGCTTTCATGTCAAGAAATAGGCAAACAGAACGGTCTCGTGCTTTATGTTTGATTACATAAGTTGATTGTAAGTGCTGATAGAAGGTGTTTAAAACTTTAGTACAATTTGTTTTCAAGACATAATTGTTTCTATGACTTCCAGAAGATGAATGGAAGATTCTATACGCTGGCGTGCTGTTTGGCGCATTGAAGCAGGACGTTCGATCTCAAATGTTGCTCTATTCTTCGGCGTTCATCATTCTGCTATTTCACGTTTATGGAAACAATTCCAAGCCACACAGACAGTTGTCCGAAGGCCCGTAGCCGGTTACCTGAGGGTTACAAACCCTGCGGAAGATATATATATTGCGATTTTAGCCAAGCGGAATCGGAGCGACCTCCACACGTATGACATCTATGGTTAGTGTCCATTGGAAAGGTGATATCTGCAGCTACTATACGCCGAAGATTACATATGAGTGGATTGTACGCCCGGGTACCTCGAGTTTGTGTTTATGTATCCGCCCAATCAAGAGGGGCACGATTAAAGTGGTGCCGGGAATATGTCAATTAGATTATGTCTGATTGGGGCAATGACATGTTTACTGATGAGTCATGATTTGCTCTGGAGCCAGTTGACAAGATTATAAGGATATGGCGTGAACAAGGAACACGCAATCAGCCCTAAAACATGACTGAACATAACGCATTCCGAGGCGGAAGTATTATGGTGTAGTCAGAGCACAAATCTCAAAGATAAATAAAAATTGCATTCTAATTTTGAAGAATGAATACCTCATATAATAGTATACAATGCTAAAAGTTCAATTTGAAATCGTTACAATATTTTATGTAAAAATCAAAATGTTTTAGGAAGTAGTTTATGCTTTCCTGGAAAACAGCTTATTTAATTGGCAAAGCAAGCTTTTTATAGTAGATTTTAAGCTAGATTACTCTCCTTTCACATTCTGAAGCATATCTTTGAATGAGTGCTTAAGGGAAGTCATGATAACATGGGAGTAAAGCAGAAGGATAAGAGCGAATTTATAGTAAAATTTGTCAGATTTTTATTTTTGTTAAACATTAAAGTAAGATAGCTTTATTTAAAGTTATGAAAAAATACAATGTTAATAATATAAAGCAGAGAGAGAAGTATTCTGCATTAAAAGATCATTTTTGTAGTGATAAGATTCAAATGCATCTGAAAATGGTGTTCGTGTTAAGCACATAGTGACAGAAAAATTAGTGATGAAAAATTTTCACTTGTAGAACGTTTGTAAGAGTGTAATAAGGCTTGCCCATCAGGACTCGTGTCATATCGAATATTAGCTTGTCTTATGTATCGGTAGTGAAACTTGGAGCATCTACCAATAGACATTTAACAAATTAATGTTCCATGCAAATATATTAAATTGCATTCTGTAGCACTGGATAAATTAACTGATACTATAAAATTAGTATTTTTGTTTCGTTGGTAGAGACAACAGTTGTAGCGGAATTAGCCGGTGTTGCAAAGAATATACTTGAGTTTGACAAAAACCTGAGATAAATATGAGTTATATATATATACTTTTCAATATATTTGCTGTAATATCCCTTATAGTTTTATAGGAGCGAAAACCGAAGTAATCACATTCAAATCAGATGTGAAGTCCACACACACAATGGAAATATCAGTTTTCATTGTATCAAGAATCCATTATATCTAATCTAAAAGACTTAATCACAAGCAACTTCATCAGTTCTTGGAAGCTGCACATTAGGATCTATACTACTTGAAAGTACACTGGTTAGCCAGGGGAAAACAATTCATATCTCCTAAAAATTCGTTCATGTGTTCAAAGTTAAGAATAAGAAAAGGTTTTATATATTTCTTTTATATCATATGAATGATTTGAATTTCCACTTACAAAGAAAAGATCTACGTATTCATAACCTTTATGATTCTGTGAAGCCTTTCAAGATGAAATTAATCCTTTGGGAAAATCAGGCCCTGTTATTTCGGTGGTGTCGTTACTGTTACAGCACAGCTAACCGTTGGTTGGGTTTTTTGGTGCAAGCTCCAAAAATGGATTTGCTGCCCCAAGAGTAAAATTTTTTTTCTAATAGTTTAATTTTTTTTAAAAAAAAGCACCCAAGCAACATTAAAACTTTAAAAACCAAAAATAAGTGCATATATAATTTTAATTTTATAGTAAAAATTAAATATGTGAAAAAACCTATTACCCTTAAAAAAGCAAATAGATTTCTATGGGGTGGATCTCCTATTAAATCAATGAAAGTTAAAAAATCAGTAATAAAAAAAGAGTAAACGATGTTGATTAAAATAATGACATGAAATTAAAATATGATAAATGAGTATATGGTTCATCACAAGTTTCACACCATTGGTTTAATTAACTTTGGTTAATTGGCAAATGTCTGTGAGTGTCAGATGCGAAGGCGAGTCAAATGGACATCTGCATTTCGTAGCAGTTAAACTGATAATGAGGTGAGAGATGAGAAAATTCTGTGTATTTTGTTTCCGACCTACATTTCCCATGATTTTTTTCAAAGAAAACGAACAAATCTTTCTATACCCTTCCTCACGTCAGAGAGCACAACCGATAGTAAAAATGGATCTGCTGCATCTGCTCTCTCATTCCTATCAAGACCCTATGAGACTTGGTATCCAACAAATTACTATATTATATCCCTTGTCAGGAATGGAATCAATTGCTCTGAAAATTCTCGACACAACAGGTTGACAGGTAACACTATTATTTCTCAAAACTTCTATAATACTCATGCTGAAGCAAGTAATAGATGGCGGTTGCTTCAGCAGTAAAGATTAAGCAGGGCGAATGCAGGCTGTTGTTAAAAGTCGTATTATTTATAACAACTCCACAGCCCACATGTCCTGCTGTTTTAGAACTATCTGTGAATACCGGTTTAAAGGATTGATACTGACAGCAATGAGAAGAGAACAGCTGTCGAAAAACAATAGGTGTTGTATCCGATATTCTGTATTGAGCAAAGGTATTAATAAACTTATTTGTTGGATCATATCAAGGCGGATGAGCAAAAGGGTCAATAGTCCCTATCCAGATATCACATAGGTCTGTGAGCCACATATGTAATTTGGACCCGTGTGAAAAAAGGTGGGATGCTCATTGGACGAGCATAGTCTCTTAAGGGATGCATTCAGAACCATGGAACGTAGTTGATGACGAGGGTTTGATATTATCTTAGCATAATAATTGAGAGACTGCTGCATTCGTCTCAGGTCTAACGGTAATTGATGGCGTACCAAGTATACACTCTGGACGGGGGATGTGCGGAATGCCCCAGAGCATATCATTAAGGCAGAATGGTGTACAGTATACAATCTCTGCAATACAAAAGATCTAGCCGATCCATACTCACACAACACAATTTCGTCCAGTAGACGTCGATATTACATCATCAGGAGGATGTACTCTAATCCAGCAGACGTCTCATTTTGGTCCAGTTTAGATCCATGTTACGTCAAATATCCACCCCTTTTACATCCATTATTCATCTACAAGATGTCGGCATTGGATGAAATTTGGATGTATTCATACGTACTGCTCTATACTAGTTAGTTTTCATGGATGTTTTTTAGATGAGGCTTATCTACTGAATGATTTCGCTAGTAGCTCAGTTTTTATCCACTAGACAAGGTTAGTTTTTAATTACATTTTTTTTTATAAATTGTGTTAAATTTTTCTTTATTTGCTATGAAGTGACTCAATTTTTTGTCTACTAGAACAATTATTTTTTTATTTATATCTTTATAGATTTTTTTATTTATATCTATATAGAATTTTCTCATTCTAACTACCTTTTAATACATATCATTTTACATCTAATATTTTGAAATTTGTGTTTTATATTGCTTAAAATTAAACTAAACTTTTCCTTTTCTTTGAAAAATATTAAAATTTACTCCAAGAAATTTTATTAGGAAGAGTATAAAATTTAATAATAAACTGTGATGAGTGCAATTGGGTTTATATAAATGTAAATTTATACATACTTATGCAATAAAGGTTTATTTTTGAAAGATATAGTTTATTTTATTTATACATTAATAAGTTAATATATTTTGACATTTTTTTATTCTTTCACTCGAACACCTTCCTTCAGCATAGTACAGTCAATTCTATTATATAAATCACCTCTTAGGAGATTGCTTGTGTTCTCTGGGAAGCCTCTAAAAATAAATTTTAAAACAATTATCAAAAATTATACTTGCAAATCAGAAATCTGAAAAAATAGTAAAAATACTTTTCAAAATATGGGAAGCAATTTTCAGCAAAACTATAATTACATTAATTCAACGTGATTGGTAAAACTGATTAGTATAAATTTCGTTATCAGTAAAAAATTTTAGAATGAACTCAGCAAAATAACTCAAATTTTCTTTATCGATTACTGACTTTCATCAATTTCATAATACCAATTTTAGAAATGTCTATATTTTAATTGCATATATACTAAACCTAAGGGACTTAATTTCTGGGAATTTGTTTGTTTGTCGCTCAACGGTCATTTTTTGCACACGAGGGCAAATTAGACCGGGACCTACGGTTTAAAGTGGATTCCGAACCACTACAAACATCCGTGCCTAAGGTGAGATTCAAACCTACGAACTGTTGAACCGAAGGCAAGAGCGTTATATAATTTCTGGGAAATATATGCTATTTAGTCTTTTACACTTTGGAATTGATTAAGTAACTGAAATTACAAAATGTTTAAAATTTGTAATTACTCTTCAAATGATCAAAATAAGAGTTAGACTATTAGGTAAAATATAACATTACCATTTGAAGAACGTAATTTAAATAAACAGAGAATTGAATTTACATAATAATGCTCAGTATAAGCAGAAATGTATTTACTAAGGGATATATTAAATGTTTTGATTGAACATTTTTACAACTGTAAATTCTTAATAAATTTTAATACATGAAATGTTTATTTACAATTTGCGCTCAGTAGAAACAATTTGCCATGTTTTTAATCCTTTAAAGGATTTATTTTCTCTTGCTCTGTATTTGTTCCTAATGAGCTTAAATAATACAGAAAAAGTTAAATTTTCAAGAATGTGAAAACACAGCTTTATTTTCTGGTGAGATTAAGTTTAAAATATAATTTGCTTATTTTAAATTTAATCTCCATCCTCAGGTATATAAATTTATTTTTCTCGTTTAACTGAAAAGGAAAAAAAATTTAGAATTTATAAATGAGGTACTTTTTTATCTCTTAAAATACAACTAATTAAGCTTTATCAACCAAAGTAATAAGAGCATAACACAATAAAAATATTTAAAATTATAAATATAAAATGTGCTAACTATTTATAAAACAAGTAATTTTTTCAATTTATTTGAAACTAGGTTCAGCTCATCACACACAATTTTTTTATGCATAGCAGAACAGCATATGAAACACTATAGAAAATAATGAATTTCCAATCAACATTCAGTAACAAATAAATTATATTTACTGGGATGAAATGTGTACGTCTTTTTTAATAATATTCAAATTAGATCAATAAAGAAGACAGATATTTAATAGAACTAAAAATCAGGTTATTGTGGGAAACGTATATGCCATTCAGTTTATTTTTGCCTGTAAAGTCTCTGAAGTTTGTAGAAAAGTGAATTACTACAAAATAACTTTAAAGGAATGCAATAAAAAATAGAAGAATAGTGTTATTTATGTTTATAAAACTAAATCGAAGCATCATTTATTAAATCAAATTAATCAACAAAATTTGAATGGAAATACACATATAATATCCATTCCAGAAACTTTGTTCGTTGTTCTGCTTGCGTAAGCATTTTGTTTTTAATTTCACTGAGAGCATGCTTCTTAACTTCCTTTCAAGGTATACACACACATACAAGATAATTTATGGCCATTCTCAGCACATCTGAAACATGCAGCTAATTTATTAACAGCTATTTGCAATTGTCTCTCAATGAAATGCATATTTAACTCCTGATAAGATATTTGCAGGTCATCAACAAACAATGTACCATGAAGAGATGATGAAAGTCTATGCAAAATGTTACTTATGTACAAATTAAAGGGTGATACTTAAAATTCAGCAATGAGATTCATCTTTTACAGCCAATACTTTTACTCACCTTCAGATTGTGTAAAAATATTGGATGTATATGTTCCAATACGTACTTTAAAAACACAGTAGAGTAAGAAGTTTAGCAGGAATATATCGGAAGACTACTCCGCGAAACCCAAAATCCTACAATGAACGGAGAATTCTATATCGCCATGTAGGGTCATAAGCCTTCTCGATGTTGAATAAATGGAAACAAGAAGATTCCTAAACACAAAAGTATTGCGTATTTGGGTTTCCAAATATATGATATTACCAAGAGTGGATCTTCTTTTACCGAAGCCACTCTGATTGATATGAATACATTTATTTATTTCTACGGAGAATTCCATAACAGACATAAATGAGTAAAATGATGAAATCAAATTTGTCAAGAAAAATATATTTCCTTAAAATATTAGAAATTTATGTAGGTTACTATACGATATATGTATATATAGAGATTTAAGTTTATATGTATGTGTTGGATAAACTTTTTTTTCTCATGAATAAAGTTAATTTCTCGTAATTATTGGTTATTTAATGTAATGCTTAAAAATAATCAGTAAAAGACGCAAAAAGAATATATTTATTTGTATTGTACACAATTTTGATTTCGTATTTGTATAAATATAGGATTGTTTATTTCAAAATTTAATCGGCACATTTTTAAAAAAAAAATTAATAGAAAAATGATAAAATCATAATGTATATCATTATACTTCTATAAATTACATTGATTTTATCAATAAGCTTTTAAATCCGAGTGAAACTATTCAAGTTTGACATTCATATTTTGATCTCCAAGTCGTTACCGTTACATTAGTCTTCATTGAGCGTTGTTTCAAGTCTATGATTTTGCCCTGATTTTCGGCCTAGATTTCTAGTAATAATAATAAAAAATTTTATCAGGAAATTTTACACTTTGTGAAATTCCAATGTTTTTTCCACTTCGGATTGTGTTTGGCCCTTCTCTAACTGACTAAAATTTACCAAGTTTCTGATTCAATTACATGCTTTCTTTGAGACATCGCACTCATTGAATGCCGATGATTATTTTCCGCTTTGTTCTATATTATTTTGAAAAATCACATCTCATTCACTACCACTATAGCGTCTTCAACCTAAGAGTCAAAATTTGCCCATTGCGAATTTTGAAAATGAAAAAAAGTTTGCATTTGTGACTCTCTTCTTTCATTTTATGCACACAAAGATTGTTATTGTAATGCTTACATTGTTATTTTATAAAAGACTTACAATATCCTTTAATTGTTTCGATCAGTGTATATTCTATGTAATTAAGTCTAAGTCATTCATAGCACTAGTTTATTTTAATGTTTGCTTAACATTGGTAAAGTAATTCAAGAATAAAATATTGTTATAAGTACATGTGAGATTTCAGTGAAACTAATATAAAATGTATTGTTTTCACCAAAATTATTTATTCCTTCATTTATTTAAAACATGCTTATCTTACTTTAAATTAAAAGCAGTTCGTTTATGTTGTACGAAAGCAAAATTTTTTTAAAGAAAAATTCAGAAAATAATAGGAAAATGTATATTATGTTCAAGTATTAACATTGTTTTAAATTTTTCGTATTGAATTAACGAAAAAATTAGAAGCTTTTAACACCTTGCAAAAGAGTTCAAATCTTGAACTTAGAATATGCAATAAAAGGTTCCTGTTTTCCGGTAATTTATAATGCAAATAATTTATCTTTTGGTATGATAAATGGAGAAAATAAAATGCTAAAATTTTAAACAAATAGCCGGAAAAAGATTTTTGAAATATAATTGAACAATCAGTGAAAAGAGTCAACACTTCAACTTTCATGACACAGAATGCTAAGACTATAGGTGTTGACTTCACAAAAATAGAAGCAATTCTAATATAATTAACAAATTCACTAACATCACCTCTTTCAACCAAACACTCAAAGCAGATAACAGATTAATGCGGCATTTTGGTGTGAACAAAGTGTTAAAATAATGTTTAATTTACATGTAGTTTTAATATCTTAAATCTAGTGTTTTATGTTTATTTTTGTAATTATTAAGTTACAATTAATTTTTTTTCTAAATTCAATTTACAATTCATTCAAAATTTATCAGAGATTTGTTCTTTTTTCCCCAGTTACAATATATTGTGCTTATTTCAATATCTTTTGCTTTCTAAGCAATTCTGATTTACCAGGGTGTGAATTACTATAAATGTGTATTAATACTATAATCTTTTTTTATAATAAATTTATTTCTAATTAAACATGAATTATTCATACCACAATTATCACCAGTTTAATGCATAATATATACAATTACCAGAAAAGTCTAATCTTACAAAATTTTTCTCCATAAAAATAAAATAATTGGAAAAAAAAAAAAAAAAAAAAAAAAACTAACTAGCCTACACTGTGCAAAATACAAATAATTATCATGAATTACATTGTTTTAGCTCTTTAAATAATAACAAATAAATAAAATTTTAAAATTTTTTAAATTGCTAATTTTTAATAAAAATTAATGAATATTATAAATTACACTTTTAAAAATCATACTAAGAATGCCTCAAGTTTCTTAATTGCTTAAATTTAAAAACTTTTTTCTCTTAGCATGTAATTATTTATACAATTCCTACATGGATTTACATGTTAGGCAATATCATAATATACAAATGAAGAGTTTATATATTAATTTTTAAAATAAATATTCTTAAAATACATTTTATATACAATATAACAATTTTTAACTAAAAGTTTTATTAAAATGTGCATTGATTATACAAAACAATATTTGTAGAATCTAAAATATATTTTAAATTCTTTTCTAAATGAAAGCGCTATAAAATGTTTTTACATACATTTTCATGATTATATTCTAGATTACATTATACTAAATTAATATAACAATGAGATTAAACATAGCTAGCTCAGAAACAAAGATTGAGCTTTAATTATGTCAAATCAAATATAATAAATATGCTTTCAGCAACACTTACATAAATAATATTATTAATCATTTGAAAACTTAGAATAAAACAAAAATAATATGGCAGAAAGTATTTTTAAAACATAATTTGCGATAGAAGCTTGAACATACAAAATTCATTTAAATTTAGGTGAACATTTTATTAGAAAATTTTTTGCATATAATAAAAATTTAAGAATATGAATCATTTTAGACTTATGAGTAATTTCTAATGAAAGTTGAATTATTCAGTAACTATTTTTTGAAAATTGAATGCCATATTCTTCATTTAGAAAGCACACACAATTCTGTTTATTCACTCAGTATCACTGATATTATAATGTTAAATCAAAAAATGTAGCATAACATTAATAATTAGAAACTCAATCCAATAATGTGTTTAATGGCTTACCTTGAATACTTTGTCAATTTCTTTAACTTCATACATTTTTACAGCTATTTGTTAAAAAGATTTATCTACTTTCAGTAGTTTAGTGTCAAGATTGTTACCTGAATTCTTGTACATGCAAGGAAGTATAAATATATTAAGTATAATAATTTTTATTTATATGTTCCACTAAAATTGTATTTTTAAAATTTCTCTCATGCAGTTTTAAAGTTGATTTACAGGAATATTTTAAATTTTATCACTTAAATAATTTATTGCCATTATAAAATCTTCAAAATCAGCAGTTTAACTTGAATAATTCCAAAAAACATACCTAATTACCAATACTGATTCAGTTCTAGTATTTTAGACAAAAAGAGGCTATATATAGCCAACCAATTAAAAAGAAATTACATTAGCTGTTATACTGATTACTTATTAATTTAATGAAAATATTGATATAGTATTTTACAACAATCCATAGATAAGTTTAAAAACCATAGCTTTAAA
Source organism: Latrodectus hesperus (assembly GCA_037975125.1). Lineage (NCBI taxonomy): Eukaryota > Metazoa > Arthropoda > Arachnida > Araneae > Theridiidae > Latrodectus > Latrodectus hesperus. The sequence continues at coordinate 83,113,665 of CM075860.1, forward strand.
AATTATATGAAGGAAAATATGTAAAGAAAAAAAAATTGTGAATTACTATACTATTCTGAATAAGGAAGCATTTTTATTAAATATTTTTTAAAGGTGAAACTCAATTTGTTCTGAGAAAATATCAATGATGAACATTAAATTGTAATGTGTATTTGAAAACAGTCATTAAAAGTATAATTATAAATAACATTCAATTCTTGAATATATTAACTTTTAAACAAAAGAGACCTTTCCAATCAGGCAGAAAAATGTATCATATATACATTGAGCAAAATGAGTGAAAAGAAATTGGATGAGAAAAAATGCATGAATAATGTCATAAAATTAATGATATAATAAAATGAGACAAACTAATCATGTGTAATGAATTCCATAAAATTTTTTTATGATATATACACAAAAAAGCATTAAAATACAGAAAATATTTCGTGTTTTGTCCTTCTCCTTTGATATATAAATTAAATAATGAATTAATATAACTTTTACTTTTTGTAATTAACTAATTCCATGCAACAATTCTATACTACAAATAAGATAATCTTCTGTATAAATCATAATGTATAACAGTTAACAATATATTTTGCAATGACTATGCTTTTCAAAACAAAAAAATATTACTTTTGTTTGCTAACAATTATACAATATATTTTACATTATTTGTTTTTTTATAAAATGTCTAGACCAAAAAATAATTCTGTTTTTAATATGTAATATCCTATTAGTAATCATTTATATTATATTTCTTAGTTATGATCATAAGTAATGTAAACAGAATCCATATACATTTAAAAGTCAGTTCAAAAACAAGCATTTTTCTGGGGAAAAAAATACAGTTGAGAGAAACATAGTTAAAAAAATTCATTGTGAATCATTTTAAAATATAATCTAATTAGTTTATAAAACTATATAACAAATTAACTTTAACCAATTAACAAATTGAAATTTTATCACAATGTATTTGGCATAAAAATTAAATTGATTTTATTGCTCAATGAATAAATTATAAATTACATTCCAATGAGAGAATGAAATGTGCAGAAAGCTTTAAAATCAATGGCAGCAATATAATTCTTAAAAAGCACATAAAAAGTATAAATAAAACAGAACATGACATGCTTTCCATAATGTACAGACAAACATTACACGTTTCTTTATTTGAACATTTATCAGGTACATGTATATTATTGTATACCTCTTTGAATTGAAAAATATTTTCAATGCATTTAAAAATGTTGATTTTACAGATACTGTAAATGTGATTAATTATCAGACTTAATGGTTTGTCAAAAGCAATGTAATGCAAGCAAACTAAAATTTTGTACACATAAATCTATAATCATGTGCAATAAATTTCTTCAAATCATACTATGTAATTTTAAAAAGTTTATAAATTCATTTATAATTATCGTTTGAAGTTTAGTTTTCATTCATTTACTTATTTGTGATTATTTGAACGCAGAAAATATTTAAATTTCATCACTTTAAAAAATCAATCATATGTCTCCATCAAAATATAAATTTTGCAATCAAACTTTTTAGAAAGATTTAACACTTTACAAATTTAATATAAAGTGTACTATTTCACGCAATTAGATAGAAATTGGCTTAAAAATCATGTTAATTCACTCAATGTGATTATACCTTTAAACTTGATTTCTGCAATAAGTTTCAGTAGCATCAATTATAAATATCGCATTATTTAATTTAGCTTTTCTATCATTTCTTAATACATATATATATTATTAATAATCTTACATATTTTTAGTCTTGATGAAAACTTCTGCAACAGTATTGAATTTTATTGATATTGTTATATTAATATAAAAACACATTTTAAACAATAAGCAAAACATCAGATAAAGAAAAGTTTGTATATAATAGTAAAGCAATAGATATTTATAACACTAGAATCTTTGTGTACTCATCTTCTACATGGCAGTGCTATCAAAATTTATATTTTATCTTATTCAAAAGTATTTTTATTAAGCTTTAAAACATTTTACTAGATATGACTGATATTTTCTCCTTTCAAGTATGCAGATGCAGTTTGATAATGCCATAAAAGATTTACATTAATTTTAGGAATGCTTTCATACACCATTTAATATTTTTCTATGCCATAAAAAATATATAAACAAAAGAAACATAGTTTTGTCTTTGGGCATAGATAAAATAGCAATACTTAGCGTACTACACTTGCATTTTTATTTACACGAATTCATTATATTCTCATAATTAAATTACGATGAATAAATACAATGGCTGATAATGTGAATGAATATATTTGAATATTCGTAACATACAGTGTGGCTACAAAGTTACAGGATAACACAACTTAAATTCTAGAGCACAAAAATTATTCATAATGTTTACATTATTCAATGATAATCTTTTTAAAATCAATTCTTCAATATTTTTCAGTTAATTTTCCTTTCCTAATATTTTATGGATATATGTTGTTTTTAGCAAAATAATTTTCTTAAGAACACTCACTTTTTAGTAAAGTCTCACTAATTATTATTGTACTATCACTGGAGAAATTTTTTTGCCACTCCATAGTCACTTACTGAATACCAGATTGCACAATCCAATTGCGACACATTTTCCTAAATGGATTTCCCACTACAAATGTCTAAATTTGATGTGGGGAACAAAGTGATGAATTGCTGCATTAAAACCAAGAGAACTAAGAATTCAACTGGCAGATTGTGCTACCCTAAGCAGGTTATGAAAGCATATACAAAATTTCCCAAAAGAATCTAAATGCCAAGCTATGAGTAAACTTTGAGAATAAGTAGTAAATAATTTCTTTCAGTCTAGACTTTTATAAAATCAAAACGAACACTTTGTAGATGCATTGTACATATTTCTTGACAAAAAAATATTACAGTAAAATGTTTTATTGACATTTCAGTATTTACAGCATATTTTTACAAAGAAAAATTGTTAAAAAACATAACAATTTATGTAGTCTCTTAAATACAAAATGAATGACAAGTAATTTTAAAAAGGATTATGAATTTAGCACGAATATGAAATACCTTGGACATAAAAATTAATAGAATGCAAATTAATTTGAACTTTAAATAGAATATATGCACATATATATAGGGAATTTTTACATATATAAAAAGTAGTAATAACAAGAGGAAATTTCTTCTGAAATTATTTTGTTATTAGCAAAAAAAAAAGTTGATTTTTTTAAATACTTGAAATTTAAAACTTTCTCATTATATATATAATCTTTCTTAAAATAAATCATAAAAAAACAACATATAGTTTTGCTTTTTGAAAAAACAAATGCAAAACTATATCGATCAAATTTTAATGTCATGTAATTTGTCAGAAATAGAAAGGACAAAGGTTCATTAATGACTAATGATAAATAGCTTTCATATTTACACATTTAAATTTAAAATGGCAGTTTTTATGATATATTTTTCAACTTCCAATATTCAGATGATTTAATGATTTCATAGATGTGTTAAGTGTGATTACAGATAAAAGCATCACAGTTTCTTACATTTGAGACAAGAAATGCTAAAATTATTGGCACATCTATTATGGGATATGATGGTGCTTTAAAAAGGATTTAATATAATTTTTCTTTTTTACCACATTTTTATACAATCTGTATACTGCAGTAAATATTAAACATGTTCAAGAATACAAAACAATCAAATAACACAGTGGCATCATCTACGATCTTGAATGTCACCATTTTGAGCTTCACTGCGGCTACCAGAATCTGATTGGCTACTATCTGTACTATTACCACTACTGCTATGAGGTCCATTAGCAGTGTTATCAGATGATACTCTTCTTTTTGGTTGGAATTCAGTTATGATAACAGTTACATCATTAACTGTGACAGCTTTTTGTTGAGCACTGCTTCGATCAATGTTCTTTAATCGTGGTCTAAAAACATATATTATTTAAAATTAATTTATTTAGCAGTTACTAAAATGAACACATACAGTTTTTTTTTTAAAATAGTAATTTTTATATCTAGAAAGATTGATTGGTGTTATTAATTTCAGCTAACTTTAAAATGAGGACTACTGAATAAGAGATGCAATACCTAATTTCTTCAGTTTACATTATTTATGTACAGCAAAATATTACAAATTCTAAAATGTACAAGATAAAATGTAAAAGATTCTAAAATGTAAAATTTTAATAAATTTATCATCAATATCATTGTGTTAATGAATCCATGATAATAAGAATCTAATAAAATTTCAATTATGTTGATTATTATGGTTAATATTAACATCTCAAACATTTCTAAAATAATATCAAGCAATTTAAATTACAAGTCAAACTATTAAAAGAAATCTACAGGAATTACATATTTTTTAGTTATTTAAAGAAAAGCATTAAAAATATCATAAAATTACAATTATTGGACTTACATAGAATGATATTATGCATTATAAAATCAAGCATCAATTTTGAAATAATTTTATTGATCAGATTGTTAAAACTATGTACACCTTACAAAGTTGAATAGACCAAGTACTAATTTTTAAAATTTGATATTTTTCTGCCATTCAATAATGATTAATACTATTCAATTATATAAAAGGGATACATTATTAAATTAATAAACAAATATTTTCAAAAATTATTTAAAATAAATAGAAAGGGCTTCAAAATTGATTGCTGAATAATTATCTAGAATTTCAGCAAGATTTCCAATCAGAATAGAATTTATCACTAAATATTAAATTCCCTAATATGATTTCAAGGTTTTTAAAGTTTAACTACATATTTATTCACAATATATTTAGATTATAAAGTAATATAAAAATATATAAAACAGAATTTCATTCCAAAGGATTCTTGCCCATTGTTGGCTTATGGGGGCAATAAAAAAGCTGATGCACTAGCTTGGAAAGGAGCTTTGATAAAACAATGTATAAATTGTCCTCTTTCTTTTCACATGACTACATTGTTTATCAAATTGAACCTTAGAAAAACTCTTAAATGGGGTATGATTCTATTGTACCGAGCTCCACGGGTTCGTGTTGATTGAGAGTTGAATAAAGCAACCACTTAATGAACACAAGACTTTTATTCGTAAAAACTTCACTAGATAAACGAAATTCCCGCTGTAACAATCACAATTATACAGCTACAATTCGTCAGATACAATAAGAAATAGCTTCCAATCACAGGTTTTAAATACCTCAGACAGAGAACAACTAGCAGTCACAACTAATCGTCTTCACTCACTGACTGTCTTCACAAAAAAACTGACTCTTCCATGTCGGGCTGCGGTATTTATACCTGACTTGGCGGAGAAATCTACCAATTTCGCCAAGGTTCTGGAAGCTTCTAGGCTATCTCGAAAAATATTGGTCCTAGAGCTTAGGTGATGGATGTTTCCAGAAGTATCGATTTCTCGCCAAGTCACCAAAAATCTCGCCAAAAGTCGCCAAGAATCTCGCCAAGTCGCCAAATCATTAGGAAATCCGATTTTAAACTACAACACGTCTAAATACCGCAATTTTTGCCCAAAATGTGAGAATTTCTGATCTGTCTGAGATATTTTAAGACAAATATAATCATTATTTATAAATTTGTAACACTATGCACAAGAAATAAGAGATGGAAGATTCTGGGGGAAGAGAGAATTGTTCCCAGTTTTCCAAGACTGCAGGGACTGTTGTTTTAAATTGAGTTAAAACTTTAGTCATGTTGATTTAAGGATCTTATGTACTTTGTAATAATAAGTAATGAATTTAACTGTAACCATGACTAAGTGTAAAATATAATAATTATATAAAGTGTTCTTACTAGTAAGTTTCAGAAACTGTGTGGCAGTTAAACAGCAGAGTTAACATTACTATGTATTATATTTCTATAATTTTGAAATGATTTTAATAAACATTATTTGAAAGCACAAGATTTGTGTTTGTTACATTCATCATACATTCTGCATACATCTACTTAATTCTACTGAGCTATACTGTGCACATCTTCACAGCGATAACTATTTTGAGGACTGACTGGACATGACTGCTAACTACGGACATCTCTATAGAATTAGAATGGTGCATTCCCTAAACTGTGTTTTGTGCGACTCTAATTAACTAATGACTTTTGAACAATTAAATAACTGTACCATACTTTCTCGGTACGAGGGCATTGTCAAGAAGTATTGGAGAGTTCGTGAACTAATAGCTTAAGTGCTGTTTGGCATTTGTAAACTTTTTCCCCGTGAAAAATTTCCCTTACCATACAAAGATAAATAAACTAGTTTCTGTACTTTATTGGGATAACAGCACTGAAATAATAACAAGTAATTGTATTTATATTAACGAATTAATTGTAAGGAATCACAAATTTCTGTTTAAGGTTCGTTTGTTTTTTGTAGTATAGTAGTTTTTGTATGCAAGGGTTATATTAATTGATATCTAAATTAGATTTTGCATTACTACAAAAAACATGTTTATACAGGAGCTGTAAATTTATTAAATGAACTAACAAAACTGTTATCTCAGAATTATAATTTCTGCTTGCACTTGATATTTGTTAATTATTGATTGAGATCCTCAATGATCAATGCAATACAATACATACTTTTTCAGAACATTTTTGATTAAATTAATAATTATTTTATTACAATAACTGTTATTCCTAAAACAATATTTTTTTAATCTTAATGCATGTCTCATTGATTTTCTATTATTACAAATAAATTTATTTCATATGTTTGCATTTAAAAAACAGTGAATGTGTTGGATCACATAATTATAAGGAAGAAAATATGATCAGCAAAAATATTTTTACAGTTTTAACAATCATTAGTAACAATCATAAGTATAGTATTTCCTGATTTTATAAAAAGATTTTTCTTTGCATATTTAGAGATAAATTTTTTGCAATAACTCCTGAGTTTTTCTCAAATTTGTAAAAAAATCTGGTAAAATCCTATCCTTTTTTTATTTTTGCAATAAGCATCACACAGTCATTTTTTGCCAATCTAAATTAAATCACTTGCACAATATCTAAATTTCAAAATCCTGATTGCGCACAAACTAATTTTAAATATCACTATCTCATGCCATTTTTTATTATAAATATTGAAATTTCGAACATTTCATTATATTTACTAACTACTAAAATAGAACAAGGTATGTGGGACTGACTGACTATCATGCAAGTACCTATATCTACATCCTATATCCTATATGTTGATATATAGTACCTATATCAACAACTAAGTGTATTGAAATAATACTGACAGGATTTTAAAGACACAATTAAATTTATTCAATAACAATAACGATTTACAAAAATCATTAGACAATATTATAATTAAATTAAGACTGACATAAGTAATAGTATTTCAATAGTAATATACAATCTCAAAATTCAATATTCATTAATAGAAATGAATGAAGGCAATATAATACTAGCTCCGAAATATTAAACTAATTTCAATAAATATATATTAAATAAACTTCGGAGAAATACCTGTAAATTGTAAGATTTTTGAATCCATAATCACTAACAAGAACAAATCTGTAGTAAAGACCAGTAAACATGCTCAGGAAGAAGTAGCATTCAGTGAACATATTTATCGAACTTCCTATTTAGTAATATTAAGCATACCTTTGTATTACTGTACTAATACTTGAATAACTTACTATCAGTGAGGTATAAGCCAACAACTCCACTTCATATGCTTGATACTCATTTGCATAACTTGGAAAATGAAACACTTGAGACCGATTGGAGAGTTTGATGATGTAATAAATCACTTTTCTAAAACATAATGTTTTGGTTTTCAGCAGCCACTTATGTACAAAATTCAGATTTACATATATTGAGTGAACAGCAGGATAGCCAATATGAGAACCATGAAACTACGGAGATTGGAGACTGGGAAACGGTCAAGAGATAAGGTAAGTTTAAGCTTTTCGGCTATCAAGCTAAAGACTAGAAACTGAATTCCACAAAAACTATATATTATAATATAAACATAAGATAACTCTAAAAACCTGTACTACTATTCACACTCATTCAATGTATACATAATTATATTTCTGATTTTTTTAAAAATTAATCAAAGAATACAAACACTTTCAAAATAGACCATACATAATTATACTAAGCACATATTAATAACAGCTCTATAAATCTAAATCAATAGCCAACACTTTTATGAAATTTACATTTTATTCTATTTAACTTGTGTCACATTTAGGAACATCCATTGCAACACAATTTAGCAAGAGTTTTTTGTAGTTTTATCAATATTTATGGAAAATAATTAACTTTTTAACTAAAAACTCCCTCCTTTTTAGCTACTTTAGGAGTAGTTATACATAAATACAACATTTGCCAAATCGATTGATTTCTTAAATCAAGTTGAGGAAAATGATAAAATCATATAATATTTTTTTAAATTAATATAATAAAAAATATTTATATATGGTTAATTCTTATAAAAGAAATTTGGGGGTAAGTTTGATATCCCCTCCCCCAAGTGATTTCTCGCCAAATCTAGCATTCTTTGTTTTGATTATAGTGTTGTCAAATTGAGATTTGTTTACTTTTAAGACTGTTTCCAGATTTGTTTTTTTTTGTGTTTTACATCAGTTTTATGTTATATATATATATATATATATATATATATATATATATATATATATATATATATATATATATATATATATATATATATAGCTTTTTTCAGTGGCCACAGTATTTTAAGTTTTCCTTTTACTTTCAATTCGAACTTTTTGTTCTACGTTTGCTGTTGCGTTTCGTTGTGGCCAGCATCCAAACATCGTAAGCTGTTTATTTTTTTCAATTTCTTTCAATTTATTTATCATTTACATCTTTGTTAACTAGTTATTTTGTTAATATAATTTGCTTATATATTTTTAAAAATTTATTATTATATTTTTATTTCATATTTTCAACATTGTAAACTGTTCTTTTTTCCAATTTCTTTTTGTTTATTATTTTTTTCTTACATATTTTTGTTAACATATCATTATATTTTTCCATAATATTACCAAGTATATTTGACATAGGAGAGCTTGACATCATACCAAGTAAGTCGATAATAGTTATTTACTTATCTCTTTTACTGGCTGTTTAGAAGAAAAGACAAACCCAACAAAAAAGTTTTAATTCATTTTCCAGTAATGCTTTTTTAGATTTTTTTATACTAATATGTGATTTAAACTTTTATAAAATACATATCTTCTGAATTTTGGGAAAAATCCTTCGTTAAAAAACATGCGTTTAACCTGGTGATGATAAAAATTGCAATGGTCGCCAATGGGGGGGGGATATCAAACTAGTTTCAAAATTTGTTCTGAATACATAGTTATATATTATATACAATTTTGATGATAAAATTTAGTAAAAGTCTGAGAAAGTGACTCAAAATTTTTCACTAATAAGCTATATTTATAAGTTAACAATTTCAAAACTATGGAAAATTGTCTTAGCTGACAGAGTTAATAGATTTCAAATAGTCAAATTGTTTCCATTCAAAATACAAGAAAATATACATTTTTCTTGATATAAGATGAGAAAAATAACGCCAGATAAATTCTTACCTAATTTTTTTAGTAGCTTTATCACTAGAGGACTTTTTATCTTTGTCAGGTTTAGAATTTGAACTTTTTTGTTTTGGTTGAGCTTGAGTATATTGTTGGGCAACTTGTTGAGCAACAAGCTGAGGATTGATTCGCGGCTTCCTGTAAATAAAACATTGAACAAGATATCATTAACATAAAATTGTAATTACATGAAAAAATTAACTTTCACTTATGTAAAGCAAATTTTGCAATACAAGAGAGCAACAAACATAGACTTTAACACTTCATGAGGCTGTTAACAAAAATCATTGCTCCAAAAACAAACAATAGACAATGGAATGTTAATGTATTGTCCTGTATATAACCCACGGATTACGTGTTAAAAAATTTCAAATGATTATTTCGAGTGATTATAAGCATATGTGCCCAATGAATGAAACCCACAAATATTTGAACTGAAAGCCAGAGCATTACCAATGAAGTTGCCAGTTTGGCAAAACACTTAATGAAAAACTATAACTAAATATTTTATTTCATCTATATGACACAGGTTACATAGTTTTATATTTCCTATAATTAGAGTAACAGTTAGTGGCCATATAATTTTAACATAACTAATAGATTTTAAAGAATTTCACTTGCTCAACAAGTTAATATAATCAAAATTTTTTAAATGACTTGAAATATTTAAATGTCATATTAGCATTGCAGTAAGTTTTGATTAATCTGGTCACACAAGCCTTTTATTAATTCAGAAACATATCAAAGATACTTTAATGAGTTTTTGATAGTAATAGGAAATCTACAAGGGGGAAATTATTACACAAATACCAAACTTAGAAACAAGCAAGAGAGATAAAATACCATTGAAGCTTTATTTTGTTAGCCACAGCTGCATGTCATTGTTTTAAAATGTATTTTGAATATTACATAATCAAGGTTGATTTAAGATCTTAAAATTTCTTCTAATATAATACTTCTTAAAAAAAATTTCTATTTTGCAATCTTATTTCATTAAAATAATTCAATATAATCTTACATGGTGTATGATTATATTATATATATATATACAGGGTTCGTACAGATTTCCAAGAATCAAATTCCAGGAATTTTAAGGAATTTTTCAGGAGTCAAATCAAAAATTTGCAGATGGTAATGACATTTATGTTTTGCAATTATGTACATGCAATATTTTTCAATCATTCCTGTAAATAATAAAAAATAATAATTACAAACATTAGTGAGATTTTTTATTTGAGTTAAAATTATTAGTGATTAGTGAAATTATTAATTATTAGTGATAAAAGCCTTCAATGATTTTAAAGCTATAACAGAAATTTTTTTATCTATATAATCAACATTCCATATAATACTGGATTATACATTGTATAAAACAATGAGTAATTTTAGAGTTTTTAGACACTTCTAACAGATTCAAACAGTAAAGATTCTTTTAAAAACTTTTGCATTAAATATTTCAACGTATGAAAATCTCCAGCAATAAAAAGCAATATTGGTTTATCAGTTTGATAAAATGTCAGAAAAGGTTCTACTTCCAGAGCAAGAATTATAAATCAATTGCATTTAGCAGAAAAAAGCACATGTTTTGTACACTTCTGGACAATATGAAAAGTTTTGGTAGCAGGATTGAGATTTTTTTTTTTTTTGAACAAATAACATATGTTTTAAAGTAACATTTAAAGCAATCTGTTGAAAGCACTTATATTTTCTAAAAATCGATGTTTGCAAAACTTTAAAGGAAATTTTATGCCTGGGTTAAAGCTATCAATGTCATCCCTACAAGTGGGTGAGTCCTTAAATGGTCTGTAAACTGCACTTGCTGTTACCTCAACTTCTGGAAATGATCATCCATGCCTATAAGGGTTGTGTAGAATGTGTAGGCTGCAGCTTCCAAAATTTAAAATATTTGAATGAACTTTTTAAAAAATCAGCCATTTTAGTGCAAATATACCAGTTCACATTTGGGCCATCCATTGACAACTGGAGTAATCCACTTGTTCCTAATTTTAGGCACTTCTCATTCACTTTTTCAAACTAAACATCTTTAGTTGAATGACCCAAAAAATCAGATGAGTAATACCATGTTTCAATTGTATCATTATCTCAAAATCTTACATGGCAGTCTAATTATTTTGTCTGCAGATGATTATTTAAGCTTTCATCAAACAGAAGAACAAAATTAGAAACATTCTTAAATTTTTCTTCCAATAAATTTGGAAAATTAAGGTGCAATTCCAAAAACTGTTAAATAAGCACACTTTATTTCAGCACAACTGAATTGCTTTGCAATAGCATCGCAGGAAACATTGCTTGCAAGAGGCAATACAAGAACTGTAGCTAAATCCACTATTTAAAACTTCAAAGGCCCATAGAATTTCAGACTTTAAAACTTCTTTTAAAGAAACAAATGAATCAAAAATTTCAGAACATACTTTGTGGGTTCATTTTCTTTAACAAGATCAGCAAAAGAGAAAAAAATCTTTTAAATAAGTAGATATTTTAGCAGATATAGCTTGTTCTAACAAATATATATGCTTTTTCTCTTTCATATGGTATTTAATTGCCGATTCACTCATATTTGAAATACAGAAGACTTTCTTGCAAAACAGACAACAGGCACAGTTATTTCTAAACACAAATGCCAATCTTTGAATGGCTTTTCCAGAGTCCACTGGTCATTGAAAGGACAAAACCCACCAGGCATATTAAATAATTTTTATTTGTCTTTATTTTATTAATAAACAAATTTATTCTGAATCAATTAAATTATACGCAATTTTCATCAAGGGAAACATGAGAAGCATGTTTTAACTCAAAAATTATACATTTAAATTTTAATAATATTCAAAGAATTTTATACAATGTAAGGAAAACAGCAGCAAATAGAAAAAGAATAAATTAAAATCGTCTGTCTTAGTTGTGCAACATATTGGTTTTGTTTGGTGATTACTTCACTTTACATAAATTTAAATACTACTAAACTGAATTATCATGAAATTATTGTAGCTGAACTAGCTATTATTGAGGCTAAGGTTAAGGCAGGCAGCAAACCTGATCATCGTCACCCGGACACAATGGATGACTACCAGCTGTCCACAAGCTATCCACGAAATATCACACATGACCAAGTTGAGACGGAGCTTTCCACCAAACGGAGTATTCAGCATGTTTAATTTTTTTCATCCACAATCGAGCAACAAATGTATTTACTTAATTCACCCTGTTTGTATAAGAACATGCAATTCAAGTTTTCTGTAGAAATTGATAAATTTATCATTGAATAATTTAAAGGCAAGTTAAATTTAATTGGTCAATATGTTTTAGAAATTTATTTTTTGTTTTACAATACTATAAATTTATTTATTTATTTGATAATATATTTCCCAATCAATATTAACAGGTACTTGTGGGACCTACGTGATAATTATTTTAATAATAAAAAAATCAACTATATAAAGATCTCAGTTGAATATTTATAATATTTTCAAAAAACAATTTTCTGGTAAAATTTCAAAAGATTTTTAAAAACTATTTTCATTTTTTAAGGCTTCCTCAATGAAATTGATTTATATACTTTGAAAAATATTTTTAGTTTTTAAAAAAATTAACTGAATAAAGCGTTTTTAATTCAAACTGCCATTGAAACACTGTAGAAACTTCAATTTGAATACTATAGTATTCAAAATATAGTATAATTATATTTATCATTACTTTTATGAATGCATTAAATACTTGAACTCTTTAGTATAATAAATAATTTTATTTGCATTTTTTTAATTTGAATATCATGAAACAGATTATGAAATGAAATGAAATGTAATTATTTATTAAATTATGATTTTTAATATAATGCAAATGCTTTAGTATTTATAGTGGAAAAAAAATTATAAAATGATCTAACATTTTAGTTTATAATTCAGTTTAAAAATTCAGTTCAAAGAAATATTGTTAACTTTATTTTAAATAAGTTGCATAGGCAATTGAAATAAGCTTTATGTTATTTAAAATTTGCTTTCCCTTTTTTTCCTCTTCCAAACAGACTTTAGCAATAATATTTGCTACTGACATTAAAATCAAAGCATTACATGTAATATTTTTGGCATTTTGAGCATGTTAGCATCAAGCTGTAATATTACTTAAAAAATGAGTGGCCACTAGATGGCAGTTTTTAATATGTCATGTTGAGAGAGATGTACAAGTAATTGAGAGAGGAGATTGTATGAAGGAGATATTTTAAAGATGTCTGTAAATAATCCAATTTTGTAAGTAAAAAACTATTACTAAATTTATAAGAACTTCTTCCTTCCCCACCTAAGCTACTGACTCGTCTGACAAATAGAATGGAACCGATAACAAATCAGAAGAGGGATATAACTCGCGACACTTTCGGAATTGAGGTAGGCGAATTTTAATTGTTTTGTTTTGAAATGTATATTAACGTATTCTAAAGTAGTGAACGAGATTTAAGAATTATATGTATAAGTATAAAGTATTTTCTTAATTTCGTTTTTAAAGAAACAATTATTTTCGTTTTGGGTGAAGTAAAAGTAATAATTTCGTTATTGATAAAGTATTTTTATGTATAAAGTAATTAAGTATTATAATTTGTAAAGTATGGCTTGGGGGAAGGCTAAAAAAGTAGATTTAATGGAATTAGCAACAGAATTAGGTCTCTTCGTACCTGAAGATGCTAAAATAATTGATTTAAAGCATATTATAACGGAACAAAAGACGTATGATGAAAAGTTTAGTAAGAGCTTATTAAGTAGGATTACTGAAGATCGAATTGCCTCAGAAACAGCCGCCAAAACGTTGGCTGACTGTAAACATGAACTTGAACGTTTACGTATCGAAAATAGAGTTCAAAATGTAAATATTTCAGATTTAAGTAGCAATGATGAAAATAGAAACGTACACGCAGATTTTCGAAAGTTAATGCACGAATATAAAATCAAAGATGAGGATATAAACTTTTATTTAGTTTTATTTGAACGGCAGGCAAGACGAATTGGGTTAAATAAAGAGTATTAGGTGTCACAATTATTGGGACTGCTCCCATATGAAATTAAGCAACTAATAGTGTGTGAAAACGAGGATAGTGCAAATAATTATAAATTTGTAAAATCGTTATTGCTTAAGAGATATAAGTGCTGATAATTTTAGATTTAAATTTTTAAATCATGTTAAAAATCCAGAAAGTATATGGAAGGATCATTCATTCGAATTACAATACTATTTTGAGGAATGGATAACGGGACTCGAGATTTCAGATTTTAATAGTTTAGAAAATTTAATTATTACTGAACAATTAAAGAAAAAAGTAAATTCAACTCGGGAACATTTTGTAGATGAATGGCTTAAAATTAATTCTCCAGACCAGTTAAGAGATAAATTGGATAATTATGATAATGTTCGATCTATTAATAGTTTTAAATTAAGAAACTCATTGAATTATAATTCTCGTAATGATAAATTTCAGGTAGAAAAGAAATTATTTCCGTTTAGGGAAAATAAAGGTATTAATCGAAAAAAGGTAGTCAGTTCGGATATTCAAAATGAAAAAGGAGAATTTAAATGTTTTAATTGTAATGATTATGGTCATATAGCTCGTGAATGCCCGGCGCCGAAGAATTCAGCTTACTGTAAGAAATGTAAAAAACTAGATCATTCTCAGATAATGTGTACGTTTGAAACCAATCAAAAGCGCGAGGGGAATAATTTATCTGTCAGTCAAAACAATTCGGATTCAAGTGTGTTGTTGGCGCCTATGAACTACTTGAAAGATGCTTATATTTATGGAAATAAAGTGGTTGCATTGATACAGGAAGCAGCTGCTGCCTCTTAAAAGAAAGTATCGCAATAAAAATGAATCTGAATATGATCCCAGATAGCAGTAATTTATTTAGTTTTGGAAATCAAAGTAACCCAGTAACTAAGGCTCTTGGAAAAGCTATAGTAAATATTCGTGTAGATGATGTAGTTGGAAAATTTATTCCTTTATTAATAGTCAAAGATAATTCCCAACCATGCGATTTAAATTTAGGTAGAACATGGTTAGATTCACCATACATTGCTTTTACATGTATTGGGGTAATTTACAATTTGGATACTCAAATGACGATGTTTTTTTAGAAATTCAAGTAATTTTAAAGGAAAATACAGTTAAATTGAAAACATTAAATGAAACAGAAATCAAAAGTAAGTTAATTAATTTAATTGGAGGGAAAATTAAAGAAACCGAAAATTTGATAGTTAATGGAAATGTTTTAGTCAAAAGTATAGGACAGAATTTTGATTCTTATTCTCCAAGTAGTTAACGGTGAAACAGTTGTACCAGTAATAAATAAAGAAGAATTTAACTTAAAAATTAGGAAAGAACAGTGCTTAGCAGAAGAATGGAAGTAAGTGAGGAAAGCTTAACCCTATCTAATAAAGTTAAAAGTAATAATGAAAAAGTTGAAGTTATAACAATTAACAAAGAGAAGTCTCCTATTTTAATGAAAGATATTAATTTCGACAAATTCTTAGAAAGTGATAAAAAATTGGAACTTTTGAATTTATTAAATAAATATTGTGACTGTTTTGCTTTAACATAAGCAAGTTAGGCTGCACGAATTTATGCAAAATGGACATAAAAGAAATAGAGGGCAGTAAGCCCATTTTACAAAAAGCATATAAAACTAATTCTGAAGAGAGGAAACAAATAAAAGAAATTGTATCCGAATGGAAGAGGTATGGAATAGTTTCAGATACAAGATCTCCTTATTCTAGTCTTGTATTATTAGTTACGAAAAAGACTGGGTAACAGTGATTGGTTATAGATTACAGAAAATTAAACTCTTAGACAGTCAAGGATAAATTTCCATTACCTAAAATTGATGACATTTTAGAATGTCTAGGAGGAAGCCAATTTTATACTTCTTTAGATTTAGCTAGTGATTACACACAGTTACCTTTGACAGTAAGAAGCCAAATTGAAAACTGCTTTCATAACTCCAGACGATACAGGTCAATTTGAGAGAATGATCTTTGGATTTGCTAATGCTCCGGCAGAATTTCAAAGACTCATGAATCTTGTTTTGGGCCCATTATTCAACAAAAAAGTACTGTGCTACTTAGACGATATATTGATTCCAGCTAAAACATGGACCGAAATGATACAAAAGCTTATTGAAGTATTGGAATGCTTAATAAAAGCCAATTTAACTTTAAAATTACCAAAATGTGAATTTGGAAAATTAGATTGAATTTCTTGGTTTCATACTTAGTAGAGATGGTTTGAAACCTGGACCACGTAAAGTAGCAGCTATTGAGAAATTTCCTATTCCGAAAAATGCGCACGGCATTTCCAAAGATTCTAAAGATTTTTAAGACTTACTAGTTTCTTTAGAAGATTTGTTCCAAAGTATTCGCTCAAGGCAGCACCATTGTCTGAACTTAGGGAAAAAGATGCAAGGTTTGTTTGGGAAAAAGAGCTAAGTGAGGCTTTCGAGGAACTTAAAAGTAATCTTATTAAAGCACCGATTCTAGCTCATTATGATCCTCAAAGTGAAACTGAGGTACATTGTGATGCAAGTTCCATTAGATTAGCCGGAATATTGTTTCAAAGAGATAGTAAAAGGAATTGGAGGATGGTTTATTGCGTTAGCAAGAAAACTGAACAAAAGTACCATTCGAGTAAATTACAGTTGATGTCAATTGTGGGGACATTAGAAAGGTTAAGGCAGTTTCTGATAGGAATAAAGTTCACAATCGTTACAGACTGTCAAGTACTCATGAATCTAAACGCTAAAAAGTCAACAAATCCTTAGATGGCAAGATGGTTTAACCTCATGCAAGAATACGATTTTGAGATCCGGCATAGACCAGGTGAACGAATGAAACATGTAGATGCACTAAGCAGAGCAGCTGTAAAAAAGCCAAAAGATACTTTGCACAGTATTATTGAGAGAAAATTTGTAGTTTGTTTGACCTTGAGTGAAGATGAGCAAATATTGATGATACAGCAGGCTGATCTAGAAATACGAAAATAGAAATATTCAGAAAAAAAGATCAGGATAGAACAAAAGAAGAAAACAGCTTATAAGAAATTACATGTTTAAGGGAAACAAATTAATGCATAAATGAAAATGGAAAAGAAAAATGTCTCAATGTTATTCCAAAGAATATGAGAAAAAGTACAGTAATTAAATTTCATGATCTTATGGGGCATTTTTCTGTTGACAGAACTGTAAATAAGATAAAAGAATTGTATTGGTTTCCTTATGAAACGTTATGTACAAAGGCACATTTCAAAATGTTTTAAATGTTTAATGAACAAAATGCTGTCCGGAAAACAGCCTGGCTTATTAAATCCAATTAAAGCAGGCTGTAAACCTTTTGCAATTATACATATAGATCATTTATGAACTTTTGTTAAGAGTTCTAAAGGTAATCAAGAACTTCTGGTCATGATAGATAATTTCACAAGATTTTTCCAATTAACTCCAGTAAAGAGTATGTCAACATCACATGTGCTGAAGGCTCTGAAAAATTTTGTAAATATTTATGGTCTACCTGAGAAAATAACAAATCGAGGAACTTGTTTCACTTCGCATCAATTTCAACAATATTGTGCTGAAAATGGTATATATCATACACTCAATTGTACGAAGCGACCATGTGCAAATGGGATGGTTGAAAGAGTTAACAGAACAATATTGTATACCTTAACAACTGGTATGGAAGATCAGAATCATAAAGATTGGGATGTTAAAATTCATGAAGTTGAGAGAAACTTGAACAATTTTGTAAACAAGTCAACGAACAAGACACCATTTGAATTGCTACATGGTATTCTCCACGATTCAACTACGGAATTTTGAGAAAGTTAGCTGATGAAGAAGCTCAGAGTTGGCAAGATCCATCTATAGTGCAGGAAGAATCTCAAAGACAAATAGAAGAAAGTCAACAAAAAATGAAGCAATATTATGATGAAAAGAGATGTAGAGCAATGACGTTTGAATGAGGAGAAATTGTCGTAATGAAAAGAGCCCCGAGATCTTCAGGCCAACCTATGAAGACACAATTTAAGTACTGAGGCCCTCTTATTGTACTGAGGTATTGCCGAACGATGTCTACCGTGTGACTCAGCTGGAAGAAAAAAAAGAAAGGTCACTTCTACACAACAACAGCTCGCATTAGTCAACTAAAACCATGGATAAATGAACCAGACTCGGATGAAGATAGTGATATCGATAGTGCCAATAGTGATGATAATGACTATTCTCTGAACAGCCCTAGACGCAATCCACATAGATCCACTCGCAAGGACTAAAGTTGAATGAGGGATCCTAAATGGTGAGATCTTTCCAATTTTATTTAAGGAAAAACTTGTAATTAAAAGGCAATGTGAACTTATCATAAATTATTGACTCTAAAAATAAATAACTTTAAAGATCATTTACTGTATACTGAAATATTCATCAAATATGAAAATTTGTTAAATTTATTCTGTGAATGATTTAATATTCCAAGTTCATTTATTTTCAAGTAAACTTTTGTTGTAAGTAGTTTTATTAGAATTGTATCAATAATTACTTGTGGAAAAATTGTATTATATATTATAGTTTTTTTTGTAATCGAACATTATAATTTTAATGGAAGATGTGTATAAGTAATTTATCATTATTGCATCAATTGAGGACAATTGTAAGGTTAGTCTGGCCGAATGTTAGCATCAAGCTGTAATATTACTTAAAAAATGAATGGTCACTAGATGGCAGTGTTTAATATGTCATGTTGAGAGAGATGTACAAGTAATTGAGAGAGGAGATTGTATGAAGGAGATACCTTAAAGATGTCTGTAAATAATCCAATTTTGTAAATAAATCTTAAAATATTAGTAAATTTATAAGAACTTCCTTCCCCACCTAAGCTACTAACTCGTCGTCTGACAAATAGAATGGAACCAATAACAGGCATGATAATTTTCTGAATATGAAAATATTAACAAATACACAATATGATAATAATGGAAGTCAAACTGTAAATAAACTTTCATTGGTCAATATTTGGAGTGACGTCATTAATGATGTGATTGCTTCGTGTTTGGCTGGTATACCAGATACCAGGGATCCTCAAAACAGATACCAGTGAAACATCATCCACAAGCAACGTGGTCCACATGTTTACTGCCTGCCTAATACAAGTCAACAGTTAAGAATACAAAAATTTAATATCAATCATGCCGCCATCTGGGGGCAATTTTAAAAATTTAAATTTTTCGACAATTTTATTGAAAATTTTAAAATATTAAAACAAAAATTCAAAAAGTATAATATTTTCAAAAAAAAAAAAAAATGCATCAAGGTGAGAAAAAATTCCAGGAGTAATTCATGATTTTCAAGGAGTCAAGTCAGAATTCCAAGAGCTATGCAAACCCTGTATATATATATGTGTGTGCATGCAAGTGGGATACATCAAATTCAATTTAACTTCAAATAATAAAAAGTTATTCCAAAACACAGTCTATTTAATACAATAACAAATTTACGAAAACTTCCTTTTCAATTTTTCAAAACCTTCTCAATTCATTTAATTGCTGAATTAAAAACTCAAGTGTCATTGAATTCCTAAGACTTTATTTTAAACACTACAGCATGTTATATATAAGGCTCATTTAAATATAGATGTTAAAGATTGACACACAGTTATATTCTAATAAAAGAGCTTTTAGAAATTATCTTTACTTTGAACTCGGTCATTCAACTACAGACTATGTAGATAGTATGTTGTAAATGACTAGATATAAAATTAAGATAGATATTGTGAATATAACAATTGATGGTGATGATGTCGTGTTCATAAAGTACATGCAAAAACCCTAAATGTCCCCCAAAGCGGTCGAAGACAGCCTTGGTAATCTCCTTTGTAAACAAGTCAACAACTTTATAACAATTGGTAAGTATATATATATTTCTGTATATTCAAAGTGTACTTTAAAATGTCTCTTCTACACATTTTTAAAAAATTCAAATGATAACTTCAAGATACATATTATAAAATACTTATGTTTTATGCTTTTTTTAAATCACTACAATGAAAATCATCAACTTAAAACAGAATACTACATTAATTACATGTATGCATATTAAGAAATAAAAATTCTAAATTATAATATAAACTCTCCTAATTATTAGACACTTAAAAACTTACCTTGTTGAGGTTCCTTTTCGAACATCACACATTAAACATTTGAAGGCTTCAGCAGTATTCCTATATGTGCATACACTACAATCCCAATAATTTTCTTCTGCACCTTTAGATGACCTTTTAGTCCTTCGACTACTCCATTTAATGAAACAAAAAAAATTAATTTCTAAATAATAAAAGTAGGTAATTTGTATTAATTCTCTTTTATATTATGCAAATGTCAAGCACATGAACTTGTATGTAGTAACTTATATTTATAACTCAAAGCAAATTTATGGTTTCAAACTTTGCTTTCAGTAACTATTTATATAAAATGAATTATTATTCAAGTTTTAAAATTAAAGTATTTATATATTTACAATTAATTGAATAATATAATTTAAAAGCAATTGAAACCATTATATAACTTTAAATTTATTTACATGAAATCATAATTCTTAAAAATATTTATCTTAGTTATTAGTAAGCTATATTTTCAATACTTTTTATTATTGGAATTAGACTTATTTAGAAGTGTATAAAAATTAACAAGAGTTTTGCATTAAAATACTGCATATATTTCTGGGCACAGGTGCCATATAATCCACGATTCCAAATTCTGAATTTTTTTTGACGATGAAAATATGTTGCCAAGATGACGTATCGTGACGTACACAATGACGTATAAGAACTAGGGTTACAAAAATAGAACTTTCTGCATAATTCTTATAGGTCTCCATATGTACGACATAATAAGAAACGAGGTTGCCAGATACATAAGAAAATCCGCCCAAAAAATCACCAATCTCAGAATTTGGAATCGTGGATTACATGGCACCTGTGCCTATTTATGTTATAAGTAATGTTTCTAGAAAAAAATATTACTAGAACTTCCACTGAAGATACAAAAATTAAGGGATGAAACTATTCACTTGTAAATGAAAATTTTTATATTTTGAATATCTATTATTTTTATTATAAGCATTTATTTCCTTAATGTATTTTAATTACTGTCATATTCCGAATTTTCAACAACACAAGTGAAATTTGGAAACATTTTAAATCAGCCCCAATAATATAAACATAGCGACAACAAATAGAAAATTAGCATTTATTTCCTGAAAAACTATTATCAAAATATTACATAAAAAGAGGAATGCATTACGATACAACTGACTAAATTAACTAAGAGAAGAAATGATTTCTAAATAGGCCTATAAAATCAAAGAAGCATTTGTTTAGTCACAATATAATATGTATATCATATCATAAAATATAAATGAGAATCATTAATTATACTTATTTTATTTTTAACAATCAACAAATATTTATAAATATTAATAATAATAATAAATAAGTATTGTAATATTTAACCTAAAGTTTGCATTCGGTCAAAAAAATGCATACTTAAGAAATGACAATAATATAAACATATAATCTACATTAATTAAAGATTAACATTCTAACATAGAATTAAGTTTATTTTGTTAATTGTTATACGCATAAAAATCGTTCAAACTAATATAAATTTTCAGTTTCAACTGCAATTTCTTAAAGGATGAAATTATGTTTTTCTCGAAACTATAAACACTTTTTTGTTGAAGTCAAGCAAAATTTTAATTATATTTCACGAGAAAACAATTTCAAAGAATAAGCACAAATAAAAGCTTCGCCAAAAATTTAGTTTCACACCTATTCAAATTTTTCTTTGCATCCATAACAGTTAATAATTTCACAAAGTAATTCAAATACGAAAAAATGTTTACGATAAATGCAATGTTTACAGAAAGTTCAACAACATTAGGTGAATAAGATGGCGAGGAATTGCAATGCTTCAAGGCATTGCCAAACTGAATTGCCTAAATTGGTAGCGGCAAAATTTAAAGTGTAATGAAAAGAAAATGTGGTTAAAACAATCCACGTTATAGGTGAATTAGATAGTTGCTTACGACGTCAATAGATACTAGCGGATGAAATTGCTTGCATACGTTCTAGAATGAAGTTGAAAAATTTACATGACCTATGTTTCATCTTTTGAAATGTACAGAGATGTGGTGGATGAATTAGTATTAATCATTTGTTTACTGAAATGAAGAGAAAAAAATTAAAATTGCGCATATAAGAATAACAAATCATTTATATGAATGCTGTAATTAATGAATAGATATTTTTCTGAAACTAACACCCTAATTATCAACGTGATATAAATTAATATATATATTATTATATTCTTAATCAAAATTAAGTAACTTATTTATGTAGAGTTCTAAAAATATCAGTAATAGCATTTATGTCAAGTATTGTTTTCATGTATGTCACTACATAATTTTTCTCTTACATAAGTATCTCAAAACATTTATTTATCCTAGATTCTACACTGGGACTATATGATAATAGATTAGTTATATAAATTAGTTTAATCAAATGCACTTAATCAATTATTAGATGTTTTTACTGATGGTTAGAAAAAATAATTTATTGCAACTAACCAGACCTTGCAGACACTAGTCCTACACAAGTTAACAAATTGTGACAAATCTTTAACGATAAAAACTTTTAACATAACCATAGCAAATATATTTATCAATATCGAGATTTAACTGCTTTAAGCATTTCTTAATATTTTTAGTATTTTTGATAATTCAGTTTTTGTAGAAGTGGGATTTCTAGTTTGGCAAAAAAATTGGTGATTAAATATATTTTCTAGTATACCTGGTATTATGAACGCTTTATCTTACGTAGAGTTAGGGTTCTCATTTTGTTTATTCACATTTTGGCTTCCATCTTCGAGTAAAAAAATAGCCAAATATGTCAAGAGGTACCCAAAAGTAAACTTTTATTAAAACTTTAAATAATTTTTTACATTGCTAAAAATTGCACTGAAGTATTTAAGGGGACTCCTTCCACGCCATATTGAAAACGAGCTGTAATGTTAAGCCCATGGAGAAATTTGAAAACATATTTCTCAAGTTCTATTATAGCTAGACCTTCACATTTTGTAGGTTTTCCTAATACACAAAAATAATAATTTATTCTGTTTTGAAATTTATTTTTAAAATTATTTTAACTATTTTTAAATTGGCTCAGTAATTTGATAATATGCTTTAAACATTAATAACTTAAAAAAGGTAAAAAATTTAAAAAACAGACTTAATATGTACATATATTTATAAATGCCAACAAATTTTTATTTTTATTTTATCTACGATAGAATATTTTTTATTTGTCTGCATAAAACTTAAAATTTTTCTCAAAAATTAGCAACGCCCACATGTCGGATGAATACTTGATTGTTTGAATAATCAATCCAATCAATTGCATGGTTTAGTCAACAAGTTCCTCCTCACACACTAAAATTTGAAGTTTGGTTTTTCGCAGTTCTCTAGGAGATAATTTGTGTGTTCCCTTCCCTCATCCCCAGCAAAACCTGCGGGTGTTCCTAGTATCCGGTATCTTCCTGTAAAAATATGCTTCTAAATTGGCGTGAGAAGGGACATTTCTTTCCCCTTTACTATTATACTACTTAACTACTTATACAAGAGGCTCATGATTTCCCTGTGACGAATCTTCATCTTTCCAGAGCGCTCCTGCAATAATTTTCACGTAAAATGGGCTTAAAATTATGGACATTATATATACATATATATATTGACTTTAAACAGCTAAATCTATTGAAAAAATTTAAAATTTATACAGTTCTCATGAAATGAACTTTTTTAATTCTTTATTTATATTTTTGATGCAAATTTTCACAAGAAGTATCTCTACACGATATGATATTGCAATACATATCTATAGACATTGCAAAATTCATCAATTCCATATTTTTTAATCTTTGTTTTATAAAAACTTCTTAAAATTTGTTGTTTTTCTTAATTTTAATTTGATTCTAAGTTTATTGCTTACTGAGTTTGGATGCAGAATTAACTTGAACATTTCAACAAAACCTACGAAATATTTATTTATCCATGAAAAATAATATAAAAATTATTTATTATTAAATATAAATAAATATTATATATATATATATATATATATATATATATATATATATATATATATATATATATATATATATATGTATGTATACATATTTCTTTTGATTTTGAGGTTATTTCTTCTAAGTTTCGGATTCTTGGTAAGTAAAAGCATTCCTTTCTAAATCGGAATACGTATGTTTCGATGATGTTTGGGACAATAATAAATATGTTCATAGGCCTTACACAATTCAAAATTTTAGGAAGAATATCCCACTTATTAGTTATTATGAAACTTGTAAAGTGTAGGAAATTGGGATACACTCTTGAACAAATGTGTTATAGAACATTCTCAGAGTATCGTAAATGTCACTTTTATTAATTCAAATATCACATCAATGCACCAAAATTAAATCTTTCAAAATATATTCAAGCCTTTAAAAAATGCATGTTGTGAGTCATAGCATGCAGTTTTAGTATTCTAAAAACTAAAAATTTGACATGCATTCCATATAATACATTTATAAAATTGTATCCTCCTTTTTTATCAGTCTCTCTCTCTCTGTAGGAGAATATATCACATTTCCTACGAATTTGATATTACTGATATTGAATGGTTCGGCGAATGTTGCGTATAGGATCGATATTACAATCAGGAAGATTTATTAAAAAAAGCTTTAAATGAGGCTTTTGGAAAGTCGAGTGTTTTTTGAAATCTCTATATTCAATTATAATTTTCCTCAAGATTTATCCTATTTTTATTAATGAAATCTTATATCTACCAACAATCTAATAAATTTTGATAAAATTACATTAAAAAATGTTTTATAATTTTATAAAATCTGTCTTTTCAGATTTTCTTTCTCAAAACAAGGGTTTCAACTAGTTATTCAAATTATCATTAGCACTTTATACTGCCTTTGTTAATCTGTTTAATTACAAGAATAGATTTAAAAAATTGTTTTACTTTTAAAATATCTATACCAGTCCATTTTGATTTTTTTAAATATCCATGGTAAATCAAATATTTATAAAGCACCCTTCTTCCTCAGCAATAAATGCGAAATATCAACTGGAAAAACAAAAAAAAATTAACACAGTATTTTATACATTATAACTTCACCGTTATTACTTGCATATGGAATTCCAGATGTTAGGGGATGGTTGGTTGGTTGGTTGAGTTTTATGGCGCAAGGTCCGAAATCGGACATGCTGCGCCAAGAAATAAGTTTTGAATAAGATATTAATTTTTTTTAAAATTTTTTCTTGTTATTTTATTTATTAATTTATTTACTTTTTTTGGAAACCCAAACAACATTAAAATTCTAAAAAACAAAAATTAGTGTATATATATCATATTAAAATCCAATTATAAAATATAAATGGAAAGACAAATTATATATACATTTAAAATTCAAAAGTGCAAATTAAATATAATATAAAAAACCTATTGCCCTCAAAAAGGCAAATAGGTTTCTGTGGGGTGGTTCCCCCACCAAATCAAATAAGTTTAAAATATCACAATTAAAAAAGTGTAAACGATATTGGTTAAAATATGAACATGAAATTAAAATATGATAAACAGTGAATGGTTCATCACACGTTTCACACCAAGGATTTAATTCGTTTAGAAACAAATGTCTATGTGTGAAACGTGTGTGTCCGATACGAAGGCGGGTTAATCTTACATCAGCACTTCGCATCGGTAAAACTGTTAATGAGGTGATGTATGGAAATATGGCATGCAATTTATTACTGACCTGCATGTTCCATGACCCCTGCCAAAGAGAATGGATTAATATTTTAACATTTTTCCTCACGTCAGACAAAGGAACTGATGGAAGACACGGGCCAGATGCAGATTTAGCAGCTGCATCAGCCCTTTCATTACCATCGAGACCTACATGACTTGGGATCCAACAGAAAATAATGTCATATCCCTTGCCAGCAAGGGAATCTAATGCTCGGAAAATTCTAGACACAACAGGATGACAGTCAAAACTACTGTTCCGCAAAGCTTCCAACACACTCAAACTGTCAGTGTACACACAGTATTTATGAGTTTCACATGTATTCATCTGCTGAAGAGCTTGATAAATGGCTAATGCTTCAGCAGAGAAGATGGAACAGGATGGATGGAGGCTGTAGCTAAGAGTTTTATTCTCAATAACTACAGCACAACCAACATGTCCTGTAGATTTTGAGCCATCGGTGAAAATTGGTGTATACATGGTGTACTGACAGCGATGTGAGGCATACAGCTGCTGGAAAACAGTAGTTGCTGTGTCTGATTTTCTAAAACGAGCAAAAGGATTGATGATTTTTATCTGTGGATCATACCAAGGTGGATGTAGAAGAAGGTCCGTCTTGTCAAAAAGGACATCACATAGGTCTGAATATAATAAGTTGGACTTTGTCCGAGTGAGAAAAGGTGGAATGCTGTATGAACGTGCGTCATACAGTCTTATTAATGCAGGAGTAGCAGTCATGGAACGTAGTGGATGATGAGGGTCAGGCATGATTTTTGCATAATAATTGAGAGGCAGCTGCATTCGTCTCAGGTCTAAAGGCAGTTGTTCGCAGATTGCATATAGACTCTGGACGGGTGATGTGCGGAATGCGCCTGAGCATATTCTCAAAGCAGAGTGATGTATTGTATCAGTCTGCGTAGAACAGAAGACCTAGCAGATCCATACACAACACATCCATAGTCCACACGAGATAAAATTATTGATTGGTAGACACGAAGTAGTGCCGTGCGATCAGCACCCCAAGATGTATTAGAAAGTACCTTGAGGATATTAAGCGATCGCTCGCACTTCTTCCGCAAATGAAGAACATGCGGAAGAAAATTTAACTTTCAGTCAAATGTTATACCCAAAAACTTTATCTCGTTGACAACAGGGATAGGTGTATTATTTATATAGATAGTAGGATCATTATGTAGGCTAGTCTTCTTGCAGAAATGGACACATTTACTCTTGCCAGGAGACAGCGTGTGGCCATTCTCAGCACACCATGCAGCAAGTTTGTTGACAGTTGTTTGTAGTTGTCTCTCAATTAAACGCATGTTAGAACCCTCACACGATATTTGCAGGTCATCAACATATAGCGTGCCATAAACAGGAGGTGAAATTTGATGAAGAATGCAACTGATGTAAAGGTTAAAAAGTGTAACACTTAAAATAGAGCCTTGGGGTACACCCTCGGCTTGAATAAAAGTATTGGAAAAAGCAGTTCCAATACGTACTTTAAAAAAACGGGAGCGTAGAAAATTTTTTAGGAATATCGGAAGATTACCCCTAAAGCCAAAATCATATAATGTATTGAGAATTCCGTATCGCCATGTACGGTCATATGCCTTCTCGATGTCAAAGAAAATGGAAACCAGATGTTTCCTCCGCACAAAAGCGTTGCGGATTTGGGTTTCCAAGTAAGTAATATTATCAAGAGTGGATCTTCCTTTACGGAAGCCACTCTGATTGATATGAATATTTTTATTTGTTTCTAGGACATATACGAGACGAGCATTGACCATACGTTCGAGAGTCTTACAAAAGCAACTCGTCAGAGCTATTGGTCGGTAGTGTGAAGGAATAGAAGGATCCTTACCAGCCTTCTTTAGATCTGTCTTCGACTTCTTTCTTGAGAATTGTAATTAATTCCTTCAAAGCATCATCTGAATGCTGCATCATGAGTACTTGATCTTCTACACTCAACGATAGGCAAACCTCTAAATTGTTTTCTATCAAAGAGCCTAGCGTATCTGAAGCGTTTTGAACTGGTGCTCTACTGATTGCATCAATGTGAGACATTTTAGTACCTGGCCTATGTCGGATTACGAAATCATATTCTTGAATGAAGAGACTCCAACGTGCAATCTGGGGGTTATTGGACTTTTTAGCATTCATATAAATCAAAGCTTGGCAATCAGTCAGTATGGTAAAACTGATACCCAACAAAAACAGTCGAAGTCGTTCTAGTGTCCATACTATAGCCATCAGCTCCAACTTACTGGAAAGGTATTTCGACTCAGCTGCTGTTGTGTTTTTTCTAACAAATAAACCAAATGAAGTTTTCCGTCATCTCCATATTGTAACAACATGCCTGCAATACCATTAGAGCTTGCATCTATCTGTATGTACCTCCGTCCGAGCGTTGGGATTGTAGAGTGCTAATGTTGGTTGTTTAGTCTAGCCTTCTTTCAATTTGTCAAATGCCGCTTGTTGTTCTTCATTCCACTGAAACGCAACATCTTTGCGTGTAAGTCGTGTCAATGATTCAGCGTGCAAGGCATAATTCGGTATAAAACGTCTGAAGAAACTAGTTAAACCCAAGTGTCTTCTTACTTCATGTACGTTCTTTGGAATCGGGAACTGGGCAACAGCACTAACTTTTCTTCGTCCTGGTTGAATTCCATGTTTGTTAACCACAAAGCCCAAGAATTCAATTTCTTCTTTACCAAATTCGCATTTTGACAGTTTCAACGTTAAATGTGCAGATTTCAACCTTTCTAAAACATGCTTCATTTTCTCTATCATTTCCGTCCAAGTTTTTGCCGGTACAAGAATGTCATCTAAATAGCATAGTACTTCTTTATCTAACAATGGTCCCAATGCCAAGTGCATCATGTGCTGGAATACTGCTGGAGCATTGGTTAGTCCAAAAGTCATCCTTTCAAACTGTCCGGTTTCATCAGGTGTTATGTCTTTCTTTCACAGATTCGCTTAATGGAATTTGTAAATATCCATGGGCCAAGTCTAATGTCGTAAATACAGTACAGTTATTCAAAGTCTCAAACAGGTCATCAATTCTAGGTAATGTGTATTTGTCTTTAATCGTCTGTAAGTTTAACTTTTTGTAATCCATGACCAAACGATGGTCTCCCGTTTTCTTCTTCACAACCATCACAGAACTTGCGTAAGGAGATCTAGTTTCGCTAACAACTCCATTTTCTTTTCATTCTTTCACAATGTCTTTAATTATGGCCAGTTCTTCTGCATTTGTCCTATAAGAATGCATACAAACTGGCTTGCTACCTTCCATTTCCTTGATTTCCATCGTAATCAAATTCGTGCATCCAAGTTCACTAAGATTTGTTGCAACGCAATCTCTGTATTCATTCAAGAGAGAAAGTAACTCTTGCTTCTGATCTACAGTTACATTTTCATCAGTTTTTATATCTTCCAATGTAAGAGGTCTTTTAGAAGTCTCATCTTCTGATTTTGTTGGATCTTCAGACAATGTAAAAATATTTTCTCTTACATTAGTGTCAATAACTGGATTTTCAACACTGTAGTCTTCATTTACCGGAATACCATCTTCACATGAATAGAACTCTACAGCTTCACATCTCCCGACGCATTGACCTTTCTTTAATACAAAATTTTCACTATGTACATTTGAAATAGGTACTATTAACCTTCCTTCCTTCTTTTCTAATAAACAGTCAACATTTTGTCTGTGTCTCATCAACAGAAAACCTTCCTTCTGCTCATCCGACTTGCATTGAACGAAATTAACCGTATTCCTTTCTAACACTGTTTCTACCACAGTTTTCAAAGAAACTCTTGTTTTATTTAGATTGATTTGTAGTTTACTGAATGGTGCTTCATCAATGTGCAGCTCATTTCCTACCCTAGCATAAGCAATATGAGGCAAATCTAACCACGTCCTCCCAACCAATAAATCCACTGGCAGAGACTCATCATAAACTAAAAGAATAGTGGTTTCTTTACCTAAAACATCGTCGATTTCAATATCCACTATTGCCTTTTCAAGTGCTTTACTTGCTGGTTTAATCTGATTTCCAAATCCATAAATGTCAGTTACTTCGGGAATAATAACTATACCCAACTTATCAGCAACTGATTTCTTCATTAAACAGCAAGAACTTCCAGTATCAATCATCGAATCTACTAAATTTTCTTCATTAATTTTTGCCTTCTTAATGTAGAGTAATGCGTTTGAGCTGTTTGATGTTTTAGATATCAAATTCGTAACGGCTTTCTCAGAATCCTTTTTCTTTTCAGGGCAGTCCTTAGAAATGTGTCCATAGTAGTTACAATTGAAACATTTCGGTTCCCTCTTCTCATTACGAATTGACTTGCGGAAACCCGATGCACTATTGTTTTCATTTGTTTCTATTTGTTGAACTTGGTTTTTAAATTTATTGTTATTAAAGTTGCCTGGACGTTGATAACGAGATTTGGTTGGTTGGGTTTAATGGCACAAGGTCCAAAATTGGACTTGCTGCGCCAAGAATAAGTTTTATGTAACTTTATTTCATTTTAATTGTTTATTTATTTATTTTCAAAAACCCAAGCAACATTAAAATATTAAAAAACAAAAATAATTGTATATATTATTTTAAAATCTAGTTGTAAAATAAAGAAAAGGACAATTATTTGTATAATTATTTTTAAAATCTAAAATACTGATTAAATATAATGTATAAAACCTATTGCCCTTAAGAAAGCGAATAGGTTTTTATGGGGTGGATCCCCTATAATATCAAATAAAATTATAAAATCAGTTTTAAAAAAGTGTAAACGTTGTTGGTTAAAACCTGGACATGATATCAAACCATGGACATGATATCAAAATATGATAAACACTATAAGGTTCATCACACGTTTCACACCAAGGATTTAATTCATTCAAAAACAAATGTCTGTGTGTGAAACGTGTGTGTCCGATACGAAGGCGAGTCAATCTAACATCTGCACTTCGTACCGGTAAAACTGACAATGAGATGAGGGATGAGAAAATGGTATGTAATTTGTTGACGACCTGCAAGTTCCATGATTCTTGCCAAAGACCATATATAAAACTTTTTATAGCTTTTCTCACATCTGAGAGAGGAACCGATGGTAATATTGGATCTGATGTAGACTTTGCAGCTACATCTGCTCTCTCATTTCCTTCAAGACCCATGTGGCTTGGTATCCAACAAAATACAATTTCTTTTCCCTTGCCACCAAGGGAATCCAATGCTTTAAAAATTCTCGACACAACAGGATGACAAATAACGCTATTGTTTTTCAAGGCTTCAATAATACTCATGCTGTCAGTATATATACAATATTGATGATAGTCGTCTGTATTCACATGCTGAAGCGCGTAGTAAATGGCGGTTGCTTCAGCAGTAAAGATGGAGCAGGATGGATGTAGGCTGTAATTAAAATCTGTATAATTGGTAAAAATTCCACAGCCCACATGTCCTGCTGTTTTAGAACCATCTGTGAATACAGGTTTATATGATTGATACTGACAGCGATGAGAAAAGTATAGCTGTTGAAAAACAATAGGTGTTGTGTCGGATTTTTTTAGCTGAGCAAATGTATTTATAAATGTATTTGTTGGTTCATACCAAGGTGGATAGAGAAATTGATCATTTGACTCTATCCGAACATCACATAGGTCTGTGA
Organism: Latrodectus hesperus; assembly: GCA_037975125.1. Classification (NCBI taxonomy): domain Eukaryota; kingdom Metazoa; phylum Arthropoda; class Arachnida; order Araneae; family Theridiidae; genus Latrodectus; species Latrodectus hesperus. The sequence goes on from CM075860.1 coordinate 83,145,834, forward strand.
GCCAAAGATGTGATTTGGCTCTTGTGAGAAAAGGTGGGATGCTCAATGACCGAGCATCATATAGTCTTTTAATAGAGGCATTAGGTACCATGGAACGTAGTGGATGGTCATGGGTCGACATGATTTTAGAATAATAATTGAGAGACTGCTGCATTCGTCTCAGGTCTAACGGTAATTGAGGACATATAACGTATAGACTCTGGACGGGGGATGTGCAAAATGCGCCTGAACATATTCTCAGAGCAGAATGATGGATAGTGTCCAGTCTGCGTAAAACAGAAAACCTAGCGGATCCGTAAACAACACAACCGTAGTCTATGCGGGATAAAATTAGAGATTGGTAAACTCGGAGGAGTGACGTGCGATCAGCACCCCAAGATGTGTTTGAAAGCACCTTGAGGATATTGAGCGATCGCTCGCACTTCTTCCGCAGATATAATATATGCGGAAGAAAGATTAATTTACGGTCAAATATCACTCCGAGGAATTTTACCTTACTGACCACTGGTATAGGTGTGTTGTTTATATAAATAACGGGATCATTGTGGATGCTAGTCTTCCTGCAGAAATGGACACAATTGCTCTTGCTAGGAGACAGTGTATGGCCATTCTCTGCACACCATGCAGCAATTTTATTAACAGATGTTTGTAATTGTCTCTCAATTAAATTCATGTTAGACCCTTCACAAGATATTTGCAGGTCATCAACATACAAAGTACCATGCACAGGAGGTGAAAGTTGATGAAGTATGGTACTGATATGAATATTAAAAAGTGTGACACTTAAAATACTTCCCTGGTTGGTTGGTTGGGTTTTCTGGCGCAAGGTCCAAAGAGGACAAGCTGCGCCAAGTCTAAAATTATTGTTGATTTACTTTATTTTATTTATTTATTTTTTTTTTTTTTCAAAAAAACCCAAACAACATTAAAATTTTAAAAAACAAAAATCAGTGTAAATATTTTTAAAATCTTTTTATGAAATATAAAAAGCAAATAATAATTAAATATATATATTTTTTTAAAATTCATAATATATATTTAAATAAAATTTAAGAAACCTATAGTTCTCAAAAATGCAAATAGGTTTCTATGGGGTGGATCTCCCAATATATCCAATAAAGTTAAAATATCAGTTTTAAAAAAGTGTAAACGTAAATGGTTAAAATCTTGACATGAGATTAAAATATGATATACTGTGTAGGGTTCATCACACGTTTCACACCATGGACCCAACTCACTTAGAAATAAGTGCCTGTGTGTGAAACGTGTGTGTCCGATACGAAGGCGAGTCAAACGGACATCAGCACTTCGTAACGGTAAAACTGATAATGAGGTGAGGGATGGGAAAATGCTATGGAGTTTGTTTCCGACCTGCAAGTTCCACGATTCCTGCCAAAGACCAAATATAAATCTTTTTATACCCTTTCTCACATCTGAGAGCGGAACCGATGGTAAAATTAGATCTTCAGCAGCCTTTGCAGCTGCATCCGCTCTCTCGTTTCCATCAAGACCCATGTGGCTTGGTATCCAACAAAATACAATTTCTTTTCCCTTGCCAGCAAGGGAATCTAATACTTTAAAAATTCTGGACACAACTGGATGACATGTAACGCTATTGTTTCTCAAAGCCTCTAAAATACTCATGCTGTCAGTATAGATACAGTATTGAAGATAATCATCTGTATTCACATGCTGAAGCGCATAATAAATAGCTGTGGCTTCAGTAGTAAAGATGGAGCAGGACGAATGTAGGCTGTAGCTAAAAGTCATGTTATTGATAAAAATTCCACAGCCGACATGTCTTGAGTTCTTAGATCCATCAGTGAATACAGGTTTGTAAGATTGGTTCTGACAGCGATGAGAACAATATAGCTGTTGAAAAACAATAGGTGTTGTGTCCGATTTTCTAAATTGAGCAAAAGTATTTATAAATGTATTTGTTGGTTCATACCAAGGTGGATAGAGATATTGGTCTATAGTCTCTATCTGAACATCACATAGGTCTGTGAGCCATAGATGTGATTTGGCTCGTGTGAGAAAAGGTGGGATGCTCATTGGTCGAGCATCAAACAGTCTTTTAAGAGAGGCATTAGGAATCATGGAACGTAGTGGGTGATGCGGGGTCGAAATAATTTTTGCATAATAATTGAGAGTTTGCTGCATTCGTCTCAGGTCCAACGGTAGTTGATGGCATACAACGTATAGACTCTGGACGGGTGATGTGCGGAATGCCCCAGAACATATCCTCAAAGCAGAGTGATGAACTGTGTCCAGTCTTCGTAAAACAGAAGATCTAGCTGATCCGTAAACAACACTTCCGTAGTCAATGCGGGATAGAATCAATGACTGATAAATTCGAAGTAGTGATGTGCGATCTGCACCCCAAGATGCATTTGACAACACCTTGAGGATATTAAGCGATCGCTCACACTTCTTCCGCAAATGTAAAATATGCGGAAGAAAGGTCAATTTTCTGTCAAAGATAATACCCAAGAATTTTATTTCATTGACTACTTGTATTGGCGTGTTGTTGATGTAAATTATTGGATCATTATGCAAGCTAGTCTTTCTACAGAAGTGGACACATTTACTCTTGCTTGGTGATAGAGTATGGCCATTCTCAGCACACCATGCAGCAAGTTTATTAACTGCTGTTTGCAGTTGTCTCTCAATTAATCGCATATTAGACCCCTCGCATGATATTTGCAGGTCGTCTACAAACAAAGTACCATGTACGGATGATGGAAGCTGATGAAGAATGTTAGTGATGAAGAGACTAAAAAGTGTGACGCTTAAAATAGAGCCCTGAGGAACACCCTCAGATTGTGTAAAAGTATTGGAAGTATAATTTCCAATACGTACTTTAAAACCACGGGAGCATAAAAATTTTTGTAGGAATATCGGCAGATTACCCCGAAAGCCAAAATCATATAATGTACGGAGAATTCCATATCGCCATGTACGGTCGTATGCCTTCTCGATGTCAAAGAAAATGGAGACCAGATGGTTCCTCCGCATAAAATCATTGCGGATTTGGGGCTCCAAATATGTAACATTATCAAGAGTGGATCTCCCTTTACGGAAGCCACTCTGATTGATATGTATACATTTATTTTTTTCTAAGACATATACGAGACGGGCGTTGACCATACGTTCGAGAGTTTTACATAAGCAGCTCGTCAGAGCAATTGGTCGATAATTTGAAGGATTTGAAGGATCCTTACCAGCCTTTAGGACAGGAATCACTATTGCTTCTTGCCATAGAGATGGAAATTCATTTTCCGTCCAGATCCTATTGAACAGGTAAAGTAAGTTCAACAGGGAGTCTGGACTCAAATGTTGAAGCATGAGATAACTGATTCCATCAGGTCCTGGACTGGTATTTTTGGCCTGCTGTAAAGCTTTCTTCAATTCAAACATTCCAAATTCACAGTTGTACGGTAAAGTATGTCGATGGTTGAAGCGAATTGGTACTCGCTCAGCACGACTCTTAGTCCTCAAGAACGAAGGACTATAAGAGTTCGAGCTTGAGACGTTAGCAAATGCTTCACCAAGGACGTTAGCAATATCCGTAGGAGAAGAGTATATAGAAGCTCCGGATTTTAATATAGGAATAGAAAATTCTCTATAAATTCCATTGGCTGCTTTCACCCTTCTCCACAACTGCTTACTGGAAATTGAAGATGTAATTGAAGATACATAGCAGGACCAGGATTCCTTCTGACTTCGACGACGGGCTCTGCGAGCTAATGCTTTTGCTCTTTTAAAGGCGATAAGATTCTCCGTTGTGGGGTACCTCCTAAATATTCCCCATAACTTCCTCTGTTTTTTATATGTTTCTTGGCATTGTTTGTTCCACCAAGGTTTGCAACGCCTGTGTGGTATAGAGGAACACTTAGGTATTGATGCATCAGCTGCATTTATAATTGTTTCAGTGACTTTACTAACGGCAATATCAATATCTTTGATCGAAACCATTTTATCATCAACAACTGCCAATTGTAAAAATAACGTCCAAGTTGCCCGACTGTACACGTAAGTAGGTAAGCGTTGTCTTACACTACTACCTCCAGTCTGGGAGATGACGAGAGGAAAATGATCGCTGTTATGCAGATCATTTCCTACTATTAGATTTAACAATGGCAGAAGAGATGGAGAACAGATGGCTAGATCGAGAGAATGAAACGTTCATGTGGGTACATAGAAATATGTCTTCTCGTCGGTATTCAGCAGACAGAGACTATTATCTGAAATAAACCGCTCTATCTGCCGACCGCGAGAATTAGTATCATCATTTCCCCACAAAGAACTATGGCCGTTAAAGTCACCTAACAACAGAAATGGTGTTGGCAGCTGATCTGTTAATGCATCGAGTTCCTCTTGGCGGATGACATCATGTGGTGGTAAATATAAACTACAGACTGTTAATAAGCATGCAGTATGAATTCTTACAGCAACAGCCTGTAGAGTAGTATTCAATGGATGGTCAGTGCTGGGAAAAGTATTAGATGTTAATATACAAACACCTCCAGACACTGCACCATCGTCACCACAGTCTTTTCTAAAGCTTCTAAACCCACGCATGGAAATGTTTTTGCTGGACTTCAGGAATGTTTCCTGAAGTGCAACACATGCGGGGTTGTAGGCTGGAATTATAGACTTGATGTCATCATGATGAGAACGCAAACCATGGCAGTTCCAAGAAACAAAGGAAGTTATTGTTCAATTTGAAAAGCTCCTTTCCCGGAGCTGGAAGGCATGTCATCCGACATCGCCTCGAGCGATAAATCTTCGTCCGAGGGATGTAAGGAAACAGCGTCAGCCTCCAGGTTTAAGGCTTTACGGGTGGATATAGAGGGCCTAATTTTGCCCTCTTTTGCAGATTTTAATTTTAAGGCCTTCATGGCTTTAGACTTAGCCATCGGAGCTTTTCTACGTTGAATAGTTGTAGAGGTTGATTTTGGGCTTTTATCAGATGTGAGGGGTAATTTGACTAGCGGAAGTGAAAGAGCATCGGTTTGTGTACTAGCTGTTTTGGTGACCTTGGCGGCGACAGATGCATAGCTAACTCCTGCTTGAGGTGTACGTGCTGTGACAGCACGTCTTGCCTCAGGGTATGAACAATTATTTTTAACTTTAGTGGTTGTGATCTCTTTTTCCAGTATCCAGATAGGACAACTTCTAGCGTAGGAGGGGTGGTCACCTTTACAGTTGACACACCTCTCCTTTGCAGTACAAGACGAGCTGTCGTGGCCAACTGCTGCGCAGCAAGCGCAAGTCAGTTTGCCCCGGCAAGCCGCTTTGGAGTGTCCAAATCTCTGGCACTGGAAACAACGCAAAGGATTTGGAATAAACGGCCTAACGAGTAGATGCATATACGCAGCTTTAATATGCTGCGGTAGGTCTGGCGACGCAAAAGTCAGTACGAGATGTTTAGTATTAATAAACTGCCCATCTCGTCTGATAGTGATGCGTATTACAGCACAGACCTTTTGATCTATGAGATTTTCTAAGATCTCGTCCGTTGGCGTATTTAGCAAATCCTTGGCGGATACCACACCACGTGAGATGTTAAGGTTCATATGAGGTTGGACGGACACCTCAAGGTTAGCTAGCGTATTCATGTTGCTAATCAGAGCTGCTTGTGCATCTGAAGCAACTTCAACCATCAAATCACCAGAACGAAGTTTCCGAATGCTCTTTACTTTGCCGATACTGCCACTGATACCTTTTTGGATTAGGAAAGGGGATACATTATCAAAGGTACCCTCCTTCCTTTTCACAATGTAAAATCTTGCCTTTATTAGCTTAAAAGTATGCTCCCGTGGGAGAGATGAGAATAGTTGTGTTTCCATATTTGAGATGGAATATTCGGGACCTGACGGCACCACCCACCACCGAGTCCAACAAGGGGATGCAGACCAGCTGCACCAGTGCTAGCCAGGTCCTATACGCTCACAGTACATCCCTGAAGTGGCCTCCACCCTTAACGAGTCACCCAGTAGATGTACCGATCGCTTGATCCATAAAGCCGGTTGATGTGCTGAGGACCACAACACACCTCCCGTTTACCTGAAGCAGAGGCCAAAGTAATATGTTGGTCTCTGGGGGCCTCAATTACCAGGACCCTCCTTTCCAGGGACACGGGTCTCCACGCACGGCAAACACGTGGGTGATTTAGTCCTCAAGAGTAGCTAATAGCAACAGAGCGGCGGAAGCTACTCCAGAGGAGCCCTCAACCTCTTAAGAGGTAACTACACTGAGGGAGAAAAGGAAGAAAAAGCAGAAGGGTAGAAGAGAGAGGAAAAGAAAGAAGAGGACAGATCACTGGGGTACCTCGGGATTGTGACACCCGTGTTTACCTAAAGAAGGTAAACCCCCTGAGGGGCTATTAATGCATCGAGTTCCTCTTGGCGGATGACATCATGTGGTGGTAAATATAAACTACAGACTGTTAATAAGCATGAAGTATGAATTCTTACCGCAACAGCCTGTAGTGTAGTATTCAATGTATGGACAGTGCTGGGAAAAATATTAGATGTTAATATACATACACCTCCAGACACTGCGCCATCATCACCACAGTCTTTTCTAAAGCTTTTAAACCCACGCATGGAAAAGTTATTGCTGGACTTCAGGAATGTTTCCTGAAGTGTAATGCATGCGGGGTTGTAGGCTGAAATTATAGACTTGATGTCATCAGGATGGGAACGCAAACCATGGCAGTTCCAAGAAACAAAGGAAGTTATTTTTTAATTTGAGAAGCTCCTTTCCCGGAGCTGGAAAGCGTGTCATCTGACATCTCCTCGAGCGATAAATCTTCGTCCGAGGGATGTAAAGATACAACGTCAGCCTCCAGGGACAAGGCTTTGCGGGTGGATATGGAGGGTCGATAAGAACCCTCCTTTGAGAATTTTAATTTATTAGCCTTCATGGCTCTTGATTTTGCCGAAGGTGCTTTTCTTTTAATGGTTGAATTTGAAACAGATTTTGGCTTTGATGTTGATGGCTGGGGTAATCTTATAAGAGGAAGTGAAACCGATTCAGTTTGTGTACTTGCTGATCTGGTGACTTTTTTGGCAGCGGTTGCATAGCTTACTCCAGGTTTAGGGTAGCGAGAGGTAACTTGTCGTCTAGCCTCTGGGTATGAACAATTTGTAGTGATCTTTATTGTGGTGATTTCCTTTTCTAGGACCCAGTTTGGACAACTTCGAGAATAGGAGGGGTGGTCACCATGACAGTTGGCACACCTCTCCTTCGCTGTGCAGTTCGAGCTATCGTGGCCAACCACTGCACAACGTGCACATGTTAGTTGGCCTCTGCAAGCGTTTCTCGAATGTCTGAAACGTTGGCATTGAAAACATCGCAAGGGATTTGGTATGTATGGCCGAACGGGTAAATTCATGTATGCAGCTTTGACATGCTGCGGAAGGTCTGGCGTCGCAAAAGTCAGAATGAGATGCTTAGTATTTATAAACTTTCCATCTCTTTTGACTGTAATGCGTTCAACGGCACAGACCTTCTGGTTCTGCAAATTTTCAAGAACCTCATCCGTCGGCGTGAACAACAAATCCCTTGCGGATATTACATCACGAGAAAAGTTCAAACTACCATGAGGTGACACAGTTACCTCTAAATTTCCAAGCAAATTAATTTTACTTATAGCAGCTGCCTGAGTAGCATTTGCAACCTCAATGTGAAGGTCACCAGATCGCACTTTTCAGATATTCTTCACTTCCCCAACAGAGGCCGATATTCCCTTTTCAATTAAAAAGGGGGATACGGTTTCAAAATTTCCCTCCTTTCTTTTAATGATAAAATATTTGCAGTTTAAGTTTTCCATTTGTTGCTCCCGAGAGAGAAAAGACTTATTTTTTTCCATAAATTAAAAGATTAAAAGTTCGGGACCTGACCGCAACACCCACCACCGAGTCCAACAAGGGGATGCAGACCAGCTGCACCAGTGCTAGCCAGGTCCTATACGCTCACAGTACATCCCTGAGATGGCCTCCACCCTTAACGAGTCACCCAGTAGATGCACCGATCGCTTGATTCATAAAGCCGATTGATGTGCTGAGGACCACAACACACCTCCCGTTTACCTGAAGCAGAGGCCAAAGTAATGTGTTGGTCTCTGGGGGCCTCAATTACCAGGACCCTCCTTTCCAGGGACACGGGTCTCCACGTACGGCAAACACGTGGGTGATTTAGTCCCCAAGAGTAGCTAATAGCAACAGAGCGGCGAAAGCTACTCAAGGGGAGCCCTCAACCTCTTGCGAGGCAACCACACTGAGAAGAAGAGGAAGAAAAAGCAGAAGAGTAGAGGAGAGGGGAAAAGAAAGAAGAGGACAGATCACTAGGGTACCTCGGGATTGTGACACCCGTGTTTACCTAAAGAAGGTAAACCCCCTGAGGGGGGACCACCATCAAAAACGTTCGATAAAGGATGAAACTCAACCCACTGTCCACTTTGGATAACAGTTTACGTAGCAGGTAAATGGAATAATTCTAATTCTGATTTAACACACTCTGGTGATCCTTTTAAAACGTAAGCCATCACGGATCAAAAATGTCGTGTTCTTTCACCTTTCGAATTTTTGATGGAATGGAGCTTTTATCCTTTTTACGTTTTCTTTCATAGTTTCCAGATCTAATCATAGTTTGTATTTTTTTTATTGCCCTCTTGGCTAGATTGCGACCACTTTCTTTAACTCGTTTTTTAGCTGATGCCTTCCAATCTTCCCCAGATAATATATATGCAGCCACACGACTACCTGTAGCCAAAGTCTCTTGGCCTCTTTTTTCCTCCAGTTACCAAATAAGATAATGCAGTTCTAAATAAACGACGAAAAATTCCACTAATTCCATACCCTCTTTAAAAAGGAACACCCTGATAATGAGGTAACAGAACCAATTTGAGAAACGTAATGTTTTTCAAGCCTTTTGGAGCAGGAAACATATGGTACTTTCATTTACACGTCTAAAGTAGTAATGATAAATTTAAGAGAAAGTTTTGTTTTTATAATATTTGTCTCATTCGCGAAAATGTAGAACAACGATAACCTTTCCTCTTTCAAACGGTACGAAATCACCCGAGTTTAGCCTTAATTCAATTTCAATTGTTTGGAAAGTTTGTTTTATGACAGGCATGTATAAGGGTCTATCATAATGCTGACTGATGACATCTCCATATTGTTCTTTGACTCTTACAATTCTCAAAAGAGGAGCTTGTGTATCACCAACGATTTGTGGGGTTACATCACTATATACGTAGAAAAAAGGAAATTCAGAAGCAGCATCAGTGACCAATTCTTCTTTCATGCTTCCTTCAATGGTTGTGTTGTAATTGAATCCTAAAATTGGAGCTACTTTTTCCAAGTGCAGAGCAGTTTCCTTGAACGGCATTTATTTTAACCCTTTTTGTTGATTTGTTGTAATTCAATGTAAACATATTTAGGTGTTTCACCAAAGCCCATTGAATAGCTGAGAGAATATCAATTACAGATTCATAATATCCTGTTTCAATTTTTAGTCTTATCAACTTTCCATCTCCAATACTATATTTAAAAGTATTATTGTGTTCATTAACATTTAGCCAAGAGTGTGGATATATAATTTCCGATAATCCTACTTCCCACTCTCCTTTCAAATCAATCAATGTTGGCAGTTGAGTTATAAAATGAGATAATTTGTTTTCGGGGAAATATTTCAGAGAGCTATCAGAAGGTAAAGTCACGTAGAAAGACATCTCAAAGAATAAAATTGCTACAATGTACTCTAACTATTTATTGAAAATTTTATATTGGAAACCCAATCATTAAGCTTTTCATCATAACCTAAGAATTTGACGTAGTAAAGTGTTTTACCCTTAACTGTTTTTTTCTACGGGGTAATATCCCGAATTAAATACCTTTTGCAATTCTTTTTCATAAAATGTACCTTTAATAGGTTCATTTAAAAAATCTTTTATTTTATATACTGGTGGATCTCTAGGTATTATTTCTGTTATGGTAAACAATTCTCGACTCCAATTAATTTCGTAACCTTTCACGAATTGTTTTTTAGATTTAGAAATTCGAACTGTATCTCCTATTTGTAAATGTTGCCTTGATCTGTTTTTATTTTGGTTTTCATTAGGATATAAATTCTGGTGTAAATGTCTTTGATTATCTATATTTTCTGAAGCAGGTTTCATTTTTATATTACGATGAAAAGAATGATTTAACTGTAAACTAATTTATCTATTACATCAATGTATTTATAAGTGTTATATTCCGTAAAATATTTCCACATTTTTGTTTTTAAAGTTCTGTTAAAACGCTCAACAACGCTTGCTTTAGTCTCATTATCAGTTGTAAAGATATGGATATTTTGTTGTTTGAAGAAATTGCTAACAATTTCTAAATCGTTCGTAAATTCACTCCTTTATCGGATTGAAAACATTCCGGTGTTCTAGCTTTGAATATTTTTTAAGTACCATTAAAATGGTTTTAGCAGTCTTATCTTTAGTAGGAAAAGCCCATGCGTATTTAGAAAAGACATCAATACAAGTTAGCAAATACTTAAATCCATTATTATATTTAGTTAAAGATCTCAAATCAATTAAATCCACTTGAAATTGTACGTCAATACCTCTAACATAAACTTTATTTCTTTTAAATTTTCGTATTAAAGGTCTATGCAATGTATATGACTCCTTACTGCAGAGCCACTGTTTAATATCTTTCAATTTAATTTTACCACCTAAAGCTTTATAAATAGAATATGCACTTCCAAAGCTGCCAGGATGCTTAGGATTAGTATACGCAAGTGATAGTAATTTCTCCATTATAAAATGCAAAGAATTGTTTTGATAATTAGATTATAAATAAATATATCAATATTAAACTAGAATATCTGGACTAGAAAGAAAGCGTTTTGACTAAAGATCACAAAAGTATTAAATGTAAAAAAAAAAAAAATACAAAGTAAGCATGCGTTGACATTGATTTTGTTTCGGCGGACATGTTGCCGTCTATTCTTAAACAAATTTCCATTACCAAATAGGAATCCAGTAAGATTACTTCTCAACTATCATAGAGAAAGAAATTGAAGTGAATGCATGAGTTACAAAAGAATCAGGTTTATTTGAAATAAATGCATTCCGAAAATGTAACGTATTTCACTTATATACAATTAGAATCACGATAATGTTGGTCACATATTCTATTTAATACAATTAAGACGATAATCATTTTGAAATAAAAGACTCATCAAGTATGCCGCCGCTAGTTGACTTCCAGGGGAGTTTTCATTATATTGGGACTGGTTGAATACCCATTCATTCTACAGGCTGGTCAAGTATTCGTGGATCAACGGTTCAAAGCATGAAAATAAATCGTTGATCCACGAATACTTTTTAACTTTGTGAGTTCGATCCTGTTATCCGTCGTTATTATTTTTTTTTCTAATTTTGTTAAATTATATCAAGTTTATAATTTTGGAACTAGACTGCAGCACTGACTCTAAAAATATTTAGAACTTATTTCTTGTTTCAGACAATGCATAATGTTGCCATCTCTAAAATATAAACTTCACTGTTGCCACCAAACGCACACAGGAATTCTAAATATAAAAAATTTTCCAAATCAGTTCACTTCAACTCTTTTAAAGAAAGCGAAACCAACGGCTCAGTGTAGCAGCAAGATGAATCACAACCCAACTCTATCAAAGAAATCAAAACCAAAACTCAGCAGCAGGAGAAAAACAACTCAACAGCAAAAGGATAACAACTCCACTCGACCGTGCCGCCGCTGTTCCAGAACCGGCAAATTTACCCTACACGCGTGATACGCAACCCCAAGATATATTCGAAAGTACTTAGAAGGTATTAAGCGATCGCTCGCACTTCTCTCTCACTCAGTGTAATTTCTTCAAATATCACTCTAAGAAATTTTACCTCATTAACCATAGGTATAGATATTAATATAGATAAAAAGAACGTTATGAAGATTAGTCTTCTTGCAGAAGTGGGCACAGCAACTCTTGCTTGTAGATAAAGTAAAGCCATTCTCAGCACACCATACACGTAGTTTATTCATAGATGTTTGTAGTTGTCTCTCAATTACACGTTTGACCCTTGATAAGATATTTTCAGGTTATCTACATACAATGTGCCCTTAATAGAAGGTGAGATATTATGAAGGATGTTACTAATGTGTATAAATAAAAAATATTATACTTAAAATTGAGCACTGAAAGTCACCTTTAGACTGGATTAAAGTACTCAATGTGAATGATCCTATACGAACTTTAAAAACATGAGCGTAAGAAATTTTTTGTTCAAACATCGGTAGATTACCTCGAAAGACAAAATTATATAATGAACAGAGAATTCCATAGCGCCATGTATAGTCATATTGTCTCTTTGTCATAGAAAATGAAAATCATTGGTTCTTCTGCGCAAAAGCGTTGTGGATTTAGATTTCTAAATACACTGCTGACCAACCAAATTGCAACACCAAGAAAGACAAAGAGATATCACAACAAAATTTATTTTGTACATAACATGCTGACCGAGTATCAAATGATTAAATTTATAGACTTCTGTGAAGTGTGGTTTCTGCCAAAATCAATAGCCACCATATGTGCCAGCGTACAGACGATTTCGCTGCACGTTGGCAGAATAGAACGAACTGTTTCTTATGCGGTCAGTGGATTAAATTATATTTATTAAATTAATAAATATAATTTAATCCACATCAACAATTAACAATACTAATTGTTTTTAACATTTGGAAATCATATATTCTGCGAAAAACATCTTGCCAATTTTTGAAAACAAAACCAGGGATATGGAGTTACAGATATAACTTATATACTGTCTGTAAGATACAATGAATGGTAAAATTTGGACTGTTAAAATTTGTTTCTTTTTTGTCTAACATAACAAAATTGTTTTTCAGCAAATTATTTCTGTAAATATAATACATCACCGAAATTACACTAAAACATTTCATTTCATATTGATGAAATACTTCTTTTATATTTCCATGGAAAAAAAATCTTACAATATATAAATTTAAACATTAACCGTCTGCCAAATCGTATGGCCAGTTAATTAGATAAAAAAAAAAAACAAAAGCGCTTCAGCATGTAAGTCCCCGCTCTAATACAACGCTTAACAAACCATATCTTCGGATGATTCTGAATGCCAAGTGCAGGAAAAATATAGCTACACTTGCCTCAGTGCTATAGTATGCTGTACCTCTCCAGTAGTCCATACATATAAAGCATGATTTTCTTTTAGTGCTCAGTGCATATGCACTTCCTATGTTCATCTGCTTTTGAACGCGCTACATGGGGCAGCACCTAGATCGCACGTACTGTGGGAATACAAGCAAGCACAAATCAACATAATTTTTGAATGTATTATGTAATATTTATTAAATAATATTTATTATATACCATATAAAGATAGGTAGACATGATGCAGAAAATTATTCTCTCTCATAATTTTGCCATGGTGCACACAATGCACATATGGACCGCATGCCATTAATTGGAAAGTATCTTTAGTTATTCTTTACAAAAACTAATAAAAACAATTTAATAATATAAAGTAATAGTGATAAATTAAAATTAAAAAAAAAAAAAAAAACAACGAACTTGAAATAATGTTTTTAAAAGTTGTAAGAAAGCAAATTCATTATAAATAACCTGCAATCCAAATTTTTATAAAATACTTTATTTAACATAAAGATTTAAAGACACTCTAATAGCAGACTTCTGAAACATGTGCAAAAATTAGAATACATAATTGTTTCGCGACAACTTTTAGCTGAAATGAATGGAAAAAATAAAAATTTGTCACACCCTTCATCGTCAACATATTTCCTATTTTGTTGCTGTTTCAGATATAACTACTTGAATTACCCATGAAATTAGAATTATAACTAGCTTTTCGTAATCCAGCTGGGTAGAATTCAACTTCATTCAAGAATCGGATAGGAACCCCAATCTCGAATAATTTTTTCTTCTCTATCTGAGCTATATGAGGAATATAGTGAAGAACTGCTTGCCAACTTATTGTTGCTAAAGAAGGGATTTTTAGCCACATAGAATATAACTCATTGCTTCTCTGATTTTCTTCTCCATTTACACCACCGAAAATAAATAACTGATGATTCTGAAAAAGAAAACAATTATAATTCATAATAAAGACAAAAGATTATTAAGATATAAAACAAAAAAAAAAAATTAAAAACATTTAACTGTTCTCAGATAAATGATCTGATATCAATACTGTATAACAGCATTTTTATACTGTGTTTCATAATTATAAGAAATGGAATTCATATATAATGTCAGTTAAATTTCAAACAACTTATTTTTCCAATTTACATTCATATTTACACAATAAAATTAATTTTATCAAAAAATTTTATTTATATTTAAGTATTTAATTGTATTTACAAAAAAATGTGTGTTTATTCTTTATAAAATTAAACTATATGAATTGTTTACCATTAAAAATAATAAAATAAATATAAAATTTATCCAAATAAATTAATCAAATATGAAATATGCTGATCCATGAAATATGATTATTTAAAGAAAAAGATATATATGTTGTTGAAAGACCGTTTTAAAAGTAATTAATAGCAAGCTGCATTACCATTTCTTTGTAGATATGATAAAGGAGCTTGCTATTATTTTACTAGATCTCCTAAGCAGAGGCAGCCATTTGAGAGTTGTGGCTTATGCTATGCATCAGGGCCTAATGACTGAGAAGCTTTGCAAAATATCAATAACTAAAATAATGTGTACCCTCGATACTTAACTACAAAATATACTTTTTGTCATATTGACAAACAATATGAATGTTGGCATATGAAAATGTGCCAATATTCTTATTGAATATGATCTATATAATATATTTTATCATAAACATTATCAGGTGTATGCATATCAAATGAGAAGATTGCTAACAGATGTCGCCACGCTAATATGCAATCATTATGACAAATCATGACAAGTGATTTTTTTTACAGTTTGACCTTTGATACTCACGTTCAGTTTAACATTTGGATGGTTTGTGACTACAGGTGGTTTGAAAAGTTTCAAAATGGTGATTTCGATGTGAGAAACGAGGAGCGTGGCAGACTAGCAAAAAATTTGAAGATGCTAATTTGCAAGCATTATTCAATGAAGTTGATGGCCAAACGCAAGAGCATCTTGCAGAACAATTAAATGTTGACCAGAGCATTTTTTCCTGTCATCTCAATGCAATGGGCAAGATAATAAAGGTTGGTAGGTGAGTACCACACAAGCTAACGGATCGTCAGCAAGAAAACCGAAAAATCGTGTGCGAAATGTTATTTGCCCGTTACAAACGCAAGTCATATCTCCTAGGGATTTATTTTGAGAATCCCAAGAGTAATCGATCATATGTTGACATAAGAGAGCCGTCCAAATCGACTGCAAGGCCGAATCGGTTCGGCCGTAAGACAATGCTGTGTATTTTCTGGGACCAGGAGTGGCCCAACTATTATGAGCTTCTTAAATCCGACGAAACCGTTAATAATGATCACTACAAGCAACAATAATTTGATTTGAACGATGCAATACGAAAAACGCGAGAAATACAAGAAACGGCAGCACAAATAAATTTTTCTTGATGACAACGCACCTAGACCATATGCTAAACGGACCAAGGACATCGTTAAGGCCTTGGACTGGGAGCCCATAAGCGCATGCGGCTTATTCGTCAGGCTTGGCTCCTTTCGATTACCACCTATTTGCATCATTGGGATACGCATTGGCTGACCAGCGCTTCACTTTTAACGAAAACCTTAAATCTTGGCTTAATGACTGGTTTGCCTTAAAAGACTGATCATTTTTTTGGCGTGGTATTCACAAATTGCCTGAAAGATGGGAAAAATGTGTAGCTAGTGATGGATATTATTTCAAATAAAGAAATATTTACAATTTTCGCAAATTTATTGCGTTTTTTTTTTAAATCGTCGCATTTTATTTGCATACACCTGGTATTATTGTGGATCTCAGAATTTGGCTAACCTTCAGACTAACTTGTAACAATGCAATATTTTGGTTTATGTTACTTGATTCACTGCACTCTGAAGTCAGAAAAACTCTAGACTAGCAAAGACGTTTTGGATACATTAGTAAATTTATTGTTGCACATGCTAATAAAAAAAGAGGATGTAGCTGGCATGGGACTTCTATGCAATTAGATAGTTTTCTGTGAGCTAGAAAGTTTTGCTTAAATCCTTGAGATAAGCAAGATCCAAGATACCTTGAGACTATTATATGCTGATGCTCTAGGTCCCCAGGCCATCAAAAAGGCTCTTTATTGCTATAATTGATTATTATATATTTACATAAAGATTTGATATTTTAAATATCACGGAAATATATTAATGAAAAAGCATTTAGTATAATTTCATATCATGAGAATTAAATTTCCTTGAAAAGCACAGAAATCTCAAAGGCCAAAAAAGACCAGAGATATAGCAAATTTAGCAGATATAGAAATACCTAATGACTAAAATTATAGCCTCTTGTGAAAAGTGGATGAGGACAAATCAGTAGTTAGTGTAGTCGCTATTGTTGGCTGTATCTGCCATGCATTTTAATATAGAATTGATGAGGCTTTGAATGTATCTTTGGGGTAAGATGGTCTATCCTGCTTCCACACATTGCAAAGTTTATCTGGTGTAGCAGTAGGTGGTGAGTACCGAGACAATTGTTGTGCAGGCAGGAACCACAAGTTTTCCATTGGCAATAGATCAGGAGAAAAAGCAAGAAAAATGAACAATTCAATCTGATGGATAAAGATAATATCTATTGAACATTTCATACCACATGTGATCATGCATTATTCTGTTTTACACAAACGTTTTATCTATTAGTTTCAAAAAGTGCAGGATAAACATATGGTTTATTTAGAAATGTTAACTCTTGTTCAGTTAAATTATTAAGATTTCTAACAACTTATTTTTATTGCCTTAATTGGTGACAGAAAATCTATTGAATTTTGCAGATAAATATGCAACAAAAAGTTTATTACCGCAATAAAATGTCACAGACATGGGGTAAATAAAGTTTAAGCTAAGTGCTGCAAATAATAAAAAAAATATATTTGTTTGAATGTCTGAAAATCCTGAATGTTTTTAAATTGAATGGTACTTGTACTTTCAATTAATAGAAATTTAATATATGCAGTGAATTTTCATTAATGATTATAAATTAAAGATATTTTAAAAACTTATGAATAAGTTTCAATGACTTACATCAGATAATGCAGAAGCATGAAAGTAGAGAGGAACAGGCAAAGATACATCAAGTTCTTGCCAAACTAAAGTTTTTAAGTCTATTTTGTAAATGTCAGAAAAGCTATTAATACCATCAAGACCACCAAAAACATATACATCTAAAAATAATAAAATTAATTATTACAGTAGAATGAATTAGTTAAGAATTTTTAATAATTATAAAGTGTTTTGCAATGAAATTTTGTCATATATATAAATAACTATTTTTATAATTCTAAATATTCTTCATATAAAATTTTCAGATAACTATTTTATATTTAAAAATAAATGGCAAAGTATGTTTGAATATTACATATTTAAATAGAATAACAGAAATATTACATGGTACATTTATTCATCTAAATAAGCATTTATAAAATTACAGTATATAATTTCATAAGATAATATAGAGAAAAATACTTAGACTATTTTGCTTTCATTAAATCTTCATTAATACCTTTTATTGAAAATATTTATAGCTGTTTCATATTCTCTTACAAATAAATGTATGAACAATCTTCCTCTTTAGTTTACAAAGAAAACAATATCCTTTAAAGCATAAATTACAATGGCCCCATGGTTATTCCTAAGTTTTTTTATATTTATTTAAGAACAAATTAATTAAACTATCAACATCTTCACTGGTACAAAAAACAAAGAGTTTTGTTGGAAAAATGAATTTTTAGGAAAACCAATGAATCAATTGTTGGATAAAATCAATGCATTCCAATATTTATAACTCTAAATAACTTAAAATTAATGCAATTGGAATTATTTCAGAAATATACAAAAACCAATTTTCTACATCTAATATTAATAACAAAAATAGATATTCATATTTTCATACATGTAGAAATAAATTACACACGATGATGATTGGAAACTTCTGATCACAATTTTTAAAAAACATATGAAAATTGAAATTAAAGTCCTTACTTCATTTAATTACTGTATAACCATTACCTGTTTATTTGACATAAATATAAACAGAAAAGTATAAAGATGTTCATAACAATTTCATATGTTTATCATAATATAACTTTTCATTTTTCCCAAAGCTTTCATACTTAATTTTGGTAATCTAGAAAAGAAAATTTTCAATGCAAACTTTAAATTATATATTTTAAATAATTAGATATAACTTAACAATTTAAATAATAACTAATAATCTAATGTCATACCACAAATATTCATGTAAATGTAAGTTTGTAAAGCTATAAACTCTAAAAGCTGTCAATTTTGTTGCTATTTCAGTTGCATATATCCCTCACAAATGAAAAATAAAATTTACAACATAGATTTCTCATTCTTGGAATAAAATCCACAGCATTTAATTCATAAACAAAGCAAAATCATCTAATTCAACAGATGTTTCCACAATTACATTTATTAAAGTGAAAGATTTGTCACAAATTAAAGATTATTTTTACTATGTCTAATTCCAAAACATTTTACTGGACTTTAAACATAAAAAAGGCAGCACATTTTCATTTATCAGAACTTTTATTAATATTACCATTTAACAACAAATTAAAAACTTACCACTTCCTAATTGAACACAGCTATGACACCGTCGAGGAGCAGGACAAACTGTAAAAGTTATATTTATTACCCATGATAAACTTTAAACAAATTGATACCATACGCAAATGAATTTTTATATAGACAAACTTACCCCCAGTTGTTGTAACCTTATCCCATAACCTCGTTTGCAAATTAAAAATTGGTAACTGAAAAAAAAAAAACATGATTTTAATTCAAGAGAAAGTAAGTATGATATTAGAAAATGAAAAAATTTTTTAAAATTACTTCTTTTAAGTCAAAAGAATCAGTAGCTGTCCCACCTCCAAAAACATATATTTTGTTGTCTTCAATAGCAATTTCATGCCTGTATCTATAACAGATAGAAAAATATATATCTTTAAATTCTGAAAAAAGAGACAACTTAAAAATACTTAACTGAGTTTGAATATATGTGTTGGATTTAAAACAAAGTAATTCTCATTCATCATGATTTATTATTGAAAATTAAATGAAAACTATTTTAAGGGGCTATTATACTTCAGATACTTACAAGATTAATATAAATTGTATTGTCATTTAAATTAGTTAAAAAATATATCAGATACTTATGAAAAAGTAAGAATATTCAACAGATATTATAAATAGAAGTGAAGTTTAATATATTTGGGTATTATTTCAACTTTGGATATTTTTATGGTAAAAAACTTTGATTTACATTAAAAACCTCATAGTACTTGTGGACTTTAATCAACAGAATCAGAATTTTCAGATTGTCTCTTATCGTTCAAAAATGAAATAAACTGTTACCCATATTAATTTAATATAAATCATCAAAAATATAATAATATCTCACAATTCATACATAACAGTTAAAATGTTGGTCAATGTCTGAATAATTTTTTATAAAATTATTACCCAATAATGTGCACTATTTTGTATAAAAATCTAAAAAAAGGACAGTGTTTATTGCATGAAAAACCTAAAGAAAATAAATAATTACTTCATAAAAATGTATGCCAAAATACTTAACTTTGACAGTATATGATAGAAAGTATGATTTTTAAAATAAATCTCAATTTTAGAATGACATGCAAATGTATTAAATATGTGCATTGATTTATAAAGTTTACAAGTTATTTAAAAGTTTAGAGTATTTTCATAGCATTTTAATGACAAATAAGATCAATGTGATTCTGCATAGAAGGAAATACAAAAAACTCTCTGAGGATAATTTTCTATCTTGTTTTTTTAAGAAAAGATTTGAGCTTAACTTTTTTTATTTATACAACTTTTTGCTACAGTAGACACCTATAACAACAATAACTTCCCCAACATTGAGTAATAAACTAACACATAGTTTGGATTTCATAAATCTATGGAATGGTTTATAGGAATTTCTGATACAAGATAGATTTCCTTAAAAGAATGAATGCACATACACAAGAATTGTTATATATTTAATAATTGCAAGATATTTTATGATTCTATTCTCACTCATTCACTCACACACACAAAGTATTTTTGGACATTTGAGTTAATTTTTTTCTTTATTCTATTTTCTTTCATAAAGAAATGACTCTCATATGTAAAAAAACATATTTTCGATTTCTAAATTTTAAAATTAAGATATGCAGAAACAACAGCGGAATTAATGAGTGAATATTAGAAACTACTGAAACTACAGACAAAAATGTACATGGAATACATCTTCAAATTGTAGTCAATAAATTTTTGTAGTTTTTCTTCCAAGTTCAGTGCAATTCCATATTCAATGAAACTTCATATTTCTGTTTTATATTCATTTTTCTGTGCTATATGTGTTTTCACATTTTTTCTATATTTAAAATATCTATAAATAATATTTATATTGAATAAAAATAATTAATATCTGAAGAACAACTTTATTGACTACTTTATATTTTTATACTTTTACAACTTTGTTGTATAAGGCAACCAAGCATTTAAAGAATGACCTACACAAATAAAAGGTGTAAGAAGAATAAATTGATTTCACTCCCACTTTCTCATATGAAGAACTTTATTATACTATGGAACAAAATGTATTTACACATGAAAAATTTGCATAAAATATGTGTTAATTTACATAAAATATACGACCAAGAAAATTTTCAAAATTTATCAAGAGATAAAATAAAAAAATCATTCTAAAGTAATTCAAAACTTCAGTAATTCAAAACCCACTTATTTTAAAAGGTTAATTCTATTAATACATAATATTTTCTAAAATCATAATATTCAAAATTAACAAATGAGTTAAAATTTAAACTTATTTTTTATACCTTACCCACAGATCATAAAAACAATTCAAAACAGAAAAGTAAGTAAATAAACAATGCTTCAAAAGTTTTGAAATAATGCCCTTAATACAAATGTATTGTAATATAGATATTATAATGGTGTTTAATGAAATAAAAAGTATTTCTAATTATGAATAATATCAATGAGATTTTAAATCAACTAAACACTTAGTATGGTCAATTTTATGACCAAGGTTCTCTTTTTAAGGATCAATAAAGGAATACTGAACATGGAAGAGCTCAATTTGTCTTCTATCACCTTTTACACATGGTACTGTATTTTCCTGCTTATAATCTGCAGCATATTATCACCAAGACCCTTTTTTCTTAGTAAAAGAAATAGCATTGCATAATCCACAGTGGTTGGTGTATAATCTGCAGCATTTTTTCAGCGAATATTCAAAAATATATACTGCTGATAATGTGGTGCCAAATTTAAAAAAAATACAGTATGATTAAAAATATAATAAATTGCACAGAAAAAAATAGTTATGATGGAAAAGATCAGTCTGAATACACCTCAACACAAAGTGCTATAAACTGAGATGAAAGCACAACATTGATTAAGATCCAAGAAGATTCTACTAAAACTTAATCGATCTTTAGTTTTGAGTAACTTTTAAAACAAAGTTAGACATATTTTAAAAATAAAATATATTTGTTTCATTAATAATTAAATAAAAGAAATGGATAATTTTCAAACTTGTGTGTGCACATTGGATACATTTTTTTTTTGGTACCACACATCTTTGTTTTTCACCATACATGAACACGATTGTCGCCATTTTTTTATTTGTCCTCCCTATAGTTTTTATTTTAAAATTTGCAGCGTAACTTAAACATTAACACTTCAACATGACATTACACGAATCTGAATGTTTCCGGAGTGAAACATCTGAAATTAAGACAGATGGTGGAATGATTCCAATTTCAAATGTAGTATCGATCTGAAAAGCAAAATCCTTCTTGAACATTAATTGGACAACATTGATTATAGTTAAAATAAATCAGCCAAATTGTGGTGCCACCTGTTACTTATTTTGAGAAACATAAACTGCATTTCTTTCAAAACTTTATTGTAAGCTTATCTGATGTAGAATTTTTTTATCTGAGTATCTGCAGCAGAATAAAATATGTACAGTGAAATTTAAAACTTTATTAACACATAATCCGTGGATTATGTGTAGAAAAATATGGTACATTCTTTTTTAATGACTTTTAAATATCTTGTTAAGGGTCAACATGTATTTAATCGAAAAACAATTGCAAACATCTGCTTATAAACTAACTGTATGGTGTGCAAAGAATGGCCACACGCTGTCTCCTAGAGAGAGTAATTGTGTCCATTTCTCCAAGAAGACTAATCTTCATAATTACTAAAACTAAACTCCATGGCACGACAGCCCATGTGGGCCAAGGCCTACAGTGCCCATAACTGTTTTCTAGAAAAAAATCATCAAGGAACTTTCAAACACATACTGGTGTGCAGATCGCATATCATTTCTGTAAATGTATGTCACTGATTTTATAACACATTGATTACAGATGAGCTGTTTATGGATTACCTAGATTTTCTGCTTTAAGTAGACTGGATGCAATTTATCAATCTGCTTTGAGGATATATTCTAGCATATTCCACACATAACCAGTTCAGAGTCTACACATGGTATATCAGATTTGCAATGAATGCAGCTCTCTTTAAATTATTATTGTAATATAATGTCAGCCTCTCATCATCCTTTACACTCTACGGTTCTCAATGCATTTCTTAAGAGACTTTGTGATGCTCATCTAAAGAGCTTTCTACTTTTTCCCACACGTGCCAAAACACATTTGTGGCTTTCCGACTTAAGTGATATCAATTCTTCTACCTTATGACTCAACTACTTTTATTAGCACCTTTGCTCAATATAGAAAATTGGACAAAACACTCATTGTTTTTTCAATAGCCGTATTCTTCTCATCACTGTTAGTATGAATGATAAACACCTGTAGTCACGGATGAACATAAAATAGAAGATTTATTATTAATAAAAACACAGTCAATATGTTTTTGTTTCAGCCTGCATTTGTCCTGCTCCATCTTTAATGCTGAAGCAATATTTACATAGCAAGCTTATCAGTATGTGAATATAGATGACTATCGTCAATTATGTATGCACATTGACAGCAGGAATGTTTTAGAAGTTTAGAGAAATAGTTTTATTTGTCATCCTGTTGTGTAGAAATTTTCAGAGGACTAGATTCCCTAGCTGGAAAGTCTTGCAACATTTTATTTTATTGGATATCAAATCACTTGTTTCTTGAAGGAAATAAGAGAATAGATACAGCACCCAAGGATGCATCAGATCCAATTTTACTATTTGTTCTGCTCTCCAAAACAAGAAAGGTTATAAAAATGTTTATTCTTTCTCTTTGGAAGGAATCAGGAACATGCAGGTCACCAATAAACTGCATACCATCTTTCTGCACCTCATCTCATTAGCAATTTTACTGTTATGAAATACAGATGTTTGTTTGACTCGTCTTTGTATTGGACAAACACATTTCACTTAGGCATGTTTCTAAATAAATTAAATCCATGGTATGAAATATGTGATGAACCTCACATAATCCACCTATTTTAATTACACATCATGCTTTTAACTATCATTGTTTATACTTTTTTTAAAAGAGATGATTTAACAAGGTTTGATTTCCAAGGAGAGTCATCCCACAGGAACCTGTTTGCCTTTTTAGCAGCAACAGCAGGTTTTTATAATTTATTTAATTTATATTTAAAATTTTGTAATTGTAATTATTTTTTAATATTACTTTCCTGCTTTTTTATATATATGTATTTAGATTTTAATTATATTATATACAAATATTTTTGTTTTTAATATGTTGTACAGTATTTCAATGTACTGAGTTGTGTTTTGAAAAAAATTATTGCACAAAATCTTAGTTTTAGCATAGTTTGTACATTTTAATATTTGAGCCATAAAACCCAACCAACCATTTTGCTATAACATAATTTAAAAAAACAACAACTTTCGTGTATCCTAATATTTTGTCTCATAGTTTAGTTTAGTTGAAAACTTAGTTGAAGAATAGTTTAGTAGAAAACTTGTTTTTATTCATTAAAGTACAAAAAATATTTTTTCTTTTCTTTTTCTTTCACAAAATATTGTCACAAAATCTGTAAGAATTGGCAGGCAAGAGCAGAGCATTAAGTTATTAATGCATCTTGAGGCAATGGATACAGAGAGCAAATATAATTCTCTACCAGTGTGCAAACAGCAGCAACACAAATTAAAAATTTATTAAGAATATATAGGCTTTACAAAGACATCTTGCTACATTTAAATAAAGTAAATATAATAAAAGTGAAAACATTTCACAAGTTCAGTGAAAAAGTCTCAAAATAATTAAATAAAATAACACTTAGTTGAATAATATTTTAAAAAGACAAACTTTTCAACAAAAAATTAATAGTTAACCACTTTATTCAGTATAATCAACTTAAGCTGCAAGACTAATGTATATAATAATCTAATTTTAAAATTAAATAAGATTAAAATTAAATAATTTAATTTTATCAAATTAGTACAACTTACCGAGCATCTGGTTCATAGGAATTATTAACATTACTACTGGATTCTAAATAAGTCCATTCTTTAGTAGAAAGGTCAAAACAATGTACTGTGTTTGAATAAGTATTTCCAGTAGTTCCACCAACAACATATACTTTATTTCTATGAACAGTCATAGCCTAAAATATTAATGGAAGAAAAGAATCAAGAAATAAGTAAAAAGCATAGAATGATAATATATAAAAAAGACTGTTGAATTATATTTCAGTATCAATAGTAAAAACAATGTTCAAAACCTCTTTTAAAAATTTAGTTAGAATTTCAAATTAAATTAAAATATATTACAGTGAGGTATGTTGATATGAGTTGTATAATATGCGCTCTTTATATTTTGATTTTACAAATCTAAAGTATATAAAAATTTTATAACAACCAACTATAAATTTTATGTAAACCAGGAATATTTCTTTCTAGGTTGATAAATTTTAGACATTGTTTCAAAATATAATGTTTCCTTCTTTGTGCAGTTAAATGAAACCAGCATGATTGTAAGCCTTTAAAAGAAATTTTCTTCTAAATTATTTTCTTAATTAAACTTAAATTATAAAAAATTTCATTAAAGAAATAAAAGAAATTCACATGCATTTTCAGTTGTATTTATATCCCTTTTTTTCCCCTATGATTATATTCTTTCTTCTAAGTATTTTAGTTTTCAATATTTTATTAAAATATTAAACACATAATTTAGATACTTTTGCTATTAACGATATCTAATTTATAATTAATATTATTCGGTTTATACATCTAAAAAATTGTTTTAAATTAAAATTTTTTTGGAATATAGTATTTGAGGAGAGATATATTTTAAACTTATTTAAAGACATTAAACTAATAAAAGCTCAAAGTTTGTTAGTAAAATACCTGACAGAATGGACTGATTGATTGTGGGAAGTTTAATGCCACAAGGTCCTGTCTAGGACAAACTGTGCAAAGCATATGGTATAACATTCAAAAAGTATTCATGTAATATCTTGTTAATAAATAATGGTAAAAGTAAAATGACTATATACAATGTAGGAATTCAATAGAACGTAGAAAGGCAAAGAGAGTTACATTGAGGAGTTACTACAATTTCTTGTAACATTAAACAGGTAGAGTTAAAACATGCAATACGATAATGATTAAAATCAGGGCAGTCAATTAAAATATGCTGAACAGTGTAAGATTCATTACATGTAGCACAATAGGGCTTAGGTTCACTAAAAAATCAAGTGCTTGTAAGTAAAACAAGTATGCCCGATATGCAAATGAGTGAGTTTAACATCAGATTCACATTATGGTAAAACTGATAACTGAATTATATTTAGAATGATAGAATGTAATTTGTTCATAGTTTGTAAATCCCATAACTCCTGCTATTGAGAATGGATAAATTTTTGCAATAATTTTTTATATTGGACAGAGTTATACCTTGTTGTAAGTACAGACATGTTTTTTTAAACTTATCTGCTTTATCATTTTCATCTATATCTATATATGGCTAGGTATCCAACAAAAGATAATTTCATAATCTCAGTTTTGTAAAGTTTCCAAGAATTTTTAATGCTTTCAAGATACTCATGTTGTCAGTATAAATGCAAAATTTACTATGTTCATAGTCACATAAAAGCTTTAGTGCATAATATGTTACTATGGCTTCCGCAGTATATATTGAACAAATACTTTTAAGGCTGTAACTGTATGAGATATTTTCAAAATATATACCACATCCAACATAATCAACTCTTCTGGAACCATTTATAAAAACAGGAATGTATGAAGAATACTGATCTCAATGAGTGAAAAAATTTTTTGTCAAACAACTGAGTTTGTATTTGTCTTTTTAAAACAAAGAGTTTAATAATAGTTTATTGTAGGGATATTCCATGGAATATTTTTACAATGGACAGTGATATGGAGCAGTATATCATGTAGCTCATCATGTAGTAGAAATATAGAGATGTTTTGACTTAAACTTGAAAAGGGCTGATGTTAAAATGTCGAGCACGGTAAAGTCTCATTAGAGCACAAGAAGTATGCACAGAATGCAAAGGATGATGTGGCATAGATATAATTTTAAAATAATTTATAGACAATTGACATCCTAAATTTAGTGGTAATTGATGACAAAAAACATACAAACTTTGCACAGGTGAAGTATGAAATACTCCTGTACATATCCATAAGGTAGAATGATAGATTGTGCCTAGTCTATGTAAGACAGACGATCTAGTAAATTGGTATACAGTAGAACCATAATCAATTCATGAGAGTATAATTGTTTGATAAACTCTAAGTAATGATGTGCAGTCTGGTCCGCAAGATTGGTTGGTTGAGTTTTGTGGCGCAAGGTCCAAAGACAAGCTCTGCCAAAACTAAGAATTGTGTAATGACATTATTTTCAAAACCCAAGCAACGTTAAAAACTTGAAAACAAAAATATTTGTATTTATAACACTATTAAAATCGAAATACATATAAAGTAATAATAAATTAACAGTATATACAATCACTAATAATTAAAAACCATAAAACAAATAAAATGTAAGAAAGCTATGGCTCTTAGAAATGAAAATAGGTTCCTGTGGGATGGGCCTCCCCCAACAAATCAAACAAAGTTAAAAGATCATAGTTAAAATGAGTAAATGATAATGATTAAAATATGAATATGAAATTACAATATAAAAAACATTAAATGGTTTATCACACGTTCCCAGCATCCAAGTAAATCATTTAAGAATAAATTTTTGTATTTGCCCAAGGATTTAGTTCCTTTAAAAACAAATATCTACGTGTGAAATGTGTGTGCCACATACGTAGATGAGTTTATCTTACATCAGCACTTTGTACCGGTAAAATTGTTCATATGGTGAAGTATGGAAATGCGCCAAGCAATTTATTATTGACCTGCATGTACCATGACACCTGCGAAAGAGAATAAATTAGCATTTTTACACACCTTCTCACATCAGACAAAAGAACTGGTGGAAGAGATAAACCAGATACAAATTTAGCAGCTGCGTCAGCCCTCTCATTGCCATTGAGACCTACATGACTTGGGACCAACAGAAAATTAACTCACACCCCTTGCACTCAAGGGAATCTAATGCTCAGGAAATTCTAGACACAACAGAATGACAGTCAAAACTATTGTTTCACAAACATCTAAAACACTCAAACTGTCAGGGTACACATAGCATTTAAATGTATCACTTGTATTCATCTGCTAAAGAGTTTGATAAATAGCCATTGCTTCAGCAGAGAAGATGGAACAGGACGAATGGTGGCTGTACCTAAGAGTCCTATTATTAGAAAATACAGCACAGTCAGCATGACCAGCTGATTTAGATCCATCAGTGAAAACTGGTGTGTACATTGCATACTGACAGTGATGAGAGGCATGAGCTACTGAAAAAAATTAGTTGTTGTATCCGATTTTCTATAACAAACAAAAAGATTGACGATTTTAATTTGTGGATCATACCAAGGTAGATGTAATAGAAGGTCTATTATGTTAAAAAATGGACATCACATAGGTCAGAATATAATAGACTAGATTTTGTCCGAGTGAGAAACTGTGGGATGCTGTATGAACGAGCATCATGCAACCTCATAAGTGCAGGTGTAAAGTAAAGTAAACGCCAGCAGAGGTCCCTGTACCTAACCCTGAAAGGGTTTTACCAGATTTGATGGACCCGCTGGAAAGAAAAGAAAACAGAACACAGTACATACAAGACAATACAATTATGCTTGCAATCATATGGAGACACTATAAATTATAACTTTTACACAGTAAGGAGGGTTTGTAAAGTATACTATTTAACACAAATTTGGTTGCAATTGAAAGTTAACACGTGGATACATTAGAAGCATTCAAAATAGGTATCAGACAAAATACATGGCAGGAAATGGTAATACAGGCATATGAAATACATATCAAATAGCATGCATATAAGAAATAAAGAAAATAAATGGAAAAACAAAAGGAAATTAAAAATGATAAAACAAAACTGAAAACATATACCTGAACTTACTGCAAACTAATGAGGTAATAATGATTAATGAATAATTAATGCCTTTAGTATGGATTTGATAGTTGGGTGTATCGGCTCAAAGTAAGTTAGGTCATATAAAATTCTAAGCTATATATACAAAAAGTTTAGATAGGTAGTACATAATGCATTAAAATAGGTCAATATAACATGATGACAATAATTGTGACTGAGTAATTAAGTGAGAGCGCTGGAATGATGGTGAGAAAATGGCAAACAAATAATAATGAACTATATACAAGGAGAAGAAAAACAGGCGAAATGTTACAGGTAGAGAGGGAAATGTCTAAATGTAGAACATGAGAGAGATGGAGTATGCGGCTCATCTACTTCCAGGTGATGTCTATCACTCTCACGGGCATCATTATCCTCCTATTCCTCTGGAATTATTAATTCCCTATATTCAAGGAGAAAGTTTATAAGGTTAATAATTTTTAGCTTTGCAGCCTTGTTGATGGTGATGTTTTTGAGCCAGACACTTATCAGATTGTCACTGGGCGTAGTGAAGTGCCAGGAACTCGTGATGGGGCATGACGTAGCGTAGTGAATTGGAGTACCTTCTTCTCCACATGCACAGTTCGGAGTGGGTTGTACTCCTATTTTATGCATAAAACTTGGAAAAGGGCCATGTCCCGTTACAAAAATCGTGATTTGTCTTGGCCAGCACTGTTGGTTCAAATTCACTTTTGGCAGGATGGAGTATACTAGGCGTCCGGTGGTATTTTGATCCCACAGAGTTTGCCAATCCTGAATTAAAGCAATTTTCCTGATCCTTTTGAAGTGAGACCGAGGAAGAGGGAGAAAGATTTCCGATTCATCTGAAGAAGCTGCAGTTTTTGCTAGGTGGTCTGCCAATTCATTCCCTTCAAATCCTACATGAGCCTTTATCCAACAGAGGGAGATGTTTTGTTGGTTGTTAAGTTCCTCTTGAATTTGCCTGGCTAAAGGACTGATGGCTTTCGGATTGCAAAGCGCATAAAGACTAGCTTTACTATCTGACCAGACGAGGCAAATCTGTTCTTGGTTTTTGGCCCACTCAATAGCCTGCTTAATTGCGAAGAGCTCAGCCTGGAAGACTGAGCAATTGGCATTCAGTTAGTAACTTTCATTGTGAATTATGATATCCTTCAATGTTGTGACAAACGCGGCTCCTACACCTCCAACCATCTTGGAGCCGTCAGTAAAAATATGGCAGACCTGCTTATTCAGGGTAGGGTCGTACTCCGTGTTAGGGTTGACAATCGTATCAACTCTGAATATTCCTGGATGTATAGAAAGTGTGGGTACTCTTGCCTCCATAATATTACTGCTTGTGGTCCTAAATTCTTGTTTTATTTGTGCCTCAGAATCGATGGTGAGATGAAGGGGAGGTATGCCAGTAATGACTTGTAAAGCTGCCATCAATGTTGTTTTGTAGGCCCCAGTTATATTAAGCAGAAACTTTCTCTGTATTTTGTCTAGAAGTAGCTGATTTTTGACCCGAAGATTGGCTCCCCAGAGTGTTGCACCATGGGCTAGGATTCTTTCTGCCACTGTTTTGCACAGTACAATGCGCTGTTTTTGGGAAAATCCCCAGGTTGAGCCAGCTATTCTAAGTAATTTCTGGTGAATGCGAAAGGCTTTGGCACCTTGTTGTTTGATATGTGTTGACCAATTCAACTTTTTATCTAGGAGTACACCCAGAAGTTTAATACTCTTGCTTCTCCTTATTCTTAAGTTATTAAAAAATATTTGTGGTCCACATTGCAGTCTCGTGAATAGGAGGTAATTTGATTTTTCAATTGAAATTCCAAGGTTATGCTTATGGGTCCAGTTGCTAAAAATCTTAAGGGCTTCTGTAGCGACGCGTCCAAGCTTCCTTTCACTGTCAGCTGACACTACGAAGGTGAAGTCGTCAGCAAAGGCCTGGAGAGCAACTGTTGCTTTAGGATCAATATCCTTACCAACTGTGGACCAGTCAAATTGTAGTGGCTCATCAGCAAGCAGATTCCATAGGATTGGTCCACTGCAGGAGCCTTGTGGACATCCAATGGCTTGAGTTTTCTTCACAATGCCCATATTTGTATTGAGGGCAACCTCTCGATCTTCCAGGTTGCTGATTAGTATGTTTTTAATGGTTTCTGGGCATCCTTTACTTTCGAGTGCTTGTTTGATAGCTGGATGTGGTGCAGAGTCGAAAGCTCCTTTAATATCTAGAGAAATTATTGCGCAATGTTTTGCTGAGGCTTTTGCAATCTCGATTTGTCTTTTCAGGTGTAGGAGAGCATCGTCCACTGACCTTCCTTGACGAAAACCAAATTGATTTTGGTGAAGAAGACCATGGCTCTCTAAGAAGAAAGTCAATCTAGTAGTCACGATTTTCTCCAGTAATTTTCCCATCGTTGGTAAGAGGGTGATTGGCCTGTATGATTTAACTTGCAGTTTGTCTTTTCCTTCCTCATGGAAGAGAATGATTATGCCAATTTTGAAGCACTTTGGGAAATAGCATAAATTCCAGCATTTTTTTATTAGGGTTCTGAGAAGCTCTGGATAGTGACGGTCCAATGTTTTAAGAATAATGTTGTCAATTCCATCAAGTCCTGGTGCTTTTCCATTGGGAAGTGAGGCGATAGCTCTCTCTATCTCTCCCTTGCTTGGTTCTGGATCATAACTGTCATTGGTGAGAGATTGCTGAAACAGAGTGGTAGGTTGTGTAGGAAACAGCTCTTCTAAGATTCTGCTGGCGATGTCAATAGCGTTACCTTCTTGTAAATTTGTGCAGAACAGGGCTGATGGTGGAGAGGATTTCCTAAAGGTGGCTTTATAAATTTTCCCATAAGGGTTAGTTGCTGAAGTACACAGTTCTCGCCAGCATGTGCGCTTTGCTCTTCGTATATCTTTAATATATGCAGCCTTCAGCTTTTTGTAATCAATTCTGAGTTTAGCTTTGTCTGGATTAGTTAAATTTTGCATTTTTCGTCTTTTGGCATTTAATTCTTTTTTCCTGAGATCAAAAGACTGCGTCCACCAGTTTGGCATTAAATTATTTCGCGGCTTCGTTTTCTTATAGGAAATTCGACAACACTCAATCAGTTGTCTTTGCATGATTGCGGCTGCATTGTCAAGTTGATCAGTTGTTTGACTATCCTCTAACAGTTGTAATATATTGCTTACGTGTGGATATAGATTTTTGATGAACTTATGGTGATTTCCATATTTAGTCTTGAATCTGGTAATTTGTGTCGTATCTGGTGGTGCTGTCAATGTGATCTGGATATATTTATGGTCACTGAGTGTTTCAGTGTCCAGGACCTCCCATGTACTTTCTATTGCAATGTCGACATTAGGAGTTAACGTCACATCCGGCCATCCTTCATTGGTTGAAGATTTAAAAGTTGAAGGAGCACCCATTGTGTTGAGAAGATTTAAATTATTACCTATCAGGTAATCCAAGAGTGCTTCACCTCGTTGGTCGTTGTCTTTATATCCCCACATGATGTGATGGGCATTAAGATCTGCACCCATAATGATCTTTTCATTTCTTAAATTTTGTAGGAAGCTATCAATATCCTGCAGTGCTTCACTGATTCTCGCTTGGGCAGACTCGCTCGTAGTATGCCTGTGATTTGGTGGGGCGCTATATGCAGAGATTATTGTCAGTGGGACAGCATTAATTGCAATTTTAACTGCTACTGCGTTTTCTTTAAGTCCAACTAGGATTGGGCTTATATCAACTGTGGTGATTACACCAGCCTTTCCATTACCCGAGAGCCAGTATTTCCAGGTGCTTGGAATTCCCATTATCTGGTGATCTTTGTTTATATGTGGTTCTTGTACCACAAAGATTTGCACATTCAGACTGCAGGCAATCACTTGCAATAAGTCAGTTGGGGCACTTGACCTCATAAGGTTTATTTGGATAATCTTTGTTGTGTGCATGTTGCTGCTCACTTGTGCTTGAAGATTATTTGTTTGTGGAGCATTGTTGCAGGTTGGGTAAATGTTGCTTGGCATATTTAGTTGTTGTTCAAATTAAGCAGAGATCTGTAGATGGGACAAATTGCAGAGTAAGCTTCATGGTTTGAGGAGAAATTCGCTCCGTTTTTGTTGGCAATGTGGCAGTTGACGCAATTTTGATATTGAGCCTGACAATCATTTTCTGAATGTCCACATCCACATCTACCACAAACCTTTTGAGATTTACAGTCCCTGCTAAAGTGTCCAAAATCTTGGCAATTGTAGCATCGGATTATGGTTTTATGGTTGCGTATGTATGTAATAAGTGCAGGTGTAGTAGTCATGGAACTTAATGGGTAATGAGCATCAGACATTATTTCAGCATAATTGAGAGACAGTTGTATCCATCTCAGATTTATAGGCAGCTATTGACAAATTGTATAAAGACACTTAATGGGTGATGAGCAGAAAGCACATGAACATATTCTCAAAGCAGAGTGATGCACTGTATTCAGTCTGTGCAGGACAGAGCAACTAGCAGATCCATACATAACAGACATATAATCAATACAATATAAAATAAGTGATTGGTAGACACGAAGTAGCAACATGCAATCAGCACCCAAAGATGTATTAGAAAACATTTTGAGGATATTGAGTGATCGCTCACGTTTATTCCACAAATGAAGAGCATGCGGAAGAAAATTAAACTTTCAGTCAAAAATTATTCCCAGGAACTTTATCTCGTTGACAACAGAGATAGGAGTATTATTTATGTAGATTGTAGGTTTATGTGTGTGTGTGTGTTATGCAGGCCATCTTCCTGCAGGAATGGACACATTTATTCTTGCTAAGAGATAGTGTATGGCCATTCTCAACACACCATGCCATGAGTTTATTAACAGTTGTTTGTAGTTGCCTCTCAATTAAATGCATATTAGACCCCTCACATGATATTTGCAGGTTATCAACATAAAGCGGGCCATATAAAGGAGAATGCTACTTATGAAAAAGTTAAAGATAGCAACGTTTAAATTAGAGCTCTGAGGTAAACTCAACTTTTACACTTCTGTGTTTAAAAGTTCATATTAGGAAAGTTAAGATTAGTTAAATACGAATTTTAAAATACATGAGCATAAAAATTTTGTAAGAATATCGGTAGATTACCCCGAAAGATAAAATCATACAATGAACGGAGAATTCAGTATCAGAGTGTACAGTGAAAATGGAAACCAGACTATTCCTTCACACAAAGGTGTTCTGTTTCCAATATTGTCAAGAGTGGATCTTCCTTTACGGAAGCCACTCTGATTGATATGAATACATTTATTTATTTCTAAGAGATATACGAGACGGGTGTTGACCATATGTTCGAGAGTCTTACACAAGCAACTCGTCAGAGCTATTGGTCGATAATGTGAAGGAACAGAAGGATCTTTCTTGGCCTTAAGAAAAGGGAATCATTATTGCTTTGTTCCAAAGTCATGGAACTTTATTTTCAGTCCAGATCCTATTGAACAAAAATAGCAAGTTCAACAAGAAATCTGGATATAAATTTTGATAGCTGATAAGTTTTGAATGAATATTGGAAGGTTTCCTCATAACCATCGTTTGGAGATTACCATACCACCAAATATGTTCATATGCCTCTTCTATATCAAAAATATAGAAACAAGATGGCTTATCTTGACAAAAGCATTGCAATAAAGTAGTAGATTTGATAAAGAACTTAAATTAGGTTGATGTAGCATAGCATATGCCATCCAGCCCTATAATTGTGTTATGTGCTTTTAGTATGGCATTTTCCAATTCAAGCAGCTTGAAGTTACAATTGTATGGATATGTTTGTTGAATGAGAAGTCTTATTGAGGTTTTCTCAGCAATAGATTTAATCTTAAGAAACTTAAGACTATGATTCCTCTCCAGACACATTAGCAAAAGATTTTGCCATCGCATTAGCTATATCAACAGGTAAAGAGTACATAGTAGACTAAGTATGCATAATGGAATAGAAAATTCTCAATGAACAGAATTAAATGCTTTAACTCACCACAATTTCTTGCTTAATGTTGAAGATATTATAGATGAAAAGTGTGTCTTCCCTGATTCCCTTTGAGCCTGGTTTTACGAGCAATAGCTTTGGCTCTGTTCCATTCTATAAGGTTCTTAGTGGTGTATCTCCAAAATATGTTCCATAATTTCATTTGGTTTTTATAGGCCAATTGACAGTCCTCCTTCCACCATGGTTTATACAATATGTGATGATACAGGGAACTCTTAGGGATAGTTATGTTGGCTGCATTTATTAGTACTGCAGTATAAAATTTAACTGCTTCATCAACTGAATTTGTCTTGACCATAGATTCAGAAATCATTGCTAGTTGTGAGAAGATATTCCAGCCAGCCTGATAATATGACTATGTAGATCAACAATGTGTTTCATGTTGAATATTGTTTCAATTGTCATTCACATATTCCAGAAAAAGTGGGAAATGGTCATGTAAGTCAGTTCTAAAGCTTAAGTTAAAATAAGGAGCAAGGGATGACAAACACAGTGCAAGGTCCAATGAGTGGAAAGTTCTACCTTGTTGATGAAAGTAGGTATCTTCTCCCTTATTAAGCAGGCAAAGATTATGAACATGAATGAACTCCTTAATTTGACAGCCTAGAGGATTTATATTTTTATTGCCCCCAATTTTTATTGAACTATGGCCATTAAAATCTCCAATAATGAATAAAGGAGCAGGTAGTTCTTGTACAAGTTTGTCAAGGTCTCCATCTTCTATATGAGTACTTGGTGACAGTTATATAGTACAAATAGTTATTAACTTGGACATGATTCTAACTGCCACTGCTTGCAAATTTGTTTGTAGAGGGATTACAGATGAGGGAAAAGCATGCGAAATCAAGAAAGC
Organism: Latrodectus hesperus; assembly: GCA_037975125.1. Taxonomy (NCBI): domain Eukaryota; kingdom Metazoa; phylum Arthropoda; class Arachnida; order Araneae; family Theridiidae; genus Latrodectus; species Latrodectus hesperus. The sequence goes on from CM075860.1 coordinate 83,181,507, forward strand.
AACGACTCCAGATGCTTGGTTAAATTCATTTTTTAATAATATTGTAGTTTTTGAGTTTTAATGTACCACAAGGTTTCAAAAAGCTTCTTGTAGTCCAATGCAAATCGGATTCACTTCTTGGTTTGAGTCTTTAATGTAGCAAATTTTACTGTGATATCCACGACAGTTCATAAAATTAATGATGACATCCAGAGTAGATTTTATTTAATTATTTGTTTTTCGTTTATTTGCTTTTGAAATGGTCCTTGAAGTAGAAGATGAGTCCATTTCCATTTTTTTCAGAGGAAGATATAAATTGATTGTTCATAAGTAACTTTTTTACGAGACTTTGCTTTTTTAATTTTTGTATTGTTAGTTTATTAGAAGTTGATACAGGTTTCTTTGTATTGTTGTTAGTTGAAGATATTGTAGTGGATTTAGATGGAAAGTTGAAATTAAAGATGCTGGTATAATACTTCTCTTTACTGGAAGGTTGTTTACTTTAGTTTCAGTTTTAAAAGTAGAGGAGTAGGAGACAACAATTTTTGGAGTTCTCTTTATAACTATTTGTCTTGTTTCTAGGAAAGTAATAATCTGTTTTCATCTCAGTTGAAATTACTTTTTATAAGATCCACATAAAACAAGATTTGGAATATGAAGCATGAGAACTTGAACAGTTACAGCATTTAAAAATATCTGAAGTACATGAAATAATTTCATGTCCATTCATGTTCATATAGGATCAATATTTCCACATGTCTGTTGAGAATGACCCAATCTCCGACATTTGAAACATCTAAGTGGGTTAAGGAATGTATGGATGAAGTTAACTAATATAATTTGTTTTTATATATTTTGGTAATACTGGTGTTTGAAAAGTTAAAACAACATGTTGGGTGGGGATAAGTCTACCATCACATCTAAAATTTATGCAACATGCAGCACAGCTCCTTGATCATGTATGAAGTCCTGGTTTGAAAGAACACCTCAGGACACATTCAAACAATGTTTCGACTGAATATGAACCTAATTTTTTTTAATTACTGATTATCGAAGCTTGTTTTGTGTCAACTTGAACAAGATCTCCAGATCATTTAACATTCTGCAACTCACCCACTGAAGATGAGAGAAGTTTTTATAGTAGAAATAAGGATACCTTATGAAATGTTTGTGCCATTTTTATCAACATATAATGAGTAGATTGATTTTCAGTGAATAAAGAATTAGAATCCTTAGGATATATATAAAAGTTCAAGCTCAACGGCACCGCCCACTATGATACAAGGGATGGCAGCCACCCACCTTACACATTTCCAGCCTCAGTGCTAACTGACACCTATATGCTAAAAGTGACATGCAGGGATAGGGATCACCCTTAACGCCAAGCCCAAGAATGTCACCCCTTTGCTTGATACCTAGCAGATTAGCCACAACTGTACCAGCCAAGCCAATTGCTACTAGGACCACAGTGTACCAACTGTCAAAAAGGTTACTATGCTCGACAAACATGTGGAGATCTTGACTGTCCGTAAGAAGCAAACAGAACGGCTACAGCTACTCATGAAGAGCTCCCTTGCTTGCTTTCGAGAGATGCAAATGATAAGAAAATGATTAGAAAAAAGAGAGGAAAAACAGAGAGAATATAGATCCCAGGATACCTCAGGATTGAGACACCCATACTCACCTAAAGAAGGTGAGCCCCATAAGGGGTAATGAGAGAATGAAGTTTTATATGCAGGAGTGCCACTTTAAAAAATTTACAAGATAGAAAATTTCAAGTTAAAATGATTATCGACTGTCTTTTATAGTTTTACAATGCTTAATTTACAATATAAATCAGTATCATAAAAATATAGTAACATTTCATTAAAAAATATTTATTTTCTTTACACGGGTACATTTTTAACATTAGATTCAAAGTTTGAAGATTTTTCCTAATGTTTTATTGTTAAAAGATAATTTATGTATGGAGTTAAAGAAAGATTACACTTTAAAAAAATACTTGATTGAATGATTTCACTTTCTTTCGAAACAGTCACATTTTGATTAATTTTCATTTTCAGAGAAATTTGATAAATTTTGAATTAATTATGATGTTTGTGCTTCTCAAAAATCTGACTCTGAAATTTTTGACTTTGCATATAAAACTTTTCATAATTTTCCATATTTAACATTGTTCTATCATTGGAAATATCCATACTAGTGTTGTAAAAGTTTTGACTTCATAAATGCTTGATTATGCTGATATTCTCTCATAATTTTCTACATATAACATCACTCATTGAAAGAACCTTCACTAATAGTTAAAAATTTAAATTATAGAGCACAATTTTGAGTTAATTTAAAACATGAGATTATTTTAAATTAATTTTGGCTGTTTTATCTCAATTGTATAATTTAACATACTCCATTTTTTATATCATTTCCAGCCTGACCTACATCTTCTTTAACTAGATAGCTTATATTCTTTTTCAGAGATCACAGAACATAAGAGCTAATCTTAAGTCACAAAATTAAATAAGCTTATATCTTTTGAGCATTTGGTACCTAATGCAAAAGTAAATCAAGATATATAATCAAGTGGTAAGTTTAAATACAATATTTCCTGATAAGAAATCTGGAAAGATTCATTTAATTTTATCCACATAGTTTTAATAATAATAGTTTAAAATAATAGTTAATACGGTTTTAACATAATAGTTTTCCCCCTTAGATCTACAGAATTTGATAAGCAGACTATGAATGCATATAAATTTATCATTGTTATAATATCTTCAAGAATTCTTGAAATTCTTTAAATTTGAAATTTCATTAGTATATTAAAATGGAGTAAAATACACATGGCCAAATGATTTTTTTATTAGTTATTTATTTGAAAAATTGAATCTTACACAAAAAAAAATATCTGAAAATATCTAATTTTAATGATTCTAAGTAAACAGAGAGTTAGCTTTAAAATTTAAAAGTTACTTAAATGAGGTGAAGCTCATGTCTGAACTTCAACAAACAAATTCTTTCTTTTAGGAAATTCTTTGATATAGACATCACTGGAAATTTTTAATTATTTCTTTGAAAATCCAATAGAAGCTCAAAGAATGATGCAATTTATGAACACTCATTTATTTCAAAATCCCAAACTATTATTAAAAAAAGATATTTATTTTCTTCATAGAAAAACTTTTCATCATTTTTTGATCCAAGCATTGTTAAGTAAATATGGAATAAGCAACTCTTTACCAAAGCTATTTTATTTGATATTCATTGATTAAATTTTTTTATTTCAGCATGTTTTTTTTTTCAATTGTGATGCGTTTTTTTATTTTCTTGTGAAACCTAAATGTGCAGTCAATTTATTCTATTTGTCAAAAACTTTAACCAAATCATTTATTATTGTTATATGTTCAGTTTTAGTAGTTTCATGAATATTTGTTTAAAAAATGTAACTACATTTCATCCTTAAAAAATTGTTTTCCTGGGAAAATATGAGATACTTCAAGCTTAGGATTTTATAAATATAAACAATTCTTACATTGTTCAGGTGACTTCTTATATATTGATAACAATTGATATCATTTCTTTCTTGAGAACAAAAAATCCAGGCTCTTGCTTTAATTCCTAGATTTGTCATTACAAAAATGCCTATTGACATCTTTTTCTAATATCTCCCAATGTCATTCATTTCTCAGGGCTTATTGGTTTCCTTGAATTCCAAAATCAACATTTCACTTCTTAATCTATATTCATAGATGAAATATAAACTTTAGAGATTTTTAGCTCTATTAATATCAAAAGATGTGATTTTGGAACCTTGTCAATTGAAGGGGAAAATTAGTTTTTAGATTTACCAGGGTCACATCCATCATAACCAGTCTTAATAACAAGACATGCAAAATCTCAGAATATGAGCAAAAAATGATAAAAATTATGATCTGTTTACAGCTTATTATTAAGACATAATTTCAATCAAACAAACCTGTAAATTGAAATTTTTAAAACTAGAAATTGCATTCAGTTATTTCTATCAGAAACAATTTGGAACTTGTTTTTGACATCATTTAAATGTGCAGTGAAACCGTTCATAGATCAGCAAATTACTTTTTCTACATGCTTCAAAGTGTGGGAGAATGTAACCTCTAAAAAAGTCAGTTGCGCTCTGAACTACTTGAACAACAGATGCATGCGCAAATGATTAAGAGTTGCAATGTCCAATAATTGCTCTATAATTTGCATTTTTATGTGCATTGTTAAATTTAATAATGTGTTTAAGAATAAATGTTTGTATTAATGATAACAGTTTTGTAGAATAAGTGAGTGTGTGCAAACTGAATCATATAAACACATGGACTAGCAGTCCATTGAAAATATACACTGAACATAGAGGAAACATATTAATACAAAGTGAATACAAAAAACCCTTATAAACTCCATTTTATACATTTTGAATAAAATACAATCTTATTTAAAACTAAATTGGTATAAACTATAGATTAGAAATAAACCATGAATTTTTAAATTTGTAATAAAATAAAACTCAAATTACTCACATGAACTTGCAATAATAAAAGTGCTATTAATTAAACTTTAACCAATGTGATAAGAAATTAAATTAGATACTTCTTTTGGTCTATTGTTCAATTTATGGAGGCTTTATAAAGACTTACTATGTTAAAAAATTAATACAATCAAAAATGTAAAAATCTTGTTGAAAGTAATCAAAATCATTTAATTTAAGTAATTATTTCATTTCTCAATTTATCAATTTAAATTATCATATATAAGTTTTTATTGCTTTATTTATTTCCAATAATTTTTTTATATTTTACTTTTATAATTAATTCCCATCATAGCCCCATTAATAATAATAATTATTTTGACGAGTTTACCTGTAAATATTTATCAAAACCTTAAAATTCTTCCCGAGCATGTTTCCCTTTTGTTCTTGTACTTAATCAGAAGTCAGATTTTTCTTTTCTTATATTGAGAAAATTACTCAATATCAACCCACAACATATAATTTTATTCAGTGTTAGAAATATAGATGCAGAGACTGTGCTTTCATATTATTTTAATACACTGCAAACCACAACTATGAGAATCAAAATAATCACTTAAAGCAACATACTTTTCTTCTTTCAATTTCAAGTTTTGAATTCATATTAAATACTTTTTCGATTGATGTTTACTGGAGATTGAGAGATAACATTTAAACTTCTTTGAATAAATGTTTATATATTTGCTGATATTTGATTTAAATTATTATTATATATTGATATTTACTCTCACAGAAAAATTCCTAGTTCTTAAGCTTTCTTAAAAAAAATATGGAAAATGCTTCAGAACAGCATTTTTTTCAAATATTCACCTAATCCCATTAAAAAAATTTATTTTTTCATTGATTAGTTCAATAATTAAATATATAACATAATTCTTTTTATTTAACCAATTCTTTATATCAATCATATCCCTAGAAATTTATATAGAGCAAATTTCTGACAACCATGCATTAAAGTAAAGTTTTTACAAATCACTTTTAGATAAAAAAAAAAATTGACAGTAATTTTTTTAAATATTCAATTAATGGACTATTTATCCAAAAAATCAAGATTTTATTTTTTTCAATTGGTTGATGAATTTTAAAATGATTAATATCATATTTCAATTTTACTAGGGCAAACATAAGGAAATAAAAATCCCATGTTCTGGTAAAAAAAAAAAAAAAAAAAAAAAAGAGAGAGAGAGAGAGAGAAAACATGATTTTAACAGTACATTCTTCAATTTCATTTATATCTTTTCCGAAACCATTTTTAAAAATTTAATTTCATTGGGTAAAGTTTTTTTCTCATTATTTTATTATATGTGGTTTCTTTTCCATCTAAATATAATTAATACTTATGCTAAATACCAGTAACATAAACATGTTGATTCTTGTTAGTTATTATATACTAACACATCCTTTGCTTTTGACATGATATAAAAATGATAAGTTAAACCATAATCAATAATATTGCTTTAAATTTTTATGATCAAATCATTGTTTACAGAAAATTTGCCTTTTACAGACATAATTATGAAGAGAAAACATAGTAGACAAATTTAGTTATTTCAATAATTTTGTATATCGTATAGTTAAATAAAAAGAATTCATTTTTAATAAGATCATATAATCTTTAGTAAAATTTTGAAGATGTACAGATGGTTTTAATGTCTTTATGTCATACTTTTAAATAAAAAAATAAAATGAAGATATTAAAACAACATTCTTCTTAAAATAAAATTTTATTTTGATATGTAAATTTTAGAACCATTAATTAGACAACGAAAAAAAAAAGAAACTTGTGCTTTTTCTCCAATTACTTAATTCATTACTCATCATAATTTATCTGAAATGGCAACAGCTGGTTGTGTACAAGTACCAGTAAGTACAAATGAAATTCTGTAAAGCAAATTTTATTGGAAACAAAATTCAAAATTAGAAAGTTTTTAATAATATTCAATTTCTGTAATACTTACTTTAATTTATATAAGTAAATTTACTTTGATAAATCAATTTATCACTTTATCAGTTGTTTATTTTCTTTATGAATTTATTCATTTAATTATGAATTACATGAAGTAGTGATTTTTACAGCTTAAAATAAAATACATAACTTTGTAATACATCACTAACAGTAACAGAATTCCGAATAAGGAAATTTGCAAGGAAGTTTTGGTTAAAATTACTATATAATAAAATACTATATATAATATGATAAAAATACTGAAATATTTAATGTTTGATTCACCCCAACATAATTTCTAATGAAATCTAAGAAGCATACAATTAATCAAAATTTAAAAAATTTATGAAATATAATAACACACTGTTATTTACTATAAAATCATTTATTTATTATGTTTACTTAATCAAACTATATGTACTGAAATATTTTTTTATCATTTATTCAGCATTTCTTAAGAAAAAGAAACCACAATAAGATTAATCTGCAGCAAGATTTCTTTTTATCCTCTTGTAGTAGATTAGTTTCCCTATGGTTTCTTTTTCGATAACAAAGATTTATTAAACCAAGTCTCACAGTTTAAAGTGAATTTTCAGGCATTCTAAAAATGATAACACCTTAAAAACTTACTGAAATGGAAAATTTCAAATTAAAATATTTATTGATCACTTTTTTCAAGTTATACAATATAATTAATTTATATTATGAAGCTATACTTTGAAAAAATAGTGTAATTTTCCCTGAGAAAAATTAGTTTTTTATATTTTATTTTTTAACATTAATTCAAAATTTAATGATTTTTTAGTAATGTTTTACTTTTTATAGATAAGTTATGTTAATGTTTGTGATTAGGGATTATGACATTAAAGAATTATTTGTCTGAGGAAAACTATTTCATTTTCCTAGGGCACTGTAAAATTCTGATTAGTTTTCCATTTTAGAAATTCTTGAACTATGATGTTTGCACTTTTCAAGTATTGACTCTGTAAATAAAACTTGATTGTAATAACGCACTTTCATAGTTTTCTACATTTAACATTTCTTCAGAGAATTAGCCTATTTATTAAAAGAGACATTCATTAAATTAAATAAGCCAAGAAACAATAGTAAAAATTTATGCACAAATTATATTTTATACAAAAAAGAAAAGCTTGGCAAAATCTTATATAATCAAGCATGTGTTATTGAAGAGTAGGTCAGTTAAATTTTAGCTGAAATTAAGCTTGAACAGTCCTTTGAACAAAATTATTTTCTAGTATTGATTGAAAACAAATTTTACATTTAGTTCAGAAAATTTTAGAAGCTTCTCTTGTAACACTTTTTATATTGAAATTTTAATTTTAAAAATTCTCAAACCATGGAAATCCAACCTCAGGGCAGAAAAGTGCATCGCTGAATGATAAGAACTGATTGTTGAATGGAAAGTCATAATATGAACCAAAAAGCCATGTGTTATTTGCTTGAACATCAATTTGATAAAATAAATTCTAAAACAGAGTTTCTAACGATACTCTAAAGATAATGAATTTATTTCATAAAATTGATGACTTATGGACTACCAAATCATGTATGGAATATTTTTCTTAGTTTCACTTTAATTAAACAATACAGATAATCTAACTATTTCATCAGAAATACAAAACTATTTTACAAGTTCACCATACATTAGACTTATACTCCTCAGTTGTCCAAGGCCTGTGGTTATCTACCATGAGGTTCTTCACATAAGGGCAAATCTCTCTTGAAATGATTTTTTTAAAACAATGCATTGCAGAATGTTTATTCACAGCACTATCTCTATTATTGGACATATTCTAAGATTTCATGCATTTATTGAAAAACTTACTTTGAAGTCATAAAGTAAACAAAACTAAAATTGAATCCAGTAAACTTTCATTAGATTTTTGCTACTATGCAAGATAATTAATAAAAGTGCAGAGTTGACTAACTTTTATAAAAATGAGTATTTCTACTCTTAAGTGTTTCAATCACATGATGAAAATTAATTTACATTCTGAATTTATTCAAAAGCAAAGCAAATATAATAAACATTTTATTGGTTATGTTGTAATATTCGCTTTACTTTAAAATTTACTTCAAATTATGAGATTTTCATTTGCAATAGCTTCTTAAAATTAGGAATTAGGATCATAACAGCCTTTGATTATCAAGGAAACTATAGTATTTATTTCATCATAAACATGTAAATTAAGATATAAACTTTACTTATAAAAGCTTTCAGTTTTCATCTGGTTTATGCCCATTAATGAAAAACAGAGCAATTTACAGATTTAAACTATCAATAACACAGTTTTAATCATTTATGATATTTTACTTACCAGTACTTATTTACTATCAACACATCAGCGTAAGTCAAAATATAAAATTTTAACTTATTCAAATTAAAGAAATAATGTAGTTTTTAAAAATTTATGACAGAGAATAAGCAAATATTTTTTAAAGAACAATTTCAATTTTATTTTAGAAAATGACTTACATGCATCAAGATATGAAAATTCATTCATAAATTAATTACTATACCTGACCATACTGTTTAGTTGGTGCTGAACCAGAAATTTCAAGTTTAGTCCACTGTAGAGTTCTCAGATTACAGGTATGTGCATCATTACTACTTTTTTCACCAAAAGGATATGCTGTCCCTCCAAATATTAGTAAATCATTGCCAACATATGCAGCTAAAAAGAAGAAAAAATTCACCAGAAAAATTATGACAAAATATTCCAGTTTTTATTAATCATGAATGAGTTTAACAGAAAAATAAACAAGTTTAAAACAGAAATCAAAATAAATAAAAAGAAAACATATAAACAAAAGGATTCTAAAATTCTGCATTCCCAATAAAGTAATACAATAAAAAATTACACAAAAATTATACAAATTAAAGTAATAGACTCAATTTACACAAATTTAGTATAAATTAATATTGTAACTACAATTATATTGTAATATTACAATACTTTTAGTTATAAGTAAATATCTCATCTACATAATACATAAGAAAATTAGCATCAAAATAAATAAAAGAGCTTTTTTAAAAGAAGAAAAATAGCATATGATTTACTATTGTTGAAAAAATATTTTTTTAATATTTAAAAATAATAATTAATAATATATTTATGGATAAACTTTCAAAACCTAATAAACATCTCATATTTCCAACAGGAGCTACTAAAGTTTGCAAGCTTAATAAACAAATGCACATTGTTATTGCATTCTATTCAATTTAAAAAAAATGTAATGGTTCATTTTAAATTTACATAAAAATTAATTTTTATTATATTCAATTTTTATTATAATATTTCAATTAGTTATTCTACAAGTAACGTTTTTCAAATATATTTCTTATTTAAATTAACAGTTTTAATAAGTTAAATACCATTCTCTAATCAATAATTTATATAAACAAATGCATATATATGAAGGCTCAAAGATCATAAGATGAAGTGAAGAAGAATAACAAGAAATCAAGACTGATCAAAGAGGCTGGGGTAACATTACATTTGAAAGCAGTAAAGAGTCTTCTATTTCCCCATACCTTTAAATCTCATTTTCATGTTAATATGATTAAGATGATTAATTGTAAACATTTCTTTATTGTATATTTGTAAATATTGTGTGTTAATTAAACGTTAATCTAGATCAGAATAGTTATTTAATTAAACTACGCCTTAGCCACTTCCCGCCCACATTTTGGTGTAAAGAAATTAGATTACTGGATTTCTAGATTCGGATAACAATTATCAGATTGCTTTACTAGATGATAATTTGGATTTAAAGTGATGGAGTTTTAATTATAAAAAGAAGTTGGATGAGGATTCAGATTTGTTATGGGGCCAGAAAAAGACACAAAATACTCTTCACACATCTTTAAAAGTTGTGCGAACATTTTTTATAATGCAAGATGATAATGAATAATATTAAAGAAATAAACATTGAAGAACTCAAAATCAGATAAAATACAAAAATTAAAAAAATTCTTCGTAAATTTATTTTTGATTTTGATAGAGATCAGTCAAATTGAAAGCAAATAAGACAATTTTCTAGTTTTAATTTTGCTATTAAAAGTAAAGAATTCAAATTGAAATCAATGGAAGCTAATTTTTCATTGAATGAATTGATAGCTATTTCTAACATTTTAGATATTACTATGGAAGAAAATAAATTAGAAATAATAAAAAGAATCCTTGATGAATTGTGTTTTCCAAATTCATTAACTGAGGAAATAAGAAACTCCTATCTGTTTGAATTAGAAGCAGATTATAATGTTAAAGAAATTTTATAAAATTAGATAGTGGAGAATATATTTTAACTTTACTCTACTAAAATTAAACTTTCCTAGAGTGTATAGATAAGAAATATATACAATCTAGACTTAACTGTAAATGAAGTACAAAATATTATAGAAAATAAAAAAATAAATATTACTTAACTGAAATTAACTGTATGCAAAATTTAAAATTTTCAGTACAATATTAAGATTTTTAATTTTAATAAAACTTTTAATCATTTCAAGATATTATCCTTTTTATAAATTATTTAATTACTCTAATATTGAACATTTTCAAATAGCAAATATAGCACATAAGTATAAAAGTCATTCTGAAAACTTAAAGGTGTGCAGGCAAGAAACCAAAGATATTATTAATCATAATTTAGAAATAGTTTTTAATTTCAAATTTAATTGTTATTTTGTGATAATTAGATTTGAAAATAAATACTTATTATCTTAGCAGATATTTTTGCAACCAATTACAGGTAGTTTTGCACAGAGTAAATTTTAGATTAAAAAAAACATAGTTAATGTGAAAACATTATAAAAAGCAATGATTTTCAGAAAAGAATATTTAAACAGAGAAATATACTTGCTTTTAAAATTAGCATTAAAAAATAAAATCTCATTTCAGTAACAAAATTATTTAACGTATAAAAAAATTGATAAATCAAATATTTAGCGCACAATTTTTTATATTTTCTGCATATTCATTTTTCATTTAATAGAACCCAAGAAATTAATTAGATTAAAACTTACATATTAAAAACTTATGTTCTAAGTTTATAACTTGAAAACAAAGTGCTATTCATTCAATTACTTGGCTTAATATTTTTTATACACGGAAAAAAAAATAATAATAATAAAAATAGTAAATAAAAAACATTTTTTATTTAAAAGCATATTTAAATAGTCTGATCAAAATTTTTTAATTTTTATAATAAACTGAAAAATTTCAAATACAAAAGTATTTGAAATTTTTCAGTTTTGAATTAAAAGTGCATAAATAATTAAAAATGCATAATAAATGCAAAAGTTTTGAATTAAAAATGCATATATAACAATGTGGAATTAAATAACAAACAGCAAAAATAATTACCACAATGTGAAGCAAGTTCATCTGGAGCATGTCCAGAAGTTTTCAAATGTCTCCAAGTTCTGGAAGCAAAATTGTATACCCATAACTATAAAACAAATAAAAATGAATACACAAAAGCTAAGTATGATTTCATATAAAAACACAATTTAAACAAAAAGTTAATGGTGACAAGTGAGTGTGTCTTTTTCTGGAACAAAATCTAAAAGAGGATATGCAGTGCCAAATAAAAGGCTAAAAAAATCCATACAGCAATTCTAATCATGATCTTTTATTAAGAATTATCACCATTTATGCATGTTGAAAGTGATAGATATCTTTTTATTTAGAAATTCTTATTCAGTACTTTTTACTGGTATTTAATTCATTTGTACATTTATAAGAATTTGTATTAAATATTTTATAAGAATTTTTATTAAATTCATACCAGGACATCAATGCACATAAAAAATATCTTTACCAGAATTATATAAGTAAAATACACAAACTGCTCATGAACAGTTAAACAAAAGGTTGCAGAGCTAAGCATTTACCTATTATTCTCATGTAACAAATAATGGATATTTCAAATAATCTAAGGGAGACATATATTCTAAAATATATATTAAATAGATAATTAGTAATAAAACATTTGTCAAATGGTTAAATTATTTGAAAATTTAGTTACATCTTGATAAAAGAACTGGTATGAAAATCTCATTAGAAATTCTATCCTAATTCAGACTTAGGACAGTTTTGTAATGTGGTTTTCACACTCGTGCAATTACGGATGGCTTGATTTATATGTTGCTCTCAAATGCTATTTTTATCACACAAGAACTATTTAGACTGCGACCCATAATTTGAAATGGATTCAGAACCACTACAAATATTCATGCTTATAATACAGTTAAGATCACAAACTGTTACACTGAAGACGAGAGTTATAATTTTTGGCAGCTACTTAGCTCAACCACACACCTTTGGAGAATAATTTGGTTTAACTTTCCACTGTGTATTATATATATCTGGGTTCATCATGAACAAATAGAACTTTGCTTTTTGGAATGATAGGCTCTAGGTTCAGCTTTGCCACTATTAAAGATTAGGAGATGGATTTTACATTTCTGTATTCTACATGCATATCTACCAAAGATGCTTGGGTGTCTTTTAGATAGCATGTTTGAAACTTGTGAAATACAATTCATTATCTATAAGAAGTCCAACTAAAAAACATTGATGTGATAGATGTTTAAAAGAACAGTTCTTTGATAGTTTCAAGGCTTTGTTGTAAGTCATGACAGTGCATGTATTCAAAGTGCATATATGCCAGAATCAATTATATTCATTGGATTTTCTCCTTATGTTACATGAAACATTAATACTAAGTACATTAATCATCGATATTTTTTTTATCTTTTCCTTCTCTTTATAGATATATTCTCTCAAATAATAGATATTCTATTAATTATTAAAAGTAACTAAATTCCATGTTCCAGTAAATGGTGAATAACCAATTAAACAGTTAAAAAATGTTTGAAACTGTTTATTTTTTAAATACTTAATTTTAAACACAATTGGAGTACATTCAGAAAGACGAAGTTTTTTAATACTGTATTTACTGAGCTTTGAAATTTTAAATTCAAAATGGTTGGTAGCACAAAGTCCAAAAAGGACAAGTTGTGACAAAAATTTAATTTTAATTATCATTTTTTTCTGAAAATCCAAGCAACATTAAAATTTTTAAATATAAAAATCAGTGAATACAATTTAATTATAATCTACAATACAGTAGAAGCTCATTTTTAGGAATCTCTAATTTACAAAATCTGCTCATACTTTTACAAACTAGTGGATAGTCCCTAACTTGACATTTTAGACAAAATGATAATTTTAACTCCCATTTATGAATGAAAATACTGAAAATTTATTTTTTGCAATCTTTTGATTCTAAAAGATTCTGAAAAATTTTTTTTATTCCTTTTTATATAATGCCTGACCAACTTGATTCTTTCTTGAATAACAAAAGGAGACGTACAAGCATTCCAGACATTATGGGAACAATAGTCAAAGACACATGGGTATAGGTTGGTTGGGTTTTCTGGCACAAGATACAAAAAGGACTAACTGCACCAAATCTTTTTCAGAAAAATTATTATTTCAAATTCAGATTCAATTTTTATATCTAATATTTATATAAATATTTTTTTTAATGTAGGAAGCCCAAGCAATATTAAAATCAAAATAGAAGACAAAAATTTATGTATACAGTTAAAAAGTTAATGCGAAAAAATATGTTAGTTTAAAAAGTATTTACAAAGTATGTTGCTAAAGTATGGGTGGTGTTTAAGCTGCATATTTAAGCTAGTGACTGGAGATGGATATATGTTGGATATCGACATTGAGGAATTTCTGTTCTTGCTAGATCACTTGTGCCAGATAATTTTATGGGGCACATGGTTTGCTAAATATTAAATTTTATCTTCGTAAACTTGTAACTAGTAATTTGTGGAAATCTGAGTGCCAGCTAAAAAATAGCTTTCCCTCATTCATCATTAATTGCTGGAATGCTTCCAGTGGAAAGTTCTTTAATGGAGAAAAGAAAATATTTAATTGTATAAAGAGTCACATTGACTTGGCGGATGCAGTAAGAGATTGCATTTATTCAGTTAAGATAGCATCCGATGTGAAGTAGGCTGCCATAGTCTTATTTTCCTGTCTTCAGTTAATTTCATTATTTATGTCAGTGAAGCTCTTGGTTTTACTATTTCTTGCTTTATTGTAGAAATTTCTATACAAAATTGCTATGTATTCATTTAAATGTTTCATTTTGAGGTCTCTGTAAATGGAGCTATTTCGTATAAACCAACTTGAGTTTATTAAAATACATAGATGTTTATTTTGGCAGGCACAAAGTCTTTTCATTTCATAATTGCTAATATTAGCCAAAGCTGGTGAAGCATATGTAAGAATAGATCTTACAGTGGAATTGTAAATTACTTTTTTCGATTTTATGCTAAGTTTTGAATATTTTCCAAGAAGGCTGTAAAGTTTGTAGAATGCTGCATTAGCTTTCGATATTGCTTTAGTGATATGATCTTTCCAAGTAAGTTTATTATTAATTATAATGCCAAGATAGATAGCACTATTAACAATTGGAACTTCTGTATCAAATAAGATGACATTATTAGTAATTCCTTCTTTTTTCATTTTAATAAGTATTTGAAATTTTTGCGTATCAATTTTGACCTTCCAGTTTTCACACCAGTTTTCAAAATCTTCCATTTTATTATTTGTAAATACTCATAATCTGTCTATTTATGGAGGTGTTATTATAGATAAGTATTTATTTAAGTGTAATAAATCTCCAGTATAGTAAAAATTTCTATTTATTTTTCATCACTTATTATGAGACACAAAATCTCTGAAGTAAACCTTTTATGTCTACAATACTCAAGACTTTGTGCTTCTCTGCTAATGTTGGAACTTAAAAACAAGAAATAATCAATATTTATTAAGTATAGTTTAGAAATATTTGGCAAATATATATATTTAGGTTTACTGTGAATTGTAATTCTTGTTAATTAGAAATCCAGTTTTATAAAAATGTGTTATTTACATTATTTATTAAGTTTTCATTCCTTGGTTGTTTCCCCTGCTAGATTCCATTTATATGGATAAGTGGGAGCCACAGTCAAGTTAATTAAAATCAGTTTTAATTCAAAAAATTATGTTATTAACTTATTTTTGAGTGTGTGTGTTGCCTTGTTTATATGAATTTACTAGATTGTGTTTATATAAATGTTTATTAAGTTGGGGAGCTCACTGCACTGTTAATTAACACTCAAGATTTCATAAAAATATATTTATTGATTGAGCTTTATTGCTTGTTTCCTGTGCTATATTACATTACAATGAATGTTTTTGGAGATAGGTGCCATTCCTTGGATGATTAACACAAGAATTTCTGCACTTTCTGTCTACCCAAAACCGAGGGCTGGGTCAAAATGAACCAGATTAATAAAAACCCATGCTGTTAAGCTAAAAGTACACTTAATTATTTGACAATGACATTTATTCCTTTTTGAAATTAAATTATAATAATTGATTGTATATAAAAATATGGGGGAAAAATTGTTGTATATAAGTTTGCAAAGAAGCACAAAATCAGTTTCTATCAGTAAAGTTGGAGTCTTCTAAGATGTCAAGAAATTTTACATCAATCGTAATGCAATGCTGCTTCTGATTGATGGCTGTGCTCAAGCCATCTCTAACCCTATACATATATAAAAGGTTATATTCTTTTAGTTCTGTTGATGTATGATTTCTTTCACTTGTAAATTGCTTAATTAAAAATTTCTTTGCTATTCACAGACTCTTATTTGTTTCACGAGTTTCAACAGAGCATGGTTCTTAGTATTATGAATTAAAAGCAGATTCTAGTTTTAATTTATTGCTTGACAGAATAAATTAATCAATAAGCAATAGCTTCACTGCATGATGATTCATATGGAATAACTCTTTTTTATGGAAGAAACTATTCAGTTTTGAGATGGCAAGTGGAAGCTTTTTTCCTCAAAAGAACTTGAAACATATTTTTAGTCAAGGAGCCCATTGTGAATATGGAAGCAAAAGCTGTTAAAGGAAAGAAAGCATATGCATTACTCATGTCACTTTTAAGTAGTCAAGTGCTCGTATCAATGAGCGGAAAAAATACAGTGAAAGAGTAGTTATGGTTGAAACATCATGCTGTTTATGAAAGTTGAGGAGCAATTAATCAAATATTAACAAGAAAATGTCTTGCTACCCTTAAGAAAAACTGATGTTCCAATGCACCAGCATACAGATGAAGATTCATTGATTCTGAGACATCCCATTTGTGCTCTCAAAAAGACTGGTTTCCTTTTATTAAACCATCACCCGGAACTGTTTTGTAGCAACCTGCTCCACTGTACTGGAAATGAAATGTATTGAAAGAGTAAAAGGCAAAACATCTAATGGAATTGATATAATTTTGGAAAACATACTTTTTGTTTTTGAATTCAATGGAGAATTAATTTCTGTAAAGAATATTGAATTAGATGGATATAGTATTATTTTTATAAATAAAAAAGTGTTCATTGAAAATGAAAAAGAAAATATTTGTTTGGGTTATCGTGATGATAGCGGACAATATATTTGTGACTGTTCCAAATTTTTAAACTTCTCTTATTGCAAATGAAAATGACTTTGATTTATGGCACAGAAGACTTGGACATTCCTCTAATAAAGCCTTAAAAGAACATGGACTCACCTTTGATAAACTTTGTAAAGTGTGTACTTTTAGCAAACAAAGTGCTTTTCCTATAAGAAAAGGTCCCAGATGAAGGGATTTGGTTTGTTTGTCGCTCAACGGTCATTTTGCACACGAGGCTAATTAGACCGGGACTTACGGTTTAAAGTGTATTCCGAACCACTACAAACATCCATGCCCAAGGTGGGATTCGAACCCACGAACTGTTGAACCGAAGGCAAGAGCGTTAACCATTCGGCTGCCAGCTCGGCCCCAGATGAAGGGGATCTGAAGCTATGACTATGAGTCACACATATGTTTGTAGCCCAACTGATCTACCTATAGCTACAGATGAGCATTATGTCATGACATTAATTGATAATTATTCATATTTTATGGAAGTTAGTTTGCTGAAAAGGAAAAGTGACGTTGTGAATGAATTAAGATGCTTTTTAAAATCAAATCCTTCAGTTCGGAAAATTAGGTATGACAATGCAAAAGAATATGTTTGTGGGGAACTCATTAAATGTGCTACTAAATTTAGTGTTACAAGAGACCCAGCTCTTCTTTACACAGCACCTTTAAACGGAGTTGCTGAGCGTCACATTAACACATTTTTAGAAAAAGGGTGATCTTTAATATCTGAATCAAAACTTTGCAAGAAATTTTGAGGATTTGTGATTTTAACTGCTGCATACCTAAGGAACAGAATTTAAAGTAGTTCCATAGAGAACTGAACACCTTATAAATTAAAATATGGTAAAGTTCCTAATCTTCAAAACATTTGAGTATTTCGGTGTGATGCATACGTGTTGGTTCCTCCCTCTCAGAGATAGATAAGAAGTCAAATAGAATTAGATACGAAGTCAAATAGGATGCCATTTGTGGGATATTCTATGGGACTATGGGATAATATTTGATAAATCCAAATACAAAGTGAAGAGTGTTATCAAGGAATGTCATATTTAATGTAGAAGAAACAATGGATTTAGAAGATAAAAATATTCTGAATTTGGATTCTATTATTTTGGAAAATGATGACATTGGAGAAATTAGTGAAGAAAATATTACTGAAACAATTATCAATGAAGGAACTTGACTGCAAAGGCAAAAGAAACTACCAGTTAAATATCCTGAACCAGAAGTTTATAAAACAATGGTAATTTTTTAAAATTCATTGTCGTTTAAAGATTTATTTTCACTGCCAGAAGAACAGAATCTTTGAAAGAAAGCAATTGATAAAGAAATGAGGTCTATGGAAAAGAACGAAATTTGGTGTCTTGAAAAATTACTACATGGAAAAAAAGCAATTTCATGCAAGTGGGTTCTACCAGAAAAACGAGATGGAAAATTAAGGCTCGACATGTTGCTTGTGGTTTCTTTCAAAGAGAAGGAGTGGATTACGACAAGACATTTTCACCAGTTATCAGTATTCCTGCATTGCATATAGTGTCCACTATTATTCTTCAAGAAAATTTAAAAGTTTATTCCCTGAATGTTAAAACTGAATTTCTCAATGGTGAATTAAAAGAAATTATTTACATGGATCAACCAGAATGATATGATGATAATAGTGAGGCAGAAAGTGTCTATTAAAGAAAAGATTATACATACTTAAGCAGTCACCTCATCAATGGTATGTAAATTTTTTAAATTTCATTCTAAAATAAAACTTTAAGCCTTTGAATAGTAAACAATGCATTTTTATTCATCACAGTCTAAAAGAAAAAGAGTTCTAATGACACTTTATGTGGATGATTTATTAATTGCAGGTACTAATGATTGTAAAATCAAAATTATAATTGGATAATTATTAAAAGAATTTAAAATGTCTAAATCTGAAACAGTCTCTGAATTTTCAGGAACTAAAATAACATTTACACCTAATGGACTAAATTTAGATCAAGAAACATAAATTTTGAATTTATTAAATAGACTTAAAATGCTTGATGCTACTCCCACGGAAGTAGTAGCAACAGCAGCTGATTTTGAGAAAGAGATTCTTTCTTTGAACCCTACAGAGAACTAATAGGTTCTTTAATTTATTTAGCATATACCTCTCATCCTGATATCCTTTATGCTGTGAACTATTTGAGTCAACTTCAAGAACATCCGACTGATAGTGGTTGGAGTGCATTGAGATAAGAGTTTTGAGATACCTGACAGGTACTTTAACTTTAAAACTGAAATATAAAAAGTATGTGGATAAAAATACATGCATAAATGTCTAGGCTGATACTAAATGGGGGCAAACACAAATGACAGAAAATTCATTTCAGGTGACATAATTTTATTTAATAATTGCCCAATATCTTGATCTTATTGAAAGCAAAATTGCATTGCCTCATCTTCTACAGAAGAAGAAATTATTGCCGTAAGTAAAGCCATTCAAGCTGCATTTGGACAATAATCGATCTTGTATTAAATGTGTTACAATTGAAAATAAAGGTCCATTAAAAAAAGTTAATCAATAAAGGTCCATAAAGATATTAAATTCAAATTTATTCAATATTCATTGAATTGTCACATTATAAAAGTTCACTATATTTCATCTAAACTGTAAATTGCTGATGTGTGTTTAAAAATCTTTATCTAAGTTTAAATTTTACTATTATGTGGATTAAAATTCTATTAGATTGTATTATGTTAACATAAATATTGGATGGTTTGAATATTTCTATTTTTTAATGTATACTTATTTATTTGATTTAAATGATTCATTATGCATGTTTCTATGCAATTAAGGGTGAGTGTTGTATATAATATAAGTAATTGTATAAAGAAACATAAAAACAGTTTCTTTCTATCAGTAAAGTTGGAATCTTTTAGACATCCGGAAATTTTACATCAATCGTATGAAATGCTGCCTTTTCATTAGTGGTTGTGTTCAAGCCATCCAAACGCATCATAAATAACATGATCTATTCTTTTAGTTCTGTTAATGTATAATTTATTTCACTTGTAAATTGTTTCATTAAATATTTGTGATTCACGGACTCTTGTTTCATGAATTCCAACAAAAATAAGATATTACAATATGGAAAAGTTATACAATTAGTAAAATATACAGAGAAAATTAATAGAAATATTTAGTTTCCAACTAGTCAAGATTTCTAACATAGTTCATGCACATTTTGGGTTTGTTTTTATATATTTTGTCCAGGGCAAATGTAAAGGTGGACTGGTGACCACTTTTACACTTGCTCTGGACTTTCGGACGTCACAGTTAGAAATTCTGCGGAAGATTACTTTTCATTCACTTCAAGATTGTATTGGGCTGCCCGACAGAGACTGATGATTCAAAAACCAAGGTTTGGTGTAGGATATATATATATATATATATATATATATATATATATATATATATTTAGTACACTTTCCCCATATTGGTATTTTAGAGTCACAACAAGTATCTATACTTTTGTTTCTACACTTGAAAGCTTCGCAATGAACCCTTTTTCGCATCTGTACAGATTCTTCAGTAGTATTCGCTCTTGTTGGTGTATCTGACATGCACTTTCTTTTGTGAATATACAAACTTTGTAAATCTTCAATGAGTTAATGAAGATATTCTCTCCTCGTATAAATTTTTTCCAGTAACTTCTTTGCATAAAATCCCTGAATTAACCCTTGTAAGATCAAGTGGAATACATGAACTGACCAGCTATTTAATTGTGCTTTCACAGAATATTTCTAAGCCATTTGGTTGGCAATGTCAATACCAAATTTTGTTGAGTTCTAAAAGTATATTTTTTCCTGAAGCTTTTTTGGGTGATTATTGTCGATACCAAATGTGGCATGAAAGGAGCTCAATAATAAGTCATTTTTGTAGGTTTTTCTTTGATAAATTGTCAAAGTCATATCATCATGCTCCAATAACAAATTATCATATAATGGCATCTTTACTTTTTCACAAATTCATGTACTTCTTTCTGATTTCATTTCCTCCTTCCAGCTAGTGTTCTTCATTTTTTAAATTTGGGACAGATTTAGTACAATGAAAAAATTATCAGTGATGATATTTCTTCCTTTATTTTTGAAAGGTTCTATCAAGCACAAAACATATTCAAAGAAAGATAAGTTTTAAGGACATTGCTCATCTTTACCCACATATGAAAAACCATTGAGCATACATTTACTATCAACATCATTGGCAATCCAAAACTTAATATCAAATTTATCTGGTTTACTTGACATATAATGCAAGGAAACATCAGCTGGCTTTAGACAGAAACAGCTGTTAATTAAAAGTTATATATGGTTTTGATTTATAGCAAGTTATTTAATTTTCAATAAATTTTTCCAAAATTTAGAAATGAAACAGAATTTATCTTTTTGAAGGTGTTTAGATCATACAGTTTTTTTGTCAAATCAAAGAAATTTCATAAGTTTTTTTAATCTATCTCTCACCATAATATTGCGGAAAAAAAAGTTGAACCCCAAACAACAGACTATCAAGCTCTAGATTATTTGCACTGCATATAACTCAAGCATACAAATTTGATATAAAAGCATCTAGTTTGTCTAAAGTTGTTGACCATACATTTTTTCCCTGTTGCTGATGAGCTTCTTCCACTGTACCATTTTTGATATAATGAAGCAAAGGCTTATCTATAAGTAACCACCATGAACTAACTGCATAGCCATTTTCAATATTTCCCCTTGTATAACAGGTTGGGCCACTTTTATCTTTGAAAACATTATGTTCAGTGATTCTTTCATGCATACAACTTTCTGAGTTGAGGCTTTATCAAAACATTCCGTCATTTGTAACAAAATTTCCAGAATTCATATTATCTGGATTTGAATCTGATAACTTTTTACGACTATTTACACATTGTTTTTTAACAAGAAGTGGTTTTTTGCTACAACATTGTACATAAAAATTAGACACAGTATCTTTAACCAAAGAAATATTTTCTTCATCTGGAGGCACATATTCATCATCGCTGAAAACAATTTCTCCATCATTACCATTTTCAGATTCATTTTCCAATAATTGTTGCATACATTCGATGTTACTAACTGTTAATTTGTACATATTTCTTCCATTTTCACCTAAGATAAATTTTTATCTCTGCAAGGAAACAAGGTGGCAAAAATCGACAGACTGGTACACTCAAACTATCTCCAAGCCAATGCAAACAACCAATAGTGCAGTCATAAAGAACTAGATGTGCACCTATTAAAATACCATATTGGCTAGCTAAGGTAGTTTTGCACTGCATTCCATTCAACAGGCCAAAATAAAAAACATTGGACAGAAAACATTCCTTAAATATGTTAATCAGAGGCATTTTTACCATATGGAATGATGGTCTGCAACACTAGCTACTACTACTGCAACAAAACTCTCAGCTACTGACCTTGAAGTATTATTCTGCTTATATCAAGGAAATGGAAAAAGGACTAAAAAAGCTTTTCCCCTTACAGAAAAGGTTGAATTGCAAATTTATATTTGTGGTTATAATGAGGTCGAAATGACCCATTCCGCTGTATTAATAACAATAAGTATTAATAACAAAAAATGATAAGTATTTAATACATCATTTTCACAGATTATTACTGGTATAAAAATCAGAAAAGCCAAGACATTTTTTTCAATTGCACTAGTAACTTTTTTGAGAAAATCAGAAACAAAATTGCTTTTAGGTCAAAATAACCCCATCAGCAGTTCTAGAGTTTTTTTTAAATATTTATGATAGTTACATTATAGATTCATAGAAAAGTTGTTAATACAAGTTTGGTATTGTTGTATACAATATACTTTTAAAATGTTTGAATTCTTTTCATTAATAAAAAGAAAATAATTCAAAATATTGATTATTAACATTTCAATACCAAGTACAAGTGTTTATTTTATATTTGTTAAATGATGCATAATTGTTGAAAAATTTATGAAATTAGTCCCTAGTTATTAGTTTTTTAATGTTTCTGCAGCAATAAATATAGTGAAATATTCAATAATTGAAATTGAAAATAGTGTAAGTTTGGGATATACAAAGTTCCAGCTTGAACATGATCAGAATTTTGAAAACCTAATAGTGTGCAAAATAACCAAATTTGGGTTGGTGGGATAACTCTATTAGTGCTTGGTGCAAAAATTGGAAATACCACCAAATCTAAGCTGGCTTACAGAATTTTAGCATAGCATTAAATAGAGAAACAAAATTATACTAAAATAAACACACTTCTTTTTTTTTTTTTTAAAAAAAAGTATGTGTTTTACAATTCCTCCCAATAGTTACAAGAGTATATCCACCAAATGAATAAATATTTCTACCAGCAACTATGATTCTATGTCAGCTTTTAAGGCTCACAGAATTAAATAAAGAAACAAGAATTATGATTTTAAAACTATACATACTTCTTTAAAGAGCACGTGTTCGACAATTTCACCAATAGTTATAGGTGTATATCCACCAAATGAATAAATATTTCCACCAGCAACTATGATTCTATGTCCACTTCTAGGAGTTGGGCAGTTAATATCTAAGTAAATCAAAATAAAACTACTTTAAACTTCAGAATATATTAAATTTATTAAATATCATGATAAACATTATAGTGACAAAGAAATTTAATTAAAAATAATAAATTATTCATGCTTGAATATGATAAAAAACAAAATAGTTTTAAATAAAATTACATTATCAAGTAAATATGAAAGTAGTACTCCATTAAAGGGTTATCGGACTTTATTAATAAAGTGGGTGATCCGAGCAAATAGAACTAGGAAACATTGGGTTTGGAGTTAATAGTACAAAATGCTGATAAAAGCAGAGGTGCCCAATGACATACAAACCCAACTCTAAGAAGAAGAAGAAATATGAAAGTATATAAATGTAGTACATAAAATTTTCAAGAACATTATTTATTCAAGGAAACAATAAAAAATGTGACAGTTTAAACAGAAACGGCAATAAAATTTAACAAATGTTAAAAAAATTATTTATATGTATATATTGCAAAAGAAAAATCCTAAAAAAATTTTGAGCCTGTTAAAAACAGTAACCTATGGAGAATCTTATGCAAGGATGAGATCTATAAAAAATATGATAAATTTGGTGGGACTAACCTAAGTACTGTCAAAGTGTGTCACATATCAGATGGCTGGGCCATATCTATAGAAAGCCTGATGCTAAGCCTACCAAAACGGTAACCCACTCAAAGATTGAACGATTAAGAAGGGGACGACCACACACAAGATGACTAGATGTTGAAAAGCACCTTAAGATATTGGGAGTCAAAGGATGGTTAGTTGGTTGGGTTTTATGGTGCAAGGTCCAAAAATGGGCATGCTGCACCAAAAGTAAGGTTTTAGGAGATTTATTTTTATTTATTTATTTAATTTTTTAAATAAAAAAACCAAAGCAACATTAAAAATTTAAAAAACAAAATTTAGTGTATAATTTACTTTAAAATCTAATTATAAAGTATAAAAGAGGTAAAATTAAATATATATGTATATAATTTTAAGATTTAAAACACAAATTAAATAAAATTTATGAAATCTATTGCCCTCAAGAAAGCGAATATGTTTTTATGGGGTGGATCCCCTATTATATGAAATAAAGTTATAAAATCAGTATTAAAAAGGTGTAAACTTCGTTGGTTAAAATCTTGACATGAAATTAAAATATGATAAACAGTGAATGGTTCATCACACGTTTCACACCATGGATTTAGTTCACTTAGAAATAAATGTCTGTGTGTGAAACGCATGTGTCCGATACGAAGGCGAGTCAATCTAACGTCTGCACTTCGTAACGGTAAAACTGATAGTGAGATGAGGGAGTAAGGAACAATAAAGGCTGTTGTGCTTATGAAGAAGAATACATTGCAAAAGATGGGATTTTTTTATTGGATATTTAAAGACTGACAGCCATGTTATTTCTAAATTATTTAAATCTATTCAGTTTGTGTCCGTACTTTATTGTACCTACAAAGAGAAACACGTATAATTAAATTCCATATTCTTATGTAAATATAATTATTTGTAGATTAATTTATCAATTAAATACTATATCATCAGAAAAAATACTCTTCCTTATTGGTAAAAATTAAATATTGATTGTAAACATTTTCTACATATCATTGCTATTAAATTGTAAATAATTAGAACATAATAATCAAGTTGAGCTTGGAATAACCATTTATTTCAACAAATATAATGGTTTAATCACCAAACACAGTTTAATATAAAAAATAATTTTCTAAAAAGAAATATGTGACGACTTAATCAAATGAAATCTGGTATTAAGATTCACCCAATTTGCATCAATCCATAGTTCGTTTGTCATTAATTTTTTTCCCTCACACAAGGACTACTTAGACCAAGACATATAGCTTAAAGCGGATTCTAAATCACTACAAATATGCATACTCAAGGGGAGACACAAACCCACAAACTGTTGAATCAAAGATAGTGTGATAATCTTTCAATTGCCAGTTCAGCTGCATAAGTCAGTATAACTATCATTTTCTTTTTAATGAACTAATTCTCTTAAAATAACAATTACATGTTGTATATATATTTCACAATTATTAACATAATTGAATGTAATCACATAAAATGTATATTCACATCAATTTTACATATTTAACTGTCATTTTAAGTACATACATATCAGTTCTTTAGACACATATATAGTACTTACAACCACACCCTAGTGATTAATTGCAAAATATTTCATGGTTCATAGCAAATATGTTATTCTGAAAATATTTTAGTTTTTTACACAAGTACTATGATCAAATAGTTATTTATTAATTTAAAATTTTCTCCAGAGAAAATTCTTTACTTTCTTTGATTAATATGGATCTTTTGAACTTACCATGAAATAAAATGAAGGTAGTATACTTTTACAAATTATATAATACAACCAGAAAATTGAAAATGCAAACTTTTTCATAAAATAAGAAAATAAGGCTGTATGTATGTGTATATATATATAGACCAAGAAAGATTGCATTTTTTTTAAAATATAACATCCATACATATCATATAAAATCATGGATGTAGGAAGCAGGTTCAAAGGAAATCAAACATTTAAAACAGTTTTACATGTATTATAAAATATGTAAAGAACTAACATTTTGTGGTCAAAATCTATATAAAAAAATCAGAATGTTGATTAAAACAGATGTGGAAAGGAGAAATCGTTTCTTGGAGCTTTTCACCCAAGAAATAACAAAAAAGAAAAAAAAAATTGTGGTGGTGCTATATACATTATAAAAATCAATGAAAGCATATTTAAGTGATACAAAGACAATGCTGGAAAAATGTTCCCTCTACATTTTGGGAACACTTGTCGAGAAAGGAGCAAAACATTTCTTGTAATAGTTTCTAATTGTAATACAACTGCACTTATAAATAAAAGTAAGAAACATAAAAAAACAATTCTTTTTCTGACTTTAGAAAGGGACACATGAACAATTTAGGTATATCTGTTTAAAATATATCAATATAATGTTGACTAGCATCATGCTAAGTGTAAACTAGTCGAGAGAGACAAAATAGCAAAATAAAAAGCATAGGGGAATAGCTAAGTACCCCTACAGTCTCACCTAGTGGAGTTTGTTTGGAGTTATGTTTTGGTTTGTGATTCAATGATCATTTTTCTACACATAATGGCTAAAAAAACGTTTTTGTTGCTAGGAGGTAAGAATTATAAATTATATGTACAATGTCTAAAAAAACAACACACAATAAGATTCTACTGTAAAATAAAATTTTACTATATTTACAAACGTAGTACATTAAACATTAAGGCATAGCTGCCATTGTACCAATTTTTGAATTTGATGAATTTTTAGCAGATATCCTTGTTTAGGACTTTTATTATGTTATAGAGATCGATTGTAATAAGAATTTTAAAGAAAATTCCATTTTATCAACCCCAGTTATTTACATCATCACAAGGAAATTAAGAATATATTATTCCATTTGTAAATTTTACTGTAAATTTTTGTGAAAAAAGTTTGAATTTTTTTATGTGTTCTACAGATTTTTTGACTTTTTGGATTTTTAAATTCAAGGCTGTGTTGTTCCTTTTTATTAAAATAATTATTTTTTATTGTGTATTCATATTTTAAAGATGCTGTTTAAAATTGTGTCAACATATCCTTTTTCAGTTTGTTATTTATATTATTTATAGTGTTATAATAAAGCATTTTCTAAAATTAAGTGCTAATTTAATGTATTTTGTAATTACATTTGAAAAAAAGCCTGTTCTATTTTCTTTTTTATAATTATTTTTCAAATAAACTGTATTTCATAATTTTTATTTATTTTTTGCAAATGTTCATTTGTTTACAATAGAATTTGTAACCCAAAGTGGTTGTCAGCATTCAGTTTTAAGAGTTCCCTGCATCTGGCAATCCTCTACCCTCATTAGATAGCTGGTTCTGGTTGGTGAGCTATAACTTGAATTTGATAGGCTTAAAATGAGTTTGAAATTTTAGTGGGTAGGGCTATGGTTATTTCATAAAGTTTCTTTCAGAATTATTAAAAGTTATTGTTTATTAATATATTATTTATTAGAAATATATATTTAAATTAAATGAAACTAATTAAATAATAAAGGAATTAGTAAAGAAATTAATTTAAAGAAATAAGAATATTTACAAAAGAACAGGTAAAGATATTTACAGGAATTTATACACACTACAATAATATTTACAAGGTACAAATTGGTCTCCAATACAATATCTCTCTCTTTATTTTTTTGTTTATATTTTATTTATTTATATATACATATATATTAAAAAATAATTTGTAACTGTTTTTATATACACATTTAGTATGCATATATATATATATATATATATATATATATATATATATATATATATATATATATATATATATATATATGCAGTTTTCATCATTATTATTATTTTTAAAATAATAATGAAAACTTTTTCACACATGGAATGAGATGTAACACAAAAATTCCTTTTATCTTTTTAGTAATTTATTTTTTTTTCATACAAAGAAGTAGTTATCAAAGAAAATTTTCATATTTATAATTTATTCCATGGTGGTTGGTGAGGAAACTTTGGACAATATCTGAGCAATGAGCGAGGACAAAATCTATTATAGGAAGGAAGGGGCTAATCATTTCGTTATTAGTTTTATCAATATTTTTATACATGTTATACATTATTTTCACAAAGAATTCTCTCGGGGTAGGGATTTTTAATTTTTATCTGATTATTTGATTTCTAATGAACCAGGGGGCCTTATCTGCCCACCTAAGAGCTTTATTTTGGAGAGTTTCGAGTTTTTTAATTTTACTATCCTGGGTGTAACCCCAGATAAGGCAGACATAGGAAATAAGTGGTCGAAGATATGTTTTCAAAATGAGCACTTTATTTTCCATGGGAAGTTTTGAATTCCAGTCGATAAATGGGTATAATGCAGCTGTTTGCTGTTTAAAATTATTAATAATTTGGATCAGATGAGGGTACCATGTTAATTTTCTGTCGAAAGTTACTCCTATATATTTACATGCTTGCGACTATGGTATAATTTCATTGTTGCTCTTAATTACACTGAGTGGAAAGTTTTTTTTGTTTTAATTTGTTAAAATGATTTTTTTTTGTCATTAAAATGTTTTTTTGTTAAAATTATGATACACTTTTATTTACATTAATAAGAATTGAATGAACCAAGCTGTTCTAAATGTTTGTTGAATGTTTGTAGCTGTTATATATGATGTTTTCCTACCATGTGCTAGTATAAATATGTCGTCTGCAAAAAAGTGCAGGGAAGTTAGTGTTGATGTTGTAATGTCGTTCACATAGATAAGAAAGATTTTTGGTCCCAATTTGGACCCTTGTGGCACGCCGGCTAAGATTTGTCTATGTTTTGAGTATGTAGTACCAATGCGAACCTAGAACTTTCGTCCCAAAAGATATGAAATGAGTACCCTAATGAGTGGGTCGGGTAGACCAATATTAATGAGTTTGTGTACAAGTCCACCAATCCAAACTCGATCAAAAGCTTTGGCACTATAAAGAGAAACTGCTCCAGTATTTTTTCATGTTGAAATCCCTGGGTGATGATTTACCCAACTCTAATAAGTTGATGTATTGTAGAATGTGATTTTCTGAACCCATGTTGTTCAGGGATAAGATTATTATTTTCTAAAAATTCATCTAGTCTATTTAGAATAATTGCTTCAGTTACTTTGCTTAAAGAGGGCAGTAGACTAATAGGTCTACAGCTTTGGGGAAGGTAGATGTCTTGTTTTGGTTTTAATATTGGTACTATTGCCGCAATTTTTAATTTTTACAAAAATATGTTATTTTTAATATCTTGTTAATAAGCATCGTAATTTTAAATAATGTTTTGTTTGGAATTTTTTTTAGCATTTTGTTTGTTATTCCGTCAATTTCTGGGGATTTATTATCTTTTAATTTCTTGATTATTGCCATTACTTCCGAAGGGTTGATGCTTTGAATGACTTGTGTGCGTGGTCTGGAGAGAAATCTAATTATGTTGATTGATCTTCAGTTCTGTTGTCTTGTAGGTCATTAGTTGTGAACTGTGTTTCAAAAACGTCAGCAATTGCTTCTGTTTTTTGTTTGTCTGTGTATGCAATTGTATTTCGGCCTTGAATGGGAGGAAAATATTGTGGTTTCTTCTTGAACATACTGACGGAATTCCAAATGGATCGGTCATGAGTATTTAATGATTCTAATTTTCTCTCCATTTCTGTGAATTGTATGAACTTATCTCGGCTCTGAATTCGTTATTCACTTTATTATAATTTTTATTTGGGGGTTTCTGCTAGTTTGATATAGCTTCCTGAGTCTGTTTGTGTTTGCTTTCAAAATTCTGAGGTAACGGGGTAAGTGGTGAGAGGGCAGGAAAGAGAGGTTTTTCTGATTCGTGGTGCGCTGCAAGCAGTTCCGCCTCCAAGCGAATCGCCTCATTTTCAATTTCATCTCCTGTTTGTATTAATTATATTAAATGGGTTATTATTTAAAATTTGATTGTATTTGATCCAATCCGTGTTATGAACAGTGGGAATATTAATCAAAGGAATATTAAAGTCAAACTCGATCATGATTGGATTATGATCAGAACTGAATTCTGTGATTGTATATAAATTTTAGTGTTATAATTAATTCCTCTAATGAGTGCAATATCAATTGTTGTTGCTGAATTAACAATAAAATGTGTGGATGAGTAAGGTGCATGGATTTTTAATTCGGCTATATCAGCGAATTTTTTAATTATTTGACCTGTTTTGCTGTGTGACCTACAATTCGATGCAGTATGTTTAGCATTAAGATCTCCAAATATTAAAATATCATAGTTTGTTGTAAGCATTGCTTCAAGATCCATGTTTATGTACTGATACTTGGTTTGATATATGGTGGAACAGAATAGGGTAGGATTGGCAAGATCAAGGTTGCTTCTATTGTAATTGATTTGTGTGTTGTGTTTTGGTAGTATGGGAGACTACTCTTGATAAAAATAAGCTTCCCATCCCTGCTAGGGAGGAATTTTTTGGGCAATCATTTCTATGGCATGCATATCCTGGGATACGACTATTTACATTATTTGTAAGGAATGATTCCTGAATTAAAATTACATCTGTATTAAGCTCATTTACAAAGTCATGAAATTCGACCATTTTGTTTTCAATTCCACAGGAATTCCACGATAAAACTAGAAATCTCCGTTGTGTGGCACACTTTAAAGGATGTTATTAATTTGTTTGAACATGTCCATCAGGACAAACATTTTATCCATTGGGTCAGTTTTGAACTGAATTCCTTTTATGGCTTCGGGAATACTAATTCCCTTAAATTCTTCTCTTATTTCTTTTAAGAGTATAAATAAATCAGTAAATTTTTTTGAACTGTTCCAAGTCACGGACAAGATCAAATTAAAAACAAAATAAATCAGTAAATTTGTTTTTAATTTGATCTTGTCAGTGACTTGGAACAGTTGCATTGGTTAAGGGAGGTGCGGGTTCAAGTGTCACGGTAGCGGAGGTTTCATCAAGACCAGCCACTATACTTCCGTATGAGTTCTCCTCTCTTGTATGGTTACTTTTAAATATTTTAGTTTTTGGTTTGGGGAATTTCTCACATGGGGATGTGTTATAGCTTGAAGGGTGATTCCCATTACAATTGCAGCAGACTGGGGATTCAAGTTTTTTTCCTTGGGACATTCTTTTGTGTTAAGTGCTTCAGCACATTTCATGGAGCGGGGTGCCATATGGCAGAACTCGCTTGAGTGGTGAAATTATTGGCAATTGAAACATTACATAACTGTTTTGTTTCCTTATAATGTTCGATTGTAGGGTTTGAGATATGGAACAAACTTTTTAATTTAAATACAACACTTATTTCTAGGCCATTGTAAATTTGGACCAGAAATAGAGGTAGGGGCTTGCCATTTCTCTGGCTAGTCATTCTGTTTACCATGTGGATTTTATAGGCTTGATTGGCTAAATCAGTAAAATTTTCTCACTTTTTGTGGTCAGGGGAAGTCCTCTGACTACAAATTTATGGAGTTTCTCATTTTTTCCTTTTAGGAGAATATATTCATAGTTATTAGATTCAAGAAATTTAAAAGTTTCCCAGTGGTGGTCTGCTGTTTTGGGTGACAATTTCAAATTTTCACTGGAAGCTCTCGCTTTCAATATCTATTTTAGTTTGGTCATAAATAAAACATGGCTTTCGCTTACAATTATGGGTAGAATTTTAGGGGCAATCTCAGTCACTCATTGGTCAACCATTTTTTCATAGTTTTCTTCCTCTGAAGTTAGCACACTGAATGCATTAGCCACAGGGGCCTTGGTGACACTCTCAATCACAGCTTTGGCTGTTTTCTTGGGGAAAATGAAAGGTTCCTCACCATCATTAGTTTTTTTTATTAAGTTTATCATTTAGAATGGCAATATTAGTCATTTTTACTTTTATGGGGGTAGTAGAGGAGGTTTCCATATCAGAAACAAGATTATAGCTACCTTTACTTGAAATCTTTAAAGTTTCTCTGCAGGTTTTAATGTTCATATCCAGTATTTACAAGATGTTTTGTTGAAGAGGTACTTCTGTGGAGCACTCTCCAGTACCGCGGTCGTGATTTCCATTAGTTGCTGGGGATAGATTTCTAAGACATTGTTGTATTTAGAATTCATAATATTTGTCAGCTCAAATTATTCCTTTATTCACAGCCATTGTTCCAGTCAGAGGTCAGGAAAAGCAATCAGCTTTAAAAAAGCTACAATTGATAGCATTGAAAAGTATTGTTTTTGATCAAACTGAATTAAAATAATTATCTTTAGTGAAGGCGAAATAGTAACAGCTCTCAGTAAAGTCGATAAATTTCAGCACATGGGGCGAAAAAAGGCTTAGCTCGCCTTCTATCGTAGTGGTGATATACTTCAGGAACTGGTTTGAAGAGCATATGAAAAACAAGTCTTATCAGCTTGGTTGTTGGAGCGGGAAACAATAGAATTTATGTTTCTATTTTTCTTAGACTTGATATTTACATTTTCAAAATTTTTGTTCCTCTACTTACTTTATATGTATTTACGAAATTAATGTTTTTTATGCTTTCTTTTTTTAAAATCCTATTATATATATGTGTGTGTGTGTATATATATAAAGCATAAATATATATCTATCAGCTTTAGATTTTGTTACATATCAATGAAGCGCTGTTAGCTGCACCAATTTTATGTGTATAAAAAGTGAAACAAAACTGGGTGAGTCAAGTTACTGCTCTTGAGAAGAGCAGACATAAAACGAGTAAGGTGAACCAACTACAAAAATATAGTTTTTAATTTTTGAATTCCTACTATCCATTCACATTTTGAGCTATTGACACTAACAAATTTACTATGCAAAAAATTTTTTCAGGAAAGAATTTAATACATCACAGTTACATCATCTTAGCAATATTTCTTTGTCACCAAAAAAATTCAGAAACAGTCATGATGGATCACATGGCAGCTGTGGCAAAATTAACAAGAACTTTATATGTTTCTTGTCATTTTAAAGACATTCAGCACAAATTTTATGTCAGAATCTAAATTTTTACTATATTTGCAAAATGGATGCACTTAATACAAAAGAACCAACAATTCAAACCGTTTCATATAAGGTTTTGTTTTGTAAAAAAATATGAACAAATTAATATGCTAGCTACTGTAAATACAACACCCTGAAGGAGGCATGGGTGTAAGTACGATATCTCCCTCTAAGTGGTTTCTCGCCAAATCTAGCTCCCTTTGTTTTTATTATAGTGTTGCCAAATTCAGTTTTTGCTACTTAAAAAATTTTGTTTTTCTCGTGCTTTTACAGCACTTTTATGTCATATATATGCTTCTTTTCAATGACAATAGCATTTTTAGTTTAAAATTTGCTTTTCACTGTAAGCTGTCCATATTTTTTATCAGATATAGTGCAGAATATAAATATTGTCTTTTATATTCACATATTTTATTTCGCTGTGGATATAGTGCCAGAATCTCAATCCTGTCTTTTATATTCATTTTGTATATCGCTGAGGATATAGCCTCGGAATTTAAATACTGTCTTTTATATTCATTTTGTATTTCGCAGTGGATATAGCACCAGAGTTTCAATCCTGTCTTTTATGTTTGTTTTGTATTTCACTATGGATATCGTGCCAGATTTTAAAATTTGACTTTTATATTCATTTTGGATTTTGCTGTGCATATAGAACGGCGGATGAAAAATGAAAGTAAAAATTTTATTTTAATTATTTTTTGCAGGCATAGAATTTCTAGAATTGTATGTTAAATATCTAAATTTCCAAAAATAAATGAAAATATAGAATTATTCTAGATTTGTCTACTTTTATGTAATGATTTATAACATTCTATCTTCACTATTTTCAATCACTGAGATTCATTATTTTATTTATTAATTAGATGTTATTAAATGTAATTATTTTTATTACTATATTTCCTTTAATTTAAATTCTGCAATAAACTTAACTAGAATTTTTAATCAATTCTTATTACCATTACTGTTTTCTTATATACTGTTAAGTTGAGCAATTTGAAATCGGGGGGGGGGCAGAACACCCCACTTTATTTACATGGTTATTATTTTCTTATGTAGCATTTAGATCTAGTAATTTGAAATCAAGGAAAATTCTGGTTTCTTATGCGAATTGATACCCATTCTAGATAACTAATAGTAAAAATTACAATGATCGCCAATAGAGGGGGATACTCTACTAGTTCCGAAGCATGCAAATAACATGAAATTTACAGAATGCATAAGCAGTTTGGTTTGGTTTGTTTGTCGCTCAATGGTCATATTTTGCACACGAGTGCTAATTGGAACAGGACCTACAGTTTAAAGTGGATTCCGAACCACTACAAACATCCATGCCCATAGTGGGATTTGAACCCACGAACTGTTGAACCGAAGGCAAGAGCGCTAACCATTCGGCTGCCAGCTTGGCGCATACATAAGCGGAGGTGAGATATGGGTAAAAATTTACAGTGCTGTATAGGTTTGGCATGATTTCAAATATTTGTGCCAAGCACTCTACAGCTATGTCAGTGTCAGTCTGTACTACTTTTAAGTATCTGTGGGCAGATGTCATTTTACCAATAACCACCATTAGGCTAAGTGCCAAAATAATTACCACAATAATCAGAGCAGTAAATATTAAATTTTAATGCAGTTAAAGAAATACTAGCTATTAGTTTAAATACCTAAAGTATTTTGTTCTATTAATAAATAAGAAACTAATAACATGCCAATAATTAAGCTAGCTTAAAAGTAGTAAGTTTTATTTATTGATACTAAATATATAATAACTACATAACATAAATTAAGTTTAAAATTTTAGAATAGATAAAGATATTCCAATTAAATAATTCATTACTAACAAAAATAAGTAAAATTATAATACCGATGAACATAAAAGTTTCCAACCAAAACCATCAGACACCAGAGTTTGATTTTTTTGAGTCTGGTGCTTTTAAAATACCTGGGATACATACTTCCCCTTTGACGAACTGGCATGCGTATACAGTAAATTAATAATTCAATCATGAATATAGAAATGCCAGATCGGCAAAGTAAAATGGTATAGGAGTATGCCGGTAAGGCATAGCAGAAAAATAAAGTTGAAAAAATAACGCACAAGTAATCTAAACGAATGATAAATATGGTGATAATAAAAATTATATAGAACTGTATAGACTAAAACTTGTACAGGGGTGACAGTCAGCAACCTAAATTATGTCACTATGCGCAATATCCGGCTACCAATACAGATCGCGTTCCAACTTCAACTTAGAAATCGCGCGATTTTTCGAATTCCAAATATCAAAATTTTGAATATTTCATTATTAAGTACTACAGAAGTTTTAAAATTCTTATAACTAGAAACGATTATTTTAAAACTCAAATTTTTATATATCTTGCAAATGCGCTCACCTAAAAGAATACTTCAGTGTAGCGCTACCTACTACAGTGACAATCGGACAATAAAACTAAATTTCTAACTTTAACAAATTTCATTTTTTATTTAAACTCAATTTTTAATAAACCGAGCAATGGCACCCACCTTAAAAAAACATCAGTGTAGTGAAAACCTAGTACAGTGACAACCAGACAATAAAGCTAAACTTCTAACATTAACAAACTGCATTTCTTATGTAAACTCGAATTTTAACTAACTGGCGTGACGCCCACCATCAAAAAATTTCAGTATGGCACAGTTTCACACTAACATTAAACACTCAATAAAGATTACTTAAAGATGTATTTACTTATGTAAACATGTATTTTTATAAAAATTAGTTTCTAATAATTGCTCTGAATGAAATTTTAATGAAAAATAAAATAACTCACCCTGCCGAGAAAAGAATGTTTATGAGCGCTTCTAAGAAATCTTCTACTGCATTTTTTTCATGCTTTCTCCGCCATATATATTCTACGATGTATGAATAAAACTGACCGAGTATATTATTAACACCCCGTACAGATCTTAAATTGGCAAACCAAATGAAAATTCTAAATAATATTACTTTAAAAATATTCAAGCAATAGTTTTCAGAATTTTGGAACAATATTTTGAAAATTATAAGCAATATATCTTCCGTAAATTTGAGATAATTTAACTTTAAAAAAATTCGAAGTCCAATATTGGGTACAATTATGTAGCTGTTACCCTAGTACAAACTTAAATTCACATATTTAGTGCTTTTAAGTTTTAGTCTAGTATGGTTCTATTTAATTTTCTTATCACCATATTTATCATATATTTAAAATACTTGTGCATTATTTTCAACTTTATTTTCTGCTATGCCTTACCGGCATACTCCTATACCATTTATTACAAACACTTAAAATTTTACTTTGCCGATCTGGCATTTCGAATTTCATGATTAAATTATTAACTTACTGTATACGCATGCCAGTTCGTCAATGGGGGCATATCCCAGGTGTTTTAAAAACACTGGTTTCAGAAAATCAAACTCTGGTGTCTGATGGTTTTGGTTGGAAACTTTTATGTTCATCGGTATTATAATTTTACTTATTTTTGTTATTAATGAATTATTTAATTGGAATATCTTTATCTATTCTGAAATTTGAAATTTAATATATGTTATGTAATTATTATGTATTTAGTATCAATAAATAAAACTTACTACGTTTAAGCTAATTATTCGCATGTTATTAGTTTCTTATTTATTAATAGAACGAAATACTTTACGTATTTAAACTAATAGCTAGCATTCCTTTAACTGCATTAAAATTTAATATTTGCCGCTCTGCTTAGCGTGGTAATTATTTTGGCAATTAGCCTAATGGTGGGTATTGGTAAAAAGACATCT
Organism: Latrodectus hesperus; assembly: GCA_037975125.1. NCBI lineage: Eukaryota > Metazoa > Arthropoda > Arachnida > Araneae > Theridiidae > Latrodectus > Latrodectus hesperus. The sequence continues at coordinate 83,218,480 of CM075860.1, forward strand.
ACCCACAGATATTTAAAAAGTAGTATAGACTGACAGTAGCATATTCTTTAATTGTAAAAAAATAAAATTACTCATTAAACTCAAGGGTTGCACACAATATGAATTTCGCGCATGTCATACGATCACCTTAAGCCATAAAACGAAAATCTTGTCATGAAAACGCATTCTGAAAGGTTAAGCCAGTTTGGCGCACTTTATCGCACGCTTGGCACCTTTTACCCTCTGTACAGTTCTTTACTCTTTAGCGGAGATATGCAAATGATTAGAATTTCAACCCAGATGCACATCACATATGCCTGTGGCACCACATCAAAGTGCTATTAAAGGTTTGGAGATTTTGACAATTATCACATACGCAACACACAGCCATAGTTGTGAATAAAGTATTGTTTTATATAACATGATATTTATGAACTTTTTTCAAGGGAAATATGAATATTGTATAAAGTTGTAAACTTAATGAATTAACAGATGTTTATGTGATATGTTTATTTGAACTAAGTGTAAAGTGTTGCACATGTTTATAATGACGTTTATTTGAACTAAGTGTAAAGTGTTGCACATGTTTATTATGACGTATTTCTCTTGTGATTTTTTTTAAATGGACAATTATGCCTTGTAGAAAACAATGATCATTTTGGATCAAGTATACAAGTTTGTCAGAGGAAGGATAGTGACCTACCAAGATATTGGATTATCATTCAGGGAAATCGGTTGTAGTGTTGGTTGAAACTAAACAACTGTAATGCGGATATGCGATTGTTGGATACAGGAGGGTATGACGGACTGATTTGTTTGATCGCATCCACCTCAGTGCACCACTTCATGTGATGACAGGCAAATTGAGTGTATGGTAGTGATGAATCGCTCAGTCACATTACGAACCATAGCACAGCACATTCAGTCTGAAACGCATCATCCAGTGTCTATGCATCAAGTATTGACGACGTTTACAGCAGTCAGCAAGATGTCCATTGCTTCGCTTACCCTTGACGCAAAACCGCAGATGTCTATGCTGCCAATGGTGTGATGAAAGAAGAATGTGGATAGCATAATGGAATGGAACTGTCTTTACTGATGAGTCAAACTTCTGTCTACAACACCACGATAGTCGAATTCCAGTCTGGAGACACCATGGAGAAAGGATGCTGAACAGCTGCATTATGCAACACCACACTGGTCCTGCAGCAGGTATTATGTCATGAGGCAGTATTGGATATAACTCTCACACTCCTATAGTATGCACTGCTGATACTTTAATCAGCCAGCACTACATCTCCAAGGTGTTGAAGTCAGATGCCCTTCATTATGTTCAGAGCTTGCCCACAGCTATATTACAACAGAATAATGTATAACCATGCATGTCATGCATTGCCCAAGTGTTCTTCGTCAATTGCCAGATTGAATTGCTTCCCTGGCCAGTTCACTCTCTGTATTTTTCTCTGACAGAAAACGTGGTCAATGGTTGCTCAATAATTGATCTAGATTATATCTCCAGCTGCCACACAAGATCAACTTCGACAATGTATGAAAGCTGCTTGGTCTTCTATATACCAAGAACACATTCAAATTTTCTTTGAATCAATGTCAAGACATGTGGTAGCAGATGTCTCCAACAACAGCAGCTATTCTAGCTACTAATTTTGGCAGGAACCTAACTTCACACAGATCTATAAATTTAAACATTTGTTACTTGGTAAACATATTATCTACATAAATTTTTTTGTGTTCCCTTGTCTTTCTTGGTGTTGCTATTTGGGTGGCCAGCAGTGTATTTATCTACAATACATGGAATTAACTGAAATAATTAAAGCTTAACATTTTTCAATTAATATGTAAATGCCTTTGAAAAAAATTGGCACATTTTTGTATATGTTTAAAGAAAATAAATGGTACCCAATGTACTATACAATGGTATAAAATTTTAAAAACTACACTAATTTTACATATATGTAAACCTCAAAATAATCATATTCAATATCACCCAAACAAGCACCGAGTTTGGTATAAGCCAAGGGGCATCTTGAAGTATAGGCTATCCCATATGTACTACAAGTCAAACTTACTTGTATGCTTCACAATATATGTAATGAGAGACATAAAAGGATTATGAAGAAATTTAGGTAAGTAAAAATAGTAAGAAAAAAGAAAGAAAATTATGCATTATAAGCATATATAACATTTAAATATTTATTTTTTCAATCCAAATCAATATAATCTGGCAAGTTAACGAAAGTATTAGATTATTAATTCCCATTCTACACATTCAATAAATTTTTGTAATTATGCAAATAAAAATAAAAGTTGATTGATTTTGTAGGTAATTTTACACAAACAAAACTCCTCAATGATAAGATAAATAAATTTGAAAATCAACATAACGAAGAGTTATTAACATTTAGAATATAGTCAAATAATTCATTAAATACAATTTAAACTGATATACATTTGACACTACATTAAAAACAATTTACTGAACATGGTGCAGAACAGATATTTAAGAAAAACTACTGTTTCCTGTTTAATAACAAACTAATTTTTTAATGACATACGAGCAACTAGAAAGCAAAACAAATTGGTATAGAAATATATTTTAAGGTACTACTATTATACACGTTTTATTTGTTCATTTCAAATAAGAATCCTCTAATAAATATTTATAGAAAATTTTATGAAACTCAATGAAGGTATAAAATAAATGGAAAAGTTAAGTAATTAATTTTCCACAAATTCAAGTTATAATCATACGAAGATATATTAAACATTTTAATTATTTTTCTTTTTAAAATATTATAAAATATAATAAATATTTTATGCTAACTTTTAATATATATGCCAAGAAATTTACTGAAAAATATTTACTTGCCTCTAACCTCATTACCAATAGGTTCAACTCTAAAAATTTTATGCGGTTGAAAACTATATAATGTATTTAAATTTCTATTTGAGTAAAAAGTATCTAAGTTTGAAGTTGAAGCCATTGTTGGAAGAAGATATTCAGAAACGAATCGGTAGAGAGTACCAAGCATAAATATACATGTATATATTACTTTAATACGTTTTTATTCTAGCGAACGTAATCGGAAAGTTCACGAATCAGTTTACGTATAATCTGCGTCTAAGCAGGTGTACACTAATTAAAATAAAGTTCTGGCGATTCTTCAAACAGGCTTTTGCTTCACATACTACTTAATATTCATTTACAAACAAATAGAAACTAAACATAAATTTTGGCAACATTAAACTGTTGCCAACTGTTTTTTGCAATATAAACATTGTAAAATTTAAACAAAAGAAATAGAAATATTCACATGACTTCACACTTCTATAGCTCATTCATTGCTAATGGCAACAGTAACAATGTGTGTGTGAGATTTTTCTTTTTTTTTTGTGTGTGCTCAAACAAATAGACCACGCCGCTTAAGTTAACACTTCCAACGGAACTGTAAATTATTAAAAATGGTTTTACGTGCTGTTTATATATGTAAAAATTAGTCTGATAGAGATTTGGAAAAATCTTTTTACACGATTAAAAAAATAATAACTAAAAAAGTCCTCAAATCAAACAAATTACTCCTATACAGACGTAGAGATTTATGAGTATCTCGATTAAGCCGAGAAGAAATAACAGAAAAAATATTGTAGTATCCAAGAGTATGCAATCTTCATTTTATTTCAGCTAAACAGAATGTTAAGAATTTGCATAAATTTGAGAGTCATGTAAATATAATTTATTAAAATTTTATTATTTATATTTTTTCTGGCAATCTATTGACATGGATTTAACTTATCGATATATATTGCTTATCAACTTCTCTTAATTTAATAGTTTTTAATAAATTATCTCGATTAAGCCGAGCAGAAATAACAGAAAAAATATTATAGTATCCAAGAGTATGCAATCTTCATTTTATTTCAGCTAAAGAGAATATTAAGAATTTGCATAACAATGAAAGTCATGTAAATATAATTTATTAAAAATTTATTGCTTATATTTTTTCTGGCAATCTATTGACATGGGTTTAACTTATCGATATATATGCGTTTCTCGCTCCAGCAGCCGAGCTGATAAGACGTGTTTTTCACTCGCTCTTCAAACCGGTTCCTCCCCGCTCACAACTACAACGGACGCGGCAAGGCGAGCTAAGCCTTTTTCGTCCCGCGTTCTGAGCTACTGTTATAATCTCGCCTTCATTGAAGATGATTTTTTCTTTTTTTTTTTTTTGAATTCAGTTCGAACAAAAACAGCACTTTTCAGTGCTATCAACTGCTGCTTAAAAAAAAAAAAAAAAAAAGCTGATTGATTTTCTTGACCTCTGACTGGGGCAATGGCTTCAAATAAAGGAATAATACAACCTGCCAAGCTGACGGACATTATGAACACTAAATATAACAATGCTTCGGAGCTCCTTCTGAAGCAACTATTGGAAATCCAGACGGCGCTACTGGGTAGCAGAGACTGCACTACTGAAGTACATCCACAACAAAACATCTTGGACATGCTGGATATCAACATTAAAACCTGCAGAGAAACTTACAAGACTACAAATACAAGTAGCTATAATCTTGTTTCTGACATGGCAAACCCCCCTACTACCCCCATAATAGTAAAAGTGACTAATATTGCCACTCAAAATGATAAATTGAATAAAAACGAACTAATGATGGTGAGGAACCTATCATTTACCCCAAGAAAACAGCCAAAGCTGTGATTGAGAGTGTCACCAAGACCCGCTGTGGCTAACGCGTTCAGTGGGCTAACTCCAGAGGAAGAAATCCACGAAAAAATGGATGACCAGCCAGTGACTGAAATAGTCCCTAAAATTCCACCCAAAATTGTAAGGTATGGTGAAAGTCATGTTTCATTCATGACCAAACTAAAAAATGAATTAAGAATAAATATTGAAGCGAATGCTTCAGGTGAAAATTTGAAATTGCTGTCCAAAACAGCAGACCACCACAGGCAAATTACAAAATTTCTTGAAAATAACAATTACCAATATATCCTCCTAAGAGGAAAAAATGAGAAACCCCGTAAATTTGTAGTCAGGGGACTTCCCATGACCACAAAAGTGAGGAAATTGTTTCTGACTTAGCCAATCAAAGCTATAAAATCCACAAAGTGAACAGGATGACTAGCCAGAGAAATTGAAAACCCCTACCTCTATTTTTGGTCCAACTCTACAATGGCCCAGAAATAAGTGCTATATTTAAATTAAAAAGTTTGTGTCACATTTCAAACTCTACCATAGAACATTATAAGGGAAACAAAATAGGTATGCAGTGTTTTAACTGCCAACGCTTTCACCACTCAAGCGATTTCTGCTATATGGCACCCCGCTGCGTGAAATGTGCAGAAGCACATAATACAAAAGAATGTCCCAAGGACAAAAAACTAGAACCCCCAGTCAGCTGCAACTGTAATGGGAACCATCCTGCAAGCTATCGGGGATGTGAGAAATTCCTTAAACCCAAACCGAAAATGAAAATAATTAAAAATAACCATACAAGAGAGGAGATTTTATACTCAAGTAGTGTGGCTGGTCATAGAGAAACCTCCACTACCGTGGTACAAGAACCCGCACCCCCCTCAACCAATGCAACTGTTCCAAGCAATGGACAAAATCAAAATAAAAACGACTTTAATGATTTATTCACACTCTTAAGAGAAATAAAAGAAGTATTTAATGGAATTAATATTTCCGAAGCCATCAAAAGAATCCAGTCTAAAACTGACCCTATGGATAAAATGTTTGTCTTATGTACATTTTTAAGCAAATAAATAACACCCCTTAATGTGTGCCACACAACGGAGATTTCTAGTTTTATCGTGGAATTCCTGTGGTATTAGAAACAAAATGGTCGAATTTCGTGACTTTGTTAATGAGCATAATCCAGATATAATCTTAATTCAGGAATCATTCCTAACAAATAATGTAAATATTCACATCCTAGGATATGCGTGCTATAGAAATGATCGCTCAAGAAAAGCCACCATAGCAGGGGGTGGGACAGTTATCTTTGTCAAGAGTAGTCTCCCACACTACCAAAACACAACACACAAATTAATTACAATAGAGGCAACCTTGGTCACATTGACCCTGCCAACCCTACCCCCCCCCCATATTATTACCAACCCTATCCAAAATAATATTACATTCTGCTCCACATATATCAAACCTAGACCACAATATCAATACATAAACATGGATCTTGAAGCAATGCTTACAACAAACTATGATATTTTAATATTTGGAGATCTTAATGCCAAGCACACTGCATGGAACTGTAGGTTATACAACAAAACAGGTCAAATAATTAAAAAATTCGCTGATATAGCCGAACTAAAAATCCATGCACCTGACAGACCCACACATTTTAGTGCTAATTCAGCAACAACAATTGATATTGCACTCATCAGAGGAATTAATTATAACACTAAAATTTACACAATCACTTAACTCAGTTCGGATCATAATTCAGTCATGGTCGAGTTTGACTTTAATATTCCTTTGATTAATACTCCCACTCTTCATAACACGGATTAGATCAAATACAACCAAATTTTAAATAATGTTACAAATTTATAAATAATGATTATATTTGTCTTAAAATATCTCAGACAGATCAGAAATTCTCAGATTTTGGGCAAAAATTGCGGTATTTAGACGTGCTGTAGTTTAAAAGCGGATTTCCTAATGATTTTTCCTAACGACTTTTGGCGAGATTTTTGGTGACTTGGCGAGAAATCGATACTTCTGGAAACATCCATCACCTAAGCTCTAGGACCAATATTTTTCGAGATAGCCTAGAAGCTTCCAGAACCTTGGCGAAATTGGTAGATTTCTCCGCTAAGTCAGGTATAAATACCGCAGTCCGACATGGAAGAGTCAATTTTTGTGAAGACAGTCAGTGAGTGAATACGATTAGTTGTGACTGCTAGTTGTTCTCTGTCTGAGGTATTTGAGACCTGTGATTAGAAGCTGTTTCTTATTATATCTGACGAATTGTAGCTGTATAATTGTGATTGTTACAGCGGGAATTTCGTTAATCAAGTGAGATTTTTACGAATAAAAGTCTTGTGTTCATTAAGTGGTTGCTTTATTCAACTCTCAATCAACACGAACCCGTGAAGCTCGGTACGATAATAACCCATTTAATATAATTAATACAAACAGGAGATGAAATTGAAAATGAGGCGATTCGCTTGGAGGCGGAATTGCTTGCAGCGCACCATGAATCAGAAAAACCTCTCTTTCCTGCCCTCTCACCACTTACCCCGTTACCTCAGAATTTTGAAAGCAAACACAAACAGACTCAGGAAGCTATATCAAACTAGCAGAAACCCCCAAATAAAAATTATAATAAAGTGAATAACGAATTCAGAGCCGAGATAAGTCCATACAATTCACAGAAATGGAGAGAAAATTAGAATCATTAAATACTCATGACCGATCCATTTGGAATTTCGTCAGTATGTTCAAGAAGAAACTACAATATTTTCCTCCCATTCAAGGCCGAAATACAATTGCATACACAGACAAACAAAAAACAGAAGCAATTGCTGACGTTTTTGAAACACAGTTCACCACTAATGATCTACAAGACAACAGAACCGAAGATTTGGTTCCCAGCAACATACTCAGATTTCTCTCCAGACCACACACACAAGTCATACAAATCACAACCCCTTCGGAAGTAATGGCTTTAATCAAGAAATTAAAGGATAACAAATCCCCAAGAATTGAAGGAATAACAAACAAAATGCTAAAGAAAATTCCAAACAAAACATTATTCAAAATTACGATGCTTATTAACGAGATATTAAGAATAACGTATTTTCCTCAAAAATGGAAAATTGCAGTAATAATACCAATATTAAAACCAAAACAAGACAACTACCTTCCCTCAAGCTATAAACCTATTAGTCTACTGCCATCTCTAAGCAAAGTAACCGAAGCAATTATTCTAAACAGACTAGATGAATTTTTAGAAAACAATAGTATTCTTATCCCTGAACAACACGGGTTCAGAAAATCACATTCAACAACGCATCAACTTATGAGAGTAACTGAAACCATCACCCAGGAGTTTCATCATAAAAAAAGTACAGGAACAGTTTCTCTTGTTATTGCCAAAGCTTTTGATCGAGTTTGGATTGGTGGACTTGTACACAAACTCATTAATATTGGTCTACCCGACCCACTCGTTAAAATACTAATTTCATATCTTTTGGGACGAAAGTTCCAGGTTCGCATTGGTACTACATAATCAAAACATACACAAATCTTAACCGGCGTGCCACAAGGCTCCAAATTGGGACCAAAACTCTTTCTTATACATGTGAACGACATTCCAACATCAACGCTAACTTCCCTGCACTTTTTTTGCAGACAACACATTTATACTAGCACAAGGTAGGGAAACATCATATATCAAAGAATCACTCAACAAACATTTAGAACAGCTTGAGCTCTGGTTCGTTAAATGGGAAATTCTTATTAATGTAAATAAAAGTGTATCCATAATTTTTAACAAAAAAAGACTACTTCCACCCCGTGGAATTAAGATCAACAGTTAGATTATACCAGGGTCACAAACCTGAAAATATTTAGGAATAACCTTCGACAGAAAATTAACATGACACCCCCACCTGATACAAATTATTAACAAAATTAAACGGCAAACAGCTGCATTATACCCACTTATCAACTGGAATTCAAAACTTTCCATGGAAAATAAAGTGCTCATTTAAGCATCATAAAGCATATCTTCGACAACTTATTTCCTATGTCTGCCCTATCTGGGGTTACACCCATGATAGTAAAATTAAAAAACTGAAAACTCTCCAAAATAAAGCCCTCAGATGGGCAGTTAAGCCTCCCTGGTTCATTAGAAATAAAAACGAATTAAAAATCCCTACCCTGAGAAAATTCTTCGCGAAAATAATGTATAACATGATTAAAAATATTGATAAAACTAATAACGAAAAAATAATTAGCCTTCCGTCCTATAATGACCTAAGTACCCATAATAGATTCTGTCCTCGCTCACTGCTCAGATATTGCCTAAGTTTCCTCACCAACCACCATGAAATAAACTATATATATAAAAAATTTTTCTTTGATAATTACTTCTTTGTATGGAAAAAAAGAGATTACTAAAAAGATAAAATAAGTGTGCATACTAAATATATATAAAAACAGATATATATATATATATATATATATATATATATATATATATATATATATATATATATATATATATATATATATATATATATATATATATATATATATATATATATATATATAATATACACTACTGGCCATTAAAATTGCCACACCAAGAAGGAATGTAAATTACAGAACGATATTTATTGGACACATACATTATAGTGGAAGGAACAAGTGATTAGATTTACAGGAAATTAGGATGTATAGATCTTGAGAAATCAGTACCTAGAGCAGCCACCTCTGGCTGCAATAACAGCATTTATCCGCCTAGGCATGGAGTCAAAAAAGATTGTATGGCATGTACGGGGATCTCAGTCTATGCAGCTTCAACACTATGCCACAGTTCATTGACAGTAGTGGATGGTAAGTGATGGCTTGGCAATCGCTCGGCAACTATTGACCACACGTTCTCAATTGGTGACAGATCAGAAGAACGTGCTGGCCAGGGTAACAGTCAAACCTGCTCTGCATCAAGGAAGTTCAGAACAGTACGGGCAACATACGGTCATGCATGATCCTGTTGAAACAAAACATTAGGGAGGCCTCGAAGATAGGGCAGAGCCACGGGCCTTAACACATCGGAAGTGTAACGGTTGCTGTTCAAAGCGCCAGTGATGCGAACAAGAGGTGATCGAGACGTGTATCCAATGGCACCCCATACCATCATTCCAGCAGATGGGCCAGTATGTCGACGTCCAATGCAAGCTGGCAATGCGTGTTCTCCACGATGCCTCCAAACACGTATGCGGCCATCATGGTCCTGTATACAGAACCGAGATTCATCTGTAAAGATGACGTGATGCCATTCCCGTGTCCAGGTTCACCGCTGATCACACCATTGAAGGCACTCCTGTCTATGACGCAGTGTCAATGGTAGCCGAAGCCATGGTCGCCATGCAGACAATCGATGCTGCTGCAAACGGCGTCGAACTGTTCGAGCAGAAACTAGTTGCCTTGCAAATGACTCCATTTCTTGACTCAGGGCTAATGACGTGGCTGTACGATCCCTTGTGACCATGCGGATAGGATGTCTGTCTTCTCTGCTGTTAGTGATGGGGGGTCGCTGAGATCCTGCATGACGTTCCGTATGATTGTCCTGAACCCATCGATTCCATATTCTGCTAACAGTCTTGGGGTCTCGACCGACGCGAGCAGCAATATTGCGGTACGATAAACCGCAATCCCGGTAAGCTATAATCCTTTTTCGATCAAAGTCAGACACGTGCTGATAGGCATTTCTTCTTCTTACACGAGGCATTACAACAACTTTCTTTGCCGAAAACAACGTTGAAACGGAAATTGAGTATGAGAAAACTGCTGTCAAATCTCTGGTTTTATACTCATTGTAGCTGTCGCTACTGTTGCCTGCTTTGTATGAATACGTTGAAAATCTAATCATTTGCATATCACAGCAAGTTCTACCGATCATGCAAATTTCACGTGTGTGGTGTGCCGCTTTCCTGGTGTAGCAGTTTTAATGGCCAGTAGTGTATATGTATATGTAAATACATTAAGTATAAAAAAGATAAAAAATAGAGATATTGTATTGCAGACCAAGTTATACCTTGTAAATATTATAGCGTGTATAAATTCTTGTAAATACCTTTGCCTATTCTTATGTAAATATTTTTATTTCTCTCATTTTATTTCTAAACTATTTCCCTTATTATTCTATTAGTTTCATTTAATTTAAATATATATTTCTCATAGATTATAAATTAATCAACAATAACTTTCTAAATTCTGAAATAAATTTTATAAAATAACCACAGTCCCACCCATTAAAATTTCAAACTAATTTTAAGCCAATCAGATTCAAGTTATAGCTCACCAACCAAGAACCAGCTATCTAATGAGGGTAGAGGATTGCCATATCGAAGGACCTCTGATAACTGCAAGCCGGCAATTACTTTGATATATATGCTTATCAACTTCTCTTAATTTAATAGTTTTATGATATTTCTAAATTCAATTCATAAAACATTTTTCATTAAGTATTTCCTGTGAGTGGAACAAAAGGTAAGTGGCAAATAACATAAATATTTTAAATGTGTTAGACTTTTATTTAGAGCAGCGAGTATAAATGATATTTTTAATTAAATGTGTAATAAACTTAAGTTTACAAAATTAGTTTAAAATTCTTTAAATGATTAATTATAAAAAACATTTATTAAAAATAAGCATTGCAAAAATTAGAAATGCTTATTCTTACATGTTTTAACTGTATTTTTTTCTCAATCGATGCTGACATTTATCAAATGCTTCAATACAAAATTCGTCATAAAAGTGTTAATACTTATTATTTCATAATATTGAAATAATTATTTTTAATATATATCCTATAAAATGGAATTTTTTATTTTATATTTTTAAGTTGGTAAATGTCTGCAATAAGTATCGTAAAAAAATAATATTTACCTAAACTGAATAATTCTAAATTTTTAAACTATAGAAATTTGTTATCTGTCCCATCAGTAATATATATTTGCATTTTGCAACTGCTTTGCAAAAATTTCAAGAGAAACAAATCTACTACCACTACAAATCTACTTAAATGATTGTGGGATCTAAAGATTTGTAGGCTTTCATCTGACAATATGCAATACCATGTGTTGAAAATGCTAAATAATTTACAATATTTCCATGGCTGATTTTTGACCATTTTATTACTGCCAGTACTTTGGTCTATAGCATATGGATCTTCTCCATCACTTAACTCCAATTTATTTTTCTAATTTTTAAGCTCGTATGCTGATAAATAAGATATATATGAGTCAAACCTAGCACCAATGATTTGCATTTTGTAGGTGCACAAAACGCTTAGCAACGGTTGCTATGTTGATAGTGACTTCAATGAATATTCCCAACAGGACAGCAATACATTTGTAAAAAGATTTAATATTAATCAAAATATTCAACATCAAATAAAGAAATGAAATTAAAAACAATATTTAATTTATTAGGGAATATAATACTTTCAATTTTCAATGGCGTAACATCCAGCATTAAGCTCAGATATTTTACCGAAATTCAGAGTCAAATTATATATATATATATATATATATATATATATATATATATATATATATATATATATATATATATATATATATATATATATATATATATATATGTATATATATATATATATATATATATCACCACTGATTAACAATTGAAATAAATAATAGCAAGGTTGGTTGGTTGGGTTTTTTGGCGCAAGGTCCAAGAACGGACATGCTGCGCCAAGAATAAAGTTTTGAAGCATATATTTATTTAATATATTTTTTTTTATTTACATTATTTTTTTTAAACCCAAGCAACATTAAAACTTTTAAAATACAAAAATCAGTGTATATATTTTACATTAAAATCCAATTATAAAGTATAAAATGAAAATCAAAAATACATATACTATACATACTTAGAAAACACAAATTAAATATTATGTAAAAAACCTATTGCCCTCAAAAAGGCAAATAGGTTCCTATGGGGTGATTCCCCAAGCAAATCATATAATGTTAAAATATCACTGTTAAAAAAGTGTAAATGATATTTATTAAAATATGAACATGAAATTAAAATATGATAAACAGTGAATGGTTCATCACACGCTTCACACCAAGGATTTAATTCGTTTAGAAACAAATGTCTATGTGTGAAACGTGTGTGTCCGATACGAAGGCGGGTTAATCAGCACTTCGTATCGGTAAAACTGACAATGAGGTGAGGGATGAGAAGATAGTATGCTACTTGTTGCCGACCTGCAAGTTCCATGACTCCTGCCAAAGACCATATATGAAACTTTTTATAGCCTTTCTCACATCTAAGAGAGGAATCGATGGTAAAATTGGATGTGATGCAGTCTTTGCCGCTGCATCTGCTCACTCATTTCCTTCAAGACCCATGTGGCTTGGTATACAACAAAATACAATTTCTTTTCCCTTGCCAGCAAGGGAATCCAATGCTTTAAAAATTTTGGACACAACAGGATGACAGGTAACACTATTGTTTTTCAAAGCTTCAATAATACTCATGCTGTCAGTATAGATACAATATTTATGATAGTTGCCTGTATTCACATGCTGAAGCGCATAGTATATAGCAGTTGCTTCAGCAGTAAAGATGCAGCAGGATGAATGTAGGCTGTAATTAAAGCTGTATTATTGATAAAAACTCCACAGCCCACATGTCCTGCTGTTTTAGAGCCATATGTGAATACAGGTTTGTATGATTGATACTGACAGCGATGAGAGGAATATAGCTGTTGAAAAAACAACACATGTTGTGTCAGATTTTCTGTAATGAGCAAAGGTATTGATAAAAGTATTTGTTGGGTCATACCAAGGCGGATGAGCAAATGGATGAATATTCTCTATCCGGATATCACATAGCTCTGAGAGCCACAGATGTGATTTGGCTCGTGTGAGAAACGGTGGGATGCTCATTGGACGAGCATCATATAGTCTTTTAAGAGAGGCATTAGGAATCATAGAACGTATCGGATGATCAGGGGTCGACATGATCTTAGCATAATAACTGAGAGACTGCTGCATACGTCTCAGGTCTAGCGGTAATTGATGGCAAACCACGTATAGACTCTGGACGGGGGATGTGCGGAATGCCCCAGAGCATATCCTCAAAGCAGAGTGATGAACTGTGTCCAATCTTCATAAAACAGAAGATCTAGCCGATCCATAAACTACACATGCGTAGTCAATGCGGGAAAGAATCAATGACTGATAAATTCTAAGTAGTGATGTACGATCTGCACCCCAAGATGTGTTTGGCAACACCTTGCTGATATTAAGCGATCGCTCACACTTCTTCCGCAAATATAAGACATACGGAAGAAAAGTTAATTTTCGGTCAAAGATAATACCCAAAAATTTTATTTCATTGACTACTTGTATTGGAGTGTTGTTGATATAAATAGTTGGATCATTATGCAGGCTAGTCTTTCCGCAGAAGTGGACACATTTACTCTTGCTTGGTGATAAGGTATGGCCATTCTCAGCACACCATGCAGCAAGTTTATTAACTGCTGTTTGCAGTTGTCTCTCAATTAATCGCATATTGGAATCCTCGCATAATATTTGCAGGTCGTCAACAAACAAAGTACCATTTACTGATGATGGAAGTTGATGAAGAATGTTACTGATGAAGAGGCTAAAAAGTGTGACGTTTAAATTGAGCCCTGAGGAACACCCTCAGATTGTGTAAAAGTATTGGACACATAGCTTCCAATACGTACTTTAAAACCACGGGAGCATAAAAAATTCTGTAGGAATATCGGCAGATTACCCCGAAAGCCATAATCATATAATGTACGGAAAATTCCATATCGCCATGTACGGTCGTATGCCTTCTCGATGTCAAAGAAAATGGAGACCAGATGGTTTCTCCGCACAAAAGCATTGCGGATTTGGGTCTCCAAATATGTGATATTATCAAGAGTGGATCTCCCTTTACGGAAGCCACTCTGATTAATATGGATACATTAATTTTTTTCTAAGACATATACGAGACGGGCATTGACCATACGTTCGAGAGTCTTACATAAGCAACTCGTCAGAGCAATTGGTCGATAATATCAAGGAACTGAAGGATCCTTACCAGCCTTTAGGACAAGAATCACTATTGCTTCTTGCCATAAAGATGGAAATTCATTTTCCGTCCAGATCCTATTGAACAGGTAAAGTAAGTTCAACAGGGAGTCTGGACTCAAATGTTGAAGCATGAGATAGCTGATTCCATCAGGTCCTGGACTGGTGTTTTTGGCCTGCTGTAAAGCTTTCTTCAATTCAAACATTCCAAATTCACAGTTGTACGGTAAAGTTTTTCGATGGTTGAAGCGAATATGTACTCGCTCAGCACGACTCTTAGTCCTCAAGAACGAAGGACTATAAGAGTTCGAGCTTGAGACGTTAGCAAATGCTTCACCAAGGACGTTAGCAATGTCCGTAGGAGAAGAGTATATAGCAGCTCCGGATTTTAAAATAGGAATTGAAAATTCTCTATATATTCCATTGGCTGCTTTCACTCTTCTCCACAACTGTTTACTGGATGTGAAAGAAGTTATTGATGATACATAGCGGGACCAAGATTCCTTCTGACTTCGACGATGAGCTCTGCGAGCTAGTGCTTTTGCTCTCTTAAAGGCGATAAGATTCTCCGTTGTGGGGTACCTCCGAAATAATCCCCATAACTTCCTTTGTTTTTTATAAGTTTGTTTACATTCATCATTCCACCCTGGTTTGCAACGCCGGTGTGATAAAGAGGAACTTTTTGGTATTGATGATTCAGCTGCATTTATAATTGTTTCAGTGACTTTAGATACGGCATTATCAATATCATCGATCGTAACCATTTCGTTATCAACAACTGCCAATTGTGTAAATAACGTCCAATCTGCCCGACTGTACACGTAAGAAGGTAAGCGTTGTCTTACACTACTACCTCCAGTCTGGGAGATGACGAGAGGAAAATGATCGCTGTTATGCAGATCATTTCCTACTATTAGATTTAACAATAGCAGAAGAGATGGAGAACAGATGGCTAGATCGAGAGAATGAAACGTTCTTGTGGGTACATGGAAATATGTATTCTCGTCGGTATTCAGCAGACAGAGACTATTATCTGAAACAAAACGCTCTATCTGCCGACCGCGAGAATTAGTATCATCATTTCCCCACAAAAAACTATGGCCGTTAAAGTCACCTAACAACAGAAATGGTGTTGGCAGCTGATCTATTAATGCATCAAGTTCCTCTTGGCGGATGACATCGTGTGGTGGCAAATACAAACTACAGACTGTCAACAAACATGATGTGTGAATTCTCACAGCAACAGCCTGTAGAGTAGTATTCAATGGATGGGCAGTGCTGGGAAAAATATTAGATGTTAATATACAAACACCTCCAGACACTGCACCATCGTCACCACAGTCTTTTCTAAAGCTTCTAAACCCACGCATGGAAATGTTATTGCTGGACTTCAGGAATGTTTCCTGAAGTGCAACACATGCGGGGTTGTAGGCTGAAATTATGGACTTGATGTCATCATGATGAGAACGCAAACCATGGCAGTTCCAAGAAACAAAGGAAGTTATTTTTTTAATTTGAGAAGCTCCTTTCCCGGAGCTGGAAGGCATGTCATCCGACATCTCCTCGAGCGATAAATCTTCGTCCGAGGGATGTAAGGAAACAGCGTCAGCCTTCAGGTTTAAGGCTTTACGGGTGGATATAGAGGGCCTAATTTTGCCCCCTTTTGCAGATTTTAATTTTAAGGCCTTCATGGCTTTAGACTTAGCCATCGGAGCTTTTCTACGTTGAATATTTGTGGAGGTTGATTTTGGGCTTTTTTCAGATGTAAGGGGTAATTCGACTATTGGAAGTGAAAGAGCATCCGTTTGCGTACTAGCCGTTCTAGTGACCTTGGCGGCGACAGATGCATAGCTAACTCCTGCTTGAGGTGTACGTGCGGTAACAGCACGTCTCGCCTCAGGATATGAGCAGTTATTCTTAACTTTAATGGTTGTGATCTCCTTTTCCAGTACCCAAATAGGACAACTTCTAGCGTAGGAGGGGTGGTCACATTTACAGTTGACACACCTCTCCTTTGCAGTACAAGACGTACTGTCGTGGCCAACTGCTGTGCAGCGAGCGCAAGTCAGTTTGCCCCTGCAAGTCGCTTTGGAATGACCAAATCTCTGGCACTGGAAACAACGCAAAGGATTTGGTATAAACGGCCTGACGGATAGATGCATATACGCAGCTTTAATATGCTGCGGTAGGTCTGGCGTCGCAAATGTCAGTACCAGATGTTTAGTATTGATTATCTGCCCATCCCGTCTGACAGTGATGCGTTTAACAGCACAGACCCTTTTGATCTATAAGATATTCTAAGATCTCGTCCGTAGGCGTATTTAGCAAATCCTTGGCGGATACCACACCACGTGAAAAGTTAAGATTCAAGTAAGGAGAGACAAACACTTCAAGGTTAGCTAGCGTATTCATGCTGCTAATCAGAGCTACTTGTGCATCTGAAGCAACTTCTACCATCAAATCACCAGAACGAAGTTTCCGGATGCTCTTCACTTCGCCAATATTGCCAGCAATACCTTTCTGGATTAGGAAAGGGGATACATTATCAAATGTACCCTCCTTTCTTTTCACAATATAAAATTTTGCTTTTAATTGATTCAATGTATGCTCCCGTGGGAGAGAAGAGAATAATATTTCCATAATAGAGATGGAAAATTCGGGACCTGACGGCACCACCCACCACCGAGTCCAACAAGGGGATGCAGACCAGCTGCACCAGTGCTAGCCAGGTCCTTTACGCTCACAGTACATCCCTGAAGTGGCCTCCACCCTTAACGAGTCACCCAGTAGATGTACCGATCGCTTGATCCATAAAGCCGATTTATGTGCTGAGGACCACAACACACCTCCCGTTTACCTGAAGCAGAGGCTAAAGCAATGTGTTGGTCTCTGGAGGCCTCAATTACCAGGATCCTCCTTTCCAGGGACACGGGTCTCCACGCACGGCAAACACGTGGGTGATTTAATCCTCAAGAGTAGCTAATAGCAACAGAGCGGCAAAAGCTACTCAAGGGGAGCCCTCAACCTCTTGCGAGGCAACCACATTGAGGGAGAAGAGGAAGAAAAAGCAGAAGATTAGAGAAAAGAGGAAAAGAAAGAAGAGGACAGATCACTAGGGTACCTCGGGATAGTGACACCCGTGTTTACCTAAAGTAGGTAAACCCCCTGAGGGGTAAATAATAGCAAGAGCTAGAATGCGAATTACAATAAATCATTCATCAACAGTTGATCCTAATATTGCCAATTTGAGCGATTCACCGAGAAATATGATAATCCATCAGGATTATTTACGTAAAAATTAGATTTTTTTAAAAAATTTACGGGATCACCACTGATTGCACTCTTATTAAAAATTATGATTTTAATGTATGCAGTAAAAACATTTTCGAAAATCGAAATAAATACCTGGAAATACTTAAATAAATATTTTGCGATTGTATTGATTTTCAATGGGAAGAGACAAAACCAGAAGTATTTGAGCTGGTTTTCGGTCAACTGGCTGGTTGGTTAGTTGGTTGGGTTTTATGGCGCAAGGTCCTAAATTGGACAAGCTGCGCCAAGAGTAAGTTTTTTGTATCTTTATTTTTATTTAATTTTAATTTTATTTATTTATTTATTTTCAAAAATCCCAAGCAACATTATATAAAAATTTTAAAAAACAAAAATAAGCGTAAATATAATTTTAAACTCTATATATAATTATAGAATATAAAATAAAATAAATAAAATATACATAAAATTTTCAAATTTACAAATATAAATTATATAAAATTAAAAAACCTATTGCTCTCAAATAGGCAAATAGGTTTCTGTGGGGTGGTTCCCCCAGCAAATCATGGTTAAAAGGTTTGTTCCGAGAAATTTAAAACGGTAGACGTTAAAAGTAGGACATGAAATTAAAATATGATAGACAGTATATGGATCATCACACGCTTTACACCATGGATTTAATTAACTCAAAAAAATTTCTTTTGGTGAAGAGTTTGTGTCCGATACGAAGATAAGTCAATCTAACATCTAAACTTCGTAACGATAAAATTGATAATGAGGTGAGGGATGAGAAAATGCCATGGAGTTTGTTTCCGACCTGCAAGTTCCATGATTCTTCCCAAAGAGAACATATAAATCTTTTTATACCCTTTCTCACATCTGAGAGCGTAACCGATGGTAAAATTGGATCTTCAGCGGCCTTTGCTGCTGCATCCGTTCTCTCGTTTTCATAAAGACCTACGTGATTTGGTATCAAGGGAATCCAATGAGTGAATCTTGCCAGCAAGGGAATCCAATGCTGTGAAAATTCTCGACAAAATACGATGACATGTGAAACTATTGCTTCTTAAAGCTTCAATAATACTCATGCTGTCAGTGTAAATACAAAATTCATGACAGTCATCTGTATTCACGTGCTGAAGCGCGTAGCAGATGGCGGTTGCTTCAGCAGTAAAGACGGAGCAAGATTAATGTAGGCTTTAACTAAAAGCTGTATTATTGATAAAAACTCCACGGCCCACATGTCCTGCTGTTTTAGAACCATCTGTGAATACAGGTTTGTATGATTGATACTGACAGCGATGAGAAGAATATTGCTGTTGAAAAACAATAGGTACTGTGTCAGATTTTCTGTAATGAGCAAAGGTATTGATAAAAGTATTTCTTGGGTCACACCAAGGCGGATGAGAAAATGGGTTAATATTCTCTATCCGGATATCACATAGGTCTGAGAGCCACAGATGTGATTTGGCTCTTGTGAGAAACGGTGGGATGCTCATTGGACGAGCATCATATAGACTTTTAAGAGAGGTATTTGGAATCATGGAACGGTTCGGATGATTAGGGGTCGACATGATCTTAGCATAATAACTGAGAGACTGCTGAATTCGTCTCAGGTCTAACGGTAATAGATGGCATGACTCGTATAGACTTTGGATTTGTGATGTGCCGAATGCCCCAGAGCATATCCTCAAAGCAGATTGAATAACTGTGTCCAGTCTGCCCGACTGTACACGTAAGTAGGTAGACGTTGTCTTACGCAACTACCTCCAGTCTGGGAGATGACGAGAGGAAAATGATCGCTATAATGCAGATCATTTCCTACTGTTAGATATAAAAATGGCAGAAGAGATGGTGAATAAATGGCCAGATCCAGAGAATGAAATGTTCTTGTGGGTACATGGAAATATGTCTTCTCGTCGGTATTAAGCAGACAGAGACTATTATCTGAAGAAACCGCTCTATCTGCCAACCGCGAGAATTAGTATCATCATTTCCCCACAAAGAACTACGGCCGTTAACGTCACCTAACAACAGAAATGGTGTTGGCAGCTGATCTATTAATGAATCGAGTTCCTCTTTCCGGATCACATCGTGCGGTGGCAAATACAAACAACAGACTGTCAACAAGCATGCTGTATGGATTCGTATAGCTACAGCCTGTAGTGTAGTATTCAAAGGTTGGCCAGTGCTGGGATAGTTGTTGGATATTAATATGCAAACACATCTAGACACTGTACCATCGTCACCACTAACTTTTCTTAATTTTTAAACTGCGTCAGTTTAGATATACGGCGTCAGCCTCCAGGTTTAAGGCTTTACCGGTGGATATGGAGGGTCTAGAACCACCCTCCGTTGCAGATTTTAATTTTAATGCCTTTAGGGATTTAGATTTAGACATCGGAGCTTTTATACGGAGAGTAGTTGTGGATGTTTTTTTTAAACTTTTCTCAGATGTAGTGGGTAATTTGACAATTGGAAGTGAAAGAGCATCCGTTTGCCTACTAGCCGTTCTGGTGACTTTGGCGACTACAGATGCATGGCTAACTCCTACTTTAGGTGTACGTGCTGTAACAGCTCGTCTCGCCTCTGGATATAAACATCTGTTCTTAACTTTGGTGGCAGTGATCTCTTTTTCCAGTATCCAGATAGGCAGATATAATAAGTTGAATATAATAAGTCATCATACTTGGGATGCAGCAGAATATAATGTCATATCCCTTTCCAGCAAGGGAATCTAATGCTCGGAAAGTTCTAGACACAACAGGATGACAGTCAAAACTACTGTTTCGCAAAGCTTCCAACACACTCAAACTGTCAGTGTACACACAGTATTTAAAGGTATCACTTGTATTCATCTGCTAAAGAGCTTGATAAATAGCAGTTGCTTCAGCAGAGAAGATGGAGCAGGACGAATGGCGGCTATAGCTAACAGTTTTGTTTTCAATAATTACAGCACAACCAACATGTCCTATAGATTTCGATCCATCTTTAAAAACTGGTGTATACATGGCGTACTGACAGCGATGTGAGGCATATAGCTGCCGGAAAACAGTAGTTGTTGTGTCTGATTTTCTATAACGAGCAAAATCATCAATGATTTTAATCTGTGGATCATATCAAGGTGGGTGTAGAAGGAGGTCCGTTTTGTCAAAACGGACATCACATTGGTCTGAATATAATAAGTTGGACTTTGTCTGAGTGAGAAAAGGTGGAATGCTTTATGAACGTGCGTCATACAGCCTTATAAGTGCAGGTGTAGTAGTCATGGAACGTAATGGATGATGAGGGTCAGACATGGTTTTTGCATAATAACTGAGAGACAGCTGCATTCGTCTCAGGTCTAAAGGCAGTTGTTGGCAGATTGCATATAGACTCTGGACGGGTGATGTGCGGAATGCGCCTGAGCATATTCTCAAAGCAGAGTGATGTAATGTATCCAATCTGCGTAGAACGGAAGACCTAGCAGATCCATACACAGCACACCCATAGTCAATACGAGATAAAATTAATGACTGGTAGACACGAAGTAGTGCCGTGCGATCAACACCCCAAGATATATTGGAAAGCACCTTGAGGATATTAAGCGATCGCTCGCACTTCTTCCGCAAATGAAGAATATGCGGAAGAAAATTTAATTTTCGGTCAAAAATTATTCCCAGAAATTTTATCTCGTTGACAACAGGGATAGGTGTATTATTAATACTGATAGTAGGATCATTATGTAGGCTGGACTTCTTGCAGAAATGGACACAATTACTCTTGCTAGGAGACAATGTGTGGCCATTCTCAGCACATCATCCAGCAAGTTTGCTAACAGTTGTTTGTAGTTGTCTCTCAATTAAACGCATGCTAGAACCCTCACATCAGATTTGCAGGTCATCAACATAAAGCGTGCCATAAACAGGAGGTGAGATTTGATGTAGGATACAACTAATGTAAAGGTTAAAAAGTGTAACACTTAAAATTGAGCCTTAAGGCACAACCTCGGCTTGAATAAAAGTATTGGATAAAACAGAACCAATACGAACTTTAAAACCACGGGAGCGTAAAAAGTTTTCAATATATATTTGCAAATTACCCCTAAAGCCAAAATTATACATCTTACGGAGAATTCCATAACGCCACGTACGGTCGTTAGCCTTCTCTATGTCGAAGAAAATGGAAACGAGATGATTCCTCCGCACAAAGGCATTGCGGATCTGCGTTTCCAGATAAGTAATATAATCAAGAGTAGATCTTCCTTTACGGATAATTTGATAGCTGATTCCATCTGGTGCTGGGCTAGTATCATGGGCCTGCTGTAATGCTCTCTTCAATTCCAACATCCGAAATTCACAGTTGTAAGGCAAAGCTTGTCCATGGTTGAAACGAATTGGTGTTCCCTCAGCACGACTCTTTGTCCTTTAGAACGAAGGACTATAAGAGTCGTTGCTTGAGACTCTAGCAAAGGTTTCACCAAGGACGTTAGCGATGTCCTTAGGAGAAGAGTATATTGCAGCTCTGGATTTCAAAATAGGAATGGAAAGTTCTCTATATATTCCATTGGCTGCTTTCACTCTTCCCCACTTCTGTTTACTGGATGTGGAAGAAGTTATTGATAATACATAGCGAGACCAGGTTTCCCTCTGACTTCGAAGACGAGCTCTGCGAGCTAATGCATTTGCTCCCTTAAAGGCGATAAGATTCTCCGTTGTGGGGTATCTTCTGAATAGCCCCCATAACTTCCTCTGTTTTTTATAGGTGTTTTGACATTCATCATTCCACCAAGGTTTTCAATGCCTGTGTGGTATAGAGGAACACTTAGGTATTGATGCATCTGCTGCATTTATAATTGTTTCAGTGACTTTACTAACGGCAATATCAATATCTTTGATCGAAACCATTTTATCATCAACAACTGCCAATTGTAAAAATAACGTCCAAGTTGCCCGACTGTACACGTAAGTAGGTAAGCGTTGTCTTACACTACTACCTCCAGTCTGGGAGATGACGAGAGGAAAATGATCGCTGTTATGCAGATCATTTCCTACTATTAGATTTAACAGTATCAGAAGAGATAGAGAACAAATAGCCAGATCGAGAAAATAAAATGTTCTTGTGGGTACATGGAAATATGTCTTCTCGTCGGTATTATGCAGACAGAGTCTATTATCTAAAATAAACCGCTCTATCTGCCTACCGCGAGAATTTGTATCATCACTGCCCCACAAAGAATTATGGCCGTTAAAGTCACCTAACAGCAGAAATGGTGTTGGTAGCTGATCTATTAATGCATCGAGTTTCTCTTGGCGGATGACATCGTGTGGGGGCAAATACAAACTATAGACTGTCAACAAGCATGATGTGTGAATTCTCACAGCTACTGCCTGTAGTGTAGTATTTAAATGTTGGGCAGTGCTGGAATAGTAGTTGGATGTTAAAATGCAAACACCTCCAGACACTGCACCATCGTCACCACAGGTTTTTCTAAAGCTTTTAAACTCACGCATGGAAAAGTTATTGCTGGAATTCAGGAATGTTTCCTGAAGTGCAACACATGCGGGGTTGTCGGCTGAAATTATAGACTTGATGTCATCATGATGAGAACGCAAACCATGGCAGTTCCAAGAAACAAAGGAAGTTATTGTTGAATTTGAAAGGCTCCTTTCCCGGAGCTGGAAGGCATGTCATCTGACATATCCTCGAGTGATAGATCTTTGTCCGAGGGATGTAGATATACAGCGTCAGCCTCCAGGTTTAAGGCTTTACGTGTGGATATGGAGGGCCTAACAATGCCTTCTTTTGCTGATTTAAGTTTTAAACCTTTAACGGCTTTAGATTTAGCAATCGGAGCTTTTCTACGAGTAGTCGATGTGGATGTGGATTTTGGCTTTTGTACAGATATAGGAGGTAATTTAACAATCGGGAGTGAGAGAGCATCCGTTTGTGTGCTTGTCGTTCTGGTGACCTTGGCAGCAACAGTCGCATAGCTGACTCCTACTTGAGGTGTGCGAGCTGTAACAGCCCATCTCGCTTCAAAATAGGAACAATTATTCTTAACTTTGGTGGTAGTGATCTCTTTTTCCAGTATCCAGATAGGACAACTTCTAGCTTAGGAGGGGTGGTCACCCTTACAGTTGACACACCTCTCCTTTGCCGTACAAGACGAACTGTCGTGGCCAACTGCTGCGCAGCGAGCGCAAGTCAGTTTGCCCCTACAAGTCGCTTTTGAGAGACCAAATCTCTGGCACTGGAAACAACGCAAATGATTTGGTATAAGCGGCCTGACGGATAGATGCATATACGCAGCTTTAATATGCTGCGGTAGGTATGGCGTCGCAAATGACAGTACCAGATGTTTAGTATTGATAATCTGCCCATCCCGTCTGACAGTGATGCGTTTTACAGCACAGACCTTTTGATCATTGAGATTTTCTAAGATCTCTTCCGCAGGCGTATTTAGCAAATCCTTGGCGGATACCACACCACGTGAAAAGTTAAGATTAATATGAGGTTGGACGGACACCTCAAGGTTAGCAAGCATGTTCATGCTGTTTATAAGAGTAGCTTGTGCTTCTGAAGCAACTTCGACCATTAAATCTCCAGAACGCAGCTTCCGAATGCTCTTCACTTCGCCGATATTGCCAGATATAGCTTTTTGAATTAAGAAAGGGGATACAGTATCAAATGTATCCTCCTTTCGTTTCACAATATAAAATTTAGCTTTCAATAATGTCAATGTGTGCTCCCGTGGTAGAGAAAAAATAGAGATGTTTCCACATTAGGAATGGAAAATTCGGGACCTGACGGCACCACCCACCACCGAGTCCAACAAGGGGATGCAGACCAGCTGCACTAGTGCTAGTCAGGTCCTATACGCTCACAGTACATCCCTGAAGTGGCCTCCACCCTTAACGAGTCACCCAGTAGATGTATCGATCGCTTGATCCATAAAGCCGATTGATGTGCTGAGTACCACAACACACCTCCCGTTTACCTGAAGCAGAGGCCAAAGTAATGTGTTGGTCTCTGGGTGCCTCAATTACCAGGACCCTCCTTACCAGGGACTCGGGTCTCCACGCACGGCAAACACGTGGGTGATTTAGTCCCCAAGAGGAGCTAATAGCAACAGAGCGGCGAGAGCTACTCAAGGGGAGCCTTCAACCTCTTGCGAGGCAACCACACTGAGGGAGAAGAGGAAAAAAAAACCAGAAGAGTAGAGGACAGAAGAAAAGAAAGAAGAGGACAGATCACTAGGGTACCTCGGGATTGTGACACCCGTGTTTACCTAAAGTAGATAAACCCCCTGAGGGGGTTATATAAAAGAGGAATTAAATAAGAAAATAAAAAAATATTAGATCATAAAAAAATTAGAGAAAACTATTTTTCAGAATCGAAAGTTCGCAATAAAGAGATGTTTCAAAATTTTATTTCGTAAATAGGATCTAAAATTACCATATTGTCTATGGCGTCTGAGTCGAACATAGCATCTGTGTTGGACATGTTTCGTAAAACCAGGAGTATTCGTAAGGAGGACCGTAAAAACGAGCATTTACTTGTATTTAAAAAACACATAACTCATACATTTTCAAATCTTTGTAAAGTAAAACGTTTAGTAATAGTCATGACATCCAGTATTATTGAGTTTTATATTTAAAAACAAATAAAAATGCGATCATATTTGTTTTACTCTTCCAAACATCAAAAAAGTAGATTTCACTTTTTAATAAATAAAAAGTCAAAATTCGCAAGAGTGATGTCCTGTTGTATAAAAATGTTAATTTAAAATAGTAAATTTATATAATTTTTTGTAGAAAATAGAGATAAATTTTGCAAATAATAGGTATATTCAAATAAAATGAAATACTGAATAAAAATTTATTGTTGCGATACATACATTTTCTCCGAGAGATAAAGTTAAAGTTTTTTTATCGTTCCCTTCCCAAGTAGCAAAATAGCTTGGTCCAATATTGGAAATCTTGCCAAGATACCTCCACTAAAGGACCAATGATGGGCGTCAAGTTTTCTCCAATATACAGCATGCCAAGATGAACCCAATAATGGACCCATAATGGGAGCCCCGTTTTCCCCAATATTGGGCATACCAAGATGAGGGCTAAGTTTTCTCCACTGTACAATGATAAGCCAATATTAATCCTAGAAAGGTAGTCAAGTTACTTGCCCAAATATATCAGTTAAATCAAAATATAGAGTTAAATCCAATATGGCTCCTTACTTTTCTAAGCTGTTTTGTTGCCTTTTTGTTTACTAAGAATTTTGTTACTAATTAAAGATCAATGTTCCTGAACTTCAATTATTTTTAAACTTCGATTCTTGAAACATAATCACGACCGTTTTATTTATTTATCAAGAAGTTTTCAAAAAGTCGCCGTGTTGGTAAGTTTGATTCTTCTTATATTTGTAATAACACATTTTGGAGAGTTTTACTGAAGTCGTGTTTTCAAGGTAAAATGTAACTAACTGTGCTTGGTATATTTTGGCGAGGGTTCTTATTTAATACAAACTTAAAGGGGTTGTCTGAAAAGGGGTGTGGCAATGGCGTTACTAGTAGGGCGGGTAAAATAATGTAAGCAAATGTAAAAAATGCTTAACAGAGAAATTTTATGAATCCAAATGCAAATTAATGCAATAATATTCAAAATCGCTTACAATAATGATACATGTATTTAATTTTCTTTCTCTTTAATGAAAAAAAAGGAAATATTTTTGATTCATAAAATATTAATGAATGATTGTAAATATTATCTTTCTTTTAAATTGCATAAAATTTGTATGGAATATAAATTCTGTAATAAAAATAGATCATTTATCTAATTACTTCTAAAAGAAAATTTCTAATCTTATCTTCCATCAACTTACTCTATCTAAAACCATGTTAATAATATATTTTTATTTTATCAATTTAGTTATAAATGAATTTTTATAATTAACCGGTAAATAGTTTGCGAAGAATTATCAAGGGACAGGTTTAATAAATTAGAAAGGGATATTATATTAAGTTTGCTTACAAAAATACAGCTATTAATTAAAAAAAATCAACTTAAATTTCTTTTATTTTTCTATAATTAAACATTAACGAGACAAAACAATCTAAATGTTATAATTTTTAATGTAAAATATTAAGTAATGTAACGTTGAATACAAAATGGAGAAACACACAGGAATACATATATTTTATTTACATCAAATCACAATTTATAAAATAAACATGACGGTAACTCATGATGGTATAAATAAAGATAAATTAAAAATTATAACTTAATTAAAGCATTTTTTTTTCATTTCAAAACTCTAAACTAAGATGAATAAACTACCTTTATTAGGTTTAAATCAACATTCTCATTATATGAATAAAAATTAATTGCATGGTAAAAAATATCTAGTCCTCGGAAACGTTCGTTTAATCTGAACGAATTTCATTCAGAATGCTTTCGACAATTCACTATTGAATTTTTTTTCTTGTTACTCCCCAATGGAATTGCAACAATTGCACATGCGCATTGAATCTGACTATTTTTATTTAAGCGTTTTTTTTTTTAAACATTATTTTTGCTAGTTGATTATTGCGATGGGATTACTAGTTTTCTCTATTATGATTTAAATATTTTCATTTTATGAAAGTCAGCATTTGATTTTTTTTAATTCACATTTTGTTATTTTTTCTGTGACTATAATAGTTTATGTTGTGCTAGATTGCAATTTATATTTATTTTTGTATTAAAATATTCTATGATTATCTTTTGAATTCGTAAGGTCTACTTATTCCAAATATTTTTGATTTAAATTTGATGACTTTGACATTGTTTTAAAACATCATAGATTCATCAATATTATTTTAGATACTTCATGAATGTATAGTAATGTGATGAATTTTAATTCAGTTTTATTGTATTACAATATGTTAATATTGTCTTTTAATCCTATTCATTTATACTCCTATGTTATATATTTGATGAAGTTAATTAAAATTAGCTTCGCTGCAGCTTATCCTTATACACTATTTAGATTACCAATTGATCGTCGCCAACAATGCACAATATTCATTCAATCGAAAACGGAGAAAAAATGGCTGAACAGAGTTTGATTGAATTGAATTCAAGGCGCATGCGCCAGTTTTAGAATCGTATTGGGGAATGACACCAATGAATTCAGCAGCCATTAGTCAACTACATTCGGACTACACGATTCGCATACGCTCATTCGTTCGGTTTACGCAAATGCTTCCGAGGACTAGCTCTCTTGGAAAAAAAGTTAACTGCGTTTATCTGCTAGTAGTTAAATCATCTGTCATTTCCCTTCTCACACCCAGCCTCCCTACCATAAGAAGCGATTGTCTAAATCCTACCACCATCTCATAATTCATCCGTATGTGTCGATATATCGATGGTATTGTTACATGTAGTTGTACTCGCTCTGTCATTGGCTCTTCTGTACTTATTACAGTCAGTCAAGTACATTGCAACTGCACTGATTACTTTGAAATAGGCACGTACGCACGTACTCATTGATTACTTTGAAACAGGCACGTACTTGCTTTATCATTGGCTCTTCTGTGCTTGAAAGTGTTATTGATTACTTTGAAACATGTCAAGTACATTGTACTTGCAACTGTCTGAGGATACTGGCACTCGTGCCAACTTTGTTACTGGAATGAGTATTTGGAAAAAAAGTACTGACTGCAGGTTGTTACATTCAAATACTGACTACAAAATACTGGTTACAGGTATTTCTTCTCATCTCTATTTGAAAACAAACTACGAAATACGAAGTCAGTTTACTATTAAAATTCTCAAAGTCACCCATCAATCTACTAACCAAAATAAAAAAATCCTCTTATTTTTACCCCTCAGGGGGTTTACCTTCTTTAGGTAAACACGGGTGTGCAAATCCCGAGCTACCCTAGTGATCTGTCCTCTTCTTTTCTTTTCTTCTCTCTTCTTCTCCTTTTTCTTCCTCTTCTCCCTTGTTGTGGTTGCCTCATGAGAAGTTGAGTAGTCCCCTTGAGTAGCTTTCGCCACTCTGTTGCTATTTGCTGCTTTTGAGGACCAAATCATCCACGTGTTTGCCGTGCATGGAGACCGGTGTCCCTGGAAAGGAGGGTCCTGGTAATTGAGGCCTCCAGCAACCAACATATTACTTTGGCCGCTGCTACATGTAAATGGGAGGTGTGTTGTGGTCCTCAGCACACCAATCGACTATATGGATCAACCAATCGGTATATCTACTGGATGACTCGTTAAGGGTGGAGGCCATCTCAGGGATGTACAGTGAGCGTATAGGACCTGGCTAGCACTGGTGCAGCTGGTCTGCATCCCCTTGTTGGACTCGGTGGTGGGAGGTGCCATCAGGTCCCGGAATTTTAAATATTATAAATGGAAAATAAAAATAAATCTTTTCTCTCTCGGGAGCAACAAATGAAAAACTTGAACTTTAAGCATTTTATTGTTAAAATAAAGGAGGGGAGTTTCGAAAGTGTCTATCCTTTTTTAATTCAAAAAGTAACATCGGCCGCTGTAGGGGAGGTGAAAAACATCCGAAAAGATCGATCTGGTGATTTGATGATCAAGATTGCTAATGCTTTTCAGGCAGTTGTTAAAAGCAATTTGAATTTACTAACTAATTTAGAGGTAACTTTGCCGCCTCACGGTAGCTTGAACTTTTCTCGAGGTGTTATTTCCTCAAGAGAGTTGCTGTTCACGCCAACGGATAAGATCTTGAAAATATGCAAGAACAGAGGGTCTTTGCTGTAGTACCCATTACAGTCAGAAGAGAGGGAAAGTATATAAATACTAAGCATCTCATTCTCACTTTTGTGACGCCTGACTTTCCACAGCATGAGAAGGCTGCATACATGAATTTACCCGTCCGACATTATATACCAAATCCCTTGCGATGTTTTCAGTACCAACGATTCGGAGACTCGAGGAAAGCTTGCAGAAGCAAACTAACTTGTGCTCCATGCGCAGCAGTTGGTTACGATAGCATGAACTGCAAAGCTATGGAGAGGTGTAACAACTGTCATGGTGATCACCCCTCCTATTCTCGAAGTTGTCCTGTAAGGGGCACTTGAAAAGGAAACAACCAAATATGTCTCCAGATCAGCAAGTACGCAAACAGAATCGGTTTCACTTATCCTGATCAGATTACCCCAGACATTAAAGTCAAAGTCAAATTCTGTAAATAAAAGAAAAGCTCCTTTGGCTAGAACAAAAGTCACTAAGGCTTATAAATTAAAATCTGCAAAGGAGGGTTCTAATCGACCCTCCATATCCACTCGTAAAGCATTGTCCCTGGAGGCTGACTCTGTATCCTTAGAGCCCTCGGATGAGGACTTATTGTTCGAGGAGATGTTAGGTGACATGCTTTCCAGCTGTGGGAGAAGAGTTTTTCAAACTAAATAATAATTTCCTTTGTTTCTTGCAACTGCCATTGTTTGCTTTTACATCATGGTGACATCAAGTCTATAATTTGAGCCTATAACCCCGCATGTATTGCACTTCAGGAAACTTTCCTGAAGTCCAACTACAACATTTTCAGGCGTGGGTTTAAAAGTTTAGAAAAGACTATGGTGATGACGGTGCAGTGTCTGGAGGTGTATGTATATTAACATCTAATACTTTTCCCAGCACCGTAAATTTATTGAATACTACTCTGCAGGATGTAGCTGAAAGAATTCATACTTCATGCTTATTAACAGTCTGTAGTTTATGTTTACCACCACATGATGTCATCAACTAAGAGAAATTCGATGCATTAATAGATCAGCTGCCAACACCATTTCTGCTATTAGGTGACTTTAACGGCCATAGTTCTTTGCGGGAAAGAGATAATATTAATTTTCGCGGTAGGCAGATAGAGTGGTTTATTTCAGACAAATGTCTTTGTCTGCTTAATACCGACAAAAAAACATATTTTCTCATACCCACAAGAAAATTTAATTCTCTCGATCTGGCCATTTGTTCAGCATCACTTCTGCTATTGTTAAATTTAAATTTAGGCAATGATCTGCACAACTGTTATCTTTTTCCTCTCGCATCCAACAGACTGGAGGTAGTAGTGTAGGACAACGTCTACCTTCTCAAGTTTACAATCGGGCAGATTGGATATTATTCACACAGTTGGCGGTTATTGAAAATGAAATGCCTACGATCAATGATATTAATGATGTAATATGTAAAGTCACCGAAAAAGTTAATACAGCTGATACATCAATATCTAAGAGTTCCTTTATAACACACAGCTGTTGCAAATCTTTGTGGAGCAAAGAATGCCAAGAGAGTTATAAAAAACAATAGAAGTTATGGGGATTATTCAGAAGATACCATACAACGAAAAATCTTATCGTCTTTAAGACAGCAAAAGCATTAGCTCACAGTACTCGTCATCGAAGTTAGAAGGAATATTGGTCTCGCTATGTATACTCAGTTATATCTTCCGCATCCAGTAAGCAATTGTGGAGAAAAGTGAAAGCTGCCAATGGAATATATAAGGAATTCTCTATTCCCATCTTAAATTCCGGAACTACTGTATACTCTCCTCCTAAGGACATCGCTAACGTCGTTGGTGAAACCTTTGTTAGCGTCTCAAGCAACGACTCTTATAGACCTTCGTTCTTAAGGACAAAGAGTCGTGCTGAGCGAACACCAATTCGTTTCAACGATACACAAGCTTTGCCTTACAACTATGAATTTCGGATAGTGGAATTGAAGAGGGCATTACAGCAGGCCAATAATTCCGGTTCAGGACCTGATGGAATCTATCAAATGCTTCGTTATTTAAGTACAGATTCCCTTTTGAACTGTTTTTGTTCTATAGGATCTTAACTGGAAATAAATTTCCATCTCTTTGGAACGAAGCAATAATGATTTCAAGTTAAGTTTCAACAAATTCTTCATTAGCGGACGAAGTGCGAGCGATTGCTTGCGATCCACAATGTTCTTTCTGTTACATCTTAGGGTGCTGATCGTACGTCACTATTTCGTGTCTACCAGTCACTTATTTTATCTCGTATTGACTATGGGTGTGTTGTGTATTGTTCTGCTAAGTCTTTTGTTCTACGCAGACTGGATACAATATACCACTCTGCTTTAAAAATATGCTCAGGTGCATTCCGCACATCACAAGTTCAGAGTCTATACGCAATTTGTCTACAACTGCAACTTGACCTGAGACGGATGCAGCTGTCTCTCAATTATTATGCTAAAATTATGTCTGACCCTCATCATCCATTACGTTCTATGAGATACAGCTGTACTTATTAGGCTGTATAATGCTCGATCATACAGCATTCCACCTTTTCTCACTCGGACAAAGTCTAGTTTATCATATTCAGACCTGACCTATGTGGTGTCCGATTTGACAAAACGGACCTTCTATTGCACTCCCCTTGGTATGATCCACAGATTAAAATCATCAATCCTTTTGCTCGTTATAGAAAATCCTACACTACAATTACTGTTTTCCAAGAGCTTTATGCTTCACATCGATGCCAGTGTGCCACGTACACACCGGTTTTCACAGATGGATCAAAATATGCGGGACACGTTGGTTGTGCTGTAGTTATCGAAAATAAAACTCTCAGCTACAGCCTCCTCGCGTCCTGTTTCATCTTCTCTACTTAGGCAACAGCGATATATCAAGCTCTTCAGCAGATAAATACATCTAAATAATGTGTATACACTGACAGTTTGAGTGTGTTTGGAAGCTTTGCAGAACAGTAGTTTTGAATGCCATCTTGTTGTGTCCAGAATTCTCCGAGCATTAGATTCCCTTGCTGGCAAGGGATATGATATTATTTTCTGTTGGATACCAGGTCATGTAGGTCTCGATGGCAATGAGAGGGCTGATGCAGCTGCTAAATTTGCATCCGGGCCATCTCTTCCACCAGTTCCTTTGTCTGATGTGAGAAAAAATGTTAAAACATTAATTTATTCTCTTTGGCAGGAGTCATTGAACATGCAGGTCAATAATAAATTGCGTGATATATTTCCATGCATCACCTCATTAACAGTTTTACTGATACGAAGTGCTGATGTAAAATTAACTCGCCTTCGTATCGGACCCACACGTTTCACACCCAGACATTTGTTTTTTAGTGAACTAAATCCATGGTGTGATACGTGTCATGAACCATTCACTGTATATCATATTGTAACTTTGTTTGATTTAATAGGGGATTCCCCCCATAGAAACCTATTCGCTTTTTTAAGGGCAATATGTTTTTTACATTAGTTTCTATTTTATATTTTAAAATTATATATATTTTGTATACATTATTATGTATACATTTTATATTTTGTCAATGGATTTTAAAATAATAAATATACACTTATTTTTGATTTTTTAAATTTTAATGTTGTTTGGGTTTTAAAAATAATAATATAATTAGAACAAAAATGAGTTTCAAAATTTTCTTTTCTTGGCGCAGCATGTCCATTTTGGACCTTCCGCCATAAAACCCAAATAACCAACCATTCCTCTTATTTTATCTGTCTACTAAAATTAGTTACTACGCTTTGTTTAATCAGAAAGAAGATTTAAAAAAAATCATTTTTGTGTATTTAAATACTTTTGGAAATGAATATACCTGTGTGATTGTTTGGATACTTTGTAAAAAAATTGATGCTGATTACGTGTGTGAAATATTTTCTTAAATAATACAAAAACATGAAAAGTGTTGTCTGTGCAATTTCTGGTGGAGTAGACAGTAGCGTAGCTGCATTTTTGCTTAAACAACAAGGTATATATTTTCGTTTTTAATTATAAATGTACTCGTTATTTGATAATAAGAATAATGTCTAATTTATTATTTGGCAACCTATGATTTCCTGTTATTAACTCAAGTTAATATTGTAAAATAGATTGGAAAAATATATTAAAGAGCATGTTGTTCTATATTAGTTTAGTTACTAATTGATTTAAAGGTACATGGTCTTAAAAAATTATATATCTTCACATTTATTACAATTGATGATAAAATAAGTAACAAAATGAGAGCCAATCCAATTATTTAATGTTTTAATTTGCTGATCAATGTAAAAAAATTTATTGTTACAATAATTCTTGGAAGTTAAAATGTATGAATGTACTTTTTAAGTTATGTTTACAAGATGTGCACAAAGGGGAAAGCATTGGCTTTCTTACTAACAAAGCCTATTCCATGCAACCTCCACAGAGCTGTGGGAGTGGCTAATTTTCGTCTTAAAACTGGGCATGATTATCTTCAAAAACACCTTCACCGTTTGGGTTTGAAGGACTATCCGATCTGCCCTTTTTGTGGACAAGAGGACATGACTGGTGACCACCATTACACTTGCCCTGGACTTTCAGATGTCACAATTAGAAATTCTGCGGAAGATGACTTTTTATTCACCTCAAGATTGTATTGGGCTGCCCGACAGAGACCGATGGTTGAAAAACCAAAGTCGGGCGTAGGATAAAAAAAATTAAGTTATAAAAATTATTACTTAAAACTATTCTGTAAAAACAAGAGCTTGTTATTTTCTTTAAATAGTTATAAAATTTTTAAGTGTGGGCTGCATATTAGTCTTATATGTTGTAAATCTTTCTAAGGCCCATCTCATAATTTCCGCCAGTTGTGATCTGGAGCAGTCAGTATTCATGTGTCAAAAAAGAGGAAATTCAGAAAATGTCCAAGCATTCATCTGACAGACATGCATCAAGAAAGCAGAAATGCTACATTCATCTCTAGTTATTCAACATTGGCTGAACTCAAAACAGATCTTTTGCTCTAAACAGTCGTATCTTATCACTAGATCATATTGAGACCATTTATTTAAATGCATTTATATATTATAAGAATTTGGTGACTTTTTAAATTATTGTATATTTCAGCAAAATGTTATTTATAATCACTTATGCCTATATGATATAAAAAAGCAAATTTCACTTGCTATAAATTTTACTTTAAAAATTAACATATTTTTAGTTATAATATTATTATGTTGAAATATGAATGTATATAAGAATTTTCATTTGAAATATTAATAAGAATTAAATTATAAAGAAAATGTGAAAACAGTAAAACCTAATGTTGAGAAGTAATTTCCAATAAAATTAGGCTTTAAAAAATGTATGTAGAAAATAAAAAATATTATATATAAATATATTTGAAAATAAACTTGCTTTTTTATAAGCTTAATATTATTTAAAACAAAGTATTTTATTAATTATTAAATGAAATAGTTTATTCCAGAATTTGTCAATTTTCTTTTCCATTGAATAAAATATCTTACTAATTTTTTTTTTCTGGGAAATTTGTTTATTTTAGATAGTTTAACAGTATTTGCAATCAGTACAATCTTTACTTTGTTATTTATTGTTAAAAAGTTAATTGTGTTTTATATGTTTCTTTAAATATATATGTTAAAATGCTCTCTTTTACTTTTAGGATATAAGGTTCTAGGTGCATTTATGAGAAACTGGGATATTGCAGATGAAAAAGGCTTTTGTCAAGCTGATCAAGATAAAGAAGATGCAGAATATGTTTGTAAAAAACTTGGCATACCACTATTTGAAGTTAATTTTGTGAGGGAATATTGGAATAATGTTTTTAAGTATATATTTATATTGTGAATCTTTATATTTCAATTTAATTTATTCATATAATTGTTTTCCAAGAGTTATAAAGCTAGATCAAAGGTACATAATAAAATTCTTAAATTGGCTCTGAAAGCTTTTTATTATTGGCATTTTTCATGTTTCCTTCTATATGTACATATAGGACTTTTCTGTTTTGCATGCTCACAAAACTATCTGTACTTACAGCTCTATCATTACACTTGAAATTTTTATCTTTTATTATCCATATCTAGATTTACTTGTAAATTATAAAAAATGCTTATTTAAATGCATTATCTTGAGCTAAACATTGCAAATACTAATTTTGTTTTTAAAAATCAAAACTTTTTTGTTAATTTAAAAAACATATAAAGGTTTTGATATTATTTAAATCTTTTAATTTAAACTTAATTTTTCTTAGCAAAAGAGCTTTTGACATCCAAAAAAAATATATGCATTTTTTTCTATACGATGGCATTACTAGATTAAAGATTTAATTGAATGATACAAAAGTACATTTTTTAGCTTTTTTTTTTGTAAAAGATAATGTTTAATTTATGGATTTTTTGCATATTTGTTTTTAAATCTTTGCAGTTTGCACTATTTTCAAATAGAAGGATGCTCTAAGCAACTTTCTTGTTTTGAAAAGTGTTTATTTTTTGAGCAGTGTTTTGTTTAATATGCACCAAACAGGTGAAGCATAGATTATGTATGAATTGTATTTTGAATATTAGATTGTTAAACAGTCTGTATGCTTTGATTCATTTATCAAATCATGATTAAAATTTTGTATGAAGTTTGTTTATTTTTAATTGCATTATCAAGACAAATATAAGATAAATCATCATTTAATATCTTTCAATAATATCTTTTGAATTCATGTAGTAGAATTATAGTATATTTATAAGTGAAGATTCAATATTGTTTATTTTTAAAATACAATGCAACACTTAAATAATTTTTCTTGGTTCTGATTGATTAAATTTGTAGGGAAGAGAGAATAATTCTATTTAATCAGTCAAATGAATATAGAAAAGTGGTTTTGATGTTGTTTTATTTATTGAATCTGTTATTGAATGTGTGTTAAATATGCAAATCAACTGAAGGTTAAAATCAAAACAGAAACTTTATTTCAGCAAATTTTTAAACTTTTGAAATTGAATTTTACTTAACTATGTAATTGCATTGTTTTCTCAATATTTATAAGTTAAACATAAAGTAAATTAGGATTTATTTAATTCCACTAAAGGTAGGTTTAATAAAATAATTGTGATTGCATATTTTTTGATATTACTATATATTATGCATAAATTATACAATTATTGCTTTAAATCATAAGATTGATATAATTTTGAAAAATAGTTGAAAAAAACAATTTATTTTAATCAGTGGTATTAAATCAAACTTTTGGTGGTATTCAAATAATTTAGTCTGGTTCATAACATGCATTAAATCAATTCTAATTTTACATTCAACAGAAGCAATTAACTACATGTGTAAAATGCAGAATATGAAATTATGGTTTTATTTTTGTTTTTTTCCTATAACAAAATATAATTACCATTTATTTCTGAAAAACAGCCTTGAAAATATTTGTATATTGCTTAAAAATCCAAGAAGATTACTTTTTCAACAAGTTTATAAAAATTGAATTAAATAAAAAATTCTAATTGATATTTACTGTTCATAAGTTGTAACTAATGTCACACAAATATTAGATCATAAGAAAATATTCTCTCATTTGCTATTTATTTTTATTTTAATACTAAGAGCAGCTTATAAGTGATTAGTTGTGTAATGACTACATGCAATTTAAATTATAGATACTTTGAACAATTAGTTTGCACAAGAATAATTTAGTTGATTGATTAAAATTCAATTTTTTTCACAGCTCATTCATTAATGATTACAAGAATGGATTTACTCCTAATCCAGATATATTGTGCAATAAAAATATAAAGTTTCAAGCTTTCTTTAAGTATGTTTTTAAACGTTTTCAAGTGGATGCTATTGCAACAGGTCATTATGCCAGAGTGATTAATTATTCTGAAGACGTTAAAAAAGGTATTGCACATTCAAAAATTATTTTAATTAACTATCCTCTGTGATTAGTTTCATAATCATTTTGGAATTTTTTCAGGGTGTAAATTATTAAAAGGTGTGGATAAGCAGAAAGATCAGACATTTTTTTTGTCTCAAATCCCTAAGAACTCTCTTGAAAAATGTATTTTTCCTTTAGGAGGATTAACTAAAATGAAAGTAAAAAATATTGCTCTTTCTGCCGGTTTAGGTCACATTGTCAAAAAAAAGGAGGCAAGTGTTAATTTTTGAATTATTATTTTCTACAATTTAGCAAAGCATATATATTTAAATCAATTAAAATCTTTCTTATGTTATGCTTATCAGTGCCTTATAGGAATTTAAAGCATAGTGCATTTGATATTAAAATTTAAGGTAATTCGAATTTGCATGAAATTTAAATGATTTAAATTAAGTTTTGGATATTTTTTTTTAAAAATCTCAGTTTCTAGTGATATAAAAATTTAAATATTTTATATTAAATAACAAAAAGTTTCTTTAATCTAAAAAATTGTATTCTTTTAAATCTAGTTTTTTTTTATCATTGATCAATTATTTAATTTAGCTGAATTAACCTAAAATTTTTATCCTATTATCAGTTTCAAACATAGTATGTTTCTAAATGAGCTGCTAACTCATGAAAAAGCTAAAAATAAAATTTGATCATGTACATGCCTCAATTTTCATGATTTTATTTTAATATAAAGCAGAAGTTAAGTTTGAGTGAAAACTTGATTTGAAAAAATTATTGATTCAGAAAAAAAAAAAAAAATTGTGTGTGATGATTATAATGATAATAAGTTTGATAATGCTAGCTTGGGTTAATTAAAAATAAATTATGATTTATGTATTTATTATTATTTTTTTGCTGTTTAGCTAACTTAGAACTGATTAAATCATATTGGTCATAAAAAACTATCTTTATGTCATGTGATAATTTATTCCCTTTATACCATAGAGAAGCAAAAATAAGATCATTTAATAACACTTAATGCATTCTAAGTGTTTAAGCTTTTGTATAAAAATAAAATAAATTTTTGTTCAAACATCAGCAAAACATTTTTTTAATGAAATTCTTTTTTAAATAAACAAATATGCACAGATGTATTAAATTCACAATACAAGCATATGTATAATTTTTTATGTTTTCATTTAATAAATATTATGATTTCGAAAATTATACAAAAATAGTTGATTTGAAATTTATGAATAAAATTAAAGTTTTCATGATATTGTGCTACTTTTTATCTGCTTGTGTTCGTTTTATGTAAGTATGTATTTTAATAGTTTTTACTAATTTTTCAAAATGTCAGATGTTGATGGTGTCTATTGTCTATTTTCTCATGTATTCATTTAGTATGCAATTTCACTTAGAAAAATTCTTAAAATTATGTTTGTTGTTGTTGTTGCTTATGAAACTTGGACAAGCCAAGCTCGCTATGCTGTTGGCTATGCGAATTTAAGTCCATAGAGAGCGTATTTCGTTTTGGATTTGAGCACCACAAAGGTGAAAGTACGACTTTGCTCTATTAAGGTGCCTCGTAATTTTGAATCACGGTCAGGTGACAAGGCCACACCTGAGCTGGCACCCTCCTCTTCACATCGACGCCACACCAGCGGAAGGATTTTGGACCCACGGAGTTCCAGCAACCCAGTGAAGGAAAGTACACTGTGGTCACCCTCCTAACCACTGCCCGCGGCAAATGATGCTTCACTTTGTTGAGCTTACGGGAAACGGCGAGAAGCTACTAAGCCACTGGAGCTCAAAATTATGTAATGCAGTGTGTATTAAATAAATGATGTGTAGATTTCAATAAATGAGTTCATGAAAAAAAATAGAAAATTATACTAATTTTTCTTCTGAGAAAGAAGTTTTTTTTATCACCCTTGGCAAGCACTATATAAATAAAATTGATTGAATTATATTTAATTTATGTTGGAGCTCTGTTTTTGCTGTAAAATAGTACACAAAAAAAATTGAATTGAAAATATTTTGTAGCAATTGTTTAAATTTACCACTGTAAATAAAAAAGGATAGCAATTGTTTGTAAAACATAAAAGATATTAAACATATAAGTATTTTTAGAAATGACTAAATATGTTATTATGAAACAATGATTGATTTCCCTCCACTTTTCTTATTAATTCTTCAAGCTTTTTTGATGCAATGTATGTTTTGATAAGAAAAGATATTCCAATAAAAAAAGTCAGTATTTCATGCTTTAATAATTTTGTCTGTATGGCAGTGGTTTTTATTTAGATCTGTATGATAGTCAATGTATGTGCTTTTACTAAATATAATTTTAAAAGTTAAACAGCATATAAATTTACATTTTGTGATTTTTATAATAATGATTATCTTTAGCTTTGCTGGCAAAGCGAATAAATTTTTTTTTTTGGGAAAAAGTGGGAACAATTTAAATATAGAAGCTGAGGCAAAATATTTGTATTGTAATGTATTCGTGTTTTGCATTGTTGCACCAACATATTTTTCTTCATCTAGTTCAGAGTTGAGTTCTTCTAGTTACTGGAAGTAGCTAGGTGGGAGAGTCTTTGCAGTTTAGAACCAAGAATCAAGCACAGAAGATCTCCTTATACTTGCCCTGTAGGCTCCAGAGGTATCATTTTGCTTGGAG
The DNA here is from genome assembly GCA_037975125.1 of Latrodectus hesperus. Taxonomy (NCBI): domain Eukaryota; kingdom Metazoa; phylum Arthropoda; class Arachnida; order Araneae; family Theridiidae; genus Latrodectus; species Latrodectus hesperus. The sequence goes on from CM075860.1 coordinate 83,258,893, forward strand.
AGCATTATGATCATGACTTATTTAATGTGATCAGCTACCTTTAGTGTACACAGTGGATCTTCAATTAAGTTAGAATCAAACTCACTGCCTTCTGATAATGAAAATGACCTCTTAACCAACCAGGATACCATGGCCTGATTGTTTTACATAACAACTTTTTCTTATGTTCATTTAATTAAAATATAGAAAAACCAAAATAGAATTATCAGTTAATATGGCTTAGATATAACATGTACAACAAGAATTATTGATTTTAATTACCTTTAAGATATGTTTATCCATTAACATTTTTTTTCAATTTGAAGTATATGGTGAAGATAGCTCCAGGATATTCTTAGTATTAGATATTCAGCATAAAAAATACATAATTCTACTTAATTATTTAGTTAAGTATTTATTAATTCACAAAAAACAGTAAATTTCAAATTTAAATTTTTGTGCTATTATTTTCAGTTTCATTTAATGTGTAAAAGTATTTACATATTTTAAAATATTTTTTGTAGTCTAAATGAATTCTTATGTTGCTATATTTCTTTACAGAGTATGGGAATTTGTTTTATTGGAAAAAGAAAATTCCAATCTTTTATAGACAATTATATAGAACCCACGAAAGGATACTTTATTGATGTGGAAAATGGGAAAATTGTTGGGCAACATAAAGGTTTATTTAATATTAAATGTTTTTCTTACAATTACATGTGCACATTGTTTTTATTTTCGGAAAACTATGCATGATATTTTTGAACTTACTTTTAAAGGAAGTGTTGCATACACATATATGTACAATTGCAAACAATTTCAAATCTGCTTTGATTACAGAATTTTTTTTTCATAATATATGTATATATCATTTTCTATACATTTAAAACAGTTTATGATATATTAGTATTTGATCATGCAAATTTAAGTGGAATAATTTAGAATAATTTTAATAAATCATTAGAATAATTTTAAATCGCATAACTTTTTCTTATTCAGGTGTTCATCGAAAAAGCAAGGTTTAATAAAGTTTATATTAAATTGTTTATAGTATTTAGATGCTTTCTCTTAAATTTGGATTGAAAAGTAAATTTTAATGAACCAGTAAATTGAAATTAATAAATTCTTTTTTTACAGTCAGGTTAGTGCCTACACATATGCAAGTTTAAGATTTTACTGTCAATATCTAGAAGAGATTTTCAATGTTAATTTCTTAATCACTAAAGTATTATTTCAAATATTAGAAAACCATATTTTTTAGCTACAGGAATCATTCTTGAATTTTAGCAGTTCTGTTTAACAAACAAAGCCTTTTCATTTTGCATGATAAATCAGCAGTTCTACTCCTGTCTCAAAAATCTTTTTCATTCTAATATGCCCTTGAAGTTTAGTAAAATTCGCAGTCCTTCATACAAGCATTTTACATAATTTAAAACTTGTATGTGGTATCATTTCATATGTATGTGTATATAAAACTTTTTGTTTCATATGTATATAAAACTTGTATGTGGTATTATTTTCTTGTAACACTTTTTGTAAGGTACTTACTTTCTAAGCATATTAATGTATGCCAACACCTATCTATTGCAAATATTTTTGAGTCCCAGTTCTTGCATATGGTAATCAGAATTTAACAAAGTGCTGATTGTTATATGCAACAATGCTGTGCATAGAATTTGTGTGTTTTTAAGGTACAGAAAAAATTGCATCATTCAGTATTATATGAGAAAATTTTTTCAAAAGCTGTTTAAGTGCATATAAATAAAAGCCTTCCACTATTATTGCATAAAATTTTAATTTATCCACCCATTCATTCTTGAATGCATAAATGAAAAAATTTTATTTATCAGTTGTCTCCTTAATAAACCACAAAATCATGTGAAAAAGAAAAACACTGAAAGTTGCTAAGGGAAAGAAATTTGTAAGCATTTTCATTTTTGACGACTCTTATTTGCTGAATTTAATTAATTGCATGTAATCTCAATATTCCTTTTTTAATTTGAATATTGTAAAAAATATAGACAATTTTTAATTTATTAAAGAATAAGAAAGATGCCATTTTTTGTTTTCTGGGGAAAAGTGTTTTACTGTACAGTACAATATCCAAATGTTAATTCTCAGCAATGCAATTTGAACAAATGTAAATGAAAATGAGTATTTGAGAGGTGAGACTCACTGTCATGTGTGTTGGGTTTATCTTGTAGATTTCATGTGAAAATCGTATCAGAAAGCTATTTCTTTTGATACCATATTCCAATGGTATAAAAGCAATAGTATAGGTATGAAAGTCACACAATATTTTTTGTCAGGTCATTCAAATTTATTAATATTTTAAAATCTAGGGCTTTAGAAACCAAGTGTTATCAGAATTTTTTCCAATAAAGAATATCAATTGAGAAGCATTTTTTTTTAAAGAAGTGCGAAAAATTTCAATTGTTTCTCATATATCTTATTTTATTCTACAGTATAATATTTGAAATTGAATATGAAATTATTAAATACTTTCAATTATTATGACTGTAATAAATTGTCCAATAGTTAATCAGTTTATCAATTGATAATTAGTCTACATGACCTGATGCTATCTTTCATATTTAAATGAATAATTAACTTTAAATTTTGTGACTATTATTTATATTAAATATAATAAAAGATGATAATATTTTCAATGCATCTGATAATGCAGATATATTTAATATATTAATTCACTCAAAGATAACTTCTATAAATTATTTTTAATATAGTATAAAGATTTTTAACATGGAAGAAAATGAATACATAAAATAAACTTGTCATTTATTACAGATTTCATGCTCCCATAATGTTTAAAATTTAAGGAAATTATATTAATGTTCATTATTAATTGCCTAAAAATTAAGAAAATAAAGACAACTTAAAATTTTTATGAAGTTAAAAAATAAGGTAAATTAATTCATATAAACAATATTATCTTAAATAAACAATAATAATAAAAAAAAACTGAAAGCAACAGAAACATCCAGGTTATCATTTATTTACTCTTTTTGTGAAGGGACTAAGTTTAGCAAATAATCCTTTTGAATTAAAAACTGACAAAAAATTATAGAATTGAGCAAAAGAAAATGCAAATATTTATCTTATGTGCATTGATATTAATACTTTATATTACAACTGGCCACCCACCCTGTCTAGTGGTCAGAGTGTCTGACTGCTAATAGGGAGGTCCTCTGTTCGAATACCAGTTTGGGCATAGATGTGCTTTCTCACTCTGTCTTAATCCTTTCTTTGTATGAATGGGTTGTGAATAGTTGCCTACTCTATAAACAGGTACCTATGGCATGTGTGTACTGAGGAAGTTGGACTCCACACTGAAATGTGGTTCAGTTGGAAAAGTGGAGCAGTGCACCCTATAATGCCAGCTTAGCTGGTACAAGACAACAACATAATTATAATTTCATTATTATTTTAAAAAAAATAAAAAACAAATTCATTATATTCTTTATTTTTTATGCTCTAAATTCTTAAGAAGTTATTAAATTCTTTTTCTTTTGATTTGCTTTCCTATTGCTTGTAAAATTTCTGAGAACACTGATAATATGTTATTCGAAATAATTAAAAAGGATTTTTAGGTTATAAATGAATCTTTTAGCTTGGGAACTACTTAAGTAATTATTACGTGATTGACAGAGATGATAAGCTATATAATTTTGGCAGGAAAAAGTCAATTTTATTGAGTATTTGGGTATAAAAGAAAAAAATATTTGTATGAGATAAAATGAATGCAAAAAAATTCTTTCATAAAAGAAAATTTGTTGAAGTTAAAAGTTTCTTCAGACAGCTGATGATGTTAAACACCTTTGATGCATGGAGTCAGTGAGGAACTGGGTATTCGACTCCTCCAGAAGAGCTCTTCAAATTTCGGAGAGTTTATGGGGATGGTGGTTCACTTGAATGCCCTAATCATGCTTTATAAAGTTCATGTCTTGAGAATATGCTAATCAGTCCATTTGTATAGTTCTTTTTCTTCAAAAGCTAAATCATCCATTAAGTGAATACCATCTGGCCTGCAGGTGTTGTTAATTAGCATGAGGAAATAGAATATTGTGCCATTCACATTTCTTCTTTAGTTTACATGTTTTGTTGCTCGCATCTTGTGATTTCAATATGACTTTTGAACATAATACATATCGTGCATCTGCAAGCTTATAGACTTACAGCTTTGAACTGATTTCATTGAGTTTGATAAATTGTTGAGCTAGTAGTCAAGAGAAGGTTTTATGTAAAAATGGTTTTCAAATTCCAGTATCTCTGAGTTGTTAGCAATAAAAATCGATCCTCATGGATTGTTTTACATTGTTGACAATATCTGTTCTCCAGCCGGCTTTTTCAATCTCCATAAAATAGTTCCAGATTCTGGAAATAACGCATTGTGAAATTCAATTGATTTCTGTTTCTTAGAATTGTGTTTGGATAATGTCTAACTGACCAACTCCCCAGGCTTCTGATTTGATTAAATGTTGTTAAAACATCATATTCAATGAATGAACGCATTGATTATTAAACATTGTCCAATTTGACTTTCAGTAAAGTAAAAGCCAAGTTTCACTCGCTGTTGATGAAGTATCAATTTTAATGTCACCTTTTTTAAATTTACATTCTTTAAAGTATGTAAATTTACATTCAAAACTATTTTGTACTTTCTATAAAAAATTTCTCTTACACCCTTGCTTTGTAGAAGACTGAAAATGGTTTTTATTTTTTCTATTATTATAGAAAATACAAACTTCAAATCATAAAAACTCAAGTTTTTTTAAACAAATGATTAAAACTTTTTAGTGTAGTTAATAAAGGTCTAAACATTTTTAAAGTCAATTCTGGAAAATAATTTTACTTATAAATAGACATATTTTTGATAATAGAATAATGTCATAAGTTTATTTATTGTTTCTTTTGTAATTTTTATAATTCATGTAATACACCAAATTATGCACCAATTTAGGATATGCATTTAAATGTTTTACATAATCATTTTATTTTTATACATATTTTAAAGGTTTAATAATTAACAATTTTATAAAACTTTTAAAGTTTATAATTATAATGTCAATCGCTTTTTATCATAAGAAATGAAAATGTGATGAAAAAGATATCTAGTTTTTTTTATTTTTACATACATTGTAGCAGGTGTTGCACATTTCAAGCCTAGCCATCAACTCTTGACTATCTGTTTTTAAGTCAACCTTGCTGACAGAATGAATTTTTTGGTAGAGGAAGGCTTTCAATATCAAGCATATTTTAAAGATATTTCTTGAAAGGAGATACAGGTCAATTCTAAGCAATCTCAAAAAAGTTATCATAAAAAAGTAAACAAAGTATAGAAATTTCTCCCTATATGATGAATAGCAGTTGTAAGAAATAAAACCTATTGTTGAGAAAGAGTCTGGATATATATTCTCATTAAATTTAAATTAAACCACAACATAACAGCCATCTCTTCTTATTCTTAAGAAAATTTGAGTTTAAATTGTTGAGACATCTTGTGATATATATAAATAAAAAAAAGCTTCTGAAATTCCAATGCCAAGAATGTAATATATGCTAATATAATTATTAATCTTATCTGCTGGAATTATTAGTAATGAGTAAACAATTATTTAGTAAATCTATACCATTAACTTCAGTAAAGGTTTACATACTTTAAATTTAAATAGCTTAGTTATCAAAGCCGATAATGAAGATAAAAATGAACTGAACTAAACTCCGTGGCACTACGGCGCATATGTAGGCCAAGGCCTGCAGTCCCCATATCTGTTTTCTTGACCAAGGACCCTGTGGTGTGAAACACATTTCCCTATTAGGTGGCCAGCCTAATACGAAACAATCAGTATTTAGTTCCCAAGTATGCTTGATCCTTAGTTTATTGATCCACTGAATAGATGAAAGGCTCAGTTGAGCCCCACACAAGGAGAAGTGACTTTAGAAATATAAAAATTTTAAAACATCAATGTGGTCTTGTTTTACAAATTTCATATCATTTTAAGAAATGTTATGTACTATTTATTTATAAAGTAACTAATATTTTAAAGAAATTCTGAATTAAAATTATTGGATTTCAATCGATATATTTTTATTATGCTTATGTTGATTAAATTATTATGTACCTATGATAACTTGATTTTAAACAGTTAAATTAAATGAAACTGTATGTTATTGCTGACCAGGAATAAAATTGTATAAGGAAATCACTTAAAATAATAGATTTTATATTTGAATAAGAGATTTTATAATATCACCTCATAACCTTTTAATCAGTAAAGTAATATTATGAATAGATAATACAAAACACAAGAAAAATGACTAGAATTTTTGCATACTGAATTATTAATTAATGTAAATAAGATACTCACTCTTAAACTCTTTTATGTGTTAAATAAGTGATTTAAATATTTTTTGTATGAGCATAATGAAGTTGATGTTTTACTTTTAAATTGTTGGGGTGGGAAAAAGATAAAAAAATCTTTTGGTAGGTCATTTTACTTGTTAAAAGTCTGCTTTAATATTTTTATTATTTTTTGAAGTTCTATAAAAAGAAAAGTACATATTCATACTGAATTTTTAAATTGTTAGAAATATTTTGGTTTGCCATTACATAATATTTTACAAAAATATTCTCTTATAGGAGTTCACTGTTGGACAATCGGTCAAAGATGTGCCATATCTGGTCAACCCCATGCATATTACGTTGCTGAGCGTCATGCAGATACACAAGATATTTTTGTGGTATGATATTTTAAATACTTATTTAAATATTAAGTGTGTATGAAAATAATTTAAAATATTGGTATAAAATGCTTGTTCTCCTGAAGAATTAATTTCTGGTATAAATTATGCTTTTAATTTGAATTCATACGTTCTTAAGACCAAAAATTATTAATTTAAAAAAGTATTTATAATGCAGATCATTAGTTTTTCATTTATAAATATGTATCTAGATAAATTAAAATCTATCAGTCTTTTAGTATGATACTATTGATGATTGGATGCATACATTATTAAATTTATTTAAGGAATCTCAAGAAATCCACTTCCAATAAATATGGATTATATTTGGATAAATTCATAGAAATCATTGTAAAGAATAATGTAATTTTTGAGTACCTAAGCTCATTTTATTATGTGACCTTATCGTGTTTGAAAAATCTTGAAAATCTTATAAAACATATTTTTATATTCCTTAAACATGCTTGTCTAGTTTGCAATCCAAATGTAATTGTTCCATGATTACATTAAGGATTTGAATTAAATTCACTTCTACAATTATAATCAACAAGGACATTGATGCTTCACTTGTAATAAATCATTTAATTTATTGGATATCTGCAAAAATGGTTTATATGAAGAAATATGTTATTTGGCATGGTATCATTTAATTGGATACATAGATTTGCATATTACCTAAAGGAAATGTGAATGCTCTCACTTTTATTGAGAGGATACTTTTGGGCACTTTTATGTTGTCCTGCAGTTGAAAATAATTGGTAATTTCTTGCCACAAGATAACAATGTAGTCTGCAAGGTTCATTATATAGATGATCTCCTCAGCAATTAGTCACATGTCAGTTCATTCAAGTTTAAGATGCAAATGTGTTTGAAACTTTGCAAGAATGGCTCTCCCTTCATATCATTGTGTTTCTTTTTGAGAGATCATAATCGATGATATCTACGTTTTCTATATAACTCCTCCAGTTTGCTAGTTTTTGAAACACTATTTTTATCAGAAATTTATTTTTAAACTCTACTCATACCTTTTTGAGTATTAGTTATTTTTGTGTTTTTTTAATGTTTTGAAAATAATGTATTTTAAATTTTTTCTTTGGTTTACGTTTTCTGTTAACAGTTCTAATACAATGTTTGATTAAATAATTTTATAGTTAGCTCTATTAATTCACTGAGATATTAAACTAATGATTTTTAAATCGTAATCTTCACTTAAAAATAAAAATTCTTGGATTTACACAGGATTTAAGATTCATAATGAAATTTATAAACCAAATATACTTAGACAATAAATATTACCACAACCTAAAAAATCTTATTCAAATATATGACTAAAATATACAACTTTAAATAACATTATCATCATTTTTCTAGGCATGTTAAAAATTTTTTAATGTTAATTTATTAATTTATGAGAAAACATGCTAAAATTTAAAAACATTTTAGTAGTTAATAGTGCCATTTTATTGGAAATAAACTTTTCTTAGATTTTATGTGTTTGTATTTTGTAGAATTTATTGATATACTAAATTATCTTTTAAATAAATATTAGTTTTTTTTAATATAATAATTCAGAAATGAATTTCATTAAATCTTCAAAATGTATATAAAGTATATTAACTTCTATTTTCTTTATTTTCCCTAATTAATCACATATTTACATTTATTCAACTTTGTTGTGTATAGTCTACTTTGAAATTTACCTAACTTCTAAACAAGTGTATAAATATAACATTCATGTGGATTATTTTCAACACATCTGCCATTGTTATTTAGTAGCTAAAGTTAAATAATTATGTTATCATATTTGTGTATAAAATTACATAGTTAATTTTTAAGAGTAATACTGTTCCTTTTATATATTTAAAATTTAAATATTTAACAGTGCAATGTTACCATGCACTTAGAAAATACAAATATTCTACTATGAAATGAGGGAATATATCATCAATAATATCAAGAATCAAAAATTCTAAAATCCTTGTTTGGCATATTTGGATTAAATTTTAATTCAGTTCAGGATTTGCAAAATATTTTTAATTTGGACCTTAAGAATCACATTTTGTAGGCTTCACATGAAATTTAGTTTATTGTAAATATACCTGTTAGCAAAAATAAAATTATAAAAATTTTACTTCATTAAAATTAATATCTCGATTAATATTCTAAAGAATATTGTGTGAGTACTATGTATATTGATTTCTTTTATTAAGTAATAAAAATACATTTTATTATATTTTCAATACAATTATTATATTTTCAAACATAATTTATTCTTAATTTTCATTTTAAGATTTTTCGTCAGTGAAATTCCATACATTAAAATTTTGTGATAGTGAAATTCATTGCAATACTTTTCGGATTTTAATTTAGTGCTACATTTCTATATAATTTAAAGTTTTTCAAGCTACTTTTCTCAGATGTGGTTCTTATGTCATCTTATAAAGTAGTTTTCCCTGCAGGAATTATATATTTTTTATTATGATCATATTTATAAGCAAGGTTTTAAATATGAGAATTGATTTTTTTTACATATTATAATTATGTAACCAATTAACTAATATCATTGTTTTAAACAAACTAATTTTATATTAAGTATAAAAATAAGACTCTGTTTTGCCAAATACAACTGTATAAAGAGTTATGTTACATATAATCAAAAAATACATTTTTGAATATAAACTATTCTCATGGAAGTATTTTCCCAATTTGAAGTATCTTGTATTTAATTTGAAGTAAGCAATTAGTGAATGGTTAAGATAATATTTATGACTGTTTTCAAACTATGATTCCATTTGGTTATTAATGACAAGCAATCTTTTTAAATAAATATTTTGTTGCCATTATGTAATTATATATGAAAATATGTTATTGTTGAGAATAATTGATGTTAAGAATATATGTACTAAAATTGATTGATCTAATTAATAATAATAGAAACTTTTAAAGTGCAATAAAAGGTATTATAACTTTTAGATGCAAAATAATTTACTTAAGTTAGAAAACAGCTGATATTATATGTTAAATACAGAAGCTGTTTGCATATTTTTTAGACAATTTTTAATAGACTCTACAGAAAAAATTACATGCATATTTTGTGTTTTAAATATTTGATAGCCCATGATCTTAACTATTATTCTAGATCATAATTTTTAGGTTAATAATGTTTTCTTTTCTTTTTTTGTAATGTCAAGATAATTATTTTGTTTCACTCCTCTTGAACAGCTTTCTGAAATCCAGAAAGGATTATACAGGGTTCAACATAGAACCCTGTATACTTTGTGGTTAAGGAAAAGAATGTGTTCAATATTTAGTAGAATCTGTGATTTAAAACTTTGAATTAAATCATTCTTTGATTCTCTCTTCTATAATGTTATAAAATAATTTTGAAACATCATATGACTCAGATAATTAAAGTAGTTTCAGCATTTTAAGTTTCAAGAGAACAAGTTTAAATTTTCATATTATTTCTGAATTAATCATCAATTATTTGCTTTATTGAAATTGGGCAAGTAGCTTAACAATTAAACCTTTTTTCTGAAATAAAATCCATAAAAATAATTTTATTAGTGCCTGCAAAATGCATATTTTTATTTTATTTTCATTCTTGTTAGTATCAATATGATAAATATTTTGTTGATAAATGTAATTAAATCAAACAAAAAGTTCAAGCAAATCTCAAACAAAAAGTTGGTATAAACTCTTTTTGTTTAAGTTCTATATTACTTTCTCAATTATTTAAAAAGCTATCTTTAAAATTGTCTAATTTATTTCTAAATGCAATTATAAAACAAAAAATTCATTATGAATTTTATGCAATATATATTTTTTCATTTTGCATGATAATTTCTTAAGTATGAAGGATAATATTTTACTGTAAAAAATATTAATAAAAATGAAATATTTTTACATTAAAATATGAAAATTAATCATTGTATTAAAACTATGTTAGCTTTAGTAACCTTTGGTGAGATTTTTCTTACACTGCACATCTGATGCAACTTTTCTGTATATGTATCCATTAATTCATTTATTTTTTAAACTCTAGGCTCCAGGTAGAATGCACCCTGCATTATTTCATCAAAGTATTATAACAGAATCACCTCATTGGATAAATGAACCATTAGTTGATTTAGAAAATGGAGAGAGTTTTCAATGTGATTTCCGTTTTCAACACAGAGAACCTTTTGTGAAATGTCTTTTATCTCAAAGCAGAGAAAAGAAATTGCATATACTCTTAGAAAAACCAGTTCGAGCATTAACCCCCGGACAGTATGCTGTATTTTATCTAGGAGATGAATGTTTAGGAAGTGCTAGAATAATTTCCAAAGGTCCATCTATGTACAGTTTGAGGCTATTGCCAAGTAAAAATTATATGTAAAGTTTCTTGATATTATATGAAATATTTTTAAAATGCATTAAAATCTGATATTTTATTGATGAAAAATAAATGAAAGAAAAAACAAAGCGTAGTTTACATAGAATTTATCTGATTTTTAAAAAAATTGTTCAGAAAACAGTACTAATTAAAGTTTTCTGATAATTTTATATAATGAAAATATACGGTGAAAGAAAAGGCTTTAATATTGAACTATATATGTATATTTCTAGTTATTACCCAATTTAATGTTCTCAAATCTCTACAAAAAATTGTAAAATCAATGACGTATAAAGTGGAAGGAGTGATGTGCGATCTGCACCCCTCAAGGTGTTATGTTTGATAACATAACACCTTGATCATATTAAGCGGTCGCTCACGCACTCTTTTTCACTCCGCAAATATAAAACATGCGGAAGAAAGTTTAATTTTTGGTCAAAAATAATACCCAAGAATTTTATTTCATTGACAACTTGTATTTAAGTGTCGTTGATATATATCATTGGATCATTATAAAGGCTAGTCTTTCAACAGAAGTGGACACATCTGCTCTTGCTTGCTGATAAGGTATTGCCATTCACAGCACACCGTGCAGCAAGTTTGTTAACTGCTGTTTGCAGTTGTCTCTCAATTAACCGCATATTCTAACCCTGACAAGATATTTGCAGGTCGTCAACATAGAGTGTACCATTTATTGATGGTGGTAATTGATGTAGAATGTTACTGATGGATAAATTAAAAATGGTAACACTTAATCGCATGTAAGACCTCTCACATGATATTTGCTGGTTATCAACAATAAAAGTACCATGTACTGATGATGCTGAGGAATGATGTTACTGATGAATAAATTAAAAATTTTCCGTCATTAGGAGCTGAGATAATAGGGTATCTGTAAATAGATCGCTAGGCGCCTATAGTAGTAAAAGACCAAGTTACTTTCCAATAGATTTATATTAAAAAAATTACAAATTTAGGTGGGAGGAAATGAAACTTTTGTGTATTTTAAAAACAACTAATGAGATTTAAAAGAAAGAAAATATTAATTTATTGATTTAAACTTACTTAGTTACAATTTTATACAGCCAATTTGTAAAAGTTAAGTGTGATATAATGGAAAACATTTCAGACAAAGACTTACATTACACTTTGCACAAAACGTAAGAGGTCTACCCTTACATTTTTGAAACTGGCATCTTTTGTTTTGTTTTTTTCCTATAACATGGTCTTTCCTATCTAAACGCACTGAGTCTACTACGTTTGATCTTAATGACATCATCAGAAGTCTTCCAATGCCTTTCTTAGAATTTGTTCCCCGTTTGAGGTACGTAACGGCGATGTATCTTCGGATGACTTTTATACTTTTCTTTTTGTAATTTGTTAAATTGAACACAATATACATATTTATGACAGCCATGTCGATAACTCTAGTAAAGATTGGCCAGTACCATTTTTTGCCACGCATCTGAATTGTGTGTTTTTCTAAGAGCTAGTCATGCTTGTAGACTCCACCCATATTTTTGTTATACTGGTGAATAGTATTAGGTTGTAAAATTTGGGATTTTTCTTTCGAACCTTTTTGATGCCTTGAAACTTGGATTAAAGGCTCTATGTAATCAAAGTTTGTCGCTGTTGCACACTTGTTATCTTTCCATTTAACTATAGTTATTTCGTTCTTTTCGTCGAAACAGTAGTCAAAAGAACCACAATTTTTTCTTTCTAATATCTCATCAGGCATTAAAAGGCAAGAAGCTGTTCTATTGTTTCTAACTGTGCCAGTGGTTTTGAAACCTTGGTTTTTAGTTCAACCAGCAGATCATAAGAATTAAAAAAATTGTGTCAAAAAAGATGATGTGGGGCTGTTAGGATCAGTTACTGGTTGTAGCGTTTTTTTCATCACTCATATTCTAAGCAGTTCTTTTGGAGTTTTAGGAGTATTGGCAAAACTCTCCTTGCCACAATATAAATCAAAATTTTAACAGTATCCTTTTACTTTACACATGGCCCAAAATTTGTACCCAAACCGTATAGGTTTACCTTTAAGAAATTGTTTGAAAAAATGCTGTCCATAATACGTAATCATTATTTCATCAACAGACAGAAATTTATCAAAAATTCCGAATTTTTGAAAACTGATTAATTTTCTTATTTTGAAAGTCCGGTCTGATTTTAGCATTACACCATCATTATTGTCATCAAAATGTATTAGACTTAATTTTTAAATATTTATTTCGGGACAATGAATTTTTTACAATCGGTATCATGAGGTCTTCGTCCTCCGACCAGTAATCACGTTCACTGGTTAAAGTGTGGTAGTCAGAGAAAATAAGAAAACCAATAACTTCAACTCATAAATTGTAACTGAAAATTCTTGCTTATTTTCCCACTCTTTTGCATATCTTTCTGTTTCTGTTTCATTTTTTAAGTATTCGTAAAATTCTGGAGTCAAAAATTTTTTAAAAATTTCAAGTAGATTCACATTTTCTAAAATATTTTAAATGCTATTCAAATTTTTACTGGATAGGCTTATTTTTTGTCCAATTTGCTTTCCGCTCCATTTTTGATTTTTTCACGCATTCTTTTGGTAATTCCGAACGAATCCGTTTTTATTTTTATTTTCATTACTGGCGCTAGATGGCAGTTGCTCTGTACTATTAGGGCCATCATCATTTATGTCTATCGATTCATATTGTTCGTTTATTTCTATTTCTTCCATGGGTATACAAATTTCTACATTACCTGACAGATCTTTTATCGCTGTAGTAGTCATTTCATCATCATCAAAATACTCTTCGTCAGTTAACTCATCCACATCTGGCGGTAAAGAAATTATATCAGACTCTATTTCCTTAGAAAACATACACTCTAATGCTTCTTCGGTGGTGTGAAACACTTTACGCCGATTGTAACTTTGATAGGGGATGCAACTAATGTAAAGGTTAAAAAGTGTGACACTTAAATTAGAGCTTTGGGGTACAACCTCGGCATGAATGAAATTGTTTGAATGATGAAGAATGAGCTCTGTTACCCACTTTCCGATCAGTACTCGTTCTTCACCATTATGGGTACATCGTGACTAATTACCTTTTTTAGCACACGCACAGCACAAAGGAAACATAAGTTTGCTTTGGCATCGGTATGGTAATACTGGATGGTATAACTCTCTCGGTGGGTAAAATTTGCATTTTATGATTCCAAAATAACCTTCAACATTTTTCAAGTTGGATGTTATAACATCAGGATAACCGACTGGATTTTATTGACCCACGGAACCTTATTTATTGACCCACGGATAAAGGCTTGTGAAGTCAGTGTACTTGGCCGTGCCTTCAAAATACAACTGTACCGCATTTGAGCGTCCTACAAAAAAGGCATCTTGGGTATTCAGCCGGTCTTCGTCAAAATGCGTTTTGAAAAATTCTTAATATTCTGGTGTCTTTTTATCTCTTGGAAGTCGTGTTCCCATATTTCAATCACGATGTACCCACTGCTGTGTAGATTGGTTGGTTGGTTAGTTGGTTGGTTGGGTTTTATGGCGCAAGGTCCAAAAATGGACATGGTGCGCCATCCACTGCTGTGTAGAAGTTCAGTATTGTTCTGGGTTCTAATACGAAGAGTTCCCATTGATATTCCAGTCACAGGATTTATTGCGTCATTATCGTAGCACATCTCACATCCATGTTAGAAACACCCTAAAGTTAGAGTATTAAATATGAATATTATATTAAAATTAATATTAAATTAATACACTTTCAAATCAGAGCTTATGAAATTCGTTAATTTAAATTATAAAAAAATATTCTTACATGATGCTGCTCCTTACAAAATCCATCAACATCATGACCCTTGATGTTTTGTTCACCATTACCATTTAGAACATGAAGAATACTGATGTTTTCATTTTTCGTAATGTAATCTAACCACCTTATGCTATCAAGGCTGTAATTTTTTTTTTACGTATCGTGACTTGGAACCATGGCTATAGTTTCTGGCTTCATGTGATGGACTCTAAAAGCAGTCATGCAAGCTAACGCAATTGTCACATATGTTAATGGATCCACTCCTGCTACCAACATGAATTGTGTTCGAAACTCTATGCAGTAAAGCCTGAGGATGCCAACATCAGATCTGAAAAGAAAAATTTATAACAGGAAAAAGGCAAGAAAACCAAAACTTCAGCACAAATGGGGAAAAAAAAAAAAAAACAATCTTACCAACAATATTTTAACATTTCATTTCTAAAATCAAAGGTGCAATTCTTTTGGGTTTGATACCATTCTAAGAGCTTCTTTCTAAGGTTTGTTGACATAGATGACGGCGAATAATATTCAACATTTGGAGGGGGGCTATTGTAATCCTCATTCTCAGGCCTTTTGAATAAATGGGGAAAATAACCTTTCGCTAATTCCTCTTAGCCAAATGTCTTGGGGAGTTTCGATAAAGGCATCGGCAAAAAATTTAGTGCATCTATTATTTTATAGTTAGTATAGAAAGATGTATAGACATTAGTTTAGACCCGTTAGGTATAACTTTTGGGCATTGACCATGCTCAATCATCCAACGAAGAACAAATTGCCTGTCAAACCCCTGCATATTATGAGCTATTGCAGTGTATTCTTTATGTTCAGGAGAAAAAAGGAAACTGCGAAATTCATGGATACAATTATGACTTTTGAAGAGGAATTCTGCCCCGTCAAGATATTGGGCAATGCCAAAGTTAACAATGTGCTCTCCATTGGACTGCTCTGTTTCGAAGTAAAAAAATATTAGCTTGTCATTGGGTTTGTTTGCTTCAACACATTGCAAACAGCAATAATGATATTCCGGAATAAACTTCTTGCAGTTTATGTGTTTCTTTTCTCGGTAGCGATGTAATTCCATTGGACACATGCTTCTCAATATTACACGACAATACTCTGAACATTGATATAGCTGTTAAAAACAAGAATTTAAAAATGTAGAATTAATTTTAAAATAATGAAATATTTCTAAATTAATTTTATGAAAAAACCAATTATTACTTTATTACAAAGACCATTCTTTTTATGAGTTTCGAAACAAATCAGACCGAGTGTTTCTCTCGCACATCGTTTGGACATCGTTTTATGTCTCCACGTATACATGTTGCACTTCTACGAACATGTCTAAGTGCTTCGCAATTGTGGTTTTCAATGTGAACATACGGTTTGAATTATTCTTCACAAAAGAAATTTGATCCAAAGAAACCTTTTGGAGACAAAACAACATCAAAATGGTTGTCATAGAGCCATAAATAAATACGTTCGCTTCTTTTCTGACCTTTATGGGAAACCTAAAAAGTATAAGAAAGAAAACATGCCATATAGGAAAATGTTAATTCAATAATAATAATAATAATAAATAAATAAAATAAATATGTAATATATATATATATATATATATATATATATATATATATATATATATATATATATATATATATATATATGCAAAGCACATACCTGATTCATTTCTGGTGTAGAGAAAACTATCACCTGAATTTTAAATAATTTTCAAACGAAGATATCTCATTATATTCACAAGGACGAAGAGGAATAGCTTTCCTTAACAGAAGATTGCATTGCCTGTGGCAAAATGTTTTTAGATCTGGATCTTTGGTCACTGTTGCAATTGCTAAAAGTATGGGTTTATCCCAGGAAAGACCTAGTTCATCAATGGGCAGCTGCTGAATTGATCTTTTTTTAAGCGATCCACAGAAAGAATTACAATTCTTCAATTTGTTTTTCCGGATCCCACAGGTCTTTTAATTGTAATTACTTCAATACTGAAGCCTTCAAAATGACAGCCAAAATTGTCTCAACAGTAACATCTGCTACCGACAGTAAGTGAGTAGATATTGATTTATATAGTATGTCAGAAAATATAAACAATGGAATGAAATCTGTCGGCACTAAATTTAGAGTGATGCTTTGAAGAATCAATAGAATCATTTTTTGTACGATATGAACAACATCTATAAATTTGGCTTCTCTAGCTTGTTTCAGGAGTTGAGCTGAATCTACCATAATTTGATATAATATTTCTTCACTTTTAAACTTTTTATTTGGTCGCCGGTTTTTCTCGTAAATTTGAATGGTAGATTCCAATTAGTAAAAAAGAAAAAAAAATTTATAATATTGGCAAAGTATTGACTTTTTTAAGATACAAAATGGTTTCATTATTATTATTTAAAAGTTTATTTTACATTGTCACTCTCAACACTTTCAAGTTCAGTCCAGTATCCATCAGGATGTTACAGCACCGTCATTTACCTTGAATTTTAGAGAGGGAAAAATAAAGTTATTTTCATTAAAAATAAAGTTTTAAACATAAAAATTTATGTTTTATGTTATAAAGTTTATTCGTAAATTAAGGACAAGTTGGGCAAGAACTGCTGTTCCTTGCCCAACTTGAGACGGCAAATTTTCGAAAAACTACGATGCTTCCACACATAAGATAATTAAAGACGTTAACAATTGCAAAAAAATATTTCAATAAAATTTTTTCTTAATAATTTCTTGCTTCACCATCTTCCTCAATGAAGTGAATTTCATCATATTCAAACAAAATCTGTATATTCACAAAGAAAAATATATGTGAAAACATAGCATGTATATTAAGTTATCCACTACGTGGTGAAGTCTAAAAATATGAAATTGCTAAAAAAAGTGATACTTAAAATATAGCCTTGAGAAACACCCTCGACTTGTATAAAAGTATTGGAAAAAATAGTTCCAATACGAACTTTAAAAAGACGGGAGCGTAAAAAGTTTTATAGGAATATTGGAAGATTACCCTGAAAGCCAAAATTATATAATGAACGGAGAATTCCATATCGCCATGTACAGTCATATGCCTTGTCTATTTCGAAGAAGACGGAAACGAGATGGTTGGTTGGTTGGGTTTTCTGGCGCAAGGTCCAAAAAGGACAAGCTGCGCCAAGTCTAAGATTATTGTTGTTTTATTTTATTTATTCTTTTTTTCTTAAATTAATTTTTTTTCAAAAAACCCAAGCAACAATAAAATTTTGAAAAACAAAAATCATTGTAAATATAACTTTAAAATCTTTTTATGGTATATAAAAGGAAAAATGATTATGTATTTTTAAATTTCATAATATATATTTAAATAAAATTTAAGAAACCTATAGCTCTCAAAAATGCAAATAGGTTTTTATGCGGTGGATCTCCCAATAAATCAAATAAAGTTAAAATGCCAGTTTTAAAATAGTGTAAACGTAAATGGTTAAAATCTTGACATGAGATTAAAATATGATATACTGTGTAAGGTTCATCGCACGTTTTGCACCATGGATTCAACTCACTCAGAAATAAATGCTTGTGTGTGACCAATACGAAGGCGAGTCAAACGGACATCAGCACTTCGTAAAGGTAAAATTGATAATGGAGTGATAGATGGAAATAAGGAATGGAGTTTGTTATTAACCTGCAGGTTCCATGATTCATCCCATAAAGAATATATTAGTTTAGTGACACCCTTTCTCACATCAGATAAGGGAACACATAGCAGAAGTGGTCCAGATGCAGCTTTAGCCGCTGCGTCAGCCTTTTCATTGCCATCAAAACCCACATGACCAGGGATCTAACAGAACAATATATCATAACCCTCGCCAGCAAGGGAATCCAATTCTTTGAAAATCCTAGATACAACTAGATGACATTGATAATTACCACTTCTCAACGCTTCTAAAACACTTAAGCTGTCTGTGTACACACAATGTTTTAAAGAATCACTTTTATTCACGTGCTGAAGAGGTTGGTTGGTTGGTTGGGTTTAGTGGCGCAAGGTCCAAAAACGGACATGCTGCGCCAAGAATAAAGTTAAGAAGTAGATGTTTTATTTTATTTTTTTATTTATTCTTATTATTTTATTTTATTTATTAATTTATTTTAAAAACCCAAGCAACATTAAAATTTTAAAAATCAAAAATCATTGTATATATATATATATTAAAATCAAATCACACATAAAAGCAAAATCAAAATATATATACTTTTAAAATTTAAAAAATGTAAATTAAATAAAATGTATAAAACCTATTGCCCTCAAAAAGGCAAATAGGTTCCTGTGGGGTGGTTTCCCAAGCAAATCAAATAAGGTTAAAATATCACAATTAAAAAAGTGTAAACGATATTGGTTAAAATATGAACATGAAATTAAAATATGATAAACAGTGAATGGTTCATCACACGTTTCACACCAAGGATTTAATTCGTTTAGAAACAAATGTCTATGTGTGAAACGTGTGTGTCCGATACGAAGGCGGGATAATCTTACATCAGCACTTCGTATCGGTAAAACTTTTAATGAGGTGATGAATGGAAATATGGCACGTAATTTATTATTGACCTGCATGTTCCAAGACTCCTGCCAAAGATCTTGAGTAAATTTTTTAACACACCTTCTCACATCCAACAAAGGAATTGATGGAAGAGATGGGCCGGATGCAGATTTAGCAGCTGCATCAGCCCTCTCATTGCCATCGAGACCTACATGACTTGGGATCCAACAGAAAATTATTTCATATCCCTTGCCAGCAAGGGAATCTAATGCTCGGAAAATTCTAGACACAGGATGACAATCAAAACTACTGTTCCGCAAAGCTTCCAACACACTCAAACTGTCAGTGTAAACACAGTATTTAAAGCTATCACTTGTATTCATCTGCTGAAGAGCTTGATATAAAGCAGTTGCTTCAGCAGAGAAGATGGAACAGGATGGATGGAGGCTGTAGCTCAGAGTTTTGTTCTCAATAACTACAGCACAACCAACATGTCCTGCGGATTTTGATCCATCTGTGAAAACTGGTGTGTACGTGATGTACTGACAGCGATGCGAGGCATACATCTGCTGGAAAACAGTAGTTGCT
The DNA here is from genome assembly GCA_037975125.1 of Latrodectus hesperus. Classification (NCBI taxonomy): domain Eukaryota; kingdom Metazoa; phylum Arthropoda; class Arachnida; order Araneae; family Theridiidae; genus Latrodectus; species Latrodectus hesperus. The sequence goes on from CM075860.1 coordinate 83,278,914, forward strand.
GTGTCTGATTTTCTAAACCGAGCAAAAGGATTTATGATTTTAATCTGTGGATCATACCAAGGTGGATGAGAAAAATACTCCGTTTTGTCGAAACGGACATCATATAGGTCAGATAGTAATAGATTAGATTTTGTTCGTGTGAGAAAAGGTGGAATGCTGTATGCACGAGCGTCATACAGCCTCATTAGTGCAGGTGTAGTAGGCATGGAACGTAATGGATGATGAGGGTCAGACATGATTTTTGCATAATAACTGAGAGACAGCTGCATTCGTCTCAGGTCTAAAGGCAGTTGATGACATATTGCATATAGACTCTGGACGGGTGATGTGCGGAATGCGCCTGAACATATTCTCAAAGCAGAGTGATGTATTGTATCCAATCTGCGTAAAACGGAAGACCTAGCAGATCCATACACAGAACACCCATAGTCAATACGAGATAAAATTAATGACTGGTAGACACGAAGTAGTGCCGTGCGATCAGCACCCCAAGATGTATTAGAAAGCACCTTGAGGAAATTAAGCGATCGCTCGCACTTCTTCCGCAAATGAAGAACATGCGGAAGAAAATTCAACTTTCGGTCAAAAATTATTCCCAGAAACTTTATCTCGTTGACAACAGGGATAGGTGTATTATTTATATAGATAGTGGGATCATTATGTAGGCTAGTCTTCCTGCAGAAATGGACACAATTACTCTTGCCAGGAGACAGCGTGTGGCCATTCTCAGCACACCATGCAGCAAGTTTATTAACTGATGTTTGTAGTTGTCTCTCAATTAAACGCATGTTAGAACCCTCACATGATATTTGCAGGTCATCACCATAAAGCGTGCCATAAACAGGAGGTGAAATTTGATGAAGAATGCAACTGATGTAAAGGTTAAAAAGTGTGACACTTAAAATAGAGCCTTGGGGTACACCCTCGGCTTGAATAAAAGTATTGGACATAACAGAACCAATACGAACTTTAAAACCACGGGAGCATAAAAAATTTTCTATAAATATTGGCAAATTACCCCTAAAGCCAAAATCATACATCCTACGGAGAATTCCATAACGCCACGTACGGTCATATGCCTTCTCGATGTCAAAGAAAATGGAAACCAGATGGTTCCTCCGCACAAAAGCGTTGCGGATTTGGGTTTCCAGGTAAGTAATATTATCAAGAGTGGACCTTCCTTTACGGAAGCCACTCTGATTGATATGGATATATTTATTTTTTTCTAAGACATAGATGAGACGGGCGTTGATCATACGTTCGAGAGTCTTACACAAGCAACTCGTCAGAGCTATTGGTCGATAATTTGAAGGAACAGAAGGATCCTTACCAGCCTTAAGGATAGGATAGGAATCACTATTGCTTCGCTCCAAAGTGATGGAAATTTGTTTTCAGTCCAGATCCTATTAAACAAAAACAGCAAGTTCAACAGGGAATCTGGACTTAAATGGCGAAGCATTAGATAGCTGATTCCATCTGGTCCTGGTCTAGTATCATGGGCCTGCTGTAATGCTCTCTTCAATTCCAACATCCGAAATTCACAGTTGTAAGGCAAAGCTTGTCGATGGTTGAAACGAATTGGTGTTCGCTCAGCACGACTCTTTGTCCTTAAGAACGAAGGACTATAAGAGTCGTTGCTTGAGACGCTAGCAAAGGTTTCACCAAGGACGTTAGCGATGTCCTTAGGAGAAGAGTATATAGCAGCTCCGGATTTCAAAATAGGAATTGAAAATTCTCTATATATTCCATTGGCTGCTTTCACTCTTCTCCACAACTGTTAACTGGATGTGGAAGAAGTTATTGATGATACATAGCGGGACCAAGATTCCTTCTGACTTCGACGACGAGCTCTGCGAGCTAATGCTTTTGCTCTCTTATAGGCGATAAGATTCTCTGTTGTGGGGTATCTTCTGAAGAGCCCCATAACTTCCTCTGTTTCTTATAGGTGTTTTGATATTCATTATTCCACCAAGGTTTGCAACGCCTGTGTGGTATAGAGGAACACTTTGGTATTGATGCATCAGCTGCATTTATAATTGTTTCAGTGACTTTAGATACGGCATTATCAATATCATCGATCATAACCATTTCATTATCAACAACTGCCAATTGTGTAAATAACGTCCAATCTGCCCGACTGTACACGTAAGTAGGTAAGCGTTGTCTTACACTACTACCTCCAGTCTGGGAGATGACGAGAGGAAAATGATCGCTGTTATGCAGATCATTTCCTACTATTAGATTTAACAATGGCAGAAGAGATGGAGAACAGATGGCTAGATCGAGAGAATGAAACGTTCTTGTGGGTACATGGAAATATGTATTCTCGTCGGTATTCAGCAGACAGAGACTATTATCTGAAACAAAACGCTCTATCTGCCGACCGCGAGAATTAGTATCATCATTTCCCCACAAAGAACTATGGCCGTTAAAGTCACCTAACAACAGAAATGGTGTTGGCAGCTGATCTATTAATGCATCAAGTTCCTCTTGGCGGATGACATCGTGTGGTGGCAAATACAAACTACAGACTGTCAACAAACATGATGTGTGAATTCTCACAGCAACAGCCTGTAGAGTAGTATTCAATGGATGGGCAGTGCTGGGAAAAGTATTAGATGTTAAGCAGTTCCAAGAGATGTTGGCAGTTCCAAGAAACAAAGGAAGTTATTGTTCAATTTGAAAAGCTCCTTTCCAGGAGCTGGAAGGCATGTCATCCGACATCTCCTCGAGCGATAAATCTTCGTCCGAGGGATGTAAGGAAACAGCATCAGCCTCCAGGTTTAAGGCTTTACGGGTGGATATAGAGGGCCTAATTTTGCCCACTTTTGCAGATTTTAATTTTAAGGCCTTCATGGCTTTAGAATTAGCCATCGGAGCTTTTCTACGTTGAATATTTGTAGAGGTTGATTTTTGGCTTTTATCAGATGTAAGGGGTAATTTGACTAGTGGAAATGAAAGAGCATCGGTTTGTGTACTAGCTGTTCTGGTGACCTTGGCGGCGACAGATGCATAGCTAACTCCTGCTCTAGATGTACGTGCTGTGACAGCACGTCTTGCCTCAGGGTATGAACAATTATTTTTAACTTTAGTGATTGTGATCTCTTTTTCCAGTATCCAGATAGGACAACTTCTAGCGTAGGAGGGGTGGTCACCTTTACAGTTGACACACCTCTCCTTTGCAGTACAAGACGAGCTGTCGTGGCCAACTGCTGCGCAGCGAGCGCAAGTCAGTTTGCCCCGGCAAGCCGCTTTGGAGTGTCCAAATCTCTGGCACTGGAAACAACGCAAAGGATTTGGAATGAACGGCCTAACGGATATATGCATATACGCAGCTTTAATATGCTGCGGTAGGTCTGGCGTCGCAAATGTCAGTACGAGATGTTTAGTATTAATAAACTGCCCATCTCGTCTGATAGTGATGCGTTTTACAGCACAGACCTTTTGATCTATGAGATTTTCTAAGATCTCGTCCGTTGGCGTATTTAGCAAATCCTTGGCGGATACCACACCACGAGAAAAGTTAAGATTCAAGTGAGGAGAGACAGACACCTCAAGGTTAGCTAGCGTATTCATGTTAGCAATCAGAGTTGCTTGTGCATCTGAAGCAACTTCTACCATCAAATCACCAGAACGAAGTTTCCGGATGCTCTTCACTTCGCCGATATTGCTACTAATACCTTTTTGGATTAGGAAAGGGGATACATTATCAAATGTACCCTCCTTCCGCTTCACAATATAAAATTTGGCTTTTAAATTTTTCAATGTATGCTCCCGTGGGAGAGAAGAGAATAATGTTTCCATGACAGAGATGGAAAATTCGGGACCTGACGGCACCACCCACCACCGAGTCCAACAAGGGGATGCAGACCAGCTGCACCAGTGCTAGCCAGGTCCTATACGCTCACAGTACATCCCTGAAGTGGCCTCCACCCTTAACGAGTCACCCAGTAGATGTACCGATCGCTTGATCCATAAAGCCGATTGATGTGCTGAGGACCACAACACACCTCCCGTTTACCTGAAGCAGAGGCCAAAGCAATGTGTTGGTCTCAGGAGGCCTCAATTACCAGGATCCTCCTTTCCAGGGACACGGGTCTCCACGCACGGCAAACACGTGGGTGATTTAGTCCTCAAGAGTAGCTAATAGCAACAGAGCGGCGAAAGCTACTCAAGGGGAGCCCTCAACCTCTTACGAGGCAACCACACTGAGGGAGAAGAGGAAGAAAAAGCAGAAGAGTGGAGGAGAGAAGAAAAGACAGAAGAGGACAGATCACTGGGGTACCTCGGGATTGTGACACCCGTGTTTACCTAAAGAAGGTAAACCCCCTGAGGGGCGTGCTGAAGAGCATAATAGATTGCAGTTGCTTAAGCAGTGAAGATGGAGCAGGAACTAGGGAGGCTGTAGCTATGAATATTATTTTTTAGGACTACAGCACAACCCACATGTCCTGCATTTTTAGAACCATCAGTAAATATTGGTGTGTACGTAGTATACTGACAGCGATATGTGATAAATAAAGCTGTTGAAAAACGGTAATGGTTGTATCTGATTTTCTAAATTTATAAAAAGGATTAATTATATTGATATGTGGATCATACCAAGGTGGTTTAAATGAAAAGTCCGTTTTAACAAAACGGACGTCATGTAGGTCACAGATTCAGATAATATTTACATCTTGTGAGAAACGGTGGGATGCTATAACTACGAGCATCATATAATCTTTTAAGTGTAGGAGTGGGAACCATAGAACGTAAAGGATGATGCGCATCAGACATGATTTTACAATAGTAATTGAGAGACAGCTGCATACGTCGCAGGTCTAAAGGCAATTGGGCAATTGTTGGTTGGTTGGGTTTTCTGGCGCAAGGTCCAAAGAGGACAAGCTGCGCCAAGTTAAAATTATTGTTGATTTACTTTATTATTTTATTCTTTTTTTTTCAAAAACCCAAACAACATTTAAGTTTAAAAAAAACAAAAATCAGTGTAAATATAATTTTAAAATGGAAATGGAAAAAATGGAAAAATAATGTGCTGGGAAAAGTATTCGATGTTAATATACAAACACCTCCAGACACTGCACCATCGTCACCACAGTCTTTTCTAAAGCTTTTAAACTCACGCATGGAAAAGTTATTGCTGGAATTCAGGAATGTTTCCTGAAGTGCAACACATGCGGGGTTGTCGGCTGAAATTATAGACTTGATGTCATCATGATGAGAACGCAAAACCAAGGAAGTTATTGTTGAATTTGAAAGGCTCCTTTCCCGGAGCTGGAAGGCATGTCATCTGACATCTCCTCGAGTGACAGACCTTCGTCCGAGGGATGTAGATATACGGCGTCAGCCTCCAGGTTTAAGGCTTTACGGGTGGATATGGAGGGCCTAATAATGCCCTCTTTTGCTGATTTTAGTTTTAAAGCCTTTAGCGCTTTAGATATTGCAATCGCAGCTCTTCTACGGGGAATGGTTGTGGAGGTTGATTTTGGCCTCTGTACAGATGTAAGGGGTAATTTTACTATTGGAAGTGAAGAAGCATCAGTTTGCGTGCTAGTGGTTTTGGTGACTTTTGCGGCGGCAGTTGCATAGCTAACTCCAACTTGAGGTGTACGGGCGGTAACAATACTCAGGATATGAACAATTGTTCTTAACTTTAGTGGTTGTGATCTCCTTTTCCAGTATCCAGATAGGACAACTCCTAGCGTAGGAGGGGTGGTCACCCTTACAGTTGACACACCTCTCCTTTGCAGTACAAGACGAGCTGTCGTGGCCAACTGCTGCGCAGCGAGCACAAGTCAGTTTGCCCCTGCAAGCCTCTTTGGAGTGACCGAATCTCTGGCACTGGAAACAACGCAAAGGATTTGGAATAAATGGCCTAACGGAGTGATGCATATACGCAGCTTTAATGTGCTGCGGTAGGTCTGGCGTCGCAAATGTCAGGATTAGATGTTAAGTATTAATAACTTTATCATCTCTCCTGACAGTAATGCGTTTTACAGCACAGACCTTTTGCTCTTTTAGATTTTCTAGTATCTCATCCGTAGGCGTGTTAAGCAAATCCTAGGCGGATATCACACCACGAGAAAGGTTTGTATGAGGCGAGACTGACACCTCAAGGTTAGCTAGCATATCCAAGTTCACAAACTGAGCTGCTTGAATTTTATAGAACACTTCAACCATTAAATCACCAGAACGCAATTTTATAGTGCTCTTCACTTCACCGACTGTACCTGTTATAGCTTTTTGGATGAGGAAAGTGGATACTGTATCAAAAGCACCCTCTTTCCTTTTAATTACATAAAACTTTGCATTTAAAACTGAAAATGTTTGCTCCCGTGGGAGAATAGAAATATTACTTTCCATATTTAAATTGGAAGATTCGGGACCTGATGGCACCACCCACCACCGAGTCCAACAAGGGGATGCAGACCAGCTGCACCAGTGCTATCCAGGTCCTATACGCTCACAGTACACCCCTGAAGTGGCCTCCACCCTTAACGAGTCACCCAGTAGATGTACCGATCGCTTGATCCATAAAGCCGATTGATGTGCTGAGGACCACAACACACCCCACGTTTACCTGAAGCAGAGGCCAAAGTAATGTGTTGGTCTCTGGGGCCTCAATTACCAGGACCCTCCTTTCCAGGGACACAGGTCTCCACGCACGTCAAACACGTGGGTGATTTAGTCCCCCAGAGTAGCTAATAGCAACAGAGCGGCGAAACCTACTCAAGGGGAGCCCTCAACCTCTTGTGAGGCAACCACACTGAGGGAGAAGAGGAAGGAAAAGCAGAAGAGTAGAGGAGAGAGGAAATTAAAGAAAAGGACAGATCACTAGGGTACCTCGGGATTGTGACACCCGTGTTTACCTAATGAAGGTAAACCCCCTGAGGGAGCTAGAAGTTGTCCTATCTGAATACTGGAAAAGTAGATCACAACCACCAAAGTTAAAAATAATTGTACATATCCCGAGGCGAGACGTGCTGTTACAGCTGGTACACCTCAAGTTGGAGTTAGCTATGCAACTGTCGCCGCAAAAGTCACCAGAATGACTAGTACACAAACAGATGCTCTCTCACTACCGATTGTTAAATTACCCTCTACATCTGTACAGCAGCCAAAATCGACATCCACATCGACTACTCGTAGAAAAGCTCCGATGGCTAAATCTAAAGCCGTAAAGGCTTTAAAACTAAAATCAGCAAAAGAGGGCATTTTTAGGCCCTCGATATCCACCCGTAAAGCCTTAAGCCTGGAGGCTGACGCCGTATATCTACATCCCTCGGACGAAGATCTGTCTCTCGAGGAGATGTCAGATGACATGCCTTCCAGCTCCGGGAAAGGACCTTTTCAAATTCAACAATAACTTCCTTTGTTTCTTGGAACTGCCATGGTTTGCGCTCTCAGCATGATGACATCAAGTCTATAATTTTATTCTAGAACCCCACATGTCCAGCAATAACTTTTCCATGCGTGGGTTTAAAAGTTTTAGAAAAGACTGTGGTGACGATGGTGCAGTGTCTGGAGGTGTTTGAATAATAACATCCAACAACTATCTCAGCACTGCCCAACATTTAAATAGTTCACTACAGGCTGTAGCTGTGCGAAGTCACACATCATGCTTGTTGACAGTCTGTAGTTTGTATTTGCCACCACACGATGTCATCCGCCAAGAGGAACTCGATGCATTAATAAATCAGCTGCCAACACCATTTCTGTTGTTAGGTGACTTTAACGGCCATAGTTCTTTGTGGGGAAATGATAATACTAATTCTCGCGGTCGGCAGATAGAGCGGTTTATTTCAGATAATAGTCTCTGTCTGCTTTATACCGACGAGAAGACATATTTCAATGTACCCTCAAAAACATTTCATTCTCTTGATCTAGCCATCTGTTCTCCATCTCTTCTGCCATTGTTAAATTTAAATGTAGGAAATGATCTGCATAATAGCGATCATTTTCCTCTCGTCATCTCCCAGACTGGAGGTAGTAGTGTAAGACAACGCTTACCTACTTACGTGTACAGTCGGGCAGATTGGACGTTATTTACACAATTGGCAGTTGTTGATAATGAAATGGTTATGATCGATGTTATTGATAATGCCGTATCTAGAGTCACTGAAACAATTATAAATGCAGCTGATGCATCAATACCTAAGTGTTCCTCTATACCACACAGGCGTTGCAAACCTTGGTGGAATGATGAATGTCAAAACTGCTATAAGAAACAGAAGAAGTTATGGGGGCTATTCAGAAGATACCCCACAACGGAGAATCTTATCGCCTATAAGAGAGCAAAAGCATTAGCTCGCAGAGCTCGTCGTCGAAGTCAGAAGGAATCTTGGTTCCGCTATGTATCATCAATAACTTCTTCCACATCCAGTAAACAGTTGTGGAGAAGAGTGAAAGCAGCCAATGGAATGTATAGGGAATTCTCTATTCCTATTCTAAAGTCCGGAGCTGCTGTACACTCTTCTCCTAAGGACATCGCTAACGGCCTTGGTGAAACCTTTGCTAGCGTCTTAAGCAACGACTCTTATAGTCCTTCGTTCTTAAGGACAAAGATTCGTGCTGAGCGAACACCAATTCGTTTCAACCATGGCCGAGCTTTGCCTTACAACTGTGAATTCCGGATGCTGGAATTGAAGAGAGCTTTACAGCAGGCCCATGATACTAGCCCAGGACCAGATGGAAACAGCTATCAAATGCTTCGCCATTTCAGTCCAGATTCCCTGTTGAACTTGCCGTTATTGTTTAATAGGATCTGGACTGAAAACCAATTTACATCACTTTGGAGCGAAGCAATAGTGATTCCGATCCTTACGGCTGGTAAGGATCCTTCAAATTATCGACCAATAGCTCTGACGAGTTGCTTGTGTAAGACTCTCGAATGTATGGTCGACGCCCGTTTCATCTATGTCTTAGAAACAAATAAATTTATCCATATCAATCAGAGTGGCTTGCGTAAAGGAAGATCCACTCTTGATAATATTACTTATCTGGAAACGCAGATCCGCAATGCATTTGTGCGGAGGAATCATCTCGTTTCCATTTTCTTCGACATAGAGAAAGCTTACGACCGTACGTGGCGTTATGGAATTCTCCGTTGGATGTATGATTTTGGCTTTAGGGGTAATTTGCCGATATCTATGAAAAATGTTTTATTCTCCCGTGGTTTTAATGTTCGTATTGGTTCTGTTATGTCCAATACTTTTATTCAAGCCGAGGGTGTACCCCAAGGCTCTATTTTAAGTGTCACACTTTTTAACCTTTACATCAGTTGCATTCTTCATCAAATTTCACCTCCTGTTTATGGCACGCTATATATTGATGACCTGCAAATATCATGTGAGGGCTCTAACATGCGTTTAATTGAGAGACAACAACAAACATGGGTTAATAAACTTGCTGCATGGTGTGCTGAGAATGGCCACACGCTGTCTCCAAGCAAGAGTAATTGTGTCCATTTCTGCAGGAAGACTAGCCTACATAATGATCCTACTATATATATAAATAATACACCTATCCCTGTTGTCAACGAGATAAAGTTTCTGGGAATAATTTTTGACCGAATGTTGAATTTTCTTCCGCATGTTCTTCATTTGCGGAAGAAGTGCGAGCGATCGCTTAATATCCTCAAGGTGCTTTCTAATACATCTGTGGAGTGCTGATCGCACGGCACTACTTCGTGTCTACCAGTCATTAATTTTATCTCGTATTGACTATGGGTGTTCTGTGTATGGATTTGCTAGGTCTTCCGTTTTACGCAGATTGGATACAATACATCACTCTGCTTTGAGAATATGTTCAGGCGCATTCCGCACATCAGCCGTCCAGAGCCTATATGCAATATGTCATCAATTACCTTTAGACCTGAGACGAATGCAGCTGTCTCTCAGTTATTATGCAAAAATCATGTCTGACCCTCATCATCCATTACGTTCCATGCCTACTACAGCTGCATTAATGAGGCTGTATGACGCTCGTGCATACAGCATTCCACCTTTTCTCACACAAACAAAATCTAATATAATACTATCTGACCTATATGATGTCCGTTTTGACAAAACGGAGTATTTTTCTCATCCACCTTGGTATGATCCACAGATTAAAATCATAAATACTTTTGCTCGTTTAAGAAAATCAGATGCAGCAACTACCGTTTTCCAGCAGCTGTATGCCTCACATCGTTGTCAGTACATCACGTACACACCAGTTTTCACAGATGGATCAAAATCCGCAGGACATGTTGGTTGTGCTGTAGTTATTGAGAACAAAACTCTTAGCTACAACCTCCATCCATCCTGTTCCATCTTCTTGCGGAAGCAACTGCTTTATATCAAGCTCTTCAGCAGATGAATACAAGTGATACCTTTAAATACTGTCTTTACGCTGACAGTTTGAGTGTGTTGGAAGCTTTACGGAACAGTAGTTTTGATTGTCATCCTGTTGTGTCTAGAATTTTCCGAGCATTAGATTCCCTTGCTGGCAAGGGATATGACATTATTTTACTGCTGCATCCCAAGTCATGTAGGTCTCGATGGCAATGAGAGGGCTGATGCAGCTGCTAAATCTGCATCTAGCCCACCTCTTCCATCTATTCCATTGTTTGATGTGAGAAGGTGTGTAAAAAAATTTACTCAAGATGTTTGGCAGGAGTCTTGGAACATGCAGGTCAATAATAAATTGCGTGACATATTTCCATTCATCACCTCATTAAAAGTTTTACCGATACGAAGTGCTGATGTAAGATTAACCCGCCTTCGTATTGGACACACACGTTTCACACATAGACATTTGTTTCTAAACGAATTAAATCCATGGTGTGAAACGTGAGATGAACCATTCACTGTTTATCATATTTTAATTTCATGCTCATATTTTAACCAATATTGTTTACACTTTTTAATTGTGATATTTTAACCTTATTTGATTTGCTTGGGGAACCACTCCCACAGGAACCTATTTGCCTTTTTGAGGGCAATAGGTTTTATACATTATATTTAGTTTACATTTTTTAAATTTTAAAAGTATATATATTTTGATTTTGCTTTTATGTGTAATTGGATTTTAATATATGTATACACTGATTTTGTTTTTTAAAATTTTAATGTTGCTTGGGTATTTAAAATAAATTAATAAATAAAATAATATAAATAAAATAATATAATAAAAAAAATAAAATTGTAAACTTTATTCTTGGCGCAGCATGTCCGTTTTTGGACCTTGCGCCATTAAACCCAACCAACCAATCCTAAGAGGGGCTACCCCTCAGGGGGTTTACCTTCTTTAGGTAAACACGGGTGTCACAATCCCGAGGTACCCTAGTGATCTGTCCTCTTCTTTCTTTTCTTCTCTCCTACTCTTCTGCTTTTTCTTCCTTTTCTCCCTCAGTGTGGTTGCCTCGTAAGAGGTTGAGGGCTCCCCTTGAGTAGCTTTCGCCGCTCTGTTGCTATTAGCTACTCTTGGGGACTAAATCACCCACGTGTTTGCCGTGCGTGGAGACCCGTGTCCCTGGAAAGGAGGATCCTGGTAATTGAGGCCTCCAGAGACCAACACATTGCTTTGGCCTCTGCTTCAGGTAAACGGGAGGTGTGTTGTGGTCCTCAGCACATCAATCGGCTTTATGGATCAAGCGATCGGTACACCTACTGGGTGACTCGTTAAGGGTGAAGGCCACTTCAGGGATGTACTGTGAGCGTATAGGACCTGGCTAGCACTGGTGCAGCTGGTCTGCATCCCCTTGTTGGACTCGGTGGTGGGTGGTGCCGTCAGGTCCCGAAATTTCCAATTTAAATATGGAAACAAATATTTCTATTCTCCCACGGGAGCACACCTTATGTCTATTAAATGCCAAATTTTATGTAATAAAAAGGAAAGAGGGTACTTTTGATACAGTATCCCCTTTCCTCATCCAAAAAGCTATAACAGGCACAGTCGGTGAAGTGAAGAGCATTAGAAAATTGCGTTCTGGCGATTTAATGGTTGAAGTTGCATCTAAAATTCAAGCTGATCAAGTAGTGAATTTGAATATGCTGGCTAACCTTGAGGTGTCTGTCTCGCCTCATACAAACCTTAACTTTTCTCGTGGTGTGATATCCGCGAAGGATTTGCTTAACACGCCTACGGATGAGATACTAGAAAATCTTAAAGAGCAAAAGGTCTGCGCTGTAAAACGCATTACTGTCAGGAGAGATGATAAAGTTATTAACACTAAACATCTGATCCTGACATTTGCGACGCCAGACCTACCGCAGCATATTAATGCTGCGTATATGCATCTCTCCGTTAGGCCATTTATTCCAAATCCTTTGCGTTGTTTCCAGTGCCAGAGATTTGGTCACTCTAAAGCGGCATGCAGAGGCAAACTGACTTGCGCTCGCTGCGCAGCAGTTGGCCACGACAGTTCGTCCTGTACTGCAAAGGAGAGGTGTGTCAACTGTAAAGGTGACCACCCCTCCTACGCTAGAAGTTGTCCTATCTGGATACTGGAGAAGGAGATCACAACCACGAAAGTTAAAAATAACTGTTCATATCCGGAGGCGAGACGGGCTGTTACAGCTCGAACACCTCAAGTTGGAGTTAGCTATGCAACTGTCGCCGCAAAAGTCACCAGAACGACTAGTACACAAACGGATGCTCTCTCACTCCCGATTGTTAAATTACCCCCTACATCTGTACAAAAGCCAAAATCAACATCCACATCGACTATTCGTAGAAAAGCTCCGATTGCTAAATCTAAAGCCGTAAAGGCTTTAAAACTAAAATCTGCTAAAGAGGGCAATATTAGGCCCTCAATATCCACCCGTAAAGCCTTAACCCTGGAGGCTGACGCTGTTTCATTACATCCCTCGGACGATGATCTATCGCTCGAGGAGATGTCAGATGACATGCCTTCCAGCTCCGGGAAAGGAGCTTTTCAAATTCAACAATAACTTCCTTTGTTTCTTGGAACTGCCATGGTTTGCGTTTTCATTATGATGACATCAAGTCTATAATTTCAGCCAACAACCCCGCATGTGTTGCACTTCAGGAAACATTCCTGAAGTCTAGCAATTACTTTTCCATGCGTGGGTTTAAAAGCTTTAGAAAGGACTGTGGTGATGATGGTGCAGTGTCTGGAGGTGTTTGTATATTAACATCTAATACTTTTCCCAGCACTGCCCATCCATTGAATACTACTCTACAGGCTGTTGCTATAAGAATTCATACTTCATGCTTGTTGACAGTCTGTAGTTTATATTTGCCACCACACGATGTCATCCGCCAAGAGGAACTCGATGCATTAGTAGATCAGCTGCCAACACCATTTCTGTTGTTAGGTGACTTTAACGGCCATAGTTCTTTGTGGGGAAGTGATGATACAAATTCTCGCGGTAGGCAGATAGAGCGGTTTATTTCAGATAATAGTCTCTGTCTGCTTAATACCGACGAGAAGACTTATTTCCATGTACCCACAAGAACGTTTCATTCTCTCGATCTGGCCATCTGTTCTCCATCTCTTCTGCCATTGTTAAATTTATATGTTGGAAATGATCTGCATAACAGCGATCATTTTCCTCTCGTCATCTCCCAGACTGGAGGTAGTAGTGTAAGACAACGCTTACCTACTTACGTGTACAGTCGGGCAGATTGGACGTTATTTACACAATTGGCAGTTGTTGATAATGAAATGGTTATGATCGATGATATTGATAATGCCGTATCTAAAGTCACTGAAACAATTATAAATGCAGCTGATGCATCAATACCAAAGTGTTCCTCTATACCACACAGGCGTTGCAAACCTTGGTGGAATAATGAATGTCAAAACACCTATAAGAAACAGAGGAAGTTATGGGGGCTCTTCAGAAGATACCCCACAACGGAGAATCTTATCGCCTATAAGAGAGCAAAAGCATTAGCTCGCAGAGCTCGTCGTCGAAGTCAGAAGGAATCTTGGTCCCGCTATGTATCATCAATAACTTCTTCCACATCCAGTAAACAGTTGTGGAGAAGAGTGAAAGCAGCCAATGGAATGTATAGGGAATTCTCTATTCCTATTCTAAAATCCGGAGCTGCTGTGCACTCTTCTCCTAAGGACATCGCTAACGTCCTTGGTGAAACCTTTGCTAGCGTCTCAAGCAACGACTCTTATAGTCCTTCGTTCTTAAGGACAAAGAGTCGTGCTGAGCGAACACCAATTCGTTTCAACCATCGACAAGCTTTGCCTTACAACTGTGAATTTCGGATGTTGGAATTGAAGAGAGCATTACAGCAGGCCCATGATACTAGCCCAGGACCAGATGGAATCAGCTATCAAATGCTTCGCCATTTAAGTCCAGATTCCCTGTTGAACTTGCTGCTTTTGTTTAATAGGATCTGGACTGAAAACCAATTTCCATCACTTTGGAGCGAAGCAATAGTGATTCCGATCCTTAAGGCTAATAAGGATCCTTCTGTTCCTTCAAGTTATCGACCAATTGCTCTGACGAGTTGCTTATGTAAGACTCTCGAACGTATGGTCAATGCCCGTCTCATCTATGTCTTAGAAACAAATAAATGTATCCACATCAATCAGAGTGGCTTCCGTAAAGGAAGGTCCACTCTTGATAATATTACATACCTGGAAACGCAGATCCGCAATGCCTTTGTGCGGAGGAATCATCTCGTTTCCATTTTCTTCGACATAGAGAAGGCTTATGACCGTACTTGGCGTTATGGAATTCTCCGTAGGATGTATGATTTTGGCTTTAGGGGTAATTTGCCAATATTTATAGAAAATTTTTTGTGCTCCCGTGGTTTTAAAGTTCGTATTGGTTCGGTTATGTCCAATACTTTTATTCAAGCCGAGGGTGTACCCCAAGGCTCTATTTTAAGTGTCACACTTTTTAACCTATACATCAGTTGCATTCTTCATCAAATTTCACCTCCTGTTTATGGCACACTTTATGTTGATGACCTGCAAATATCATGTGAGGGTTCTAACATGCGTTTAATTGAGAGACAACTACAAACAACCGTCAACAAACTTGCTGCATGGTGTGCTGAGAATGGCCACACTTTGTCTCCTAGCAAGAGTAATTGTGTCCATTTCTGCAAGAAGACCAGCCTACATAATGATCCTACTATCTATATAAATAGTACACCTATCCCTGTTGTCAACGAGATAAAATTTTTGGGTATAACATTTGACCGAAAGTTAAATTTTCTTCCGCATGTTCTTCATTTGCGGAAGAAGTGCGAGCGATCGCTTAATATCCTCAAGGTGCTCTCTAATACATCTTGGGGTGCTGATCGCACGGCACTACTTCGTGTCTACCAGTCATTAATTTTATCTCGTATTGACTATGGGTGTTCTGTGTATGGATCTGCTAGGTCTTCCGTTTTACGCAGATTGGATACAATACATCACTCTGCTTTGAGAATATGTTCAGGCGCATTCCGCACATCACCCGTCCAGAGTCTATATGCAATATGTCAACAACTGCCTTTAGACCTGAGACGAATGCAGCTGTCTCTCAGTTATTATGCAAAAATCATGTCTGACCCTCATCATCCATTACGTTCCATGACTACTACACCTGCACTTATAAGGCTGTATGACGCACGTTCATACAGCATTCCACCTTTTCTCACTCGGACAAAGTCCAACTTATTATATTCAGACCTATGTGATGTCCGTTTTGACAAAACGGACTTTCTTCTACATCCACCTTGGTATGATCCACAGATTCAAATCATTAATGCTTTTGCTCGTTATAGAAAATCAGACACAGCAACTACTGTTTTCCAGCAGCTATATGCCTCACATCGCTGTCAGTATACCACGTATACACCGGTTTTCACCGATGGATCTAAATCTGCAGGACATGTTGGTTGTGCTGTAGTTATTGAGAATAAAACTCTTAGCTACAGCCTCCATCCGTCCTGTTCCATCTTCTCTGCTGAAGCAACTGCCATTTATCAAGCACTTCAGCAGATGAATACAACTGATACCTCTAAATACTGTGTGTACACTGACAGTTTGAGTGTGTTGGAAGCTTTGCGGAACAGTAGTTTTGACTGTCATCCTGTTGTGTCTAGAATTTTCCGAGCATTAGATTCCCTTGCTGGCAAGGGATATGACATTATTTTCTGCTGGATCCCAAGTCATGTAGGTCTCGATGGTAATGAAAGGGCTGATGCAGCTGCTAAATCTGCATCTGGCCCGTGTCTTCCATCAGTTCCTTTGTCTGACGTGAGAAAAAATATTAAAATATTAATCCATTCTCTTTGGCAGGAGTCATGGAACATGCAGGTCAGTAATAAATTGCATGCCATATTTCCATACATCACCTCATTAACAGTTTTACCGATACGAAGTGCTGATGTAAGATTAACCCGCCTTCGTATCGGACACACACGTTTCACACATAGACATTTGTTTCTAAACGAATTAAATCCTTGGTGTGAAACGTGTGATGAACCATTCACTGTTTATCATATTTTAATTTCATGCTCATATTTTAACCAATATCGTTTACACTTTTTTAATTGTGATATTTTAACCTTATTTGATTTGCTTGGGGAGCCACCCCACAGGAACCTATTTGCCTTTTTGAGGGCAATAGGTTTTTTATATTATATTTAATTTACAATTTTGAATTTTAAATGTATATATAATTTTGTTTTTCCATTTATATTTTATAATTGGATTTTAATATGATATCTATACACTAATTTTTGTTTTTTAGAATTTTAATGTTGCTTGGGTTTCCAAAAAAAAAAATTAAATATCTTCTTCAAAACTTATTTCTTGGCGCAGCATGTCCGATTTTGGACCTTGCGCCATAAAACCCAACCAACCAACCTAAGAGGGGCTAATAGCAACATAGCGGCGAATGCTACTCAAGGGGAGCCCTTAACCTCTTTCGAGGCAACCACACTGAGGGAGAAGAGGAAGAAAAAGCAGAAGAGTAGACGAAGAGTAGAAAAAGAAAGAAGAGGACAGATCACTGGGGTACCTCGGGATTGTGACACCCGTGTTAACTTAAAGAAGGTAAACCCCCTGAGGGGAGGCAATTGTTGGCATATTGCATAAAGACTCTGCACGGATGATGTGCGGAATGCGCCTGAACATATTCTCAAAGCAGAATAATGTACAGTTTTCAGTCTGCGTATAACAGATATCTAGCTGATCCGTAAGCGACACAGCCGTAGTCAAGCCGAGATAAAATGAGTGATTGGTAAACTCGCAGGAGTGACGTGAGATCAGCACCCCAAGATGTATTTGAAAGCACCTTGAGGATATTAAGCGATCGCTCGCACTTCTTCCGCAGATATAATATATGCGGAAGAAATGTTAATTTACGGTCAAATATCTCACCGAGAAATTTTACCTCACTGACCACTGGTATAGGTGTGTTGTTTATACGAATAACAGGATCATTGTGGAGGCTAGTCTTCTTGCAGAAATGGACACAATTGCTCTAGCTAGGAAATAGTGTATGGCCATTCTCAGCACACCATGCAGCAATTTTATTAACAGATGTTTGTAATTGTCTCTCAATTAAATTCATGTTAGACCCTTCACAAGATATTTGCAGGTCATCAACACACAAAGTACCATACACATGAGGTGAAAGTTGATGAAATATGCTACTGATATGAAGATTAAAAAGGGTGACACTTAAAATACTTCCCTGAGGAACACCTTCAGGTTGGTTAAAAGTATTGGACAAAAAAGTACCAATACGAACTTTATAACCTTCTTTAAGCGTAAAAAGTTTTGAATAAATATCGGCAAATTACCCCGAAAGCCAAAATCATACATTCTACGGAGAATTCCATAGCGCCACGTACGGTCATATGCCTTCTCTATATCAAAGAAAATGGAAACGAGATGATTCCTTCGCACAAAGGCGTTTCGTATCTGCGTTTCCAAATAAGTGATATTATCAAGAGTGGATCTCCCTTTGCGGAATCCACTCTGATTAATATGTATACATTTAATTTTTTCTAAGATATATACGAGACGTGCGTTGACCATACGTTCGAGAGTCTTACACAAACAGCTCGTCAGAGCTATTGGTCGATAATTCAGAGGATCTGAAGGATCTTTGCCAGTTTTCAGGACAGGAATCACTATTGCTTCTCTCCAAGGAGATGGAAATTCATTTTCAGTCCATATCCTATTAAATAATAAAAGTAGATTCAACAAGGAATTTGGACTTAAATGTTGAAGCCTTTTATAGCTAATTCCATCTGGTCCGGAACTAGTTTTTTTTCTGCTGTAAAGCTTTCTTCAATTCCATCATTTGAAATATGCAGTTATAAGGCAAAGCTTGTGTATGGTGAAAACGAATTGATGTTTGCTCAGCACAACTCTTAATCCTTAAAAACGAAGAAATATAAGAGTCGGTGCTTGAAACATTAGCAAAAGTTTCACCAAGGACATTAGCGATTTCTTGAGGAGAAGTGTATAAAGCAGCTCTGGACTTTAAAATGGGAATAGAAAATTCCTGATAAATTCCATTAGTCGCTTTCACTTTCCTCCATAACTGTTTAAAACGTGTTGAAGAGATATCTCTAGTAGCAGAGGCTGAGTGTTACTATAGTGGCCATTTACCGGTTTCATAGGTAACTCACTTGACTCCGGATTTTTTCACCGGTGCGTGCCCATTAACTTACACATGACACGGTCACTGTATTTTCTTCCGCCTATTCTGAACGACACCGTCGTCGGCTGCAGCATTTACCATTGAGATTGAAGGAAAGTAAAATCATGCGCAGACTTATTAATAGGTCTACGCATGCGTGGCGGCCATATTTAAAATCCATTGTTTACTTTAATTTTCTCTATATTTATCATGGAGGAAGGAATATAAGAGGAGCCGCCCTATTGGTCAGCGCTTGACGCATGTGTCATATCCCCTCTGTCTTCCAAAACATTATACTAAAACCTGTTACAATTAAGCCTTTTGTTGAATTGAAATATTTGAAACAAAATATACTTATTTAAACTTATTATTTAAACAGAAATTTAATGAATGTTTATTGAATAATCATTATAAAAGAAAAATTTTATCTGTAAAAAAATTTACTTAAAGGAGATTAATTTTATAAGTTTAGGAATACATTTAACTATTTTGCTAGTGAATAAATTCCCTTTTTTTAAAACAAAAGTACTGAGTTTTTAACATTACATTAATATTAAAATATAATACTACTTGAGAAGGTATTTTTATCCCATATAAATCTTACTAAATATAGTAAATCAAGATTTATTGAAATTCAACTTTAGATTAAAAAATATTTTATTTAGTTTTTAGGTTTCTTACAGTTGACTTTATATTAATTTTTTTACTTTACATTATTCAACGAAATTCATTTACAAATTATTGATAGTAAAAACTTTTTTCTAATATTGGACTAAAAATGCACCAAAGGAAAAATACTTTTACTATATAGATATAAATAAATTTATATACAGAAACAAAATTTCTTCTTATAAAGGGAAAATTATAACCAAATAGCAGAATATTGCATGCATGGATAAAATCTCAGGGAATAACATGGGTATTACACTTTGCCAATGAATATCAATAAAGAAAAGAAAAATCGACATTTTTCATGCTTATCTGCCAACATACAAACTGAGCCAAGATCATCTTGAACTGTTTTTTGCATGTATTCGATCACAAGGTAGATGCAATAATAACCCTACTGCTTTGCAGTTTTCTAGTGCGTATAGAAAGCTTCTAGTACAGTCAGAATTGTCTACTGACAATGGTAATTGTATCGCTCAGTCTAAAATAGCAATTTTAAGTGTAAGTTATTCAAAAAATCCTGTTAATGTAATTAGCAAAACAACTCAAAATTATCTTCCTCCTCGAGACACAACTCAAAATCTATAATGTTCAGACCCAAGTGATCATGATTATATTTTTGCACCACAAGCTTTAAATATATGCTCAGAGCATGTTGTTTTTTATATATCTGGATTTGTTGCAAAAAAATTATCTAATTTAAAATGTAAAATTTGTGTTGGAGCACTTACAGATGAAAATTCTAATCTGCATAAGAAATCTTTAATTGCTTATAAAAGCCAAGGGGGTTTAATTTATCCTTCCAATGATGTGTTTATAATATGTAAAGAATGTGAAAAAGCATTTGGGCATCAGGTTCGCTTAAATGGTGGGAAATTATTGACAAAACATTCTGTTAAAAAAATTAGAAATAAATGTTTTAAAACGTTTAGAGGGAAAAATTATATTTTCTTCCTTAAACGAGCACATGTTTGATGCAGATCCACTTGAAAATCATGTTATACTTTTGATTAATGCAATAATCAAACAATATTTATGTGTAAGATATACATATTTTTGTAAAAATGCTATCGATATCTCAAGATCAATAAGACATTTATACACCAAATCAATTCTTTTTCAAAGTCAATAACAATATATATGTATGTATATGTATATGTATGTATGAATATTTAACATTTAAATCAGTATATACTATAAGTTCTTCCAATATTTTAATTTATGTGTTCATTGAGTGAAGATTTCAACAGAATGTGTCAATTTCAATGTTTATTGATAACTATATATTTTAATTTTACAACATTTGTATTTAAGAGATGCTTATTTTTATATAAATACTATTGATGTTTAAAGATCAATATATTTTATTACAAATCAGTTTTTAAAGTTTAATAATAATGTTTAAATTTGTAATTTGCAGTGCATGATGTTAAATATATCTTTATATTTAGGTTTATATATTTCAATTCTCTCAATATTGCAATTTATGTAAATGTGTTAATGTAAACATTTTAGCAGAATCTGTAATGTACTGATAATTGTGTAAATTAATTTTATTAATGTATTTGTTTATTAAAAAATGGAAATGAGTTTTCATGGTTTCACACACACACACAGTCAATTAAATTCTTAAATCTCATTTTTTAAAATTTATTGTCTATTGAACATGAAAGAAGTATAAAGTTTAAGAATTTTAAAACATAAATCATAATATGATAGTTTACGACAACATAATGGCTGATTAATTTAATGATGGTAATTAATTAAGGCCAAATTAATATTGGTTGATTTGATAATTTCTGGAAAAAATTTTTTTCCATATATAGGTTGCTTATTAATTCAAATGGAATTTAAAAAAAAAACCTTATTGACAATTTACATATTTAATTCTACAAGTTTCTTCACATTATGTGTAATATTAAACATTACCATGTTCTTAACTTTACAAATGCTTTCATGTGAGTGCATACTTAAAAAAAAGTAGGCAAATTTAAATATTAAACTAATGTTTTAAAATTATATTTTAATTAAAATTAAAATCTTATATATATTGCATTATATTAAAAACTTATCTCTCTGTAAAAAAATTAACTTGAAGGAGATTAATTTTATAAGTTTAGGAATGCATTTAATTATTTTGCTAGTGAATAAATTCCAATTTTTTTAAACAAAAGTACTTAGTTTTTTTCATTACATTAATAAAATATACTTCTTGAGAAGATATTTTAATCTTATATAAATCTTTTTTAATATAATAAATCAAGATTTATTGAAAATCAATTTTAGATTAAAATATTTAGTTTCTAGGGTTTTACAATTGACTTTAATTTTTTTTATATTTATTTAATGAAATTTATTTACAAATAATTGATAAAAACCTTTTGTTCTAATATTGGACTCAAAATACATCAAAATAAAAATACTTTTACTATATAGATATAAATAAATTTATATACAGAAGTATAATTCTTTCTTATAAAAAGAAAAATTATAACCAAAATTGTAAAAAAAATTGACACTTTTTCCCATGATTATAAATATTATATGATATTTAATTTACTTCATAATTTTTCAAGTGTTTATCTCAGTCAATAAGGTGAATAACACGCCTATAAAATTTCTTTATTGAATTACATAATATTAATAAGCAGAAAAAATACAAAATAAGCACTTAACTATCAATAAAAATAACTTTTTTACAAATAGTAAGTAATTTAGATCAGTTTTATTTCGATGTGTGTAATTTAAACGAAAATAATGCTTGCTTTTACAGTGCCCTCAATAAGAAAGTACCGTTTCTCTTGAAAGTCAAGGTGGGCGTGGTATCGTCTGCTAGCTACTTCACCCGCGCTCACGCTATTTCGCGGTTGGAACGGCTCCTCTTATATTCCTTCCTCCATGATATTTATTTCACAAGACCTCATCAAGACCTTTTAGACAAAAATGCATGCGCATGCGCATGCATTTTTGCATGCGCAAACGACAAAATGGCATTTTTGGCTGAAATTCTGTGTTTTAGTTTTGAAAAACAACCCGGTTATCTGTACAACCGCCTGGCGCGGATGTTTACAGAATTGTACAACCGCCTGGCGCGGATGTATACAGAATTGTACAACCAACTGGCGCGGATGTATACAGAATTGTACAACCAACTGCCTTTGATAAGGAAGAATTTCGTGGACAACCGACTGGCGCGGATGTATACAGAATTGTACAACCGCCTGGCGCGGATGTATACAGAATTGTACAACCAACTGCCTTTGATAAGGAAGAATTTCGTGGACAACCGACTGGCGCGGATGTATACAAAGTTGCTGAATATCCTTCTAAATTTTATGTGCACAACCGACTGGCGGAATATATACAGTATTATACAACCAACTGGGGAGCGCAGTTTATGGTTTTTAAAATTATGTAAATTTTGCAAATTTATATAAGATGGCTTTAAAACGAAAAATATCTTCAATACAACAGGCTTATTTTTAAAGTCCTTTAGTGAATTATACAATTGTCAAACTTCAATTATTATTTGCTTTATAATAAACGAAAACTAATGCACAACCGGCTGGCACACACTTATTCACTATATTAAGAGCACTGTTTAAAGCAAAAAGAGTGCTTAGTTTTTCTTTTGATAATTCTATTGTAATATTTTAGTGATAAATTTATTATTATCATTTTATTAAATGTACAGTTGAATGGCAAGAATTTTAATTATCAATAATTTACTTTTATAAACAGTAATGAAGCATAACTCTTACTTATGACCAATAAATTTCGGAAAAGCAATTATAAATACTAAATGTGTATGTATTTACATTTAATATTCCCAACAGTTATAATTTTATACATTCACATTTTAAGAGATGCAATAAATATTGAACTACTTAAACTCGTAAAAAGATTTTTTCAATTATTAAATGCATTTATTTTAATATTTAAATTTTGATCAAATACTTTTATTTCTAGTAACATTTTATAAAATGTAAATGAGAAATGGATAATGAATTAAATAATTTCATCATATTGAAAGTGTAAATAGACAGTATATATATAATTTCTGCAGAATTTAGATGTGTTAATTTTGGTTCCAATATGGAATTTTATGAAGAAATAAGTGTCTTTCATAAAACTTACAACACTTGTATTTCTTATTTTGACATGTATTGTAGTCAAATTATAAATTTACTTCATGCATTGTTTGTTATATCATCAAATGGCTCAATATTATTGCTCTTAAAATATTTAAATTTCAAAGATCTAGATCCATTATAATTTTTTCAATGTAAGTAATGTTGAAATAAAAAAATGCTAAAATACAAAGGGACAACAAAGAAGTGTTAATTTTTATCTTTGTCAGATAACAATACAGATAAATCATATATATATTGAGAAAAACTAAACAGTTGAAGTTATAAAATGCTCAAAATTCCTATAAAATTACAGAATTTTTATGAATTTAGAATTTTAAATCAATTTAATTAATCAGAATTCAAAGACATTAGATTTTTTAATTTAATTTTTACTTTTATCACTAAACAATACTAATAACTAGTTAAAAAATAAACATTGAAAAAGTATCAGTTGCAGTTATGGTTATTGAGTGTATCTTTATAGAAATAGTCATATGGTATATAGTAAATTTATTTGATGTTAAGATTATGGAAATAAGATGTAATAGTGCTGTTTGTTAGAAAATTATTACTAGCCTATAATTATAATTGCATAGAAACAAAAATCTTTTTCTTTTCATTTTTTTCAATCTGAAGGAAAAATTATAAATGAACAATGTAATTAGTTTAAACTAAAATGAATTTTATACAGAATATTCATAAATTTAATTAGTTATGAAAACTGCAGCATACTTTTGTAAGTTTTATTAGGAAAAATAATAAATATATGTACCTTATCTTTAAAGAGTATTGATCTTCTAGACATATTAAAAAAAAGTCAAGTCTAAGTAAGCAAATGATATCTAAGAACACTATATTTGTAAAAGTACCAATATGTACATTTTTTAAAGACAGTGCCTAAATTTAAGTATTCATAATTTTATAAATTTTAAATTTTAGTACATAACATGGAAAGAATACTACATAGATAGCTATTTTTAAAGATTAGCTAGCTAATGCAATTTCTCACCAAGTCTTTAAGACATGTATTACTAAATAAGATTTAGTAAGAGCATGCCTTTAACACATTGGGAACATATGCAATATGTTCATTTAATTACAATTAAAAATGTACTAATTTCTTGAACAAAATAATTACAGGATAAATTAGTTAAAATTATTCTTGAGTAAATATAAAGTTATAAAAACATACCTTGAATATATCAATAAAATAAAAACAAATATACAGAAAACAAATGAAAAAAATGTCTTGAATAATATAAAATGAAAATCTTGAAAAAATACAACTTCATATTTTCACTGAAATTATAAATAGAATCAAATATACTTACTTTAATAATGAACATGCCTGAAATTTCCTTTAAAAGAAATAATCCAAATAAAAGTTTATTAACAAAGACCTCCAAGTGAAAAACCTAACTACTTTTTGTACTATTATAACGAGTTTGGGGACATATAGATTTATTTGCCGGTTCCTTACTAACACAACTTAAAGGAAAAGAATTTTTAACCAATACTGCATTATATCTATTTTTTAAACCTTTAAAACCGCTTTCTAAAACTGTTAGTTGTTCATCTGTTCCTTTCATAATGCATTCCTGTAGCATGGCTAAATCTGATAATAATGATTTTTTCTTTCTTCATTACTTTTTGTTTTTTTCATGATCTCTTCTGATAAAACAACATGTTCTACTTTCGATGTATCATCAATCACAGATAAAGAATCTGAATCCATAACTGCTGAAGGCAAAACTTTAGGATATTTTTTACAAACAAGATGCACATGCTTACATATATTAAACCGAATACAATAGTCGATGCATGTACAGCTAAATTCGTGAATACATATATTACATTCCTCACACTTGATCTCACATGTACATTTCTCTTTTTTATAATCAACATTATATGTATCAATGATACCAGTACCACTATTGTCTTTGGTAACAACCCATGAACTGCAACTTTCTATCTCTATCACAGAATAACTTTCATTGATTAGCTTGGTTTTTTCATGCCTTTTTCGTATTTCAGTAAGACGAGAAGTTAATTTATGGCGTTCTAAAGATATTAACCTGCCTACAAGCTTCTTTGTGATTGCACTTAATACGATGGAAAAAGATTGATCTAATCGTTTCACAATCCTACCACCTGTTTCTTCATATTTCAAATATCGATGCCATCTTTCTAACTTCATATTTGTGTTAATTTTACATCCTACACGGTAACAATAAGCCCCCTGATCAACTCTCTGCATATACTGACTTTTGAAATATTCTACAACAAGCATTTTCGACTAATTCATACTTCTCAAAAATGATTTACAAGGGCTATTAAAAGTAGCAAGATCAACTTCTTCAATAATTTTAAACAAATCAGTTTGAATTAAATTTCTCAACTCAATATCTTTAACCTTAGATTTTAAATTTGTTTTCTTGGCTTTTTTAATGTGCCAACTACAAAGTAGTCTAAATCTACATTCACCAAAGACATGCATTACAGAAAGCAGGGGCATCATCCGACATAAACACAGCTGGCTTAATTGAAACCCGTTCCTTAATTGCAGAGAAAAAAACCTCAAACGTTTCAGCATTCTCTCTAAATGAATAAAATACTGCCACTGGGAATCTTTCATGATTACTATCATTTATCATTACAGTAG
This sequence comes from Latrodectus hesperus, assembly GCA_037975125.1. Lineage (NCBI taxonomy): Eukaryota > Metazoa > Arthropoda > Arachnida > Araneae > Theridiidae > Latrodectus > Latrodectus hesperus. The sequence continues at coordinate 83,304,998 of CM075860.1, forward strand.
TCAAATGGAAACCATACTGATTAAAACCATGTGTTGAATCAATCATAATACATTCATTTCCATGCAATTCTAACATCTTCTGTTGAGCATTACTCATTATACCAAGCATAAAATCTTCATTCATTTCTGTCACAGGCTTATAAATTAAAATGCAATTACCAGGTTCATTCCTCATTTTACGAACTTTAAGATCAACAGACAAAGCATCATTTTTATCAAGAATAACATTATTCTGTAATTTAAAATCTCTACAAATATTATGCAAGTCTTTTTTAGTCGTGAAAGATAATCTTTTAGTTGGAGAATAATCAGTGATGGTTGGTTGAGTTTTCTGGCGCAAGGTCCAGATGAGGACAAGCTGCGCCAAAACCAAATTTTAAGATCATTCTTCCTTTCTTCTTTTATTTCTTTTAAATTTTTATTTTATTTGCTTTTTTAAACCCAATTAACTTTTAAAATTTATTTAAAATGATAAACAATGTTAAAAATCATAAATTAAAACATAAATAGACAAATACCCAACATACAACCCAAATAATTATAGTTAAAATTGCTAAAAATGAGACTAAAGTAGATCAATGGAATGTTATAACCTTATGATGAAAATTATTTGCATTTAAAATTATATAAAATCTATAAAACCAATGCTCCTTAAAAATGCAAAAATATTTCGATGCGGGGGTTCGCCCAGCAAATCTCGTATCGTTAAAAGATCAGTCTTAAAATATTTAAAACGATGTTGGTTAAAATCAGAATATGAAATTAAAATATGAAACACAATGTATGGTTCATCACACGTTTCACACCAAGGTTTTAATTCATTTAGGAATAAATGCTTATGAGTGAAACGTGTGTGTCCAATACGAAGGCGGGTTAATTTAACATCCGCACTTCGTAAAGGTAAAACTGGAAATGAAATGAGAGATGAAGTTATGGTATTTAGTTTGTTGTTGACTTGCATCCTCCATGAATCCTGCCAAAGTTTATGAATAAAACTCTTCACACCTTTTCTCGCATCACATAACGGAACGGAAGGCTGAAGTGGAGTAGATGCCGACTTTGCAGCTGCATCAGCTCTCTCGTTACCATCAAGACCTACATGCCCTGGGATCCAACAAATGATGATATCGAATCAATTGCACTTCAAAGAGTCTAATCTGCAAAAAATCTCCGACACAACAGGGTGATAGTTGACATTAATATTCTCCACAGCTTCGAAAACACTCAGGCTATCAGTGTATATACAAAATTTATTTGATCCTTTACTATCCACATACTGAAGCGCACATAATATAGCAGTTGCCTCAGCAGTGAAGATAGAGCAGGGCATATTAAGGCTGTAACTAAGAGTTATATTATCAATATAAACGCCACAGCCAACATGTCCTGCAGATTTTGAACCATCTGTAAATATAGGTTGATAAGAATCAAACTGACAGCGATGAGAAGAATAGAGCTGATGGAAAACAACAGGAGATGTGTCCGATTTTTTGAATTCTGTAAAGGGATTAATTATTTTACACTATGGCTCATACCAGGGTGGATTTGAAGTTCGATTTGTGGTAGTTATTCGAACGTAATGCAGGTCGTTGGTTGGTTGGTTGGTTGGTTTATGGCGCAAGGTCCGAAATCGGACATGCTGCGCCAAGAAATAAGTTTTGAATAAGATATTAATTTTTTTTTTAATTTTTCTTGTTTTTTATTTTATTTACTTTTTTTGGAAACCAAAACAACATTAAAATTCTAAAAAACAAAAATTAGTGTATATATATCATATTAAAATCCAATTATAAAATATAAATGGAAAAACAAATTATATATACATTTAAAATTTAAAAGTGCAAATTAAATATAATATAAAAAACCTATTGCCCTCAAAAAGGCAAATAGGTTTCTGTGGGGTGGTTCCCCCAGCAAATCAGATAAGTTTAAAATATCACAATTAAAAAAGAGTAAACGATATTGGTTAAAATATGAGCATGAAATTAAAATATGATAAACAGTGAATGGTTCATCACACGTTTCACACCAAGGATTTAATTCGTTTAGAAACAAATGTCTATGTGTGAAACGTGTGTGTCCGATACGAAGGCGGGTTAATCTTACATCAGCACTTCGCATCGGTAAAACTGTTAATGAAGTGATGTATGGAAATATGGCGTGCAATTTATTACTGACCTGCATGTTCCATGACTCCTGCCAAAGAGAATGGATTAATATTTTAACATTTTTTCTCACGTCAGACAAAGGAACTGATGGAAGACACGGGCCAGATGCAGATTTAGCAGCTGCATCAGCCCTTTCATTACCATCGAGACCTACATGACTTGGGATCCAACAGAAAATAATGTCATATCCCTTGCCAGCAAGGGAATCTAATGCTCGGAAAATTCTAGACACAACAGGATGACAGTCAAAACTACTGTTCCGCAAAGCTTCCAACACACTCAAACTGTCAGTGTACACACAGTATTTATGAGTTTCACATGTATTCATCTGCTGAAGAGCTTGATAAATGGCTAATGCTTCAGCAGAGAAGATGGAACAGGATGGATGGAGGCTGTAGCTAAGAGTTTTATTCTCAATAACTACAGCACAACCAACATGTCCTGTAGATTTTGAGCCATCGGTGAAAACTGGTGTATATGTGGTATACTGACAGCGATGTGAGGCATATAGCTGCTGGAAAACAGTAGTTGCTGTGTCTGATTTTCTAAAACGAGCAAAGGGATTGATGATTTTTATCTGTGGATCATACCAAGGTGGGTGTAGAAGAAGGTCCGTCTTGTCAAAACGGACATCACATAGGTCTGAATATAATAAGTTGGACTTTGTCCGAGTGAGAAAAGGTGGAATGCTGTATGAACGTGCGTCATACAGTCTTATTAATGCAGGAGTAGCAGTCATGGAACGTAGTGGATGATGAGGGTCAGACATGATTTTTGCATAATAATTGAGAGACAGCTGCATTCGTCTCAGGTCTAAAGGCAGTTGTTGGCAGATTGCATATAGACTCTGGACGGGTGATGTGCGGAATGCGCCTGAGCATATTCTCAAAGCAGAGTGATGTATTGTATCCAGTCTGCGTAGAACAGAAGACCTAGCAGATCCATACACAACACATCCATAGTCCACACGAGATAAAATTATTGATTGGTAGACACGAAGTAGTGCCGTGCGATCAGCACCCCAAGATGTATTAGAAAGCACCTTGAGGATATTAAGCGATCGCTCGCACTTCTTCCGCAAATGAAGAACATGCGGAAGAAAATTTAACTTTCGGTCAAATGTTATACCCAGATATTCTATCTCGTTGACAACAGGGATAGGTGTATTATTTATATAGATAGTAGGATCATTATGAAGGCTAGTCTTCTTGCAGAAATGGACACAATTACTCTTGCTAGGAGACAGCGTGTGGCCATTCTCAGCACACCATGCAGCAAGTTTGTTGACAGTTGTTTGTAGTTGTCTCTCAATTAAACGCATGTTAGAACCCTCACATGATATTTGCAGGTCATCAACATATAGCGTGCCATAAACAGGAGGTGAGATTTGATGTAGGATGCAACTGATGTAAAGGTTAAAAAGTGTAACACTTAAAATAGAGCCTTGGGGCACACCCTCGGCTTGGATAAAAGTATTGGAAAGAACTGTTCCAATACGTATTTTAAAAACACGGGAGCGTAAGAAATTCTTCAGGAATATCGGAAGATTACCCCGAAAGCCAAAATCATATAGTGAACGGAGAATTCCATATCGCCATGTACGGTCATATGCCTTCTCTATGTCGAAGAAAATGGAAACGAGATGATTCCTCCGCACAAAGGCGTTGCGGATCTGCGTTTCCAAATATATGATGTTATCAAGAGTGGATCTTCCTTTACGGAAGCCACTCTGATTGATATGAATACATTTATTTTTTTCTAGGACATATACGAGACGGGCATTGACCATACGTTCGAGAGTCTTACATAAGCAACTCGTCAGAGCTATTGGTTGGTAGTGTGAAGGAACAGAAGGATCCTTACCAGTCTTAAGGATTGGAATTACTATTGCTTCGCTCCAAAGTGATGGAAATTTGTTTTCAGTCCAGATCCTATTAAACAATAACAGCAAGTTCAACAGGGAATCTGGACTTAAATGGCGAAGCATTAGATAGCTGATTCCATCTGGTCCTGGGCTAGTATCATGGGCCTGCTGTAATGCTCTCTTCAATTCCAACATCCGAAATTCGCAGTTGTAAGGCAAAGCTTCTCCATGGTTGAAACGAATTGGTGTTCGCTCAGCACGACTCTTTGTCCTTAAAAACGAAGGACTATAAGAGTCGTTGCTTGAGACGCTGGCAAAGGTTTCACCAAGGACTTTAGCGATGTCCTTAGGAGAAGAATATAAAGCAGCTCCGGATTTCAAAATAGGAATTGAAAATTCTCTATATATTCCATTGGCTGCTTTCACTCTTCTCCACAACTGCTTACTGGATGTGGAAGAAGTAATTGATGATACATAGCGAGACCAGGATTCCTTCTGACTTCGTCGACGAGTTCTGCGAGCTAATGCTTTGGCTCTCTTAAAGGCGATAAGATTCTCCGTTGTGGGGTACCTTCTAAATAACCCCCATAACTTCCTCTGTTTCTTATAGGTGTTTTGACATTCATCATTCCACCAAGGTTTGCAACGCCTGTGTGGTATAGAGGAACTCTTAGGAATTGATGCGTCAGCTGCATTAGTAATTGTTTCGGTGACTTTACATACGGCATCATCAACATCTACGATCATAACCATTTCGTTATCAATAACTGCCAATTGTCTAAATAACGTTCAATCTGCCCGACTGTACACGTAAGTAGGTAGGCGTTGTCCTACACTACTACCTCCAGTCTGGGAGATGACGAGAGGAAAATGATCGCTGTTGTGCAGATCATTTCCTACACTTAAATTTAACAATGGCAGAAGAGATGGTGAACAAATGGCCAGATCGAGAGAATGAAATGTTCTTGTGGGTACATGGAAATAAGTTTTCTCTTCGGTATTAAGCAGACAGAGACTGTTATCTGAAACAAAACGCTCTATCTGCATACCGCGAGATGGCGCAGCTTGTCCTCATTTGGACCTTGCGCCATAAAACCCAACCAACCAACTGCATACCGCGAGAATTAGTATCATCACTTCCCCACAAAGAACTATGGCCGTTAAAGTCACCTAACAGTAGAAATGGTGTTGGCAGCTGATCTATTAATGCATCGAGTTCCTCTTGGCGGATGACATCGTGTGGTGGCAAATACAAACTACAGACTGTCAACAAGCATGATGTGTGAATTCGCACAGCTACAGCCTGTAGTGTAGTATTTAAAGGTTGGGCAGTGCTGGGATAGTTGTTGGATGTTAATATGCAAACACCTCCAGACACTGCACCATCGTCACCACAGTCTTTTCTAAAGCTTTTAAACCCACGCATGGAGAAGTTATTGCTGGACTTCAGGAATGTTTCCTGAAGTGCAATGCATGCGGGGTTGTAGGCTGAAATTATAGACTTGATGTCATCATGATGGGAACGCAAACCATGGCAGTTCCAAGAAACAAAGGAAGTTATTATTTACTTTGAAAAGCTCCTTTCCCGGAGCTGGAAAGCGTGTCCTCTGACATCTCCTCGAGCGATAGGTCTTCGTCCGAGGGATGTAATGAAACAGCGTCAGCCTCCAGGGACAAGGCTTTACGGGTGGATATGGAAGGTCGACAAGAGCCCTCCTTTGAAGATTTTAATTTATTAGCCTTCATGGCTCTTGATCTTGCCAAAGGAGCTTTTCTTTTAATGGTAGAATTAGAAACAGATTTTGGCTTTGATGTTGATGTCTGGGGTAATCTTATAAGAGGAAGTGAAACCGATTCAGTTTGAGTGCTTGCTGATCTGGTGACTTTTTTGGCTGCGGTTGCATAGCTTACTCCAGGTTTCGGGCAGCGAGAGGTAACTTGTCGTCTGGCCTCTGGGTATGAACAGTTGGTAGTAATCTTTATCGTGGTGATTTCCTTTTCTAGGACCCAGTTTGGACAACTTCGAGAATAGGAGGGGTGGTCACCATGACAGTTGACACACCTCTCCTTTGCTGTGCAGTTAGAGCTATCGTGGCCAACCACTGCGCAGCGTGCGCAGGTTAGTTGGCCTCTGCAAGCGTTCCTCGAGTGTCCGAATTGTTGGCACTGAAAACATCGCAAGGGATTTGGTATGTATGGCCGGACGGGTAAATTCATATATGCAGCTTTTACGTGCTGCGGAAGGTCTGGCGTCGCAAAAGTCAGAATGAGATGCTTAGTATTCATATACTTTCCATCTCTTCTGACTGTAATGCGTTCAACGGCACAGACCTTCTGGTTCTGCAAATTTTCAAGAACCTCATCCGTCGGCGTGAACAACAAATCCCTTGCGGATATTACACCACGAGAAAAGTTCAAATTACCATGAGGTGACACAGTTACCTCTAAATTGCCAATCAAGTTTATTTTACTTATTGCGGCTGCCTGGGTAGCATTTGCAACCTCAATGTGAAGGTCTCCAGATCGCACTTTTCTAATATTCTTCACTTCCCCAACAGAAGCCGATATTCCCTTTTCAATTAAAAAGGGAGATACAGTTTCAAAATTTCCCTCTTTTCTTTTTATAATAAAATATTTACAGTTTAAATTTTCTATTTGTTGCTCCCGAGGGAGAAAAGACTTATTTTTTTCCATTATATAAAAATTAAAATTTCGGGACCTGACCGCACCACCCACCACCGAGTCCAACAAGGGGATGCAGACCAGCTGCACCAGTGCTAGCCAGGTCCTATACGCTCACAGTACATCCCTGAAGTGGCCTCCACCCTTAACGAGTCACCCAGTAGATGTACCGATCGCTTGATCCATAAAGCCGATTGATGTGCTGAGGACCACAACACACCTCCCGTTTACCTGAAGCAGAGGCCAAAGCAATGTGTTGGTCTCTGGAGGCCTCAATTACCAGGATCCTCCTTTCCAGGGACACGGGTCTCCACGCACGGCAAACACGTGGGTGATTTAGTCCCCAAGAGTAGCTATTAGCAACAGAGCGGCGAAAGCTACTCAAGGGGAGCCCTCAACCTCTTACGAGGCAACCACACTGAGGGAGAAGAGGAAGAAAAAGCAGAAGTGTAGAGGAGAGAAGAAAAGAAAGAAGAGGACAGATCACTGGGGTACCTCGGGATTGTGACACCCGTGTTTACCTAAAGAAGGTAAACCCCCTGAGGGTGTAATGCAGGTCAGACAATATTAAGTGAGATTTTATTCTAATGAGAAAAGGTGGTATGCACCTTGGACGAGCATGGTATAGTCTTTTAAGAGCAGATGTAGGAATCATGGAATGTAATAGATGATGAGGGTCAGACATGATCTTAGCATAATAATTGAGGGACTGCTGCATTCGTCTCAAGTCTAAGGGCAGTTGTTGGCAAATTGCATATAGACTCTGGACGGGTGATGTGCGGAATGCGCCCGAACACATCCTCAGAGCATTGTGATGAACAGTGTCCAATCTGCATAAAACAGAATGTCTAGCTGATCCATATACAACACATCCGTAGTCAATGCGTGATAAAATTAGTGATTGATATATTCGAAGTAGTGATGTGCGATCTGCACCCCAGGATGTGTTTGAAAGCACCCTGAGGATATTAAGCGATCGCTCACACTTCTTCCGCAGATTGCGGAAGGAAAGTTAATTTTCGATCGAATATTACACCAAGAAATTTCATCTCGCTGACTACAGGTATAATTGTGTTGTCAATCAGAATCTCTGGATCACTATGTATGCTAGTTTTCCTGCAGAAGTGGACACATCTACTCTTGCTAGAAGAAAGAGTATGGCCATTCTCAGCACAGCATGCAGCAAGTTTATTAACAGCTGTTTGTAACTGTCTCTCAATTAAATGCATAAATGACCCCTCACAAGATATTTGCAAGTCATCAACGTACAATGTACCATGAACAGAAGGTGATAATTTATGTAATATGCTGCTAATGTGAAGGTTAAAAAGGGTTACACTCAAAATACAACCTTGAGGTACACCCTCAGCTTGACTAAAATTATCAGAATAAAAAGTTCCTATGCGGACTTTAAAAACACGGGAGCGTAAACGATAGTTGATATCAGACGACGGTCCAACTAGGACGTGTTTTGAACCTTAACGGTTCCAAAATATAAATGTTACTTTCATAATCCTTTTTTTGTAATTATAATTGTAAATAACTGTAAATAATGTTTAATATACTATTGTTAAAATGCAAATTCGTTGTATTATTAGTGTATTAAACTAATCCACATGGGGGCCCTGGCCAATTATTTTTCGATTTCAAATATATTCTGACGATATTTGTTTTCATTCACGCTGAATACCGCCGCCGAGTCACCGACAAGTTGAAGAGGGCCTGGTTTCGATTTGTGATTTTCCTACATTCGCGGCTTTGGATTTCTACTTTGAAGAAGGGTGAGTCACTCTTATTTTCAAGATGCTTTTAAGTGATATAAATGAAGTCGCATTTGCATTGAAGACTGAAAAAAGAGAAAAAATCAAACTTCTTCACAAGCTGTTATTTGGCGAAGAAGGTGATAGATTAAATCGTTCTCGAATAAGAAACTTTCATGGTTTTCATTTCAAAAAAGATGAAGCAAATTTTAAGTCTAAATTGGTTGATACTATAGCAACTTTTTCTTTAATCGAATTAATTTCGATTGCTAATATTTTAAAAATCGATATTAATGGAACACTACCTGAATTGGCAGAAAGAATTTTATCATTCCTCACTGATTTGGAGTCTCTTCAAGAAAATGTAAAAAATTGTGAAATAACTGATGATGAAACTGAAGTGATTCCAAATTCTACTCAGTCGAATGTGCAAAGCGATAATGTGTATCTTAATAATAATGGGCATAAAGTGCATGATAGTCATATTTCTGATGCTAATTCTTTTCATACAAGATTGCCCTTTAATTTCAATGATATTGATTATTTAGTTCCTAAGTATACTGGGGATAAAATAAAAATGTCAAATTATGGCTTCAGAAATTTGAAGCGTTTGCTGTATCATTTAGTTTATCAGATATTCAAAAATTTATTTTTGCTCAAAGAGCATTAAGTGGAATTGCATTGTTATTTATAAAAAGCGAAAGCAATATTCATTGCTATTCTGAATTGAAAATCGCTTTAATTTCGGAATTTGGTGAACAAATTAATTCAGCAGAAATTCATGACACATTAAATCGTCGAAAAATTAAAGATAAATAATCAATATTTGAATATTTTTTAATTATGAAAGAAGTTGTTAGTCGAGCTCAACTCGATGATATGGCTCTAATTCATTATGTTATTCAAGGCATTAATGATTCTTCCCAGAATAAAGCAATCTTGTATGGTGCCACTAATTTAGTAGAATTTAAAACAAAATTAAAAATTTATGAAGACATTCAAAAAAGTTGTCAAAAAGTGAAAACTAAAATTCCTGTGGTAGAACAAACAATTAAGAATCAAACTCAAACCAAAATTCAGACTACTCCTATTCGTTGTTTTAACTGTGGAAAAAATGGACATAAATCAATTAATTGTAGAGACAAAAATAAAGGTTTGAAGTGCTTTCGTTGTAATTCTTTTGGCCATAAAGCCAGTGATAATAAATGTTCCACATCAATAGATAATCACAATTCAACAGTTCGTACTCTTAACAATCACATCACTTTTCGACAAGACATGCATAAAATAGTTACAATTTCAGGTATTTTGATAGATGCTCTTATTGATACCGGGAGCCATGCAACGTTATTACGCGAAGATCTGTATCGTCAAACTGAATTTTCTGAACTGACCGATTCTCAATTAACACTAAATGGATTTGGTAGTTCTAAAGTACAGCCTCTTGGTTCATTTCAGGCAAATATAGAAATCGATAATGATATTTTCTCTACAACAGTTTACGTTATTTCTCAACATCAGATGAGGTGTTTTGAACCTTAACGGTTCCAAAATATAAATGTTACTTTCATAATCCTTTTTTTGTAATTATAACTGTAAATAATGTTTAATATACTATTGTTAAAATGCAAATTCGTTGAATTATTAGTGTATTAAACTAATCCATATATATATATATATATATATATATATATATATATATAATGCCTTGACAGGATTTCGCAAAAAGTTTGCATGTTACATGTAAATATTGTGTTTTTCATAATTTTACCAAATACGTGATCTTTAAAGTGAATCATTGTTTTTATAGAATAAACTTTGATTAAAAGAATATAAAACAAAATTTTTTTAAGAAAATGGTCAATAACAATCTATTTACAATTAAAAAAACTACTAATCCTAAAAACAGAATTTATTCATTAAATACTTTTCACATAGCTTTCAAGTTGTAGAATTCGTAGAGGAAACAGGTGATAAAAGCGTGGCTGTTGTCGCATCTAATTGGATGGATGGAAATATGTGTTACTGGTCTCCTTATAAGACGCCTAACACAATTAGGCGTGCTATCGAAGACTTTGAAGTTCCTAATGAAAATTGGATGAAGGTCTCATGTCGTTGACTGTTTTCTTGTGGTTTGTTATTATCTTGGTTTTATTAGCTATGATTTGTTTATACTTAAGTTAGTAATGTTTTGTAATTACTGTGTTCATCATAAATATTATTACATTTTTGAAAAATTCTGTGTATTTTTAAATTTCATTTAATAAGGAGATTAATAGTTTTTTTTTCCTTGTAAGAAGTGGATTTTTTTAAGTTTAATTTTAATATTTATAATTTTTCTTTTTAGTATTTTCTTATTTTTGTATAATAAGCAACAACTTGTGAAAACTTTCAGATACATTCACAAGAGCTCGCAAGAGACTGAGGGATGCTGAAGATACTTCAGATTTAGCACCTGAAAGTTATGAAAATTTGAAAAAATCTAGAGCAATACGACATAAAAAAAGCTTTATATTCTTCAGAATCATCTGATTCTGAAGCACCTTCCCAGTCACTGATATCGACTGGGGAGAAATCTTCAATATTAGAAGATTATAATATAAAGAGTCTCTTTGTGAGGCAAAAACCTTTATCATCACCATTATTTACTCCCACTGGTAGATTATCCAACAACAATAACCAAAGGCTGGATTCACATTATATAGTCAAATGTTCTTGTGATAGCAAAAAAGAAAAAAATATGGTAAAAATCTCTTTTAAATTATTCTGAGAGTTATTTTTAAATTAATTGGTTTAATACTGGAGGGCAGTGCCTTCCAAATGCATTCTTTTTGGTTTTTTTTTAGAAAATTATCATTAAAGTTCTCTTTAATGTTGTTTAAAAGTCATCCTTTTATTTTTCTATTTAGCTTTCCAGGAGTAGGTTATAACTTTACTTTTAAAACAAGAACAGGCTATAAAAAACCTTCATCAAATTCCGCAATAAAAATCAAAGTCCAGTGATGTTGGGTTACCTACTTTGTGTGAATTTTTGCCTTTGCAAAGTACACAAGATATGGATTCTTTTAATATTTACTTAGCTAATGAAGATAATTTTAGAAATTTAGTGAGTATTATTTGATAAATAACAAAAAAAAATTAATAAAATAAAGAGTAATAAAGTTTTTATCAAAAAATGAAAAAAAGAAATGCCAGTTTCTTTGTTTTACTAGTTGATCAATGATAAATTTTAAGGAGTAAGACAAAGCAATATATTAATATAAGTTATGATGCAGATTTTGTAATATATATATAACAAAATAATATACAAATATTGTATTGAAGAAATATGTGTTGATCTATTTTTTGCAAAGAAAACTGTATTTAAATTTTTACTGTGATATGTTTTTTAGAAAAAATTCTAGAAAGCTGATTTGGCTTTAAATTTTTCTGGAATTTTTTTCAACATAATTTAAATTTCATAGCAATTTAAACCAGTTGAAATACAAAAAAATAAAGTTTAAAAACATTAAGTTTCTATATAAAAATATTTGACAGGTAAATTAGCATTAACATGGATTTGGAAACTGGAACTTCATTTGAGTTTATTTTTCTGATATTTTGTTATTATTTTCAGATGACTATCTTGACTAATAAAGGTGGAACAAGTTCCAGTGATGTTATCAGAAGAATTCTGATGGAACTGATGACAAACGAGTTGTCAAAACAATACAACTGGAAGGGCAGTAGAGGTGTAAAGCATCCCTTTTCCACCCTTCAGAATGTTATAAATTTGTTAACAGGTTAGCATTTTGTTTTTAAACTTTTTAAAACTAACTGCTTGTAGAAATAAATTTTAAAGGTAATATAGTGCAATATGGTTTGGTTGGTTGGGTTTTATGGCGCAAGGTCCAAAAATGGACATGCTGCGCCAAGTATAATTTTATTTTTATTTTATTACTATACATTTTTTTTCTCAAAAACCCAAGCAACATTAAAACTTTAAAAAAACAAAATCAATGTATATAATATTTTAAAATCTAATTCTAAAATACATAAAAGGATAAATTCAAATGTATATATAATTTAAAATTTTAAAATTGGAATTAGATAAAATTAAGGAAACCTATAGCCCTTAAAAAGGCAAAGAGGTTTCTATGGGGTGGATCCCCTATTAAATCAAATAAAGTTAAAATATCACAGTTAAAAAAGAGTAAACGATATTGGTTAAAACATGAGCATGATATTAAAATATGATAAATAGTGAATGGTTCATTACACGTTTCACACCAAGGATTTAATTCGTTTAGAAACAAATGTCTATGTGTGAAACGTGTGTGTCCGATACGAAGGCGAGTTAATTTAACATCAGCACTTGGTAACGGTAAAACTGATAATGAGGTGAGGGATGGGTAAATGGCATGAAGTTTGTTTCCGACCTGCAAGTCCCATGATTCCTGCCAAAGAGAATAAACAAATCTTTTTATACTATTTCTCACATCAGAGAGAGGAACAGATGGTAATATTGGTCTCGATGCAGCCTTAGCAGCTGCATCTGCTCTCTCATTTCCATCAAGACCTACGTGGCTTGGTATCCAACAGAAAATTATTTTGTATCCCTTGCCAGCAAGGGAATCCAATGCTCTGAAAATTCGTGACACAACAGGATGACAGGTGTAACTATTGTTTCTCAAAGTATCTATAATGCTCATGCTGTCAGTATATATACAATGATCTTTATAATTATCTGTATTCACATGCTGAAGCGCGTGATAAATAGCTGTAGCTTCAGCAGTAAAGATGGAGCAGGACAAATGTAGGCTGTAACTAAAACTTATATTATTAATAAAAACTCCACAGCCCACATGTCCTGCGGTTTTAGAACCATCTGTGAATACAGGTTTATAGCACTGATACTGACAGCGATGAGAAGAGAAGAGTTGTTGAAAAACAATAGGTGCTGTATCCGATTTTCTATATTGAGCAAAGGTATTAATAAGCATATATATGTTGGGTTATACCAAGGCGGATGAGCAAATTGGTCATCAGACTCAATCCGAATATCACATAGGTCTGTGAGCCACAGATGTAGTTTGGTTCGTGTGAGAAATGGTGGGATGCTCATTGGGCGAGCATCATATAGTCTCTTAAGAAAAGCGTTAGGAACCATGGTACGTATAGGATGATGAGGGGTTGACATTATCTTAGCATAATAATTGAAAGACTGCTGCATTCGTCTCAGGTCTAACGGTAGTTGATGACATATCACGTATAGACTCTGGACGGGTGATGTGCGGAATCCCCTAGAACATATCCTTAAAGCAGAGTGGTGAACTGTAACCAGTCTTCGTAGAATAGAAGATCTAGCTGATCCATAAACAACACATCCGTAGTCAATGCGGGATAGAATCAATGACTGGTAAATTCGGAGTAGTGATGTGCGATCCGCACCCCAAGATGTATTTGACAACACCTTGAGGATATTAAGCGATCGCTCACACTTCTTCCACAAATATAACACATGCGGAAGAAAGGTTAGTTTCCGGTCAAAGATAATACCCAGGAATTTAATTTCATTGAATACTTGTATTGGAGTGTTGTTGATATAAATAATTGGATCATTATGAAGCCTAGTCTTTCGACAGAAGTGGACACATCTACCCTTGCTAGATGACAATGTATGGCCATTCTCAGCACACCATGCAGCAAGATTGTTAACTGCTGTTTGCAGTTGTCTCTCAATTAATCGCATATTCGAACCCTGACATGATATTTGCAGATCCTCAACATATAGTGTACCATTTACTGATGGTGGTAATTGATGTAAGATGCTACTGATGAATAAGTTAAAAATAGTGATACTTAAAATGGAGCCTTGGGGGACACACTCGGCTTGAATAAAAGTATTGGAAAATACTGTTCCAATACGAACTTTAAAAACACGGGAGCTTAAAAAATTCTGTAGGAATATCGGAAGATTACCCCGAAAGCCAAAATTATATAATGAACGGAGAATTCCATACCGCCATGTACGGTCGTATGCCTTCTCGATATCAAAGAAAATGGAGACCAGATGGTTTCTCCGCACAAAAGCGTTGCGGATCTGGGACTCCAAATATGTAACATTATCAAGAGTGGATCTCCCTTTACGGAAGCCACTCTGATTAATATGTATGCATTTATTTTTTTTAGACATATACGAGACGGGCATTGACCATACGTTCGAGAGTCTTACAGAAGCAACTCGTCAGAGCAATTGGTCGATAATTTGAAGAGTCTGAAGGATCTTTACCAGCCTTAAGAACCGGAATCACTATCGCTTCACTCCAAGCCGAAGGAAATTTCTTTTCATTCCAGATCCTATTGAACAAAAGTAATATGTTCAATAGGGAGTCTGGACTTAAATTTCGAAGCATTTGATAGCTGATTCCATCAGGTCCTGGGCTGGTATCATGGGCCTGCTTTAATGCTCTTTTCAATTCCAACATCCTAAATTCGCAGTTGTAAGGCAAGGCTTCACCATGGTTGAAACGAATTGGTGTTCGCTCAGCACGACTCTTAGTCCTTAAAAACGAAGGACTGTAAGAGTCGTTGCTTGAGACGCTAGCAAAAGTTTCACCAAGGGTATTAGCAATGTCTTTAGGAGAAGAGTATACAGCAGCTCCGGATTTTAAAACAGGAATAGAGAAATCCTTATAAATCCCATTGGCTGCTTTCACTTTTCTCCACAACTGTTTACTGGATATGGAAGATGTAATTGAAGAGACATAGCGAGACCAAGATTCCTTCTGTCTTCGACGACGAGCACTGCGAGCTAGAGCTCTTGCTCTCTTGAAGGCGACAAGATTCTCCGTTGTGGGGTACCTCCTAAATAACCCCCCTAACTTCCTTTGTTTTTTATAACTCTCTTGGCATTCTTTGTTCCACCAAGGTTTGCAACGCCTGTGTGTTATAAAGGAACTCTTAGAAATTGATGTATCAGCTGCATTCAATATTGCTTCGGTGACCTTATATATGGCATCATCAAGATCGTCGATTATAACCATTTCATTATCAACAACTGCCAATTGTGTGAAAAGCGTCCAATCTGCCCAACTGTACACGTAAGTAGGTAGACGTTGTCCTACACTACTACCTCCAGTCTTGGAGATGACGAGAGGAAAATGATCGCTATTATGCAGATCATTTTCTACTATTAGATCTAACAATGGCAGAAGAGATGGAGAACAGATGGCTAGATCGAGAGAATGAAACGTTCTTGTGGGTATATGGAAATATGTCTTCTCGTCGGTATTAAGCAGACAGAGACTGTTTTCTGAAATAAACCGCTCTATCTGCCGACCGCGAGAATTAGTATCGTCATTTCCCCACAAAGAACTATGGCCGTTAAAGTCACCTAACAACAGAAATGGTGTAGGCAGCTGATCTATTAATGCATCGAGTTTCTCTTGGCGGATGACATCGTGTGGTGGTAAATATAAACTTCAGACTGTAATTAAGCATGAAGTGTGGATTTTCACAGCTACAGCCTGTAGAGTAGTATTTAATGGATGGACAGCGCTGGGGAAATTATTTGATGCTAAAATACAAACACCACCAGACACTGCACCATCATCACCACAGTCTCTTCTAAAGCATTTAAACCCTCGCATAGTAATGTTATTAATTGACTTCAGGAATGTTTCCTGAAGTGCAACACATGCGGGGTTATAAGTTGTTATGAGAGACTTGATGTCATCAAGATGTGATCGCAAACCATGGCAGTTCCAAGATACAAAGGAAGTTATTGTTTAGTTTTAAAAGCTGCTTTACTGGAGCTGGAAGGTGGGTCTTCTGTCATATCATCGAACGATCCATCATCGTCCGAGGGAAATAGAGAAATTACGTCAGTCTCCAGGCAAGAGAAAGCATTATGGGTGGAAATAGATGCTTTTGCTTTTCTCAATTTTAAAGCTTTTTCTGCCTTTGATTTTGCAAAAGGAGCTTTTTTTGAAAATGTAGGAGATTTTTTGAATTTAGGCTTTTCTGATACTTGGGGTAATTTTACTGGGGAAACCAAAATTGGCTCAGTTTGTGTGCTGCTCGATTTGGTGACTTTTCTGGCAGCTGTGGCATAAATGACTCCAGTCTGGGGAGTGCGGGAAGTGACCAATCGTCTCGCCTCCGGATAGGAACACTTTTGGTTGACCTTAATTGCAGTAATTTCTTTTTCAATCAGGTATTGAGGACAACTTCGAGAATAGGAGGGGTGGTCACCGTGACAGTTGACACACCTCTCCTTCGCATTGCAGTTGGAACTATCGTGGCCAATCACCGCGCAGCGAGCACAGGTGATTTTGCCTCTGCAAGCGTTTCTCGAGTGTCCGAAACGCTGACATTGAAAACATCGCAAGGGATTTGGGATGTAAGGCCTGACGGGTAAATTCATGTACGCAGCTTTTACATACTGCGGAAGGTCTGGCGTCGCAAAAGTCAAGACGAGGTGTTTGGTATCAATAATGTTACCTTCCCGTCTGACTGTAATGCGTCGAACGCCGCAGACCTTCTGATCCTGTAAGTTGTCCAGAATCTCCTCCGTCGGCGAGTATAACAAATCCCTTGCGGAAATCACACCATAAGAGAAATTAAGGTTTCCGTTAGGTGAGACAGTCACTTCCATGTTAGCCAAAGATTTCATACTGGCCAGGATGGCTGCTTGTGAGTCTGATGCAGCCTCTACAAGCAAGTCACCAGAGCGCATCTTCTGAACTTTTTTAACTTTCCCAACTATTCCCGATATTCCTTTTGCTATGAGGAAGGGAGACACAGTTGTGAAATTTCCCTCCTTCCTCTTGATAACAAAATATTTTGGTTTAAGTTGTTCAAGTTGCTGCTCCCGCGGGAGAAAAGTTTGATATTTATTCTCCATTTAAGAAAATTAAAATTTCGGGACCTGACCGCACCACCCACCACCGAGTCCAACAAGGGGATGCAGACCAGCTGCACCAGTGCTAACCAAGTCCTATACGCTCACAGTACATCCCTGAAGTGGCCTCCACCCTTAACGAGTCACCCAGTAGATGTACCGATCGCTTGATCCATAAAGCCGATTGATGTGCTGAGGACCACAACACACCTCCCGTTTACCTGAAGCAGAGGCCAAAGTAATGTGTTGGTCTCTGGGGGCCTAAATTACCAGGAAGCAATGTGTTGGTCTCTGGAGGCCTCAATTACCAGGATCCTCCTTTCCAGGGACACGGGTCTCCACGCACGGCAAACACGTGGGTGATTTAGTCCTCAAGAGCAGCTAATAGCAACAGAGCGGCGAAAGCTACTCAAGGGGAGCCCTCAACCTCTTGCGAGGCAACCACACTGAGGGAGAAGAGGAAGAAAAAGCAGAAGAGTAGAGGAGAGGGGAAAAAGAAAGAGGACAGATCACTAGGGTACCTCGGGATTGTGACACCCGTGTTTACCTAAAGAAGGTAAACCCCCTGAGGGGGGAGAAGAGGAAGAAAAAGCAGAAGAGTAGAGGAGAGAAGAAAGGAAAGAAGAGGACAGATCACTAGGGTACCTCGGGATTGTGACACCCGTGTTTACCTAAAGAAGGTAAACCCCCTGAGGGTTAGTGCAATATGAAAACATTAAATTCAAACGTAAAAGTTTATGAATTGAATTTAATCAAAATATTTCTAAATCATAATCACTGTAACAAATCAAAAGAACATAATATTTCATGTTTCTGAAATAATTTTAATGACATATTTTTATTATTCTAGATTTAATGTATGTAATTTAAATTTATATTGTGTTTGTAACTTAAAATTGGGAAAAATTGTTATTTTCTATTTTCATTTATGGATTACTTTTGTATTTTTTAAATGCCAAGTTTACCATTGGATCAAAATGTTGATATTAATACATAAACTAAATTTAATAAATATATTTTTTCCCTAAATTTAAATCTTAATTTTAACAACTTAAAATTTAATTTTTGTGATATTTCCATGTAATGTTAATAATATCAATTATAAAAATGTTAACCTTACTTTGTTTCTGATGTTACTTTTTTTAACATTTATATGAGTAAAATTTGTTTATTTGTAGCTTCTACTCGCCACCATGACAGTCGTATAACAGATATGGATGTACAGCAGTACATCAAGATATGGCTGATGCGTGCACCTGACAGAGGGCGCTTAAAACGGGCTTTGGAAAAAGCCCAGTCTAATGTTAATATGTTATAAAAATAATAAAGATTTATCTTTTGTGAACATTTTGTTTTTGTGAATAAATTCATAAATATTGAAGTAGATAGTTTAACAAATATTAAAATCAAAAATGCTGTAAAATAGGAACACTTTATCTGAAAATAGAACTGAATTTTTAATCTTATTACAATAATGTGTTTAATACACTTGTTAACAAAAATTTGTAACTCATTTCTTTTATCACTTTTAGTTCTGCAAATATTGCTTTTAGAAATGTTCTAGAATATTCATAATTAAGTCAATTTTTCCACTATTAATAGAAAATATCAATATATATATATATAAAACATTAAGCTAAGACCATAGAATCAAAGTTGTCTGTTCTATATTAAAATATAGAATCAATGTTTTATTTTAAATTTATCAAATGTATCTAGTTGAGAATAATTTATACCTATTTTTATTAATATATTAAAACTAATTGAATTTGTTTGATTTTAATTTCTAAAACTGAATCTATGCACACATATTAAAATATCTTATAAAAGCAATAAAAAAATTTAGATTTTTTGCAGTTAAATTTCCAAAGTTAAATTTGTTAAGAAAACATTTTGAAAATCATAACAATGAACAATTTCCTAATTTATTTTTTCTAAAATTGGAAATTAATTTTTAAAATAAAATATTAATGAATATTGTCTGTGTTCTATATTAAAATAATGAATCAATGTTTTATTTTAAATTTATCAAATGTATCTAGTTTAGAAAGGTTCTATAAATAATTTATACTTATTGTTACAGATATATTGAAACTAATTAAATTTGTAGGTTTTTAATTTCTAAAATTGAATCTATGCACACATGTTAAAATATATATCCCACGAAAGCAATAAAAAATTTAGATTTTGCAATTAAATTTTCAGTGAAAAATTTGTTAAGAAAACATAAAGAAAATCAATCTGCTAATTTATTTTTTCTAAAACTGGGAATTATGTTTAAAAAATCTTAATATTGTCATTTATTTGATTTTTCATATCAGTGAAAAAAATTAAAGCAAATCTATAAAACTGAAATTATTGAAAGTTAATTTTGTGTCCTGCAATGAAAACTTGAAAATACTGGAATGTCCAATAGTGAAAAAATATTAGATATTGGGTAAAATACATTTCATATTAATTTCACTTACATAACTGTACTATATAAATTATTACATTTTGAATTTATTTATAAGTATTAAAAAATCCTTTAACACAAATATTTTTATCACTTAAAATGTTTATAAATATATTAATATTTAAAATAAGTTTTCCTAAATATTGCCACGCTTATCAAAAATACACTATTGATAAATTATTTTTAACGATAGTGTATCTTTTATATTTAAGCCGGAAAACAGCACAGGTACACGAGTAGAATACAAAATTGAATGGCAAATATCATCGATGCACTCACTCCCTTTTCATCGAATTTTAAAAAAGTCATCGGCCATACGCCATAAACTCATCACACCGTACACTTCAACTGAACGGGCGGCGACACCGCAGCCGCTCTCCGGCCGAGGTGACAAAAGGTCCACTGTTCCATGCACTTTTGCCGCACAGGGGCCGCTGAGTTTCCATCGGTTCAAGTCGTTAACCCAATCACCACCCCAGTGTTGAATTGCTACTAGGGTATTCATATCCACCTTGGTATGATCCACAGAAAACTATAATCAATCCTTTTGAATAATATAAAAAATCGAACACAACTGCCATTATTTTTCAATAACTCTTCTCACTACACCGGTGTTAGTATTGTTACACGCCGGTATTCACGGATGGTTCCAAAACTGCGGGACATGCTGGCTGTGGCATAAATTATAATAACAAGATTTACAGTTTCAGCCTTCATAAGTCTTGCTCCATTTTTACCGCTGAAGATACGGCGATATATCAAGTCCTTCAACTTGTGAATACCATAAATTCTTTCAAATTCTTCGAGTATACTGACAGTATAAGTGTATTAGAGGCATTGAAAAACTTAAATTTTGATAGTCATCTGGTTGTGTCTAAGATATTTCAAATAATTGATAGGGATTTGATATAAAGTTCTGCTGGATCCCAAGTCACATAGGTCTTGAGGGCAATGAAATTGCTGATTCTGCTGCCAAAGCTGCATCATCTTTACTTCATTCAACTGTCCCTCTTTTAGATGTGAGAAAGGCTGTAAAAAAGCATATTTATTCTCTTTGGCAGGAGTACTGGAACATGCAGGTTTCCAACAAACTACGTGCAAGCTTCCGATATATCATTCCATCATCAGTTTTATCGTTACGAAGAGCTGATGTAAGATTAACTCGCCTTCGCGTATAGGACGCACACGTTTCACACACAGACATTTGTTTCTAAGTGAATTAAACCCATGGTGGGAGACGTGTGATGAACCTTATACTATTCATCATATTTTAATATCATGTCATGGTTTTAAACAAGAACATATACACTTTTTTAAAATCAACTTTTTAACCCTTTTTGATTTAATAGGGGATCTACACCCTATAGAAATGTCTTTTCCTTTTTAAGGGCAATTGGTTTTTTACATTATATTTAATTGCTTTTTTTAAATTTTATTTATTTTTTTTTAAATTTTATTACTAGATTTTAAAGTTATATATACATTTATTTTTACTTTTTAAAATTTTTATGTTGTTTGGGTTTAACATCAAAAAGTAAGTAAATAAATAAAATAAAAAAGAAAATAAAACAAATATGTTTCTTGGAGCAGCATGTCCATTTTTGGACCTTGCACCATAAAACCCAACCGACCAACCAACTTGGTCAAACAAAGACTTGTGTATTTATCTCTTCATTTCAACAAGATAAAGATTAATTATTATTATTATTTGATTCAAATTTATACAATTCCTTTTTAGGATAGTCTTAATTCTAATATTTAATAAAAAATCTGAGTGTTTTTTTTATTTTATTGAATATCAAATTTTAAATCCATAATTCAAGATTTTGCTACTTAGCGAGAAAAAATTATATCACTCAATTATTTCAATGTATACTGGAGTAATATTTCAAATGAAGAGCTATTAAAATATTTACTTGAAAATTAATTTTTATATTTTGTAGTTAAATGGAAGATGTGTTTATTTCCTATACCAGATTTGGAATTCTTACTTTCCTGGAGAATCATCTGGAAGATTTATATTTGTTGTCTTATATTTTAAATTTAATCTCACCATAAAAAAGCTTTTAACTATTGTGTTTTCACATTTTTGAAAATTTAAAATTTTCTATTATTTAAGCTCATTAGGAACAAATATAGAGCAAGAGAAAATAAATTCTTTAAAGGATTAAAATTATGGCAATTTGTTTCTACTGAGTGCAAATTGTAAATAAGCATTTCATGTATTAAATTATATTAAGAGTTTGCTGTTGTAAAAATGTTTAATCAAAGCATTTGACATATCCCTTAGTAAATTACATTTCTGTTTATATTGAGCACCAATATGTAAATTTTGTTCTTTATTCGATTATTTAAGTTCTGTTCTTTTAATGGTTATGTTAATTTTTACCAATTAATCTCTTATTTTGCTAATTTGAAGATTCATTACGAATTTTAAACATTAAAAGATTAAATAGTATATTTTCCAAGAAATTAGTCCTTAGATTTAGCATATATGTAATTATAAAAATATAAACATTTCTAAAATGGATATTATGATATTTGACGTGTCATGGATCTAAATTGGACCAAAATGAGACATCTACTGGAATAGAGTACATCCACGTGATGGTACGAAATTGTACATCCACGTGATGTTACGAAATTGTACATCCACGTACGGTACGAAATTGTGTCGTATGGGACTGTTATACTCTAGCCGATTTAATTTTGTATTGTTTAAATAGTTATTTTTTTATAAATGCTTTTTTACATGTAGGAAAATATTACAGATTTATTTTTCTAAAACTTATGTGAATTTTATGTTGTAAATAATATTTATTATTATGACTATATAATGTATACATGTTGCTAAAATTAATACAGTAATTTAAGTTTTAAATTATAATATGTTTTTAGTTATAAAATACTTATATTTTTATTTTATTTTTTTCAGTGCCATTTTTTAAGCTGGTTTGGGTGAACTTCTTCCGGGAATTGCAATTAAGCATCATGAAAAATTGATGACCAATGAATTTGCATCTGAGTTCAGTTATTTTGATGCTAGGGATATGAAATCCTTTAATGGACTAAATATGAAGCAGTTAGTTTTTTTGGTAAGTGCAATGTTTAAATAAGCATGTCATTGAAAGTTTTCTTTTGTAGAAATGATGGAAAAATATATTTCTCATAAAAAAAACAATCTTTAATGAAATATATTTATGTAAGTGCTAATATGTAAATTCTATTCTCTGTTTGATTATTTATATACTGTTCCCATTATAAAAGTAATGTTCAATTCTATCTGATAATTTAAAGGTTTTAGGAACATATTTTAAACATTGATAATTTAAAGGTTTTAGGAACATATTTTAAACATTTTGTAATTTTAATTATTTAATCAAACACAAAGGTTACCATATTTACAAAGCTGATATTTCTTAGAAATAGAATTGGTAATTAGATATTTAAAACATTTACTGAATTAAAAATATAAATATTTCTAACAATGTTATTATAAAGTTACTTAATGTCTTAAATTAGAGAAGGAAATTTTTGATATTTTTTTTCATTAATTTACGGTGTTTTTTACTAATGAGATTTACATCCAATCAGTTTTATGTATAAATCAAATTGATAAAAAAAAATATTCATGAAAATTGTTTTCTGGATTTTTACTATTATTTTGTCTGAGGTTATTGATCTGAAAATGTTAATCACTGTTAATTATTTTAAATGTACTTTATTTTATTTTCAGATTCTGTGCGGCGAACCCCACAATATTCAAAGACAACCGATGGTGAAATGAAAAATCGAAAATGAACTGGTTACGCCATGCAAAAGCAAGATTAATCAATGAAAGAATCAACATTTCAGTTAATTTATATTTCTGTATAATGTAAATAATTAGAATAGATTGTGTGCTCTGAAAATAAATTCTATTACTTTGTTATATTTTTCTTGAATTAATATTTACACACTCTTGCTTAAATGTTTTCTTAAACAAATTTTAATTTTTACAAAGAAAAATAATTAAAGAAAGGAATCCCAAGTGCTGCTTGGTTGGTTGTTTGGATTTTATGGTGCAAGGTCCAAAAATAGAGATACTGCTCCAACAGTAAAATTTTTGTAAAAATTATTTATTTATTTCCTTTTTTAATTTTTTTCCCTCTTTCAAAAACGTCAGCAACATTAAAAATTAAAAAAACAAAAATCCATGTATATATATAATTTTAAAATCTAGTTATAAAATATAAAAAGGAAAATATTTATTAAATTAAAAACCCAAAGTTAAAAAACATAAATCAAATAAAATATAACAAACCTATAGCTCTCAGAAATGAAAATAGGTTTATCTGGGGTGCATCCCCCAAGAAATCAAACAAAGTTAAAAGATCACATTTAAAAAGGAGTAAAAGTTAATAGTTAAAATATGGACATTAAATTAAAATATGATAAACATTAAATGGTTCATCACACGCTACTCTCATCAAGGATTTAATTCATTTAAAAACAAATGTTTATGTATGATACGAAGGCGAGTTAATATGACATCAGCACTTCGTATCGGTAACACTAATAATAAGGTGACGTACGGAAATATGGCATGCAATTTGTTAATGACCTGCAAATTCCATGACTCCTGCCAAAGATCTTGAATTATAACATTTTAATACACCTTCTAACATCTAACAAAGGAACTGTTGGAAGAGATAGGACAGATGCAGATTTAGCAGCTGTATCAGTCCTCTCATTGCCATCGAGACTTACGTGGCTTGGGATCCAACAGAAAAGGATACCATATCCCTTGCCAGCAAGGGAATCTAATGCTTGGTAAATTCTGGACACAACGGGATGGAAGTCAAAACTACTGTTCCAGAAAGCTTCCAACACACTCAAACTGTCAGCGTGGACACAATAATTGAAATTATGACTTGTATTCATCTGCTGAAGAGCTTGATAAATAGCTATTGCCTCAGCAGAGAAGATGCAACAGGACGAGTATAGGCTGTAGCTAAGAGTTTTGTTTTCAATAATTACAGGACAACCAACATACCCTGCAGATTTTGATCCATCAGTGAAAACTAGAGTACCAGAAATGAAAGGAGTGGAAGCTACTATTATTAATAAACACATTTATGGAATACAAAAAGTCACAAAATTCTAAGAAATTATGTTGTTACATACATAATTGGAATTATTATATATTTATAAATTAAAAAAACAAAACATGAATTTGGAATTATTACTTGGTGAAAATCCTCATTCACGTCTCCTCATATATTTCAAAGATATTGGGAGTTTTTAATAAGATTTAATTGTTTTTGTTAATATAAAATTTAACTAGCTTTCATATAAGTTTGTTGTTTTAATATCTTTATTCTCTATTCATCTAAGCATTTTAAATTATATCATATCGAATGATTTATTCAAATACTTAATTTTACTTTATTCATCACAGTAAATCCCATCTGAAAATGTTGTGTCAGTAAAATCAAAACAAATTTAAATATCAAGCATGAAGGTAAATGTCATAATATAGGCTGCCATGTCGTGATTTTTTTCTAATCGTAACCCTGAAAGAAAGGTTCATTAGGAAGAAGTATAGGCAACATTTAGCTAACTAGAAGCAAAATTTATTTTCTGCAGGAGATGGAATTTTTCAGGTGATAATTTACTTATCTTTTACAGCGGGACTTGTCCAATCATGTTTTGATGAACACGAGGATAAACTTACATCGCAGTCACCCGGCTTCAATGTAATTAAACCGTTATGGTCTATTTTTCAGTGTTCTATACAAAATCGATATCCTTCACAGGCACCTCTCCTAGAACTCTCACAATATTTTTTTGAAAAATAGTACAATATTCCTCTAAACATTATTCAGCACTTGTTTGAACCGTTTCTTAGGTGAATCCAAGCTATGTAACATTTTTACAGAAATCTCTCTCTCTCATAAAGGATTGTTTAGAAATCTCTACAGTGTTTCTATTAGCTTGATAATCATTTGTATGTATGATAGCAACTCATTTTTTTTGAAAAATAAAATTTGATGAATAATTTTAATTTAAGCACTTTATTGCAATATCAGATTATACAAATCTGAAATTTTAACTTTACATAAAATAAACAACAAAATGATTTATTTAGAGCATTAAGCATATAGTTATCTAATGCTTAGTGTTATAAAATGTGTTTTCTATACAACAAATTTACTGAATTAAGTGCGATACCTATGAATTAAATTTGTAAATTGATAAACAGAGCATTAACATACGCACATAAATTATTATATTTTTTCTTATTATTAAATACGCAGTAGTTTCTTGGATTCTTATTTTAATTATTCAAAATGGTTTTATTTTTTAAATTAATTTAATTTGAATATAACATGCCAAAGTTTAAAATCATTTTAATGAAAAAATTTGGTTTTCGAAATAATGAAACTAAACCACAATCATGTGGTACTTAGATCTAATAAATTTTAATTTTTAATTCAGTAAAAGGGTTTCTTATATTTAAGTAATTTTTTTTTAGAAATATGGAAAAAAAAAACATGTAGATTATATAATTTTTAAATAAAATTACGAAAATTTAGTTTAGGTACACATGAAAAGTCTATAATTGAAATATTTTTTAATTAAATTAATCAAATACAATAGCTTAAAAACATTTATTGTATAAATTATAAAACATAACAAAGCAATTTACAATTGGCAACATGCGAATAAGGCAATTTTACAAAACATGCGATTGAATTTTTAAGTATCACAAAAGACAATAGAAATTTTCTTGGAAAATTTCTATTTTACATTGAGGAATTTCATAGGAACTATAATTACAAATGGAGGCTTCAAACATTATAAGACCATACGATTGAATCCAAAGATTTTTAAACCCAAAAATTATGATGAATGATGTCTTTAAGAAAACATTCAATTTACGAATATTGATAGGATAGAATCTAAGAATTCAAATTGATTATAATGGAAATAAGGAATTAATTATTTAAATTTTAATTGAAAAAATTTTCATATACAAAAAATTTGATGTTATATTTATTATACAAGTTTAATTTTTTTTTGTTTACATTATCAATAAAAATATTGAAACAACATGGTGTATGTCTCTTTATTTTTCTTGGTGACTTTCGAAGTAAAATTGGAATTTGTTCACATCACTCTAATTCACATATTTATTTACACAATTATTAAATCATTGTAATTCGCTCAACTTTGCAATAATTGAATTTGTTTAAATCATTGTAAGACTCAATGCTTTGCTTTAGAAGTTTGTTTCGAAATTTTTTTTCTAAGACTTATTGATTTTCTTACTTCAGACTTCGGAGACTGAGTAATAATTTTAGATGTAGGTATCCCATTGGGATAGGAAAGTTCATTTGGTGAAGTAATAAGAGAATGATTTAACTTGTGCAACACCTCTTTGCACTGTGACTGTACCTGAAGAGCTTGACTGTAAGTGATACGCTCCCGCCACTTAGATACCATGGCTGTACTATTACGACGAGTTGTATAGGGATTGTTATCCGATTTCCTGCTCATCGTATGAGTCTTCAAAAACTTTTTAACTGAAGGAGAATAGACTAATTGCAAAAATTGAAACATTTTCTGTGTTTCCAATTCAGGATTCATAGATAAATCCTCATAACGAATTTTTATGAATTTATTTGGTTGTTGTCTCCGAAGTTCTTCGAAAATATTGATGTCTTCGTGCATTTCATGACAAAGAACATTTGGATCTGAGCAATTACTACCAATGCACCAGTCCAGATGCCACCTGGAACTAAGGATGCCTCTTGGATCTCTGGTTAAGTACACAACCTTGACATTTTTATCTCCGTAACTCTCCAAATAGTCACGTAAATGGCGCATTCGTAATCTAGTTAACTTTATCACGTGTACTGGAGAGCGCTTACAAACAGCATCTACAAAAGAAGCATTGAAGCAAGTCTTGGGATTACTGTGACAGGTTACCCAGAGGAACAGATTATGAGCGAATAAAAACTGGTTTCGTGGCTGTCTTACCCAATCCATATATGCTGTTTGCTTAGAGAAATTACAGTTAAATATATCATTAAAAAAATTAAACACTTCAGGAGCTTTACTATCGTAGATAGGATTGTTGTAGGTCATCGAATGAAGTGGTTCAAAATGGTAAAACGTTTTCCAGTTTTGTTGCAAGATGTCACCTACAAAAGAAGAACCCGATCTGAAATATGTTAAGATAAAAATTTTCATCACTTTTTCAGGGTTAGCCAGTGGTATTGGTTTCAAGGATCTCATAGGATCTAAAGTAGGTCCTTTGTGTACAACAACACTTTGTTTAAGCAATTCTCGGAGACGATCTTGCCGATTCATCAATTGTTGATCTGGTTTTTGTTGAGCTAAACTTCTTCCAAACGGTAAAATTCTAACACTGGTTCTATTAGATGAAACAACTTTGGTCGTCTGATCTTTTTTGGTTTTGGTAATAAAGTTGAAGCTTTTAGCAATGATTTTGGAGTACTATATATTTTAGTAGAACGAACAAGCTCTTTGATTGGATACGTTGGGATTCTTGTTCCACTGATATTCTTATAATTGAAATTGCTGATTTCTAAAAAAAATAAGAACAGAAAAATAAGTCATATTTATATTAATAAAAATAATTATATAAATTTACAGATGAAATTTAGTTTCATTTGAACACTATCATTAAATTTAAATTTGCCATTATAAAGACATCTAAATTGAAACATAAAATAAAAATTCAATCTAACCTATAGTTATTTCAATTATTAAAATCTCAAATATTCATTTGTACAAAGATCATTGAAGAAAATCAGTCATTGACTTTTACAAATAACCGTGCAGATAACAAATAAGGACTAAAATAAAAATCCTCGAAAAAGATTTCCAGAAGATTATTTCAAATTGGTTGGAGATAGGACTTCAACATCGAACATATAATTTATTGGAATCACAACTATTTGAATTTGGAGGATAGGGCCGCTTATTATGTAGAAACTGGTATTAAATATTGCGCTGCTTTTAAGTTAGAATCGATACAGGTTCGACTGTTACCCTGGCCAGCACGTTCTCCTGATGTGTCACAAATTGAGAACGTGTGGTCAATGGTTGCCGAGCGATAGGCACGCCACCACTCACCATCCACTACTGTCGATGAACTTAGTGTTGAAGCTGCCTGGATTGAGATCCCCGTGCATGCCATACAATCTCTGTTTGATTCCATGCCTAGGCGGATAAATGCTGTTATTGCAGCCAGAGGTGGCTGCTCAGGGTACTGATTTCTCAAGATCTATGCATCCTAATTTCCTGTAAATCTAATCACTTGTTCTTTCCCCTATAATGTATGTGTCCAATAAATACCGTTCTGTTATTTGCATTCCTTCTTGGTGTAGCAATTTTAATGGCCAGTAGTGTAGAAGCATCATATAATCTTTTAAGTGTAGGAGTAGGAACCATAGAACGTAAAGGATGATGAGGATCAGACAGGAATTCACAATAGTAACTGAGAGACAGCCGCATACGTCGCAGGTCTAAAGGCAATTGTTGGCACATTATATAAAGACTCAAGACGGATGATGTGCGGAATGTGACTGAACTTATTCTCAGTACAGAATGATAGACAATGTGCTGTCTGCGTAAAACAGATCTAGCTGATCCGTACCCCTCAGGGGGTTTACCTTCTTTAGGTAAACACGGGTGTCACAATCCCGAGGTACCCTAGTGATCTGTCCTCTTCTTTCTCTTCTTCTCTTCTCTACTCTTCTGCTTTTTCTTCCTCTTCTCCCTCAGTGTGGTTGCCTCGCAAGAGGTTGAGGGCTCCCCTTGAGTAGCTTTCTCCGCTCTGTTGCTATTAGCTTCTCTTGGGGACTAAATCACCCACGTGTTTGCCGTGCGTGGAGACCCGTGTCCCTGGAAAGGAGGATCCTGGTAATTGAGGCCTCCAGAGACCAACACATTGCTTTGGCCTCTGCTTCAGGTAAACGGGAGGTGTGTTGTGGTCCTCAGCACATCAATCGGCTTTATGGATCAAGCGATCGGTACATCTACTGGGTGACTCGTTAAGGGTGGAGGCCACTTCAGGGATGTACTGTGAGCGTATAGGACCTGACTAGCACTGGTGCAGCTGGTCTGCATCCCCTTGTTGGACTCGGTGGTGGGTGGTGCCGTCAGGTCCCGAATTTTCCATTTTAAATATGGAAATGAATATTTCTATTCTCCCACGGGAGCATACTTTATCTTTACTAAATGCAAAGTTTTATGTAATCAAAAGGAAAGAGGGTACTTTTGATACAGTATCCCCTTTCCTCATTCAAAAAGCTATTGCAGGCACGATCGGTGATGTGAAGAGCATCAGAAAATTACGTTCTGGCGACCTAATGGTAGAAGTCGCATCACAAACACAAGCAACCTCGATTGCTAATATGAATATGCTAGCTACCCTTGAGGTGTCTGTCTCGCCTCATACAAACCTTAACTTTTCTCGTGGTGTGATATCCGCGAAGGATTTGCTTAACACGCCTACGGATGAGATACTAGAAAATCTTAAAGAGCAAAAGGTCTGCGCTGTAAAACGCATTACTGTCAGGAGAGATGATAAAGTTATTAACACTAAACATCTGATCCTGACATTTGCGACGCCAGACCTACCGCAGCATATTAATGCTGCGTATATGCATCTCTCCGTTAGGCCATTCATTCCAAATCCTTTGCGTTGTTTCCAGTGCCAGAGATTTGGTCACTCTAAAGCGGCATGCAGAGGCAAACTGACTTGCGCTCGCTGCGCAGCAGTTGGCCACGACAGTTCGTCCTGTACTGCAAAGGAGAGGTGTGTCAACTGTAAAGGTGACCACCCCTCCTACGCTAGAAGTTGTCCTATCTGGATACTGGAGAAGGAGATCACAACCACGAAAGTTAAAAATAACTGTTCATATCCTGAGGCGAGACGGGCTGTTACAGCTCGAACACCTCAAGTAGGAATCAGCTATGCGACTGTTGCTGCCAAGGTCACCAGATCGACTAGTACACAAACGGATGCTCTCTCACTCCCGATTATTAAATTACCCCCTACATCTGTACAAAAGCCAAAATCAACATCCAGATCGACTATTCGTAGAAAAGCTCCGATTGCAAAATCTAAAACCCTAAAGGCTTTAAAACTAAAATCTGCTAAAGAGGGCAATATTAGGCCCTCAATATCCACCCGTAAAGCCTTAACCCTGGAGGCTGACGCTGTTTCATTACATCCCTCGGACGATGATCTATCGCTCGAGGAGATGTCAGATGACATGCCTTCCAGCTCCGGGAAAGGAGCTTTTCAAATTCAACAATAACTTCCTTTGTTTCTTGGAACTGCCATGGTTTGCGTTCTCATAATGATGACATCAAGTCTATAATTTCAGCCTACAACCCCGCATGTGTTGCACTTCAGGAAACATTCCTGAAGTCTAGCAATTACTTTTCCATGCGTGGGTTTAAAAGCTTTAGAAAGGACTGTGGTGATGATGGTGCAGTGTCTGGAGGTGTTTGTATCATTCGATCATTTTCCTCTCGTCATCTCTAATACTTTTCCCAGCACTGCCCATCCATTGAATACTACTCTACAGGCTGTTGCTATAAGAATTCATACTTCATGCTTGTTGACAGTCTGTAGTTTATATTTGCCACCACACGATGTCATCCGCCAAGAGGAACTCGATGCATTAGTAGATCAGCTGCCAACACCATTTCTGTTGTTAGGTGACTTTAACGGCCATAGTTCTTTGTGGGGAAGTGATGATACAAATTCTCGCGGTAGGCAGATAGAGCGGTTTATTTCAGATAATAGTCTCTGTCTGCTTAATACCGACGAGAAGACATATTTCCATGTACCCACAAGAACGTTTCATTCTCTCGATCTGGCCATCTGTTCTCCATCTCTTCTGCCATTGTTAAATTTAAATGTAGGAAATGATCTGCATAACAGCGATCATTTTCCTCTCGTCATCTCCCAGACTGGAGGTAGTAGTGTAAGACAACGCTTACCTACATACGTGTACAGTCGGGCAGATTGGACGTTATTTACACAATTGGCAGTTGTTGATAATGAAATGGTTATGATCGATGATATTGATAATGCCGTATCTAAAGTCACTGAAACAATTATAAATGCAGCTGATGCATCAATACCAAAGTGTTCCTCTATACCACACAGGCGTTGCAAACCTTGGTGGAATAATGAATGTCAAAACACCTATAAGAAACAGAGGAAGTTATGGGGGCTCTTCAGAAGATACCCCACAACGGAGAATCTTATCGCCTATAAGAGAGCAAAAGCATTAGCTCGCAGAGCTCGTCGTCGAAGTCAGAAGGAATCTTTGTCCCGCTATGTATCATTATTAACTTCTTCCACATCCAGTAAACAGTTGTGGAGAAGAGTGAAAGCAGCCAATGGAATATATAGAGAATTTTCAATTCCTATTTTGAAATCCGGAGCTGCTATATACTCTTCTCCTAAGGACATCGCTAACGTCCTTGGTGAAACCTTTGCTAGCGTCTCAAGCAACGACTCTTATAGTCCTTCGTTCTTAAGGACAAAGAGTCGTGCTGAGCGAACACCAATTCGTTTCAACCATCGACAAGCTTTGCCTTACAACTGTGAATTTCGGATGTTGGAATTGAAGAAAGCATTACAGCAGGCCCATGATACTAGCCCAGGACCAGATGGAATCAGCTATCTAATGTTTCGCCATTTAAGTCCAGATTCCCTGTTGAACTTGCTGTTTTTGTTTAATAGGATCTGGACTGAAAACCAATTTCCATCACTTTGGAGCGAAGCAATAGTGATTCCGATCCTTAAGGCTGGTAAGGATCCTTCTGTTCCTTCAAATTATCGACCAATAGCTCTGACGAGTTGCTTGTGTAAGACTCTCGAACATATGGTCAACGCCCGTCTCATCTATGTCTTAGAAACAAATAAATATATCCATATCAATCAGAGTGGCTTCCGTAAAGGAAGGTCCACTCTTGATAATATTACTTACCTGGAAACCCAAATCCGCAACGCTTTTGTGCGGAGGAACCATCTGGTTTCCATTTTCTTTGACATAGAGAAGGCATATGACCGTACGTGGCGTTATGGAATTCTCCGTAGGATGTATGATTTTGGCTTTAGGGGTAATTTGCCAATATTTATAGAAAATTTTTTATGCTCCCGTGGTTTTAAAGTTCGTATTGGTTCTGTTATGTCCAATACTTTTATTCAAGCCGAGGGTGTACCCCAAGGCTCTATTTTAAGTGTCACACTTTTTAACCTTTACATCAGTTGCATTCTTCATCAAATTTCACCTCCTGTTTATGGCACGCTTTATGTTGATGACCTGCAAATATCATGTGAGGGTTCTAACATGCGTTTAATTGAGAGACAACTACAAACATCAGTTAATAAACTTGCTGCATGGTGTGCTGAGAATGGCCACACGCTGTCTCCTGGCAAAAGTAATTGTGTCCATTTCTGCAGGAAGACTAGCCTACATAATGATCCCACTATCTATATAAATAATACACCTATCCCTGTTGTCAACGAGATAAAGTTTCTGGGAATAATTTTTGACCGAAAGTTGAATTTTCTTCCGCATGTTCTTCATTTGCGGAAGAAGTGCGAGCGATCGCTTAATATCCTCAAGGTGCTTTCTAATACATCTTGGGGTGCTGATCGCACGGCACTACTTCGTGTCTACCAGTCATTAATTTTATCTCGTATTGACTATGGGTGTTCTGTGTATGGATCTGTTAGGTCTTCCGTTTTACGCAGATTGGATACAATACATCACTCTGCTTTGAGAATATGTTCAGGCGCATTCCGCACATCACCCGTCCAGAGTCTATATGCAATATGTCATCAACTGCCTTTAGACCTGAGACGAATGCAGCTGTCTCTCAGTTATTATGCAAAAATCATGTCTGACCCTCATCATCCATTACGTTCCATGCCTACTACACCTGCACTAATGAGGCTGTATGACGCTCGTGCATACAGCATTCCACCTTTTCTCACACGAACAAAATCTAATCTATTACTATCTGACCTATATGATGTCCGTTTCGACAAAACGGAGAATTTTTCTCATCCACCTTGGTATGATCCACAGATTAAAATCATAAATCCTTTTGCTCGTTTTAGAAAATCAGATACAGCAACTACTGTTTTCCAGCAGATGTATGCCTCACATCGCTGTCAGTACATCACGTACACACCAGTTTTCACAGATGGATCAAAATCCGCAGGACATGTTGGTTGTGCTGTAGTTATTGAGAACAAAACTCTGAGCTACAGCCTCCATCCATCCTGTTCCATCTTCTCTGCTGAAGCAATTGCTTTATATCAAGCTCTTCAGCAGATGAATACAAGTGATACCTTTAAATACTGTGTTTACACTGACAGTTTGAGTGTGTTGGAAGCTTTGCGGAACAGTAGTTTTGATTGTCATCCTGCTGTGCCTAGAATTTTCCAAGCATTAGATTCCCTTGCTGGCAAGGGATATGAAATAATTTTCTGTTGGATCCCAAGTCATGTAGGTCTCGATGGCAATGAGAGGGCTGATGCAGCTGCTAAATCTGCATCCGGCCCATCTCTTCCATCCATTCCTTTGTTGGATGTGAGAAGGTGTGTTAAAAAATTTACTCAAGATCTTTGGCAGGAGTCTTGGAACATGCAGGTCAATAATAAATTGCGTGCCATATTTCCATTCATCACCTCATTAAAAGTTTTACCGATACGAAGTGCTGATGTAAGATTATCCCGCCTTCGTATCGGACACACACGTTTCACACATACACATTTGTTTCTAAACGAATTAAATCCTTGGTGTGAAACGTGTGATGAACCATTCACTGTGTATCATATTTTAATTTCATGTTCATATTTTAACCAATATCGTTTACACTTTTTTAATTGTGATATTTTAACCTTATTTGATTTGCTTGGGGAACCACCCCCAGGAACCTATTTGCCTTTTTGAGGGCAATAGGTTTTATACATTATATTTAATTTACATTTTTTAAATTTTAAAAGTGTATATATTTTGATTTTGCTTTTTTAAGTGATTTGATTTTAATATATATATATACAATGATTTTTGATTTTTAAAATTTTAATGTTGCTTGGGTTTTTAAAATAAATTAATAAATAAAATAAAATAATAAGAATAAATAAAAAAAATAAAATAAAACATCTACTTCTAAACTTGATTCTTGGCGCAGCATGTCCGTTTTTGGACCTTGCGCCATTAAACCCAACCAACCAACCAACCAACCAACCAACCTAGCTGATCCGTAAACAACACAACCATAGTCTAGACAACATGAAAAAAGTGATTAATACAGTCGGAGAAGTTTAGTGCGATCAGCACCCCAAGATGTATTGGAAAGTACCTTGAGGATATTAAGC
Source organism: Latrodectus hesperus (assembly GCA_037975125.1). Classification (NCBI taxonomy): domain Eukaryota; kingdom Metazoa; phylum Arthropoda; class Arachnida; order Araneae; family Theridiidae; genus Latrodectus; species Latrodectus hesperus. Next base: position 83,340,244 of record CM075860.1, read on the forward strand.
GATCGCTCGCACTTCTTTCACAGATGTAAAACATGCGGTAGAAAGGTTAATTTACGGTCAAATATCACTTCTAGAAATTTTACCCGATTCATCACTGGTATAGATGTGTTAATATGAATTACAAGATCATTGTGGAGGCTTGTCTCTCTGCAGAAATTGACACAACTGCTCTTACTCGGACACAGTGTATGGCCATTCTCAACACATCATACAGCCAATTTATTAACAGATGTTTGCAGCTGTATCTCAATTAAATGCATGTTAGACCCTTCACAAGATATTTGCAGGTCATCAACGTACTAAGTACCATGCACAAAAGGTGAAAGCTGATGAAAAATGCAAGTGATATGGAAATCAAAAAGTGTGACACTTAAATGCTACCCTAAGGAACACCTTCAAGTTGGTTAAAAGTATTGGACAAAACATTACTAATTATATTTTCAAAATTACGCGGGAGCATAAAAAGTTCTCTATAAATAGCGGAAAATATATCCCGAAAGCTAAAATCATACATCCTGCGGAGAATTCCATAACGCAACGTACGATCATACGACTTCTCTATGTCAAAGAAAATGGAAACCAGATGGTTCCTCAGCACAAAAGCGTTGCGGATTTGGATTTCCAAATATGTGATATTATCAAGAGTGGATCTTCCTTTACGGAAGTCACTCTTATTGATAGGAATGCATCTATTTTTTCTAAGACATATACGATACGAGACGGGCATTGACGATACGTTTGAGTCATAAATAAGCAACTCATCAGAGCTATTGGTCGATAATGTAAAGTACAAGAACCATCCTTACCAGTCTTAAAGGACAGGGATCACTATTGTTTCTTACCATAGTTGGTTGGGTTTTATGGCGCAAGGTCAGAAATTGGACATGCATTTATTCTCTACATTATGTTATTTATAAAATTTCGGGAACTGACCGCACCACCTACCACCGAGTCCAACAAGAGGATGCAGACCAGTTGCACCAGTGCTAGCCAGGTCCTATACGCTCACAGTACATCCCACAGATAGCCTCCACCCTTAACGAGTCATCCAGCAGATGTACAGAACGCTCGATCCATAAAGCTGATTGATGTGCTGAGGACCACAACACACCTCCTGTTTACCTAAAAAAGAGTCCTATGTAATGTGTTGGTCTCTGGGGGCCTCATTACCCGGACCCTCCTTTCCAGCGACATGGATCTCCACGCACGGCAAACACGTGGGTGATTTAGTCCCCAAGATGGGCTAATAGCAACAGAGCGGCGAAAGCTACTCAAGGGGAGCCCTCAACCTCTTCCGAGGCAACCGCACTGAGGGAGAAGGGGAAGAAAAAGCAGAAGAGTAGAAGAGAGAGGAAAAGAAAGAAAAGGACAGATCACTGGGGTACCTCGGGATTGTGACACCCGTGTTTACCTAAAGTTAAACCCCCTGAAGGGCTTCTCACCATAGAGATGGAAACTCATTTTCAGTCCAGATCTTATTGAACAAGTGAAGTAAATTCATAAGGGAGTTTAGACTTTAATGCTGAAGCATGAGATAACTGATTCCGTCAAATCCTGGACTGGTATTATTGGCCTGCTGTCATGCTTTCTTTAATTCCAAATTACGTAATTTATAGTTGTAAGGCAAAGCTTGTCCATGGTTGAAACAAATTAGTGTTCGTTCAGCACGAGACTTGGTCCTTAAAAACGAAGGACTATAAGAGTCGTTGCTTGAGACGTTAGCAAAGGTTTCACCCAGGACGTTAGCGTTGTCCTTAGGAGAAGAGTATACAGCAGTCCGGTTTTTAAAATAGGAATACAGAAATCCTTATAAATCCCATTGGCTCCTTTCCCTTTGTTACACAACTGTTTACTGGATGTGGAAGCTGTTATTGAGGATACATAGCAAGACCAAGATTCCTTGTGACTTCAACGACGAGCTCTGCGAGCTACAGCTTTTGCTCTCTTAAAGGCGATAAGATTCTCCGCGTAGTGGGGTATCTTCTAAATAACCCTCATAAATTCCTCTGTTTTTATAAGTGTTCTGACATTCACTATTCTACCAACCGCCTGTTTTGCATCGGCTGTGTAGTGTTGGGTGAACACTTAGGTATTGATGTATCAGCTGCGTTGGTTATAGTTTCGGTGACCTTATAAACGGCATCATCAATATCTTCGATCGAAACCATTTCCTCATCAACTACTACCAATTGAGTTAATAATGTCCAATCTGCCCGACTGTACACGTAAGTAGGTAAGCTTTGTCTTACATTACTACCTCCAGTCTGGAAGACGACGAGAAGAAATTGTTCGTTGTAGTGCCGATCATTTTCTACAGTTAAATTTAACAATGGCAGAAGAGAAGGAGAAAATATGGCCAGATCGAGAGAATGAAATCATCTTGGGGGTACATGGAAATATGCCTTCTTGACGGTATTATAGGGACAGTAGACTATCGAATTCTGAAAAATCGACAAAAATATCGATTTTTCTTTTTTAGTTTATAAAAAAATATGTATCATTCTCCATTTTATGCAAAAGGAATTTTTGATTTAAGCCAATTTTATGCAAAATTATTAATGTTTTTATAAAATAAACAATGTACCACACCATCTTTTCACGTTTGCTCGAAAACGTAAACAAGTAATACAAGGACAGTGTATTTGAATTATAACTAAATTCCAATGAAATATATGTATATTTCTAGAAAGTAATAAGTTTTGAATATCATATTTTGGCTAATATTTGTTTATTTACACTAGTAAAACTTGAAAAAAATGAGGTATTTATTTTGTAAACAAGCAAGCACGCCCATTTCCTATCTTCTCACAGCATGCTAATAATTATTCTTCAAATTATTTACACAATTTTTGTTTTAGAATGTGCTATATATTTTAGCCACATCAAAATTATTTAGTTTTTATTATTTGTATGATTTCGTCTGGCAACACTAATCTTGATTTTTCAGTTTTCATTATTTTGATTTCACTGTTTGATTTCTGTTTTGATTTTGAAACTTGTATTTCAGTTTGCTGTTCAGTGTTTATATAAAATTGTTCTTTTTAGAACTACTTTCTCAAATAATAATCTCTTGAATCAAACATTGTAATTTTCATCATAATGCATTCAAATTAGTACAAGATACAAGAAAACTAAAGGCAAACTAAAACGAAACGAAAACCTGCTGCGATTGAATCAGCTCGTAAAAGACAATCAAAATTTGCCGAGGGACTTTCATTTTCTGACTTTCAGATTCGGGTCTGGGATTCTGCTAAGAGAAGACGTGCATAGCCACGCTCCACAGCTCACCTGCTCGAGTACTACTCTGGTAGTGTATCTTCCTTCGGGAAAACAAACAGCAGTTTTCACTGCTACCAAACGACCGTTAGGTTAAACAAGAAAAATTATATATACATATATATAATACTACAATGAACGATCCAGAGGATTTTCTCTGAGTATTATATAAGAAACCATCAGATCTTCCAACATTGATCTGCGCAGCTATGGAAGACAGGGACAAATACGAACGCTTTCACCACGAAGCAACAACAGAAGGTGACAAGGAATATTGGAAAAAGACAGTCAACTACTGGGAGGAAGTGCTCCGACTCCTAAATATTGAAGTAGAAAAACTACGAGACAACTCCAGAGAAACTGAAAAGACAACCAGCTCAGGTAGCTATACTGTTTCTGATCTGGCGTTCCCCCCTCTTTCTGTTAACGATCAGGATAATTCTAGTAATAAAGATAATGTTAATACAGCTAATGTTGCTGGTAAATCTAACAGTAATAAAAAGAAAAAGAGAACTTTAAAAAAGCCATCAGAGGAGTTTGTTCACCCCTTAAAAACAGCTAAAGTTACATTGCCGGAACCACCAGTTCCCGTAACTACAGCAAACCAATACGCTCAACTTGACTCCGCCCAGGAGATCGAGCAACCCCCCACTATAGCCCCCCCCCCCTCAACAGAGGAGAAAATTCCGCCGGTGCTCGCGAGATATGGAGAAGATCCAATCGAATTCATTCGTAAACTAAAAGAACATTTTAAACATGAATTTGTAACTAAAACTGCAGGGAGAAATCTCAAAATTTCAGTTAAAACTACAGATGCTCACAAAACTATTCGATGATAAAGCAATTGAGTACATACTCATTAAAAGCTCCAATATCAAAAACCAAAAAAATATATAATTCGGGGTCTCCCCATTAAAACCAAACCGCAAGATATGGAAAATAACCTAAATTTAATAGGATTTCAAGTGGCCAAAGTAAGCCAAATGCTCAATCCCAGAACCAATAAACCTATGCCTCTCTTCCTAATCACAATCTATTCCGAACCTGAAGGAGCTTCAATGTACAGAATAGACAAACTATGCAACATATCAGGAGTGACAGTTGAACATTACAGAGGATCCAAAACGGTGATGCCATGTTTCAACTGCCAGCAATTCTTCCATACGGCTGATACATGTCATATAAAACCGAAGTGCGTTAAATGTGCAGGAGCACATAACACTAGGGACTGCCCCCATGTTAAAGTGGAAAAACCCAAATGTACTAACTGCCAAGGGGATCACCCGGCAAATTACAAGGGCTGCCCCAAGTTTCCCAAGCCAAAAACGGCAAAAATAAATAAAGTTAATACTGCTAATAAAAACAGTGTAAAAACCAGTGTTTAAGACCTGGCATCTCGTACGCGAAAGTTGCCTCCCCCACCCCACCCCCCTCAAGAAATAGAGCCAACTCCTCTGACGAGCAACACAGAATTTAAGGAAGAATTTTCTGACTTATTTCAGTTAATGAATGAAATTAAATTAATATTTAAAGGAATTCCCATCAAAAACCTCATTAAAGAACTCAAAGAAATTAAGTCCCCTATGGACAAAATATTTAAGCTCACCGAATACTTTCAAGATATTGAAGAATAACTCTCTAATATTTTTCTAAACTTTAAAAATAAATTCTATCTAAATATAATATTTATTCACCAATACTATCATACTATTAATAAAATCTAACATCACTAATATTTAAATTTAAAAAAAAATAAAGAAAATAAACTAAATAGTTAAACAACTAAAGTTCTTAAATAAGCCCCGCCTACTCAAGATCTAACATCCAATCATATGCCAGTCAGTAACAGTTATAGCCTACCACTCCAATTCCAGCTCCAGTTGAGGTTGAGGGTCCTAGGACTCAGGTACCTCGTCAATCAGGCTGAGCCCAGCCGAAGTAGTATTTGCCGAGGAAGCAGTACCAAAGGAAACACGCGAGCAGAAATTTTCTTTTATAGATGTAAATGTTGCAGAATCTGTCCATTTACGTAATGATATTTCACCTGCATGTGGAAATGAGTATATTGTTATCAATAAAAACTGCTTCACCAGTCTTCTAAGGAATTTGCCATGCAGTAATTGTGATGGTCTGCTCTTTAGATGCATCCACTCAGGAAAATTATTGGTTTTTCAGTGAAACTAGAAATGTCCTGCAAATCTTGCAAAGAAAATTTTGGCTCAACTTTTTGTAGTTCTAGAGAACCCTACTCACGAAAATTTAACGTCAATAACAAATTTGTGGCAGATTTTTTGAGCTTTGGAAAAGGCCATGCAGCAATGGAATCATTCTCTCGAACACTGGATTGTGCAAACATGGATAAAAAACATTTTATCCATGTTTGCACAATCCTATGTTTTTCTAATTTTGTTTTAAAAAATGAAGGGTTTCGAGATGAAATGTTAAAAGTAAGCCACAGTGCAGTTAGGAAAGCATAATTGGAATCAAATTTTAATTTATAAATCCTAAGGATCAGTTACATATTTCTGTGTCCTATGATGGAACTTGGCAGAAACGAGGTCATACTTCTTTATATGGCATTGGAATTGCCATTGATTCTCTCACAGGTTTAGTAGTTGACTTTGAAATCATGTCGAAGTACTGTTCGGAGAGTACAGTTGCATCTCGAGATCTCGGGGAAGACAGAGTTGAATTCCACATTTGGAAAGGACACAGAGAAAATTGCCAAAAAACTTTAGCGGATCATCTGGGAGCATGGAAATGGCTGCTGCATCACGAATTTGGAAACGTTCACTTTCACATAATATGCTGTACATAGCAATTATATGTGATGGTGATTCTAAAACATTTCTTCACTCAATCGAAGAGAAAATATATAGTGATATTCCAATTGTTAAGGAAGAATGTATTAATCATGTTGCGAAAAGACTTGAAACAGCACTTCGTAATGTTATAAAATAATGGAGAGTGAAAGGCGTTACACTAGGTGGTCGAAAGCAAGGCAATTTAATGGAAGAAACTGTTATAAAATTAGAAAATTTTTATCAGAAAGCAATAAAAGATAATGCTCCTGATATTCAATAAATGAAAACTTCAATTCTGGTGACTTTTTATCACTGTATGTCAACAAATAAAAAGCTTCAACATAAGAAACGTCCCACGGGACGTTTATCATCGTGCTTTTATCAAAGAGTTGTGGAATGCAATGAAATACCAAACAAAGTCACACACTGATGGAAACTAAACTTTCAGAAAAAGTTGTCGAGAAGATACTACCAGTGTAGCAAAGACTGACCTCTAATGAAATTCTTCGTTGTGATTCTGCAAAAACTCAAAATGCAAATGAAAGTCCTCATAGCTGTATATGGAAAAAATGCTCGAAAGATGTTTGTATCTAAAAAGAAACTGGAGTATATACAGTAACTCTAGCCATCAGCGAATTAAATTTTGGAGTTTTAAATACAACAAAACTACGGGCGGGAGTATCGTCTGATCACACTTTAAAACTTGCAAAGAAAAAAGAGGCAATAAGACTTTCACAAAAAATCGAAAGTCATCAGATTTTTATAAATTGCAAAAAAAGTCAAAAAAATTAAAACAAAATCACAAAGATATTGCCTACAGTGCTGGAGCATTTTAAAAAAAAAATTAGTTTAAAAAATTTAAAATGTATGTGTTTAAAATTTTAGAACATTAATATTCTACCAACAAAAATTAACTATGTATATGGTAAAATCAAGAAATGAAAATGTTATGCATAGTATAAATAAGGGAGTATATGATTTTCGATTATTTTATTTTTTTTCCAATAACTTTGTATATAAAATAATTTTTAAAATACAGTGTGTCTGTAAAAGAATGTCCGAGTTTCAAATTGTAATAGTATCAGCTGTAATCGTTCGACAGTTGTGGCTGAAGGTGACGAATAAAGAATAACTTCGAATAAAGAATAGCGTCATCTATTCAAAATGGCGACTTCTGAGCGTAGAGTTTTGTGTGTTCTACAATTTGCTAAGAGTGATTCGGTAATTGCCGTTCAACGTGCGTTCCGATTAAAGTTTAAATGAGATCCCCCATGTGACAGAAAAATTCGCCGATGGTATCAACAATTCGAAACGACCGGATGTCTTTGTAAAGGTAAAAGCCCGGGAAGACCCAAAGTTTCTATAGAGAATGCGGAACGTGTCAAAGAATCTTACCGTCGTAGTCCGCAGAAATCTGTTCGGAAAGCAAGTCGTGAACTGCAGTTGCCAAAGACGATAGTCTGGACGATTTTTAAAAAAAATTTACACTCGCGTTTATACCGATTACAGTTGGTACAGCAATTAAAGCCAAATGATTGTGCAGTACGATTTCATTTTGCATGTGAAGTTCTTGAACGGCACAATGAATTTCTGCATCATGTGTTCAGTGATCAGTCGACGTTTCATACACGTGTCAAGGTAAATACCCATAATGTTCGTATATGGGGTTCAGAAAATCCTCATCAACTTGTACAACACGAAAGAGATTCTCCAAAAATAAACGTTTTCTGTGCTGTTTCACGACGACAAGTTTTTTTCCAGGAAGCTACAATAACAGGGGTTTCATATCTGGATATGCTACAACAATGGCTCTTTCCCCAATTAGTAGAAAGTGAATCTGCAAACTTTATTTGGCAACAAAATGGAGCCCCTCCTCATTGGAGTCTCTTTGTGTGAGATTGGTTAAACGTCGAAGTCCCTGACCGTAGGATTGGGCGTCACGGTCCAGACGACAGAGTTCTGTTACCCTGGCCGCCTCGTTCACCTGACATCACGCCTGGTGATTTCTTCCTTTGGGGCTTCGTAAAAGATTGGGTCTACTTCCCACCCCTACCCCACGATTTACCAACCTTGAAAGGTAGAATTGCACAGGCTATTGCTTCTATTACTTCGGACTTGCTGCACACAGTATAGGAGAAATTGCATTTTCGTTTGGATGTGTGCCGTATCACTAAATGCGCACACATTGAGCACTTATACGAAAAACTAGGATAATTCATGAATGATTCATTGTTCCTTCAATTTCATGTATGATTTGTTATATTTAGTATAAAATAAACTCCTGTAATATACCATTAAAACTCGGACATTCTTTTACAGACACCCTGTTACTTTTTATTATGTTAACAATTTTGTATTTTTTTTATTTAAAATTTTAAAATTATTATAGTATATGCTTACAGGGTTTATACTTTCTATGTAATACATAATATAATTTTTTCAAATGTTCGAAACAAATTTAAAAATTCACAATATGTAAATTTTAATTAATTAAATTAATTCATTTTGGGTTTTTTTTAAATAATAAAACACATACTTTTATGAGAAATTCAATATATAACAATTTAATGGTATAAAAATTTGAAATTATTGTCTCAAGTACCTCACAGATTTAAAATACAAATTTTAAGAAATTTTAATAAATATTCAAAAAATTAGTTTCGAAAGTCCATTGTCCCCTTAAGCAGACAAAGACTGTTACCTGAAATAAACCGCTCAATCTGCTGACCGCGAGTATTTATATCATCACTTCCCCACAAAGAATTATTGCCGTTAAAGTCACGTAACAGAAGAAATGGTGTTGGCAACTAATCTATTAATGCATCGAGTTCCTCTTGCCGGATGACATCGTATGGTGGCAAATACAAACTACTGACTGTCAACAAGCATGCTGTATGGATTCGTATAGTTACAGCCTGTAGTATAGTATTCAAAGGTTAAGCAGTGCTGGAATAGTTATTGGATGCTAATATACAAACACCTCCAGACACTGAACCATCGTGACCAGTATTTTCTAAAGCTTTAAACCCACGCATGAAAAAGCTGTAGTAGGACTTCAGGAAAGTTTTTTGAAGTGCAACACATGCGAGGTTATAGGCTCAAATTATAGATTTGATGTCACCATGATGTAAAAGCAAACCATGGCAGTTGCAAAAAACAAAGGAAGTTATTGTTTAATACAAAAGCTCCTTTCCCGGAGATGGAAGGCATGTCATCTGACATCTCCTCGAGCGATGGATCTTCGTCGGAGGGATGTAGGGAAAGAACGACAGCCTCCAGGTATAAGGCTTTACGGGTGCATATGGAGGGCCTAGAATTGTCCGCCTTTGCAGAATTTAGTTTTAAAGCATTTATGGCTTTAGATCAAACCATCGGAGCTTTTCTACGGGGAGTGGTTGTGGACTTTGTGTAGATCTAGGGGTAATTTTCTATTGGAAGTGAAAGAACATTCGTTTGCGTACTAGCCGTTCTGGTGACTTTGGCTGCAAAAGTTGCAGAGTTATCTCCGGCTTAAGGTGTACGAGCTGTAACAGCACGTTTCGCCTCGTGATGTGCACTTATTCTCAACTTTAGTGGTTGCGATCTACTTTACCAGTATCTAGAGGTCAACTTGTAGCGTAGGAGAGGTGGTCTCCCTTACAGTTGACTCAGCTCTCCTTTGCAGTACAAGATGAGCTATCGTGGCCAACTGCTGCGCAGCGAGCGCAAGTCAGTTTGCCGCTGCAAATTGCATTGGAATGACTACATATCTGGCACCTGAAACAACGCAAACGATTTGGAATAAATGGCCTAACGGATAAATGCATGTATCCGTTAAGCCTCTTTAATAAACTGCTGTATGTCTGGCGTCGCAAACGTCAGTACGCGATGTTTAGTATTGATAATCTGTCTATCCCTTCTGACAGTGATGCGTTTTACAGCACTGACTTTTTGATCAATGAGATTTTCTAAGATTTCGTCTGCAGGCGTGTTAAGCAAATCCTTGGCGGATACCACACCACATGAAAAAGTTAAGATTAATATGAGGCAAGACGAACACCTCAAGGTTAACTAGCATGTTCATGCTGTTTATTAGTGACGCTTGTACTTCTGAAGCAACTTCAATCATAATTTCTCCAGAACGCACTTTTCGAATGCTCTTCACTTAACCGATATTCCCACTGATATCTTTTAGAATTAGGAAAGGGGACTCTGTATCGAAAGTACCCTCTTTCTGTTTGACAACATAAAATTTTGACTTTAGTAATGTCAAGGTACGCTCCTGTGGGAGTGAAGAAAAACATATGTTTCCATATTAGAGAAAGAAAATTCAGGACCTGACGGCACCACTCGCCAGAGTCCAACAAGGGTGTGCAGACCAGCTGCACCAATGCTAGCCACACACAGGTCCTATACGCTCATAGTACATCCCTGAGGTGGCCTCTATCCTTAACCAGTTACCCAAAAGATGTAACGATCGCTTGATCCATAAAGCCGATTGATCTGCTGAGGACCACAACACACCTCCCGTTTAACTTGGTCTCTGGGGGTTTCAATTACCAGGACCCTCCTTTCCAGTGATACGGGTCTCCACGCATTGCGAACACGTGGGTGATTTAGTCCCCAAGAGGAGCTAATAGCAACAAAGCGGCGAAAGCTACTCAAGGGGAACCCTCAACTTCTTACGAGGCAACCACACTGAGGGAGAAATGGAAGAAAAAGCATAAGAGTAGAGAAGAGAAGAAATTAAAGAGGACAGATCACTAGGGTTCCTCGGGATTGTAACACCCATGTTTACCTAAAGAAGGTAAACCCCTTGAGGTGAAATGTCATTTGAAGAGTGAACATTGAATAAAAAAAAATATATGGTTTTATTCAGTGAGCGGTTTTTATCCGATTGAAAAAAAAAATAATAAAATAAACTGTGGTGCCCACTTCTAGTAAATTATCTAATATAATCCAATCATTACAACAAACAGTTTTACCCGTCTTTAACTGTCATAGCATTATTTAGCCTCACGAACTTAAAACTCTCTTTTGGGTTCGACAAGCCAAATATAGACTAAATGGGAAAAGGCATGGGCGCCTCTTTCTGATAATTTCCAAAGGACAACTCAAGATTGATATTATCTAGATAATATTTTCCGACAAGAGACTGAAAAGAAGATTCATCTTGACTTTGTGGACATTTGATGGAGCTCTTTATTTTTCTGCGTGATCCAGCTATTGGAAAAATCTAGAAACTTTTTGAAGATTATACTTTCATTGTGTTCTCAATTGATAATGGTGAGATATAATAATAATAAAAATAAGATATATTTCAATATTTCCCATTTTTCTTAATTCTGTAAACCTAATGTCTATTTAAGTTGTTCAAATTTTAAGCATCATATTTTAAGTTTCTTTTGTCTATCTGTTCTATCTATTTACTATACGTAAATAGTTTTGTCTTTCGCTTTATTGTTCTTCTTTTAGATTTTAGATTATTAAAGGAAAAAATTTAAAATTTCTCTCTCTATTATATATATGTATGAGAGAAAAAATGTAAAATACATACTGATTTTATTTATGAAATATATATATATATATATTATAAAAAAAGCAGTATTATTTTACATATTTTTATTGAATTTGTATTGTTTGCATTTTAAAGATAAAAAATTGATAATTTTAAATAATCAACTCAAATCTATTGAAATCATAAATATATCATTAATATAATTCAGAAACAATATGGATATTTGAGCTTTAACAGCTATATCGATTATAAAATGTAATATACAAATATATATAATAAAATTTGAGCACCGGCATCATCTTGTCCATTTCGGCAAAGAACGAAATGGACAATGTACAGTACAGGCAGAGCATCTAAAATTATCATGTACGCTGTCGCATTTACATCTATTTGTAAAGCTGAATCTGAGTGTGGCCTAACATAATTCAAAACCTCACAGGTCTCCATTTCTCAAACAAAACATCCATTGTGTGAAACGAAAACAGCAGACTGAAAGTTCTCTGCCCTTCAATTTGATAAAAAATTTAGAATGGAAATCAACTTACAGTACGAGGATCTTGTTTATGTGCAAGAACTTTCTTTCCCTATCAGTCCCTCACCAAAGGCAATAATACATCTAAAATTTCTACAACCCTACACGAAAAAAGAATCAGCTGCAATTATCAAGGATAATATTGTATCCTAAACATCCATGAGCTTTCAAATTCGGCTAAAACTATTGCCACGGCTTTTAAAGATGGCTCTTCAAGTTCCAGTCTGACCAAGGTGTTGGTTTCTTTTTCACTTATGCAAATGGAAAATCTGAATTCCACAAAATATCTGTTGGTCAAATTGCTACTCACTCACAGATTTAATTTGAGGCAATCAAGGTGGCTTTGAATCTCTACTACTCCAAACAGATCAAAAATTCCAATGGCTTTTTATTAATCTCGGATGATAGATCTCCCTCTAAGCCAGTCTAAGGGGTAACTACCAACTAACTCAAGATATTCTGCTCTTGAACAAAATAACCAAAGCCCAAAGAACTTGCATTCATCAATATATACAAGCACACGTCGACATCGATGGCAATGAGAAAGCTGATCTTCTCACCAAAGAAGCCCGAGAACCCTCAATTATCCAACCTGATACTGATGTAATAGCCAACCGATGATTACTTCATATGTTTCTCTTCAGAAGAATTCCCCCCCCTGCTATACACTGTAACTGTGCTATCTCCACAACCATAGCCAGATTGAGAACTAAACTCAAGGCAATAAAAATATCTTCCGGTGGCCATCGCAACAACAGGAGCTGTCCTCGTGGCACAGACACAGAACTCTTCTAACCATATCTTTGATTGCCCTGTCATATTGGCAAAACTCTTCAGGATTCATCTCGATTTCCCACATCAATTCCTCTTTTTCTTAAAAGTTATAAATGTGGCCCGAGCTGTCTAAAATATTCTTAAATTAATTTGATTTCATTGCACTACTTTACTGGACAAGACAACAATATGAGAACTCTTCAAAATTTGTAAGGTTTCAAAGAATTAAAAATTGGCTGCTATGAATATAACATTCGCTAGAAATTTTCCTTATTTACTACAGATAACGATGCGATAAAAAAATAGTAAATAATGGTTGGTTGGGATTTCTGCGTGAAGGTCCAGAAACGACATCCTGCGCCAAATCTAAGTTATAAGGAAGCAATCTTTTTATTTACTTATTCATTAGTTTTTTTAAAAAAACCCAATCAACATTAAAACATAATAAAAAAAAGTATTTGTATATAAAAAATTTGAATTCTTAATAATTAAATTAATTAATCTAATTTTAAAGGCTTATCATGAGATTTGAGGGTTATATCCTATTCTTATGGAAAAAAGATTTTCCCTGCCTGTTTGAAGTATGCTGACTTTCAGACTACTCCTGATTATATTCTGAATTGTCTGGGCTTTCCAGAATCTATCTTTTCACAAGTTCAATTAAAATATACTACATAGATTTTCTTAGTGACAAATTTCATATATCTAATTTAACGTTGCAAAACATAGGAGATTTGCAACAAAATGAAATTTTAAAATAATTAATTAAATGCAAAATATTACAATATAAATCATAAAATTAAATAAATTGTATGAAACTTTTTGCATTTAGAAAACCAAAAAGATTTCTGTGGGTTGGTTCCCCAACCAAATCAAACATTGTTAAAATATCAGTATTATAAAATGTATAACAATAAATATATTAATTTCTGGACATGAAATTAAAATATTGCGAACATAAATGATAACATAAAATAGTGGTTCATCACACATTTTATTCAGCAACATACGCCATATGTAAAACGTATGTGTCTGATGCGAAGGCGAGTTAATGTAACATCAGCACTCCATAGCGGTAAAACTGATATTGAAATAACATATGAAAAGATGGCATGTAATTCGTTGGAGGGATCTGTATGCTCCATAACTCCTACCATACAGAATAAACTTTCTCACAAATGTTCTTACATCTACAAGAGGGATTGAATTTAGAAATGAAATCCATACAGCTTCGCCAGCTGAATCAGCCTTTACATTTCTCTCAAGATCTTTGCGGCCTCGGATCCAATAGAAAATAATATATCCCAGGACAGGAAAGGAATCCAATGCTTGGAAAATTTTGAACACAACAAGATGGTCGTAAATGTTTATGTCCACAAAAATTCCAATAAATGTAAATATATACACTCTTTGCTACAGCCCAATCAACCCCCCCCCAAGAAAATCCCAAAAGCCTGCAGGGAAAGTATTAAGAATATATTCTTCAAAAACATAATTAGAATACAGGATCAGGAGCTATCTTTTATTGTATTCCATTGATTTAAAGGCAACTGTAAATCTGAAACTTTGCAGAACGTATAAGCAAAAGACATTGGAGCCAATAAAAGACAAAAATCAACTATCACAGTTAGATGGTTCTTGTTATTTGAAAAGGAAAGGAACATACTTTTTAATCTCACGCGCATTTAGGAGGCAAACAAGTGCACGTCCTTCCTATGTCCTCTACATATATATATACATGTACATTAAAACTAGTACACCAAGGTGATTAACATGAAATTCACATGGCTTTTCTTACTTTCTTTTCACATTTTATGATTGCAAGCATTATATGCTATAACGTTTATATCAATACCTATAAAATTATATATAATTTTTTATTTAATATTGAACTATGTCATCCGAAATAAACGTTTTGTTATTTGTCTTCGAATCCACAAATTATTAATGTCATCAAGATACACACCAATAAACATTTATATTTTAAAAATGTTGACATGACGAGTCTAGAGATAAGACATAACAAAAGAGAAAAAGAGACTCGTTTTTTATGCTGATTTTTCAAAAACTAGTTATATGAACGTTAAATTTGTATATAAAGCATCTACGAAAAGCAGTAATTACTACGACTGTATGAACAACGATAATTTCAACAAACGGGTGTTGGAAAATTTACTTCTAAATTTAATACTAGTGTCAAGCATGGATAGTACACCATATCATATGATTATCGATATTCTCAATCCTACAAAATATTGAACATAAAAATGGATAAGCAACGTACAAACTTACAAGAGGAACGGCAGATGATCACAAAATCAGGGAATGAACAAAATGAGCATTTAAAAAATTACAAATTATGACGTAAATGTCAGAAACAAGTAAACTCAATACCAAATTTCAAAAGAACCAAGAGCAATTTAAAAATTCTCAGTATTACAACTTAAAGTAAGCAAAACAGAAACAAAACAAATTTACCAAAAAATTGAATTATGTGAAATTATAGTAATAGTAGAAACTTATAAAACTGGACACGGAATTTATAAAATAACTGACAAATTTGGATCCATGGTTCAAAAAATTATTACAAAAAGAAATAATTAATAAGTGCATCAGTGAACATAGCATTAGAAATTTCAAATACTAGAAGAAACTCTTGCACAAAATAATCAAATTATAATGATACTCACTAGCATAATTGGCAAAACTATTTCAAGCCTTTAAAATTTTTTAAAAAAATTTCATCAATGATAAAGAGATAAAAATTTCATCAATGATAATAGTAACTAGGCTAAAACATCACTTCAGAAAATAAAAATGATTATTTTCCCCCACTTTAAAAGATCACTCAATACGCAAAATATCTTCACGACATGTATTTTTTAATCATCTAAAATCTAGGAGGAATTCTCTTTCTTAAATTTTTATCAAACTGTAAATTGAATTTTCAGAACAAGCTACAAAAATGTAATAATAAAAGTATAACAACTCCCAATACAAAAATGTAAATAACTTAATGTCTAAATTTCCAAGACAGCATTAAATAATGGGTAATATAAACAACAATATTAAAACAAAATATAAATATCATAAAATTTTTTTTTAATTAACATCTGAACTAATAATTTCACAACCTTTGCTTTCTGTTAATATCAGAAGCCTTTGAATGAATTAGGATAGAGATGTTCTAGTAAATTTTTAAGATAAATACCCCATATACTTAGTCAAATTAATTTATATCTTAATAGGCAATTCATTGTAAATTATGAATATAAAGTTCTTTACATGGGAAACTGAAAGCAGTCTTCCATATATAGGGGAGGACACTATAATTTTCATAAATATATTAGTAGTATTTGTGGGTGTGACATTACTATTTTGGCAAAAAAATTATTAAGGCTATTAAGAGTTTCCAATAACAAAACTTAACAATTTTGTGCATGTGAAAACCTTTTAACTAAATGGGGTTCACCAAAAAATTTAATATTTACATACACAAAAATGAAGATATCTTTTCACTCTTCCACAATTTTTATAATCAACTAATTCAGGGATGCACAACCTATGGCCCGCGGGTGAAAATTGGCCCGCGTCGCCCTTAAAGTTGGCCCGCGAATGTTGTTCATAAAATAAGACTAATTTAAAAAAGAAGTGAGACTCTTTCAAATAAACAAAAGAAAAAATCTGATAGGAAAACGATTCAACATCAGAATAAATATTTTACATTTGTGAACAAACTTTTTCTTTAATGAACTTAAGCAAATCAAAAATAAGAATTGGAATAGCAGATGAGAGCCTTTCTTCTGTTTTAGTATTGCCACAACGAATCTTAAGCCCAACATAAAATCAATAACTTCAAATATTCAGTCATAGCCATTACATTAAATTTTACTAATTTTTTTCAAAATTTAAATTGTGTTCTTTGTATAATTACCAAAAAGTTTTCTCCCGTTATTCAATTTCAAGTTTTTTTCTGGAAATAAAGTATATTAAGCATATCTATAATGTTAGTGTTTTATTACTTTATTGTATAATGTTTGCATGAGTAAATAAGTAAATTAACAATTACAATTCATGCATATTGCCACAAAAAACAGTGTTTTCACGTTTATAACATGTTTTAACATTTACGTACTGCTTTGGCCCTCGACATGATTTTATTCATATTTTGGCCCCTCATTCTGAAAAGGTTGTGCACCCCTGAACTAATTATTCAAAATCAAAATGCAATCCAAAATTGAGTATCTCTGAATAAAATTGGTTCATTTAGATTTCGAAAACTGAGGAAATTAGAAAATTTAGAGCTATTGAAAAATTCTTATTGCTTTATGGAGAAAAATTTCAAAACTATGATATTTCATTTTTATAATGAGTCAAGATTTTATTTATTCAATACTCAGGCTCATAATGATAAAACTATCTTTAATCTGTTGCAAAATCAAATGGTCAAAACTAGAGGGTCTTCAAAACACTTTTTTTTAAAAAATGATAGTAAATATATCCTTACATTGCAGAAATGAAAAGAATGAAAACTAGGAATCATCATATATTTACAAACTACATAGTACAATAAGCATAAATATTTTTAAAAAATTGACAAATGAAATTCAAAAATAAAAAAATATTTAAAACTTTAATTTCAAAGATACAAAAGGAGATACAGGTCAATTCTAAGCAATCTCAAAAAAGTTATCATAAAAAATAAATAAAATATAGAAATTTCTCCCTATATGATGAATAGCAGTTGTAAGAAATAAAACCAACAGTTGAGAAAAAGTCTGGATATATCCTCTGATCAGATTTAAATTAAACCACAACATAACGGCCATCTGTTCTTATTCTTAAGAAAATTTAAATCTAATTTGTTGAGACATCTTGTGATATATATAAATAAAAAAAGCTTCTGGAATTCAATATGCCAAGACTGTAATATATGCTAATATAATTATTAACCTTTCTGCTGGAATTATAAAAAATGAGTAATTATTTAGTAAATTTATATCATTAACTTTAGTAAAGGTTTACATAATACAAATTTAAATACCTTAATCATCAAAGCCAATAATGAAGATTGAATAATTAAACTAAACTCCGTGGCACTACAGCAAATGTGGGCCAAGGCCTACAATGTCCTATACTGTTTTCGTGACTGTCGGCCATGGGGTGTGTAGCATATGTCCCAGTTAGGTGGTCAGCCTAACCTGAGATCCCCAGTGTTTAATTCCCAAGCATGCTAGGTACTCAGTTTTTTGACTCATTGAAGGTATGAAAGAAAATGAGTCAACCTTGCTCAGATTGAGGATTGAACCTCGGATCTGTGCCTTGGAAATGTGAAATGCTGCCACTAAGCGACAGGACATTGAACTATAGAAAGAATTCCGGAAAATTCAAAAGAATCATTGAATAAAAATTTGAATAGAAGTGTTTGTATTATTTATAAAAAATTATCAGCTAATTATTAATCAGCAAGAAAAGTACTAAAGGTCAAAATATTTTACCTATGTAATGTGAATTATTCTTCTTAACACATTTTATTAGTAAGTGGTAAGAACAATAATAAACATCACATCGAAGAAACATTTTTATTGTTAATTGAAAAAGCTATAAATATACCAAGTTATAAAAAATTTAATGTTTAATTATAATTAAAACTAACGCATAGAAAGGATCACAAAGATGCAAATATAAAATTACGTATATTATAAATGAAACCAATTCTATGGCAGTTCAATAATTCAACAGTTTTAAAGCATTCATAGCACTATTATTAGATTTTAATTATTTTTAAGCTCTATCAACTGAAACTGGAAACAGGACTACAAGAATAAAAAAATTGATGTCTAGATATGCCAAAGCTTATAGCCAAGATTGATCCAAAGAAAAGATTTCAATTTCCCTGCTTCTAGCATACACATGCACTTTTTAATTTATTACTGTAAGGAGTCCTGTAAACACCCTTAATTTTGATCCATGATCAAGTGACGAGGTCAACATCTAAGCTGACATCTTCCTCTCTTTAAGCATAAATTTACTCAGAGTGTAGAAATTGAAAATTAATGAGTTGCTTCACATAACTATTCAATTTTTACATCATACACATAAATTATAGTTTTATCTAAAACTATTCCAGGGAACAGGATCCAATAGCCATTTGGGCCTTTGATATTTTTTTTCAAACTACTCAAGGTCTCACAAAATCCTTTTTCTATTTAGTTTTTCATTTGCTATTTTTAGAAACGCATAATTTTCTTAGAGAGAGAAACAGTGATGAGTCCTAGATGATTTTTAAGTTTATACAGGTAGTGCTGACAATATTCACATTTCATCACATTATAAAAAAGGATTATCAAGTATAAACTTTTTATCCCAAAATCAATTAAAGTGATTTTTATATAAATTTCACAAAATTTAAAAACTATTTATGAACTAATTATAGAAAAAATGATTAATTTATGTTTAAAAAATGCTACTTAAAGGGGAGATCATAGAAAACCATGTTAATTTTGAAAAAAAGCTGTTAATCAAAACATTCAAATATTCAGATTGCAATTGAAACAAATAATAGTTTAGGTTTTTTTTTTTGTTCTTTTCTGTAATCACTATTAAAATATATAGAAACTAATATGAAAAGAATTTTGCCTTTAAATTTAATAGGATGAAAAAATGAATATGATGCTCATAAATATTTGTAGGTAAAATAATTAGTTCAAATGGAATAACATTAAATTATAGAAATAGTATTAATTAGCTATAATTACTACAAAATTAATAAATTAAAAAATACCTTATGTAGATTAAAATTGTATGAAAAGTTTTATATTTTTGTTTAAGGAACAATTTAGAACATTTATATGTCAAAAGTTATTACTAGTCATGTAATTGAATCAAATCACAAATATTAGCTGGAATCACAAAGAAAATAGCTAATTAAATACTTAAGTAACAACCATAAATTAGGCATTCTTAAATGCTTTTACACATCTAAAACAATTTTTTTGCAAAATTTTTAAATTTTAACAAAAAAAATCAATTGATAGAGATATTAATTATAAAAAAATCTTATTTTGTTTTCTATTTTCTGTGAAATTATTAAAAAAAATTTATTAAGATAAAGACAAAATTACTCCTTGTTAATTACTATTACTTATATAAATATTTTTAAACTGATAAACAGGAAAAGTTTTAAAAATTGTAAAATCTGATAGATATAACTTATGATCTTCAAATGAAATGACCAATATGAAATTCCCTTGTGGCTTGCCATGTCTTCTACAAAATTTTATTCACCCAATATCTCTATTACTGTAGAATAAATTACAGGGAAGAAAAGAGTGCTTCTTTTGTGTGGAACAGTAAAATGCACGTTTTTCTAGTTGAACAGCAAAATAAAATGTAAATGAGAAAAATGTAAATTTAAACAAAATAAGTTCCACAAATTACGCATACAAGTGTAATTACAGACTGGTATCATCAAGATAAAGTTAATTTTCTGCAGCAGTTAATGAGTTGGTAAACTTTTCTTTAAGAGCTCAGTTGCATTTGACAGTCTATGGATATCTGAAATTATTTGATGGAGTCAAATGAAATTAAGAAGTAATGCTGATATTTTATTGTAATCTTGAATTCGTGCTACACAATAATTTTGGCAGAATATAAAGGAATTTACTAAAATCCCATTTGGATTAAAAATTTAATAGGTCATCATTGAATTATTAATTAGAACATGTCTACATAAAATTAAGGATTAAACCCTCAATATGAAAGTAGCAAATAATGCAATTTTTCTTGTTTGCTCCTTACAATTTGAACAATTGATAATTTAAAAATTTATCAAAATATGAAAATGCATTATTTAATGATTAAATATATTACTTTCTGGTATGAATAGATGAACGAAGGAGAGGCATTAGAAAAGTTTACTAATTCATTAAAGAACTTGGTATTAAGTAATTGAATATTTCTAGAACTCATTCCTCTGTAAGAATAACAAATATAGAAATATTTTTTCCGAACTGTGTGTCCTATATCATTAAAAATATTTCAACTGCAAATATTTCATTCTCTCATTTAATGTAACAAGAAAACAATTCTTGGTATTTTA
The DNA here is from genome assembly GCA_037975125.1 of Latrodectus hesperus. Taxonomy (NCBI): domain Eukaryota; kingdom Metazoa; phylum Arthropoda; class Arachnida; order Araneae; family Theridiidae; genus Latrodectus; species Latrodectus hesperus. Next base: position 83,361,228 of record CM075860.1, read on the forward strand.
AGCCATAGCAATTCCTTCCTAATGAAGTAAAATAAATGTGTGTGTGACTTCTAAATTAAAAATATTTCATTACAAAAGTCATACCAAATATATATTCCCCGACAGTTACTAAAAATTCTAATAAAATTCATAATAAACTACCCAAAGAAATAATTAATTTACTTTATTAACTGGTTCAAAAACTTTGTTAAAAAGCTGTTTATTATATTTATTCCAAATGAATACAATCAAATGAGATAACAACAATTTTATTTTCCACTATGTTTAAATTGTTATAGATTATTCTATTATAAACATATAAAAAATTAAAATTTGAATTATCTTTCAATAATTTAACAAAAGATAATTTTATAATTATGAAAGTATTTATAATATAAATAGCAACTTAAAAACACAAATATATTTATTTAGGAAATATAAAAATTATAACAAACTTTTTTTCACAGAAGTAGTAGTTAAAATATAATCTTTAAGAAAATATTTTCAAAACTTAAAAAATCTAATTGAAGAATTGTAGCTATCATATACTAAAGAAATTACTGTTTAATTCTATGCCAAGTTTTATGATTGATTTAACCTTAAAAACAATCCCTCAATAATAATTTAAAGACAATAAAATAGAAAACATTGTTTCATTTAACCTTAAAGTAGTTATGAATAATAAACTTAAAATAAGATAGAATTTTACATCGAGAAAATTATTATGGATATTATATTTTAGAAATCATGCAATATTTAATTTTACAAAATGACATCAGGAATAAGTTCTTTGAAGAAAATTAATACATTTAATATTAAAATTAGTTTCATGATAAATATTTAACTTACACTAAAAAAAAAAAAAAAACTAATTTTTAAGCATAAACTGAAAAATACCAAAAAATTTTATACAATAAACAAATTAATCTTATTGAAAAAATACCATTTCATTATGACAATCTTATATATATCAATGGTATATAAATATTTTATAACACTTAAAAACTAAATTCTAAAACAAGTCTTATAAAAAAAAATAAGGCTTAAGTAAGAAAATATTAGTTTCCTGATTTTTTGACTTGATTTTGTAACATTTAATAAAAATACTTCTTAATAACATCTTATTTTTATCTAGTCTCATAACAATAGTAGCAATAAAGAATTCACTTTATAAATTTAAAAAAATCACCATCGATTTTTCTTCTTTTTCTTTTGACCACCTTTTACTTGTCTGGGACCTTGTACATTAGGAGAAGTTGGTGTACCAGAAGCTCCTGGCGATTGTGCTGATGTTGAAGAAAATTTACCAGTATCATCAGTATTAGCCATTGCACCTTGAGTGCCTTTACCAATGGCAATACCACGTTTATCTTTCTTTTTTTTATAAGTAGACCTCTCTCTTCTTGGCAACCATCTCTCAGGATCAGGGTCAACACTTGGATCATAGTTTTTAGGTAACTTACCCTTTTTATGTTTTTTCTTCTTTTTCTGTATAAGTCTATCACCAGAATCTTGCTTTCCAGATGAAGGTTCAGTTTTTCCACCTTTTTTTATATATTTAGCACCCATTGTCCAACTGGTAGACTCCAAATTGTCAACGTCTACATGTGCAGTCAACTCGCTAGCAGGTGGAAGTTGCTCACTGACTTCTTTAGCCTTTGTTGGATTAAACTGAGAATAAGCAGATATCAGCTGGGCTAGGGTTTTCAAATCACTTGGATTTTCTTTACGTAATTCTTCAAGCAACTTAGCTGCTTCCTGTGGATGTCCATTTTTCAGTTCAATTTTTGCAGTTTCATGGATTAAAATGCTCAAAGTGGGGCTTTTATTCTTCCGGTGCCATTTAATAGCCCACTGCAAAACAGTTACAGCAGAATCTTTATCCTCCATGCTTAAATAAAGTGTAACCAATGCAGATGTAACCCCTAATGAGTAGGTAGTGTCTCCCATTGTTCGTAATGTATCACATGCTTGACTCACATGACCCTGAGCTAGAAGTAATTGAGCAAGAGTAAAAGATAGCACTAAAGATTGTTCAGGATGAGAAGTAGCAAATTCTTTGAGAACTTCTACTGCCTTCTGAACTTTTTTCTCCCTACAATGTAAAGCTGCCATCAGCAATGCAGTTTCAGCAACACTTGAAGGAAATTTTTTAGACATTAGTTGTATGCTTTTTCGGCACTGATCAAGCTGATTGGTATGCAAAAGTAAGAGGCAATTATTAACTGCAATCATTTGTTTCTGTTTTGATGTTAACTTAGAATCAAGATTTTCTGCAGTGGCTGTTTTGATCTTTCTCTTTGAATCAAAAACATTTTGATCTTTGTTAATGGTGACAATGTTATTAGATGCTACAGCAGCAGTAGCAATATCCGATGGCTTGCTCTTCAGAACTTGGTTATATAATCTTAATGCTCGATCATTTTTACCCATTAATTGTAATGCATATCCCATTTGAACACGAATGATACCCAATTCTGCTTCAATCTCATCTTCAGTGGCATCATTTTCCTCCAATTGCTTTTTGCATAATTCTTCAGTGGTTTTCAATTTCTCAACAGCTTCAGTATACAGCCCTTGACTGATGAGTATGCAGGCACTATTATAAGAGAGTTCATATGTATGTTCTCTCAGCTGGGGGGCATTTTTAAATTCTTTACCTTTCTCTTGATACAGATTGCTCACAACAGCAGCCAGATTGGTTTCCCTTTCCTCTTCAAAATCATCTTCTGTGTTTTTGATCAATTCCTTGTACAATTCAAAGCATTCTGGGTACATTTCAAGGCGATATAACACTTGAGCCAATAATTCTTTTTCTTTTCCACTAGGATTGCTAAGCGATTTCAATACATCGTGAGCTTCGGATACTTTATTTAGGCGATATAAACAATACGCACGTTCAAAGTGAGCTTCCGGTGCATTTCGATCTAAGATTTTTAAAGCCTCCTCGAATTCTGATAAATGAATCAAGCACACAGCTTTACAGAGGTAAGCTTTCTTATCATCTTTGCTTTCATGAATAATTTTATTAACGATTTTTAAAGCTTTATCAAACTCACCATTATCTCCAGCACGCAACAATTCAGAATACAAGACAGTCACATTAACATTAGCAGAGCTCATAATTAAAACTTCAGATATTTAACACAAGCTATAACACAACATACATCAACAGACGACGTGGCTTCAATCACGGTTACGACTACGGCTTACCAAAGAAAAAAGAGTGAAAAATGAGTGGCGAGTCGTCATACAAGAGTTTTTCACTACTATTCAGTAGCGCCATCTACATTTATATTTAAAAACTATACATCACTTAAGTTTTATTTTTATAAAAGAACTAAATTGAAAATGAATTTAAAATTGAAGAAGAATCAATAAAATTCAAATGATGATGAATAGAAGCAATATTCTAGCAAACATTCGAAATTTAAAATTTAACAAAGTATTTAAATTTAAACAATTTATGATTACATAAAATTAATAAGCACATTATATATATTACTTTAATCTTTGAAGCTAGTTTATTATAGGTATTGATTTCTAGTTTATTATAGGTATAAAATATTCCATTTAAATAAAAAAAGTAATAAAAAATAACTTTAAATTGTAAACCGATAAAGTATAAGGAGAATTCTTTGAAAAATAAATTTTGATATGCAACAACTATTCTAAGCATTAGTTTCAAATAAATGTACAATATGTATATATATATAGTAAAAAGAACATTCTTAATAATAAAATCAACGCAATTAGATCTTTCTAAGTTTAATAACTATCCCAATTTAACTCTCATGTCAAAAAATAATTAAAATTAAATTGAATTAAATATTAAGAAATGTCGAGTTCAATTACATAACTTATATAACAATAAAATATTCTAATTAAATATATTTATTATTAATGTTTTTCCTACCTTTCTCAGAATTTTCCCTGTATGCTGTGAAAATACCGATTCCAGAAGTCTTCCAATCCAAGGCGATTTGCACCAGCACAACTCCCGTTACACATGCCAAAACCAGGAGAAAAAGAAACCTTCTAGATCCGGACATGGTTCTTAAAATGCTATAGAAAGAAAAGAAAAAAGTAAAATGTTTGACAATAATCATAAACATGAACAGGAAATACATAGTACATAAGAGAAACAAAAGAAAAAATTTTTCCTCAATAAAAAGCTAAAAATTCAAAATTTGTATTAAAAAATCATAAATGCTCTAAAAATTTTATTAACATCTCCGATTGAATAATTGAACAAAGTATAAGAAATATAGTTCATTGTCTGTTTTTATTTTTAACTGATTACATAACTATTCTTTATATATATATATATATATATATATATATAATTCGCCAGTTGTTCGAACATAAAATCCTGTCTGTTTCGATATTGTGAGAATTTAATTATTTCGACACCAACAGCTTAAATTAGGTTCTGAGTCACTGTAAGTAATCAAAGAGTAGACAAAAGCGGATTTTTTCCAAAATAGGTATAAGAATTAAATATTAATAAATTTATATACAGAAATCCCTATAGTAACATTGTCTTTTGAGATTTTGGTGAAATAAGATGACCAATTAAATAAGTTTCAATAACTGATCCTTAAAAATAAAATATAAACATTCATGTTAATTGAAATACCAGCTAAAATTTTAAGTTATTTTTTATGAGCAATGTAAGTTATGAGAAATTTAAATATTACTAAACAAGGAGTTGAAATTTTAAGTAATTCGTAAAAATCGAATTATGAGAAGAGATGTTAGGATTCAAGCATTTGAATCGTGAATTTTTTCAAACATTCTAAGAGAGAATTCAAAATATTGGTTTGCGATTTCTTACATATAATTTAAGATAAAGGAGGAATATTAGAATATACAATTAGTCATATTCCATGAATCTTGTGCATAATTTGAAGCTGAAATTTTCGAATTTTTGATTAAATACAATTTTATATCGGATGACAGCCAAAAAAAGTTATAAAGTTTTCACAAAACAAAATGTTTTATTAAAAATATATAATTTTAACTGTATTATATTTGAATAGACTCAATACTTTTGTTTTTATTTGGAATTGTTTAAAACTGGCTTTAAAAACTGATTAGAATTATAATAATAAATTACCATGAGTTATTGTTATATTGAATAGTTACAAAAGAGAGAGGGTTACATTTTTTACCAATTTAGATCTTCAAATTGCGTCCGAAATAAGTTTTTATTGCAATAGAACTAAAACTATCAACCATGTTTTCGGCAATTTTTAAAGAATGACTAAAACTTTAAATTGACATTTTTTTTAATTAGAGCATTTTACAAACTGCTGTTTGAAATAATCCAAAATAGGTTTCCAGAATGCTTCATTCGTGTTTACTTTAAAAAAGGAAAGCCCCCTGAGAGTTGCAATATATTGAGTAAAGGAAATTTATTTAAAATAAAAATTAAGGACCTTCAGCATCAAAGTTAGTAATAACAGATTCTCCAAGTCCAAAATAGTTTTCTATTAAGAATACTTTTTTACGAGCACAAAATTCAAATTTGTGACACACACACACAAGTCTAAATGATCACCAGATTAAATAACATTAAATGAAAAAATATATCCAATAACAAGGGCGAAAGAAGCTAAGTGATATATCTGTCATCAGAATAAAGTATACTTAAGTAGAAATCATATTTTAATTAGTAGTGCCAAAGTGATAGAGAGTTGACAAATATTTCGAGAATATTTCTAAAAGAAATATTTATTTTCTTTCAATACTTTTTGATGCTTAAATAATTTTAATATTTAAGCAGAATTTTCTTATAGAATAATCAAGAATGTTTTATTTATATTTATTTTATGAAGGATACTATGGTTTGATAATGGATTCTCCGATCAGGGCCCAACTTAGCCTAATTGGGCCCGGGCCAAAAACTTCTAATGGGACTCCCTCTACTTCACAACAACATACTTTCTATTAGATTGACACTGTAAAATAAACTTTTCTATTCGATTTCGAATAGTGGAACTCTGAAATGGGGACCCAAAGCAACTGCCTATTACATCCATGTCTTAGTCAGGCTTTGTCTCCAGAGAATATTGTATCACATGAAAATAAGGCTAATCTCGAGTCAGTGCCATAAAAAAAAATTTTTCTTTGTAATTGAATTGCATTACGCAAAAAATTGCGTAGAACTTCCGGAAAAATGCATTAAAATTTAATTCGGACAAAGAAAATGGTGTTTCTCATATTAATTAATTACTTTTATGAAGTGATCGCAAAGGAAAGAAAATCATAAGATAGTACTTAAAAAGAAAGTTCAGAGAATAAGAGAATGACACACACACACAAATACAAGGTGCAAATCTGCTTATTTTTATTTTATTTGCAAACACAAGCTTAAAATACATTCATATGGAATACAGCCAATTTTTCAACTTTGTATTTAAAATCAACTGATAAATTTTACAGTGAGTTTACAATTGCAAGAACAGTGATGAATAGATTAGAAAAGCAATTTCACGTAGGATTTTAAAATAAATGTTTCCGTTAATGCAAAACAAAAATATATTGATGAAAATTTATATCTATAAGAAACCAACGGATATTTCTCTCAATAATCGCAAAAATATGCATTCTTCAAAAAGTAAAATTTGAAAATTTTAATTCAGCTAAAAATTTTTAACTTGGTTACAAATTTTATAATCACTAATATTTGACAAAATTCAAAATTTAATTCTTTAAGATATTCTTTTTAAATCTTTTGTATCTTGATATAAAATTAACAGTGCAAAATTTAAAAATATGAAAGACAGAATTTACAGTCCACAACTTCAAATCAATTTGCAATTGACAAATTGAGTACAAACTAGTGAAAAAAACTCAAATAAATTGATATATTTGACTTAATTCACTATGTATGTTCAAGTTCGAATGCCAGAAAGATTAGCAAGAGAGAAATATGCTCTGATATTAGTGCATACATTGGATTCAGCACATGTTAGGAGAACAAATGGTTGAAACATTTATTCAAACCATTCGATGAAAAGTACAGAACATATTTTTACACCTGAATAATTTTCCTCTAAGCAAAAATTTTCTCATTAAAAAAATTCTGTAATGAAAAATGTTTTGGATTTTATTTAAAATTTATAAATCAATTTTTAGGTAAGCATAGCATTAAAGTTTTATAATTACAGAAAAAAACTCTTTATAAATTAATTTGATCCGTATTTCTATTATTAAACTTTAATAAAAAAAACGATTAAAATAACTTTTTCATTTAAGTGTAATTGATTCTTTAATTATTCTTAATCAACTCTTATTAATTAATTAATAAGAGAAAAGTTATAATGGTTTTTAAATTTTTTTTAAAAAAAAGGAGTTTATTATGATTCACAAAGAGCATAAAGTTGTTAACATAAAAAGTTTGATTTTAGCAAGCGCGGCAATTAATTATATAAATAAAATTAACTTAAGGTTTATTTTTATACTGTATACGTTTACTGAATATATACTTATTTACATCTATCTGAATTCACCTGCATCATTCGGTTCCAGTTGAATCCCTGTACATATGGTTAGATGAATTTGTAGTTGATATCTGATTTATCGTAAGCTTACTTAGTTTGGATGCTTACCAGTAAAAACAAGTACGTAGATTTTGGGGATACTACCGTTTGAGGAATTTTTTCATGAAAAGAAACAAACTGTACTAGATGTTTTTTCTATACGGAATACCGAAATAAGTAAATTTAAAAATAAAGAAAAGAAAAAAAATTTGACTGAAGTTTTATTTTAAAATAAAAAACATGAAGTTTTAAAGTTAATCTTATAAAAATATACACATCATAAAATAATTTCATTTACAATGTCTCAAAATGGTGTTTGCCATCACGAATTGAAATCAGAAATAAAGAGTAATTCAAAAAAATACGAATGAGGTGTGTAAAATTTTAAAATTCGCTTTTGCAGCGAAGCTATTATACAGTGAAATCAGGACACTTCATTTGCGTTCCAATGCGTTTCCGATAGACAGCATATTAAGAAAGGCAAAAATGCACTCGTTGAAGACGACTAGACCTTTCTTCTCTAAGCAGAGAGATAACTTTAAGCAGAAAAAGAACCACATTCTTTCTTGTAGCGAGAATTCCGGAAGGGAAAAATGTTATATCGCTTGTATTAATATCATGGAATAATCAACATTCATAATGGTTAAATTAATTATAAGCGTCGTATTCCAAATTTCGAAAGGAAGATTCGTTTTAATTTTAAATTAGACAGAGAGAGAAGTCCTGTTATAAATTTTAATCCAATACTGGCATTCTCAATTGAACCATGGACAAAAACTGGCGAACAAATAAAATATAAAGACTTTCTTTATATAGATTCAATCGTGGAATTTATTTTGAAACTATATGATTCAGACATTTATATTAAAGTAAACGCATGATTTTTGTATTTGAAAAAAATAATGGATTAATTTTCCTCAATAAGAAATGGAAGTCTAGGCTTTTTTTATTTAGCGAAATCAGTCCATAAAATATAATGAATGATTAATAATCATAAAAGATAAATTAAGTATATATCAATACAAACCAGTTTTCAAAATAAAATTACTAGGGAGTGAATTATTAAACGCACAAAATGGTAAATTTAAAGACCACAAGGAAAAATGATCAAGTTTTCGAAATCTCGGGCACACATTTAACCTATTGAAACACAACTGAAATGAGAGACACTTGAAACTTATTCGAATGAAGTATACGTTATGTTTATATCATCCTCATTCTTGGATTCAGATATTTATCACATAAGGAAAGCAACGCAAATAGATCATAAAATTTCATTTTCTAATTGTTCTTTGACTTGAAACCATGACAGATTGTTATTTAAAGGTACCGACGCACACTTTTTTTTGTTGTTTCGCAGCGTAATATGCTTTTCCAAAAAATATGTCCTTTGCTGATAAAATACGTTATCTAAAATTATATACAGAAAGGACTCAAGAAGAAATAGATATATATACTCGTAACTTTAGGAAACAGATGATGAAAATCGTCGGTCAAGGAAAGTATGACGTCACTGATGGGAGAAACTGATGATGCTTCTTCCATCTGATGACATCCTTTTGGGTTAGAGAGAATGAAAAGGCAGATGAAGCAAAAGGAGAACGCAAACTTTGACCTTTACTCGTAAAACCTGTCGGTAGCAGGAAAAAAAAGAAGTATTTACTTGGAAAAAGTACACTGAAAGGAAACGATATTTTTTTTCACGTATACAAAACAAGTTTAGGCGGATTACTAACCAACTAGGTACTTTGTGTGGTGCTCAATATATAGTTGGTCTTCAACGCATAATTTAAAAATTTTAGACGAGTCGCACATGCATCATATCAATGTTTATTAACGTATGTAAATGATTTTATATTCTTAATTTGCACCAATAGGTAATGTACATTGCAGAGTCAAGTTATTCTGACATAACCAACTGGCATGTATACAATCTACTAAAATATAATACAGGACACAGAAGTTATTAAAAAATACACTTATATGATAAGCAATCAAATTGAAAAGTGAGAGTGAATGAGCGCAAATAAATAGGTTTTCCTCTCATTTTGTCTTAAATAAACATTTGACAAACATCTCTCGAGCTAAATAGACCGGCTCATTGTCTTGAAATGAAGTAATAATTTATGAAGACTGTAAAAGAACAACTTTTTTAAATACTTCATTTTTGGATATTATACAAAATGTTCTATCTTTGCAAGAATCACTCGTTTTAAATCTCAGTAGGACTTTTTCTTTAACATAAGATATTTAACATCTAAGTGTAAATTAGAGAAAAAAATGCTGCGGTTTTTTTTTGTTACAGTTGAGATTTTAAGTACGCCACTTTAATAATATTCTCATTGGTTTAAAATATCCATGACTTATTATCCATGTATTAAAATATCCATGTCAGATAACGTTTCACCCATGTCACATCATATTGAGACGGCGCTGTAAATTCGACTTGTCAATGAATTTGCTGCTTGCCTTAAAATCGAATTCTTCGAGAGGCAGTAAACAAGGCGAAGTTCACCATAGAATATCTGAAAATATTGTCGAAACTCATTTTATCAATGAAACGATTTCTTTATATGAGGACCAAAGCATCGGTTTGAGAAGCCGCTTTCCATTGATTCAAGCCAAGCATAAAAGAAAAAAAGCATGGTTTTAATCTTCATTCAGTTGCAATAGGGAGGGAAATTATACAGTATTTTATAAGAGAAGTTTAAAAATCAATTCCTTTTCAAGCAATTTAAGTCTTCACATTTTTGCCAATACACCGAGAGAAATATTTAAAAATTGTTTAACTGCTTCAAAATTAATTTTAAATAATTTGATAGAATATCAGAAGATAAAAGTTCACTGAAAATGAAAAGTTTGGTTTGGCCTGGCACAAATTATCTAAATATTTTTAATAATCTTGGGTTTTTGAAGACTACACAAATTTGGAACGGCTGTTTTAGTTAAAGGATGGTGTGCCGAGTAAAATATCGTAAGACCGTTGGACAAGTATTTGATTCAGCCAACCATACTCTTAATGAGGTCTCCGTTTTTAAATAAACTCCTACTTAAAATGGATGATGGAGATGAAGGAAGAAGTAAATATAAACTGAAGTATTAAAACTTTCTCATCCATTTGTGAATGGAAATTTCGAGGGTATTTTCTTGTAAATGGAAATTCCAAGGAAATTCATTTGTGAATGGAAATTCCAAGGGTGTCTCAAAAAGTATGGTTAATCGTTTGTAGTTGTTTATTGTGGAACTTTTGTGTTTGCAGTATCTGTAAGTATTGCACATACTAAAGCTTCATGAAGTAAATGAGAAAGAATTAAAAGGCATGTGTTTCCAATATGTGCTGTCAGTATAGTTTTTAAATCCACATAATAGTAGAATTATAACATAGAATAAAAATAACATTAAATTAAAGCAGCAGAAAACGTAAAATGAAAAAGAAGAAACATTTAATATATGGTCACTAAAGCATTTAAGGACATTGTTTAGTGTTAAAATTTCAAATGCCACATGACGATGCATTTTCCCATTCACAGAAACTTCCAGTGAATATGAAATGAAATGAAAAAATTAGCAAAATGATTAAGTTATTTGTCATTTATATTTTTCTGAATTACTTTCAAAGTACATCGAGCAAAAATTGTTCGAGTAACTTAAATATTTCTAAAGCACATTGTGTGTGATTCACTAACACACACATACACAAAAGGTAACTAAATTCTTTAACACTAAAATTCTCCCATAATATTTTGCAAATATCTGTAATAAGTTTTCATTTCTAAGTCTAACATCAAAAAACAGAATTTCCATAAATCACTCTTCATAGGCAAGTACTTATACAATAATATAATTATATATAAAATTATATTAACGACATTTTTGATTTAAAAAAAGGAACATCAACTTAAACAGTACATAATTTTTCGCTAATAAATCCAAAAATAACACTCTTTTCTGAAGTGAATATTTTTTTCCCAAAACAAAGAATTGATTACACAATATAGCATATTAAAAAATTACGATTTTTGTTAAATTACTAGAAATTAACTGAAAAATATTTAAATCATGTTATTTATAAATATGAAAATAAATGAGATAACATAAAGAACTAAAAAAATTACCTTTAAATCAAGAGTTCCCATAAAATATAACAAAGTTTGTTACTAAAGGGTGCAATAGCATAATCTTCCTATATAATTAAAAATTTATAAATTTCTCTAATTCCATTTTCAAAAATTTCACGGAATAGACGAAACAAAAGTCAGACTAACGATAAGAAAACAATTAACACTGGAAGCTCAGAAGGGAAAAATACGCTTAAACAAGAAAAAACAAAAAACGCTCGGATGAATGGGAAAGTAAGGATGGTTGCCAATGATGTAGGGGAAAGAAGAGATGCAACCAAGCGTAGACCAGACACAGAAGCGACCGCTCTGTAATTCTTGCCACTTAATTAATTTCCTTGCTTGTCGTAGTTCTAGATCTTGATTTTCTCAGAGAATATCAAAGAAGCAATTGTCGAGACACATGTTGTATTGCAATTGAAAAAACAGATATCTTCTCATCTTTTTTCAGTGTTTTATTCTTGGGGATTATTATTGAAAATTTTGAAAGAGTGAAAATTCGGCCATGAAATTTAAATGAATATGTATTCATTATAATTTGAAGGGAAATTATTCTAACTTTTCTATGATGTTTTTATTCATAAAAAAGCTGAAAACAATGTCTAAGAAAGTTTTTTCGCTTTATGTATATTAATAAACTGATTCAGTTTATTAATATACATATTCAGTTCAACGAAGTACCCTCAATATTTGCACATATACATATGCACACACATATATATGCACAGGCATTACTCTATACATTATTTGCAGAAATTTTACAATAAACGATAACGAACGTAACTGATGACATACTATCGTTCTTCCCTCCAACTGGCCAAATTATCTGATTTTTTGAAGTTTTGAGGAAAGAAACGATTACTAATAACGACCCTGCATCAACGTTTACCCACATACGAGGCAGCACGCGGATTTTGGTTTCATTTCAATAGATGTCAACAATAAAGAGAAAACACAGTTCTCATGTTTTATCATCTGAGAGTATGAATCCAAGGAAACGGTAACGGCGTATTTCAGACAGTGCATCATCGAATATGGTCGAAAAATCACATGACAATTTTAGCGTCAACAAAAGAACGTTTTCACAAAGCAAAAAGCAGTGTTAAAAAATTCCTTTTTGTCATTCTTCTCGCAGGTACATAGAGTAGCGAAGTGCAAAAAACATTATTTCTAAGAAATTAATTAGACTTATTACTGTGGACATGGCTAATATTACGCTACATGCATAGCAGTGCAAACGCGCTCCAGACTGTAAATTAACGTTAATAAACATGCTTGGAATACTCGCCCATCACCAAGAGCTTCGTAATTTTGAGTCACGGTCAGATAACGAATTCACACCTGAGAGGGGACCTCTCCATATCCATGTCACACCACGCCAGTAAAAGGGCTTTGTAAGTCACAGATTAACGTGGACATGTCTCCAGCCCATGCTGGTTGGTTGGTTGGTTAGGTTTTATGGCGCAAGGTCCAAAAATGGACATGCTGCGCCAAGAATAAAGTTTTGGAAGAATATTTTTATTTTATTTAATATTTTTTTTTCTTATTTTTTTTTTCATAAATATATATTTAAACCCAAGCAACATTAAAATATTAAAACACAAAAACCAGTGTATAAGTTATATTAAAATGTATATATTAAATAAGATAAATCAAATATATATAAAATCTTAAAATGTATAAATATAAATCATATAAAGTTTAAAAAACCTATTGCTCTCAAATAAGCAAATAGGTTTTTGTGGGGTGGCTCCCCCAGCAAATCAAACATTGTTAAAAGGTTTGTTTTAAAAAATTTAAAACGGTAGACGTTAAAAGTAGAGCATGAGATTAAAATATGATAAACAGAAAATGGTTCATCACACGCCTCACACCATGGATTTAAATCACTTAAAAACAAATGTTTGTGTGTGAAACGTGTGTGTCCGATACGAAGGCGAGTTAATCTAACATCAGCACTTCGTAACGGTAAAACTGATAATGAGGTGAGGGATGGGAAAATGGTATGTAATTTGTTGACGACCTGTAAGTTCCACGATTCTTGCCATAGACCATATATAAAACTTTTTATAGCCTTTCTCACATCTGAGAGAGGGACCGATGGTAATATTGGGTCTGATGCAGCCTTTGCTGCTGCATCCGCTCTCTCATTTCCATCAAGACCTACGTGACTTGGTATCCAACAAAATATAATATCATATCCCTTGCCAGCAAGGGAATCTAATGCTCTAAAAATCTTTGACACAACAGGATGACAAGTAAAACTATTGTTTCTCAATGCTTTCAATACACTCATGCTGTCAGTATATATACAAAATTGACGATGTTCATCTGTATTCACAAGCTGAAGCGCATAAAAGATAGCTGCGGCTTCAGCAGTAAAGATGGAGCAGGACGAATGTAGACTGTGACTAAAGACTGTGTTATTTATAATAACTCCACAGCCCACGTGTCCTGCTGATTTTGAACCATCCGTGAATACAGGTGTGTATGATTTATACTGACAGCGATGGGAGGAGAATAGCGCTTGAAAAACAATAGGTGTTGTGTCTGATTTTAAAAACTGAGCAAAAGAGTTATTAAAATTAATGGTTGGATCATACCAAGGCGGATGAGCAAAATTATCAATAGACTCTATCCGAACATCACATAGGTCTGTGAGCCACAGATATGATTTGGCTCTTGTGAGAAAAGGTGGGATGCTCATTGGTCGAGCATCAAACAGTCTTTTAACAGAGGCAGTAGGAACCATGGAACGTAATGGGTGATGTGGGGTCGACATAATTTTTGCGTAATAATTGAGAGATTGCTGCATTCGTCTCAGGTCTAAGGGTAGTTGTTCACAAACAGCATATAGACTCTGGACGGGTGATGTGCGGAAGGCGCCAGAACATATCCTCAAAGCAGAGTGATGAACTGTGTCCAACCTTCGTAAAACGGAAGATCTAGCTGATCCATAAACAACACATCCGTAGTCAATGCGGGACAAGATCAATGACTGATATACTCGAAGAAGTGATGTGCGATCTGCACCCCAAGATGTATTTGACAACACCTTGAGGATATTAAGCGATCGCTCACACTTCTTCCGCAAATATAGAACATGCGGAAGAAAAGTTAATTTTCGGTCAAAGATAATGCCCAAGAATTTTATTTCATTGACTACTTGTATTGGAGTGTTGTTGATGTAAATTATTGGATCATTATGCAGGCTAGTCTTTCTACAGAAGTGGACACATTTACTCTTGCTAGGAGATAAAGTATGGCCATTCTCAGCACACCATGCAGCAAGCTTGTTAACTGCTGTTTGCAGTTGTCTCTCAATTAACCGCATATTCGAACCCTGACATGATATTTGCAGGTCGTCAACATAGAGTGTACCATTTATTGATGGTGGTAGTTGATGTAGAATGTTACTGATGAATAAATTAAAAATTGTGACACTTAAAATGGAGCCTTGGGGAACACCCTCGGCTTGAATAAAAGTATTGGAAAATACTGTTCCAATACGAACTTTAAAAACACGGGAGCTTAAAAAATTTTGAAGGAATATCGGAAGATTACCCCGAAAGCCAAAATTATATAATGAACGGAGAATTCCATATCGCCATGTACGGTCGTATGCCTTCTCAATGTCAAAGAAAATGGAGACCAGATGGTTTCTCCGCACAAAAGCATTGCGGATTTGGGTCTCCAAATATGTGATGTTATCAAGAGTGGATCTCCCTTTACGGAAGCCACTCTGATTAATATGTATATATTTATTTTTTTCTAAGACATATACGAGACGGGCGTTGACCATACGTTCGAGAGTCTTACAGAAGCAACTCGTCAGAGCAATTGGTCGATAATTTGAAGGATCTGAAGGATCTTTACCAGCCTTAAGAACCGGAATCACTATCGCTTCATTCCAAGCTGATGGGAATTTCTTGTCATTCCAGATCCTATTGAACAAAAGTAATATGTTCAATAGGGAGTCTGAACTTAAATTTCGAAGCATTTGATAGCTGATTCCATCAGGTCCTGGACTGGTATTATTGGCCTGCTGTAATGCTCTCTTCAATTCCAACATCCGAAATTCACAGTTGTAAGGCAAGGCTTCACCATGGTTGAAACGAATTGGTGTTCGTTCAGCGCGACTCTTAGTCCTTAAAAACGAAGGACTGTAAGAGTCGTTGCTGGAGACGGTTGCAAAGGTTTCACCAAGGGTATTAGCAATGTCTTTAGGAGAAGAGTATATAGCAGCTCCGGATTTTAAAATAGGAATAGATAATTCTCTATATATTCCATTGGCTGCTTTCACTCTTCTCCACAACTGTTTACTGGATGTGGAAGATGTAATTGAAGATACATAGCGAGACCAAGATTCCTTCTGACTTCGACGACGAGCTCTGCGAGCTAGAGCTCTTGCTCTCTTAAAGGCGACAAGATTCTCCGTTGTGGGGTACCTCCTAAATAACCCCCATAACTTCCTTTGTTTTTTAAATGTTTCTTGGCATTCTTTATTCCACCAAGGTTTGCTACGCCTGTGTGGTATAGGGGAACTCTTAGGAATTGATGCATCAGCTGCATTCTTAATTGTTTCGGTGACTTTACAAATGGCCATATCAATATCCTCGATTGAAACCATTTCATAATCAACAACTGCCAATTGTGTAAATAGCGTCCAATCTGCCCGACTGTACACGTAAGTAGGTAGACGTTGTCCTACACTACTACCTCCAGTCTGGGAGATGACGAGAGGAAAATGATCGCTGTTGTGTAGATCATTTCCTACTGTTAGATTTAACAATGGCAGAAGAGATGGAGAACAGATGGCCAAATCGAGGGAATGAAACGTTCTTGTGGGTACATGAAAATATGTTTTCTCGTCGGTATTAAGCAGACAGAGACAGTTATCAGAAATAAACTGTTCTATCTGTCTACCGCGAGAATTGATATCTTGACTTCCCCACAAAGAATTATGTCCGTTAAAGTCACCGAGTAACAGGAATGGTGTAGGCAGCTGATCTATTAATGCATCGAGTTCCTCTTGGCGTATGACATCGTGTGGTGGTAAATATAAACTACAGACTGTTAATAAGCATGAAGTATGAATTCTTGCAGCAACAGCCTGTAGAGTAGTATTCAATGGATGGACAGTGCTGGGGAATTTATTGGATGTTAATAAACAAACACCTCCAGACACTGCACCATCATCACCACAGTCTTTTCTAATACAGTTAAATCCTCGCATGGAGAGGTTATTAGTAGACTTCAGGAAAGTTTCCTGAAGTGCAACACATGCGGGATTATATTCTGTTATTAGAGACTTGATGTCATCAAGATGTGATCGCAAACCATGGCAGTTCCAAGAAATAAAGGAAGTTATTTTTTATATTGAAAAGCTCCTTTCCCGGAGCTGGAAGGCGGGTCTTCTGTCATATCCTCGAACGATCCATCATCGTCCGAGGGAAATAGAGAAACCGCGTCAGTCTCCAGGCAAGAGAAAGCATTATGGGTGGACACTGAAGACGATTTTGCTTTTTTTAATTTTAAAGCTTTCTCCGCTTTTGATTTGGCAAAAGGAGCTTTTCTTGAAAATATTGGAGTTTTTTTAAATTTTGGCTTTTCAGATGTTTGGGGTAATCTTACTGGGGGAATAGAAAATGTTTCAGTTTGTGTGCTGCTCGATTTGGTGACTTTTCTGGCAGCAGTGGCATAACTAACTCCTGGCTGTGGAGTACGGGAAGTGACCAATCGCCTCGCCTCAGGATAAGAGCATCTCTTATTTACCTTAATCGTGGTTATCTCTTTTTCCAGTAAATACTGAGGACAACTTCGAGAATAGGAGGGGTGGTCACCAAGACAGTTGACACACCTCTCCTTCGCTGTGCAGTTCGTACTATCGTGGCCAACCACCGCGCAGCGTGCGCAGGTGATTTTGCCTCTGCAAGCATTTCTCGAGTGTCCAAAGCGCTGACACTGGAAACATCGCAAGGGATTTGGAATGTATGGCCTGACGGGCAAATTCATATATGCAGCTTTTACATACTGCGGAAGGTCTGGCGTCGCAAAAGTCAGAACAAGGTGTTTAGTATCAATTACTTTCCCATCCCGTCTGACTGTTATGCGTCTAACGCCACAGACCTTCTGATTCTGTAAATTCTCCAGAATCTCCTCCGTCGGCGAGTACAGCAAATCCCTAGCAGAGATAACACCACAAGAGAAATTAAGGTTACCGTGAGGCGAGACAGTCACTTCCATGTTAGCGAGAGATTTCAAACTTGCCAGAATGTCAGCTTGTGAGTCAGATGCTGCCTCAACAAGCAAGTCACCCGAGCGCATTTTCTGAATTTTCTTAACTTCCCCAACAGTACCCGATATTCCTTTAGAAATGAGGAAAGGAGACACAGTGGTAAAATTTCCCTCATTCCTTTTAACTATGAAAAATTTCGGCTTTAATTTTTCTAATTGTTGCTCCCGTGGGAGAAAAGTGAAATTTTTATTTTCCATAATAAAAATTTTAAAATTTCGGGACCTGACCGCACCACCCACCACCGAGTCCAACAAGGGGATGCAGACCAGCTGCACCAGTGCTAGCCAGGTCCTATACGCTCACAGTACATCCCTGAAGTGGCCTCCACCCTTAACGAGTCACCCAGTAGATGTACCGATCGCTTGATCCATAAAGCCGATTGATGTGCTGAGGACCACAACACACCTCCCGTTTACCTGAAGCAGAGGCCAAAGCAATGTGTTGGTCTCTGGAGGCCTCAATTACCAGGATCCTCCTTTCCAGGGACACGGGTCTCCACGCACGGCAAACACGTGGGTGATTTAGTCCTCAAGAGTAGCTAATAGCAACAGAGCGGCGAAAGCTACTCAAGGGGAGCCCTCAACCTCTTGCGAGGCAACCACACTGAGGGAGAAGAGGAAGAAAAAGCAGAAGAGTAGAGGAGAGAGGAAAAGAAAGAAGAGGACAGATCACTGGGGTACCTCGGGATTGTGACACCCGTGTTTACCTAAAGAAGGTAAACCCCCTGAGGGCTATCATACCGTTAGAAAAAAACTAAAGAAAATGTACGTGGACAATAATACTTAACCTTATAATATAGAAACTAATGAATAGGCACACTTCGTCAGCTATGCATGTTTAAATGATGGTGGGGCGATTAATGAAAACTTCCTGTTTTGTGAAAAATTTATCGTGTGTAAGTACAAGAGCCGATATTCTGGACACGTTTGGCAAAAAATATTTGGATTGGTCAAAGTGCAACAATGGGAGTGAATCAATGTCTAGCGAAAATCAATAAAGAAAGACAATAAATAGAAAATGGAAAACATGGATAATTAGGAAGAATAAAAATGTATTATACATGAAATTAAAATTATTCTTTTTTATTTTTAATGTCATTATACATAATATATCGCAGTCAGCTATTTTTTCAATTTTTTATTTCTTCCCGATATTATTTCAACTTTTTTTGGTATTCTCTTGGATTTATTGATTGGCTAAAATACCTATTAATTACTTGTTCCATTAAAATACTTTGCAATTAATTTAAGTTTTTGAACAGCCGCAATATATTGTGGTACCTACTTTGTAAAACTTATATACTTAACCTTATGATATAGACACTAATGAATAGGCACACTTCGTCAGCTATGCATGTTTAAATGATGGTGGGGCGATTAATGAAAACTTCTTCTCCAGTTTTCAACTTAATCTCTTTTACTATTGAAGGCGTTGGCGTTACTATTGAAGGAGTTAACTTGTGCATAATTTCATTTTTAGAATACTTAACCTTATTCGAAATGCTTTGTTCCCAGTTTTCATCGTAAAAGACACACTTTTTTTCAATGTTTTCTCAATTTTATCTGTTATTAAATTATATTAAAAATTTTATCTTTGTCCTGTTATTAAATTCAATTCTAATTTCATTCCTTTTTATGCATTTTAGTCTTCCTATTTATTTCGAGTTTTCTGGTACTCTTGATGTCTTTTTTAGCATTCAAAATGATTGATCTATTTTTTTTATTAAAAATGGATTCTATTTTCAAGAACTTTTGAATTGTTTTTTTTAATTCTTTATATATTCAGTTATTTTGTTAAAAATTGTATACTGTTAATCTTTAAATTATTTAATATATATTTATACTTAAAATTACATAAACAAACACATATTTGAAACTTTCGTTAAAATATATGCAATTAAAAAAATGTGCTTTTTAAAACTATTTTTGTAAAACTATTTACAAAAAAAAAACTATTTGTGTAACTATTTCTCTAGAACTATTTTGTAATGTTTATGTAAAATTCTCTCTCTCTTTCTCTCTATTAGAATAATAGTAATAAACCCGAAGAACAAGATATTCACTAAAACTTATGCTTTGAAGATAAAAATAAAGAAATAAAAAAAACATTATTTACGGAATTCCAAGGAATCATGATATTGAAATTTTTCTCTCTAAAAGAAACGTGCAAAAAGATTTGGAATTACCACTTTTTTCCAAAATAAATATCATCTAAGTCTTTTGATCCCAGATTCTCCCCCCTCCCCATGCAACCTTTTTTATTCCTCAATTCCGCCAAGAGTGATTACCTTAATGCTATCACAGAGCCCCAATTCCGGCTGAACGAATTCGCATGAAAAGGAACTAGATTTGGGAAGTAAATCAATTGATGATAGGAATGTAAGAAATCTTCATTTATAAATCGGCTTTTACAGACGTAATCTATAGAAAAACTCTAAAGAATAAAGAAGCAAACTTTTAGAAAATGTGATTCAATTCATATAAATAGGAATAATAAGAAATAGAACAAATGAAAAGTTTTATAACATAAAGAAGTACGGAAATAAAAAAAAAATAGTAAGCTGTTATTTATAATAAAAATGAACTTAGAAGACTTGATATGAAATAATCGTCAAAATAAAAATACTCCGAAAATGCAAATTTTCCAGAATATTTTTATTAAATTTTGCGAACACTTAATTCGTAAGTGTAATTATTAAATTTGTTGAACTCTCAGTTAACTATTTTAATAACTAAAGAAAACGTGAAATAGTTACAAATCAAAAGTATTACGAAAGGTATTTTTTATATAATAAAAAATATGTAAATGTTTTGTTTACCATGGCAGTTCCCCTTTTCAGTAATTTAAAAGCAACATGGTATTTTTGTGTACCTAAATATCAATTTCAGAATGACTGAAAAAGTACACACATCAAACTTTGAATATTAATAAGTATTTTAAGTTTTTTTTTAAGTTTACTAAAGTTTGCTTAAGTCTTTCGCTCAAATGCAGTATTTATTCTATCAAAAAAATTGAAGGCGATAAAGAGAAAAAATTAATAACTTGTATTTTTTAAACCCCAATAACCCATTTCATTTTATGAAAATAAAATTTTTTGGAACGTATTTTTTAAAATCAGTTCATATTTAGTGTTATTAATGAATTTAAGAGTAAATGTAATATCTCTTAGTATTTACTAAACAATTGGAAAATTAATTCAAAACTTCAAAATAATAAGATTCTTTTGGAATGCACAATATGAATACAATCAGTAATACCAAACATTTTGTACACGTTCCTAGGCGATAATGCAGTGTTCTAGTTAGAAATGCACAAAAAATAATAAAAATAAAGGGTAACAGGCAAATACGAAAAATAATTCAAGTAAAAATATAACAAAATTGCTAAGTTTACTTCATATAATTAGTAAAAGACCAATTAACTTTGCTTATCCTTTTTGTAACAAAAAGTTTTGAACCTATTATAACAAATTATTTGCCAAGTCATTAAATGTTAATAATTTGCCATTAAAAGACTGAGTACTTTACAATTTTTTTAAATTCGTTCAAAAAATATGACTGGAAAAAGATCGCATCAATTAATTTAGCTATGTGAAAAGATTAATTACATGGAAAAGATTGGAAAAAAGGCAACTGAAATATTGTTATTGGCATGCATATTCGATTAGAATTGGGAACCATTGATGAAAGACAAAAAGGAACGAACTATAGTTGCTTAATACAGTTTATCTAATAGTTTTAGAATTTGCGTGTATTATAAAGAATCAGAGCTCTAGTCAAAGCAATTAAAAATATGGACAGCAGAAAATGTAAATATTTTTTAAACTTTATTGGATTTACAAATAATTTAACTTCAATTTACCAATATGCTTTCTTTATTTTTTTGCGATATTGATGTCTAATTTTCTTGAGTATAAACTGGCATGCCAACGACCCTTTTTTTAATTCCAGCCCCCTCCCCATCCCACACCAAAATGGAAAGATATTTTCGACACTGAAATAACAATATTTAATAAAAAAAATTCTAAACTTTTTTACAATTTTGTTATAAATATTATGCACAAGTTTTCTTATCCCCTTGCAATAGTAAGTGATAATTATTTATGAATTTCAGCAATGAATAAATTCCGGTTTCTTATCATTGACATTCAATGCTAATTATTATTAATGATGCAAGTATATTTTGAAAATCTAACAAGTCGATTTTATTAAAAAAGTAATGTAGCCATAATTAAATTATTTAAAAAAATTATTAACATTAATATTTAAAATTACGAAAAATATTATTCTATAAGTATAATCTTGAAAAATAATTCTACTTTTTCAGTACACTAAAATACGATTAACAGACCCTTGTTGCTAGAAGTATGTTTTATAGAAACGTTGAACTCTTTTCCGACAAAATGTGCATCCATCCTAAATATCTAGCAGTTGCATTAAATGACGACAAAAACTCTATTAATACATCAACATCCGCTGCGTGGAAACATTTGATATGCAGGACAAAAAAAAAATTTACTTAGAGCGAACGAGTTAGAAATATTTATTTTTATTTTCGTCTGCACATTTCCTTTAGAGACTTCTTTTTCAGCAAGAAGGAAATGATAAGCTGCGTGAAACCAGAACTCGATTAAAATACAAATGAGAATGAATTTCGATTTTGTGGCTACGCGAAAAGCGATTGCTTGAAGTTTCCCTCAAAGGATAAAATGTCTCAAAGAGAATATTTGTGCTTACGAAATAAATTGTAGTCGGTCAAATTTTACAGACATTATTTAGATTTACATAAATAATCATAAGAGTTTAGCCAAAAAAATTGTTTAAAAAATATATGATATGGGATTACCACTAAATTCAATATTTCTTCACAACACTTATAATACTTTCTATTGTACACACAATAACAAATTACAATACATTCAAACAGACGCGGATTGCCTGTATCGGAATCAAAGTTTACTCATTCAAAAACAATGGTAATTTTGTAATTATCGAGAAAACGGATTAATGAATGATTTATATTATTTAACGAAGAATTTAAGAATTGAAAAATATTCATGAAAGGATATTTAATATAAATAGCCTTGACAGATTTCTGAAATGCTCAACCAGGACACTGGAATATCCTTCCAGCCCACAGCATCGTTGGTCGGTTGGTTAGTTGGGTTTTTATGGCGCAAGGTCCAAAAATGGGCATGCTGCGCCAAGAATAAAGTTTTGGAAGAATATATTTTATTTTATTTTTATTTACTTATTTTTTTACTTTATATATAAATATATATATTTTTTTGTAAGAAACCCAAGCAACATTAAAATTTTAAAAAATAAAAATTAGTGTATATATTATTTTAAAATCTATATATAATTAGAGAATTTAAAATAGGATAAATGAAATATATATATAAAATTTTAAAATGTATAAATATAAATTATATAAAATTTAAAAAACCTATTGCTCTCAAATAAGCAAATAGGTTTCTGTGGGGTGGTTCCCCCAGCAAATCACACATAGTTAAAAGGTTTGTTTTGAAAAATTTAAAACGGTAGACGTTAAAAGTAGGACATGAGATTAAAATATGATAGACAGTAAATGGTTCATCACACGCTTCACACCATGGATTTAGTTCACTTAAAAACAAATGTTTGTGTGTGGAACGTGTGTGTCCGATACGAAGGCGAATCAATCTAACATCAGCACTTCGCAACGGTAAAATTGATAAGAGGGATGAGAAAATGGTATGTAACTTGTTGCCGACCTGCATGTTCCACAATTCCTGCCAAAGACCATGTATAAAACTTTCTATACCCTTTCTCACATCAGAGAGCGGAACTGATAGTAAAACTGGATCTGATGCAGCCTTTGCAGCTGCATCTGCTCTCTCATTTCCATCAAGACCTACGTGACTTGGTATCCAACAAAACATAATATCATATCTCTTGCCCACAGCGTCGTTGATATTCACGGGCACATACCCTTGGCGAGTATTTAGAGTGTTTAAGATTATAGTTTATGTGCTATGAATAAATGGTTACTGTGTGTGTGACTATAACCAAAACCAGGGGTAATATAATATGTGACTCACACATATAAATTTTAGTATTTTATTCCAACGCGTTATTATTCCTGAGTTACTTAAATAAGAATAAACACTATACATAGGAATATTTACATGTATTATACTTATCAATATCTAGAACTTCTTTAAAAAGTCTTTTTTGGTTTTAATCTTGATGAAAAATCTTCCCAAGCTAATCTGTTGTTAATTTTATGTCATCAAACTTTTAACCGTAGATTCGTTCAACAAACCTTTATATTAGTCCACACATACATGCGTTATTCATTAAAAATATTCTTCTGTGGTGTTGATTCCTCAGGTAAGCAGAAGACATAAGCAACAATCTTTATCAGACTGGTAGCTGCTCTGTGATTATCCTTATATTGACCAAACAGCCTGAGCCATTTTTCTTCACTTGAAATAATGATACCATAGGTAATTTTTTCTTGCATCCACTGTTCCCAACTTGATGTAACTGCAAATACTCCTTAACTTTTTCAACTTCACAGTATGACCACGAGGCAAGACGACACGATGACAATATTACTTATTAGTAGATCCCATCACTGTTATTTGATTTTCACCAGTATAGAAATAAATGACATATTATTGTAAAAAAATCCTTCATAATTGACTATTTTTATTTTCGTTTGGTCATCTATGAAATGAAATTTAATTCTTACCGGAACAGCGGGATTTTGACTGAAAACCGGAACGTCTGGCAAACATAGTTATAAATTTTATAAATACGAAAATTTTTGAGAAGTAGACATTTTTATGCTTGGCGTGAATCCAATTAACACACTTAATACTAGAGTTCGTACAAAATTGAAATATAAAAATCTGACTATGTGTACGTTTGACCGGGATATTTCCGGTTTTCCTACAAAATCTCGGCGTCCAGATCGGTTTACTTCTGTAAAAATTTAATTTTATAGATGACCAAAAAAGTCTAAATATAAAACTGAAGAACTATTTACAATAATTATATACTGTCATTTATTTCTGTGCAGTATAAAAAGGGAAAATTAGAAAAATGATGGTCTGTTCATTAGTTTGAATGAAAACACCCAGTTTATATCTATAATGCTCGCCCTGGAAAGAACTACAGATTTTAGAAGCGGAGATAAAGTTTTTTTAGAACAAGAAAGGTGTACATCAACTATAAAATAATTACTGATTTAACGGGCTAGCTATACTTGTGGTTTGTGTACGGATAGCTTGCACTGCTTAACAATGTCATCTAAGTCATGGAAAAAGATTATGGCTTTTGAGATTGATTAAGCTCACAAAATTTTTAAAAGAAACCTGACAGAAAGAAGGGCTTCAAACATTATACCTATGGGCGCAAAGAACATCTACAGGAATCTAGATGAACAAGTCCATAACAGTATGAAAGAATTATGTGATGGCTTTTATGAAAGATTCACTGCATACTTAAACTTCTGAGAGAATAGTTTTGAGAACGCTTATGATCCATTTATCATGATTCCTATAACTTAGACAATTGCTGTTGATTGGAAAAACGCTGAAACTTCTGCTGGAATTATTTATAGCAATCTTCTTGATATAACCGATATGAAAATAAATATTGATCAGCTGTTTGACGAAGTTGTGCTAGCTAAGGATGATTTTCAGTCAAACTGAGAATCAAACTGATCAGAAATGTGATTAAATCAAATGGAAAAAAAATGGTTCAAGCTGTGGCAACTCAGCCACAGTAAATCCCTAAAGGGAAATGAGAAGCGCATCTTCCCTATCAAATGGGGAATCTAGCCCAGTTGCTATTTGGATGCGGTCGTACGAAGACCGTATTGACATCCAGTGTATTATGGTGTGGAACTTATATTTATGGAATGTAATCATGAAAATTGTTATTTGTTAATTGTTATTGTTAAAATAAATTATTAAAGGCAATATATAGGACTTATTAAAGAACAAATATCACGCAACCAATAAGTAACGCAATACAGGCTGTTTGGTCACTTCAAAAAGAATCGCGTAGCAGTTCACAATTGTTAAGTATGCCTTCTGCTTACGTAGGACGACAGCACTAATTAAGACAAATTTCTTTGATGAACAATATATGAATTGATCATAGGGGTTTGATGAAGGAATCTAATGTTAAAGGCTTGATAACATGTAAATTAATATTGCATTAGCTTGTGAAAATATTTGTTACAAGATTAAAACAAACAAAAAAAACTTTCGAGAAAAAGTCGTAGCTCATGAAAAATACATATAAATACTGTATAAATTTTTATTCTCCATTCAAAGTGTTTCTTCCTACCTAAGTAACTTATAAATAATAACATGTAAGAAATAAGATGTTAAAATTTATATGCATGAGTCACATATTATATAAGTCTGGTTTAGATTCCTAATCATTAACCATTTATTCACAGCATTGAAAGAATGAATACCTTGAATATCCCTACGCTGGGTACATTCCATTGTCCTAGTTGAACATTTCAGAAATCTGACAAACCTATCCATGCGAGAAATTTATTTCATTTACATCGCTGATTTTCCATACATTTCATTAATGATATTCTTTTGAATATTCATCGATGATTTTTCATAAATATTTCTTTTACTAGTCTTCTCAATTTTAATTACACAAAATTAACCAAATGTCCATAACTGCACAATTTTATAAGATTCACGTGCCCTTTTTAACATGATTCTTTATGGTACAATGAAGGTTATAATCTATAATAAAATATTTGTATCATACTTCAATTATCTTGTCAGTTTTTTTTAATTAGATACTTAATTTCATGTGACAGTGAACTCTGATATAACGAAACTTTCCCAATATTTCCAGAAAATTTCCTTTGACAACTGGAAATATAAATAATTGCATTGCAAAGAGAAATTTCGATATACCCAATACCGATTATAAATGATGGTATCGTCTCGTTATAATAGAAATGGATTATGTAAGTTAAATGAAACATATTCCATACGAAGATTTTTCGTGTTCATCAAAACTTTGAAATAATTTCTTGAAGCGTAGAGCAGAAAAAGTGCACTGTAATGTTTATTTTTAAATATTTTCGGACACCACGAAAATTCAAACAAAAAATCGATGAACGAAGGGTGTGTGCTTCCCTCGAGAATACTTTATGAGCTGCGTCCTTGCAATGGCGAATTTATTTTCTGCATATGAACTATTTTTAAAAAAATGTATTCTTAATAATACACACGTGTAATTAATTTAATAGGAGCGAAAAAACATTGGATTTTCTTAATCTTGAAGATACAAAATTTGTTATTTTAGGTTTCCTCTCTTCAAAAATAACCTTTTTCTGAAAAGCTTTTGAAATTAATTGTTAAATTAACACGACAACTTTAATTTCAGTCGACAAATAATTCAGCAATTATATATCAAATCCAAAACTTAGACTGTTTTAAGAAAATTAGAGCTTTTATGATAACATAATTATGCAGTTATAAATAAAAAAACATACATTTTGCCTCAAAAATAAATTTTATTTTAAGTAATTTTACACTTAATAAGTCAATTAAATATGATAGATTGTCCACGTTTTTAAAAAATAATAATTAAAACAAGTACGTTACTTTTTGTCAACGCACATATAAGAGATTTATAAATTCAATAATACTACACCCTTCACATATAGTTTGAAATCACTTTTAGGTTAAAATATCATATGAATATTTAAGAAAATTCTGTTCAAATTTCAATTGCCTTTTTTTCAATTATTAACGTGAATTATGAGTGTTACAGAATATTTATTTTCTAAATGAATTTAAAAAGAAAAAATTTCATGAACAACGATAAACTTGGATATAATTAGCAATTTTTTTAATTTTAATATTAACACTGAAATTATTAGTGGAAGCCCATTTTATCAAAAATTAAAAAATGCCATGCACTTAAATGTAAATGCTGCAAAATTTCTATTTTTCATTTCATTTCTGAAAATTTCGCATATATTATTTTTTCCAAATATTAAGAGTTCGCAAATATCTACTATTATACAATACCTAATAAAAATATAATACAATATTTTTGTTCCATTATTTATGGAAAATATATGAAGCGTGAATAAATAATAATTTTTTAAAAGGAAAAGAAAAATTCAAATAGAGTACTAAGCCACACGCAGAACAAAAGACATCTAGATATTTTGTAAATATTTTCCAGTAGAAGCTGAATCAAATTTTAGAATGATTATTATTTAAAGCTTTGCAATTTCCGAGTTTCATGGAGAATTTATTCAAAGAACACAAAAGAAAGTAATATTTTTATTAAAATTGACGCACACACAAATGAGTTTCCTGCTTCACATAACAAACGCATTACATACGATAAAAATGAAACGTTAAGAGTTTGAACTTAACAATGGAATGCACTGAATAGATTTTTCAATTCAATCGAATCACGTCAAGTATTATGATTTTATCTTATATATATGTCAATAGCGAACAAAAATATGAATAAATGGGCTTGATAAACATGTTTTTAGATATTTGGTAAATATTAAATTGCATAATCATTATTTTTGTTTTCATGCATTTTATTTCCAAGATTTTTGAAAAAAGTGCTTTTACTTATATTACAAATTGCAAAATGAACTTACTGATGATAAAATAAAAATCTTATAAACAATTAACATATATAAGAGCATTTACTAGTTATTAAATAAATAATGCACATATAAAATCATATTTTACCATTTGATTTATATTCATCATTTTTTTTTAGATTTTTTAAAAGAACCATAATTTAAACTTACCAATTATAAACTAAAAATTTTATAAACTAACATATATGAAATCATTCAATTAATAACTAAATGAATACATATGCTTATTATGCATAAAAAAATTTATTCTTTCTTTACATCTAATTCTAAAGATATTCTATAATACTTTACATCTAATTCTCAATTTCCTTACGTTAAAGTTAGCATTTGTTTCCAGATAAATGCACGTGAAAATAACACTTACGTAACAGTAAAATGTGTAACTATAATAGTTTTCAATAAAATTAAATTAATCAATCATTGCTTGCACATTAACAATTGTCCATATAATTATTCAATTCATATGCTTAAGAATGCAATGAGTTACAAGGGAAAAATCTCATCTGTATAGATGGCTGCTAGTTGGCGCTTATGACTAACTTGTCAGGAATTAAAAATAAGCTAATTTTCTGTAATTCTGCTCATACAAATACTTAAACTATTCGTATACAATAAACTCCTGATTTTCTAAAAGTGATATATCCATTTTTTGGATATTCGTAAAGGTTTACATACTCCTTTCCCAATAGAACTTTAATTTTTAATACGGTGGAAGTGTTTCAAGGAGAAGAGAGAAATTTTCGAATGACTTTTTAAAGAAATAAATAATTTTATAAAAACTGAATAATTTTATTCTTAAAATAACGAGTGTTTATGTGCATAGTTATACTCATATTTGATTAAATGCATTGAACAAATTGTTCAATCCAAATTGTTCAAATGCATATTTATAATCATTTGTTCCTTTCATTCGTAATTTTGTGAATTATCGGGAAATCGATTACAACGCCGCACAATTCCACGGATAATCAGTTTACTAAATTATTGTTTTATTCACATGAAATTCTACCACTTGTTAGAAATGTTATTTTAACGGAATTAAGAAAGTTTTTAAAAAATGAAACCATGCAATTATAGGCAAAAATATTTTGTTTATCTCAATAATAGTGCATATTAGAGCAAAATCTATTTTGATTATTTTGGTCAGTGTATACTGATATCTCAAAAGCTGGTTAACTCGATAGGGATAAAAAAATTCTGAATGAATTTCAATCCACTACAAACATTCACGCCCAAATAGAAATCGAACTATGTGTTGAACTAAAACTAAAGCGTTAAGATATAGTCTGAAAACAAACTATAAATATGGTGGTGGTGGGACTAAGCCAGATCCCTGAGATCATACATAGCCAAAAAGTCCAAAAGCAGATGTGGACTTATCACAGCCTCTTATGAGAAAACCCCAAGCACTTTAAGATGTGTTGCGGGCAAAACGGAGTATAGTCGCACTTGGGACATGATGGGTATTTTCTTTCACCGTCCTCAAACATCATACACTTCAAGTGGCCAGTAGAAAGTCGAGACAGTGTCGTCTGATGTACTCTGGAGCCCTTAAAGCAAATTAATATTAAATCAGGATTATGTTCTTATGCAGCGTTTTTATCATTTTGACAAAATTTAACTAATTTAATTGATTAGTTTCATCAAAAGTGGTGTAGTGAATGTTAGGTATAAACTCTTATATTAAGACTATGTATTTGGAATAAAAATTAATTTTCTTCATATGTTCATATAATCATTTTAATAATAACACCATTTCTCATTAAATTTAAGGGATGAATTATTTGTATATTATGAAATTTCAGTTAAAATTTTTTAAATGCACGGTTAAAATCTTTATTTGCAAGACAAAACTCATGTAAAAATACGTAAACACATATTAACAAAATTATATAGATATTATGTACTCTAAAAGCAAATCTTGTTATTAGAGTAAATAGTTGTACTTTAATAAAAAATATTAAATATTTTTGTAATCAAAGATCCTTTATTAATAACGAGTAATTCATGTATAGTTATTCATAAGAAATTTTAAGTTACAAAAATAAAAAACCACAAATGAAAAAAAATAAAGCACTTTTTTCAATCTCTGAAAAAAAGGCAAACTAATAATTCCGAAAAAATTTACACAAATAAACAATTACATAAAAATCTACAACACAAAATTAATTTAGTGATTTAAAATCAAAGCCAGTTTAATAATTTCCATCAACTGCTTTTTATCAAAAAAACAGCACACTCACATCAAAGGAACAGCCAACCCTTTCAAGGTTTACTTAGTTAGTTAAGAAATCACCTCATCAAGAAATTTTCATTAACAGAAAAGTCATTTTACAAATATTAGTTGGATGATTGTATTGACCTTCGTACTCAAGAATCTCAGCTTATTTAAGTATTGCCATTAAGGAGCTGGCGAAACTAATAGCTAGTTATTCTTCTTTGCGTGACTTGTTCGAACGTGGTACCTCAGACTATCATGAGTCAACTATGAATGGCAGCACGCACATAAGAAAAGAAAGTAGCCCATTGATGTTTCTGAAGAAAAAAAATTTTTTTTTTTATTGTTTGATAAAAGAAAGTTTGGCAGTAGCTGAACAAAGTGAAAGCATTATAACCATGCAAGCAAACGATTTTTTCCTTCTTACTCTGAGTTATAAATTAAAAAAGCATATTTCAGTTCTAAACTTTTTCATTTTTATTACCAGATATTTACCATTGAAAATCGTACTGTGTTAAAATCAGTGATTTTTATGATAATTTTTTGTGGGGAATAATTTATTAAAATGATTATGATCAATATTTAGTAAACTTAAAAGTGAGAGGAAAACTTAAAAAAGAATACATTTAAAAAAAATTAATACTTAAAATATGCATAAAGTAAAGCAAGTAATACGTAAAACATGTTACTTAGAAAATATTTTTAATAGTAAGATTATTTTTATACACGTATACATAAAATTCTTTTGAAATAAAAGAGCAACATTAACATCAAACCAATAGAACAAATATTCTAATCGAATAATTATTATTCACATTTAAGTAGCCAAATATTAATTTTAATGCATTAATATACATTAAAATTAATATTGCTAGTGTAAATGATCAGCTTTCTTTTCCATAGTATTTGCTTTTTAATACCATTAAATTCACTGATTAGGTTATATTTACAATAGCCTGCAACATATTCAAGATATAAGTGCTCATAATAACTTAATATTGTTCTGTGATAATGTAATAGCAAATTATGTTGAAAAAGACACACATATTTATTTATTGATGTTAAACAAGTCCTTTGACTGATTTCTTTATAATTATGCGCGCATTGAAAAATCAAAATTTAATCACCGTAGAAAAATGCACAAAATAACAATTAATATTAAAAATATTACTGTCGATCTTAATAATTTGAAAATTAATTATATAGAATAGATTAAGTGAATTATTATTTTAGAAAAACCACATTTTTGAAACAACACAAAGACTAATTCTATTTTTTTATTTAATTCAACGGTTATGATTCATTGAAGGTCGAATCAATGACAAAGAAATTCGAAAGTAGCATTTACATTTTTGCAGCAAATGATGATCAGTTATTTCATCGTAATCATTAGCAATTGAGGAAAAAGCTTACATTTAAATCGTAGACTATTCTCAAACCATTCTCACTATAAAGGATCAACATTTGGATTTTACACTCCAGATAATCTTCGGAAATTCCTGAAAACGAAAGGTCGCATACCATGGGTGGCGAACCAAAAAATAATTTTTCGCGCCATGATTTCTCAGTAAGTACAAGTTTCCAGTCACACTTTTGAACATCCTAACGGATTAAAAATATAAAATTAGAACATGCATTACGAGGTTCCCAACATTGAAGTAAATATCAGGGCTAAGCCTTTCGATTCTAAGCAGAAAAAAAAAAAAAAAAAAAAACTAAGATTTTAACTATTGAAAAGTGACAGTTTGATAAAAAAAATTATTAACACACACAAAGACTATCTTGTTCACAATTCTTTAGAAAATATTAAAGAAAATTCACAAATAATGAAAATAATCGTAATTTCTTAGAAAAATATTTTTCGATTTTTCATTTGAATATATTATTGAGAATTGATAAAAAATGTGCATGAAAACTTAGGTAATCAAAATGCGTGACACAATTCATTTGTAAACATGTTTATGTATTGAGGAGATGAACAGCGGCAACTTTTCTATTATATTATGACTTAACACATGCACATTATCGTAAATACTGAAATAACTGTTTTCCTGTAAACTACGACAAATACACTAATTCAAGCTTATTTTATGTGTTTACGAATATTCTTTAATTTGCATATACAAAAACATATTCGAACCCCAACGAAATCAATAAAAAAAATTTGACATGAAATTTGTAATCAACTTTTGAAAATATATTTTTCTTTATTAGTTGAATACTATCGTTTTATTTGTTAAAAAAAATATCGAAATTTAATATGTGTTTTAATTTTCTGAATGTTTTTTACGCATATAATTGATGTATTAAATTAATACAATTAAAACCTAAGAAAAAATCGTTTCATTCAGATTTATCGATTTATCAAATATTTTTAATTATTTAGTTACAATTACACTTTCCTTTAAAATGGTTCTTTGAACATATTCCAAAAAAGTTATTCAGAATTCCATTTTTCTATATTCAAATTTTATCTTCAGGAAAAGTCAGTCAACCTATGACACTCCTTTGTAGCTTCTTTATGAAATTTTGCAAAATTGTCTTTTTCTAAATACCACATTAAACTTTCAATCTTTATCAATAGGCTTTTAATGGGAACAAATTCTCGTTATAATCAGAGGTTTTGAAAATTAATGTTTGATGTATGGATAAAATGTATTGGAGAATACAAACATTGTGTACGCATTAGAAAGAAACTGTCCAAAAATTTTACATTTTTATTATAAAATATAACACCACACACACACACACAAGTAAAAAGGTAATTTAACACTCATAAACTTAGCATGAGTTTCATTTTGTCTAAACGGAAAAATAGCGTTTTTTTAAATTTTATTTCTTCAAATATGTTTTTGTACACTCTAGTATACATTTATTTTATATTTTAATTAATCTTCAAATTTATATTACAGTTAAATTTTTAATTTATATTTTAACTATTTTTCAGATTTTTCTATTTATGCTACCCAATAACTCATTTTCCATGCTTCTTTTCTATTTTAATATGAACTTGCATTTTGTTATAATGTCACATAAATATTTATACAATAAAATGAATTACATTTTGAGTAAATAAATAATAAGCGCAGTTTGATGCTAGCTGAACATGTTTATGTAAACAAGAATTAGACACTTCACAGTCCGAATTAAGAAAATCAATTTTATTTCACAATGCTCCAGATTCCTTTAAAAAGGTTTTTCATGATTTCGTCTACACATCAATTATGCGTCAACACGAACATTTTTTTTAAATTCATTTCACTATTTCACTTACAGCGACAAGTATTTTTCGTGACGTAATAACAATGATTTACAAGAAAGTTCGTTTAGATTTTTTTCTTCTATATTCCTTGTCCTCTAATGACAATATTATGTCATTGCTATCTTTATTTAAATCATTATTTTAGACGAGATCTACTATAAACATTAATAGTGTTATAGTTCAACATATATTTTTGACTGTTATAAAATTTAAGTTATGTCCATGATTTTTTTTAAAATCATCGATTTTAATATTTTTATTAAAATATACAATAAAACATGATTGAAAGCATTTTTTTTGAAGAGTAGAAAATTTGTATTTTTAAATTCCCGTAATTTGTTTTGCTTTATAGAAATCGACTTTTGAAGGGAAAAATAATTGGTTAAACTCAAAAATGTTAATGTATGCTATAAGTTTCCAAAAATATTTCTTTTTCTATGTTTTTAAGATATTAATCGTTTTTTCACGCATTCCATTTTAAGTATGGTTTTTTTTTTTTATCTATGACAACAACTCAGCCGAATTTAAATTTAGTTTAGAGGAAATATAAAAACTGGACTATTAAAAAAAATCCATTTAATTTCCAATTTCAGAAATAAATATGGGTCACTAAGCAGGAATATAATGCTTAAAAATGGTGGATTATTTAAATGCAAATAATACATAAATTTAAGTCATTTGCTGTCAGTGAAGCTTCAAGGGCAAGTGTAGATTCTGTATAAAATTTGTTCACCAAGTTAATCCTGTGTGCATAATTCTCTTTCCTGAGAAATTCTCTATCTTTATTTACACACCCGCACGCAATCATAAATTATGCATTTTCTTCCTCCTATTTAAGATAGTGCAAATATGCGACTCCTTTGTGACACATTCCTAACAGCTGCATCTAAATGTGACAAAAAGAAGTGTTTTTCCGAAGTGACTCGTGTTTTGGATTTGCAGTTTTACAAAATTATCAAGCAAAAATTAAATCACCTCTATTTTACAATGTTTATCTGATTTTTTAAATCATCAAGAGCGTTTCACTACAGACATTGAATATTCGATGAGATATACAAAATTCAAAAGCACATTCTATTTTAGTATTTTACTTTAAAAAAAAGAAATTCAGTTTAGGAAATCAGAACAGAAAAACAATCTTAATTAAACTATTGCGAGGAATTTCGCTTCCACATACAATAAATTAAAAAATAAATAAAAACTGAAAAATAACTGAAGCATACGTTTATGCAAGAAATTGAATATAATATGAATAATATAAAGAACAAGAGGCCGCGCGATGTTGTTTCATGCAGGTAATTTTAATAAAATCAATGTGATTTTAACGCAAATAAAATTAAAAAAACTTTATTGATTTTCATCCATGCTCTTATTGTAAAAACATATTTTTCGCTATAACTATGCTATCCAAATATTTTACCAAATAACTTATGTGTCTACTTTTTTATTCACTTTCTAATTATAATAAATTATTGCGAGAAATATGCTTTCATTTTATACGCGAGCAGCTTGATAAATTAATAAGTGACTTGTAAAAAAACCAACATGCATATGTATTTGCATTATTTGTTTTTCGATATAATCTCTTTTCAAAATTATATGTCGTTTTTTCAACAATGTGTCTTCAACCTTTTTTTAATACAGAATAATATTTCTGCAACTCATCAAAATAGTTATTCGTGACACTGGTGATGTAAAAATTCGAAGAAATCTCTTTCCATTGAGCCATTTTTTGAAATTGGAAATATCTATAAATAGGAGCCAAGTCAGGAAATAAGAGCAGAAGCGAGAGCAAATTCGTAGCGTAATTAAACCAATTTAGAGGCAGCAATTGCAAATGAGAGTAGGCACATTATCGTATTGAAAAAAAGCACTTTCTTCATGGACCAACATGGGACCGTTTTTCTTTTCTTCAGTCTTTCATTAAACGGTTTGACAAATCAGCACTGACCAGCAGTCGATTTTAATCCCGTGTTAATGAAAGGAATCGAACCAACGAATTGCTGATCTGAAGAGCAGAATGCTGACTATTTACTATCAGCTCTATATAAAATGCGGTATATTAAAATATTTTGTCCCCACATTGTATACAGTTGTTAAAAGCTTCATACAAATTTAACACCGCGCGCCCAATTTACTATTACTTAATTGTAACATTGAAATCATTTCTGTTTGACACTGCATATTGAATAAGATAAAATATGAAAACTATTGTAAAGCATTTCAACATATTTTCAGTCATTCTCTGAGCACAATGGTTTTCAAAGAATCGGGCCCTCGCGAATTTGTAAGACTATAAATCATGGTTTCCCAAACTTTTTTTTTTCTCGTGGACCACTTTCAAAGTTTTACTATTTTTGATGGACCCCCTGCTGCTACATTTGTACTACATTCCCAAAACTCCTAAAATATATTACCCTAAATTGGGTTAAGAAAAAAAAGTAGCACATTTTCTTGTGTCCTATTTATTAAAATACTTGTGGTTCTACAAAATTATAAACATTTATCAATACAAACAATCAGCAATTGAAAAAACATCAACAATGAACTCATATTTAAATCAACAATAAAAAAATAGTCATACATTTTATTCTTGGCATTCGTATTTATACTAATGTAGATTGCAAGCACAGCGCAAGTCGTATTTCATCCCTTTGCAGTCTTAACCAAACTAAACACCAAGTTACTTGCTCGGTGATTTCCTGTCGGATACTATTCTCAATAACAAGTTTTGCTGAATTAGTGCTACATTAGATAATGTAAAAATTACAGTTGTATGAAGAGATTATGAAAGCGAATTTGTAAAGTGATGATTGCTCATCCAAATTGCCGGTGAAAAATTTTCACTATGGTAAATGATGATTTAGATCATGGGTTCCAAAAAATTTTTTCTCGTGAACCACTTTCAAAGTTTTACTTTTTTGGTAGACCCCCTGCTGCTGCATTTTTTCTGTATTCCCAAAACTCCAAAAAAATATCATCCTAAATTGGGGGTGCTAAGAAGAAGAAAAAAATAACACATTTTCTTGTGTCCTAGTTATTAAAATAATACTCGTGGTTATACAAAATTATAAACATTTATTATTACAATCAACAATTGACAAAAAAATCAACAATGAACTCTACAATGCAGATCAACAATAAAAGATAGTCATACTTTTAATGAGACGAAGCACGGGCAGCACTTAGCAAGTCTCGACATGTGGTGTACACTCTTGTACTATTATCTATTGAATTTTGTGTTTGTGTGAACTAAGTCTCGAATATTTTTGTGTACCTACCTAGTAAGTGATGCTACCTGCCTACGTTGATAGGTAAATCCAAGCCAAAATTTTTGTTCTTTATTATGAAAACTAAAAAAGTTTTTCGTGGACCCCCATTTACAACCTGTGAACCCCTGTTTTCATTTCAGGTTTACGTGAAACCCCGTGTAGTCTCCTATGGACCCCTGGGGGTCCACCTGGACTACTTTGGGAATCTATGCTATAAATAAAATATTATATGTGTATAGTGCATTATATAGGAAATGAATAACTTTTTCACATTACTTCATAGTTAACAAAATAGAAAGTAATATGGAGATGAAGATGAGGTAAATGCCATAGTATTAACATGCTTAAAATAAATGAAAGGACATGCCGGATAGCAAGAAGATAGAAACGAATGGGGAAGGATTTGACCTTAACCCATAAAATCAGCAGGACGATGGCAGATGAGACCTACTTCAAAGTTCAAGTACTTTCCGTTCGCTCTCTCTTTCAACTCTATAACGATTAGAATGATCTAAAAATAGAATCATAATGTATATACAATTCGAACTTTCTTTAGCATTTTGATTTTATAACCAGCAATAAAAATGATTTACATAGCAATATAATGTCCTTAAAATAGAATTTAGGTATTGAAGTTAATGATTATATTGCAGTAACAGAATTTTGCCAGTTATATATAATAAAAGCATTCATGTATTTTCAACAATTTGTGATTACTTATTTTATCTCTTTATTTTTTTCTAATTCATTTTTTTTATAGAAAATAACATATTTTTGCATCGAAGAATTTTTATTATAACAAAAAACATTTTCATTTCAAGAATATAGGTTTTAACTACTTTGCTTCAATGCAGCTGTTGTTTTTGTTGCCCCTCGATGGCAATAGAATTTGTGTTGCCACTGAAATTTATAATATAGCTCTGTTACAACTTAATTTTTATAAAAAAAGTTTTTCCGCTATTATATGAGCCCCAGACGTTTCTTGAAGAATAAATGACATTTTTTACAAAAAATCCGTTCTTTAACAGCGTGAGTAGGAAATAAGCTGTGCGAAATGACAACAGATAATTTAAGTTTTTTTAGAGAATTTAGAAATAATTGAATTAATAATTGAAATCCAGTATAAATTCTTAAATTATTCGAAGAAATTAGCGCTTTTAATCGTGGGAAAATGTTCATATATTCAAAGTATTCAATATTTCGACTTTCAAAATCTAATTTTTTCATCAGATACCAAATAATTTAAATATTATAGTTATATGGCACTAATTACTTTAAATATTTATGAAGAACTCGAATAATTCTATTTAATATCACAAAACTTCTTTAAACGCTTTAAGTAACGAGCCATTTGATGAATTAAGATTTTCAAAACCCATTTTTCATTTAACAGCAAAAAAATAAAAATAAAAATAAACATCCACTTTTCAATTTTTAAAAATTTCCTTTTTAAATTTTTTGTATTTTTTCAACTAACAATCACAAATATTTAAACAAAAATTAATTAAAAATTTAAATCTACTGAAATTTCCAAAACGTGTAGTTAATCAATATTATTACCATCCTAAATCTTTGGTTTTTCAATTTATTGGACTTTAAAACACATTTAAAAATATATATCATAAAACAATAAAAAAATGCAACTTAGTTTCGTCCACAATGAGAGGAGAAAACAATACTACGTCAGTAAAATTATTATGATCTTTTATGCCCTGTAAGCAATCGTTTATTAACTATTTGTGGTTCAATGTTCGACGCATTAACGTTTTGGAATTTTCATAAACGTATTCAAAGACCAGACTCGCAAATTAATCATGGTTCGAAACAATGAAGACTTAACTTCGTTCACCTGATTTTATATTCATTCTAATCTATCACTCAGTAATTCTCAAAGGAAAAGTCTAGCAAAATGTAAGGGGTAAGTGAAATCGGCACTTAGTGTTGGTACATGTTGTCATTACGAAGATTTACCCTATCTATATCCTAGAACAGCCAACATTTTGTGCTTAATAATTAGCACCAATCGACGATTTTGAAGCGAAAAACTAGTGTCAATATTCTGGGAACATTCGCATCACGGAATGAAAGAATTAAAAAAGCAACAGTTTAATAATTTTTAATATAATTTGTTCCCACAGTATATTTATAATATAACTAATATAATTGTAAAAATACGCAATTTTGAATCCTATAAGACGATGAGAATGAAATGTATTGATTTTTTAATCTAAAAATCAAAGAATATATACAGTTAGTCACAAAAGTCTACGTACAACTCTAAAAAAGGGCACATTTCAAAACCGTGTTATGTTTCAATTTGCAAAATTGAATAAATATTTCCTTTTTCACTAAAAACTGTGATTTACACAATTTAAAAAGTTTCAAACTATCATCTAATGGGAAATTTTGTGAATATGTAAAAATTAGCGCATCAGAAAAGTCTGCATACACACGATTGGTTGAGAAGAGAAAATTTACGTATGAAGATTTGTTGAAGGTTACTTAAGTTTGAGGTGGCACTTTTGTAGTTAGTTCATCATTAGTATTTTCCATGATATTACAATAGCAAATTGCTTTAAAATGAGCCAGGGAAAGGAAACATCCTTAGAACTTCGAAATTTGGTAGTAAAATTGAAATGTGAAAAAAAATCTTACTCCGAAATTGCCAAAATTGTAAGCAAAAGTCGGTCGACTGTGCAAACAATCTACAGAAACTTTGTTAAACGCGGACATGTGCTCAGCAAATCTCGATGTGGTCATCCAAGGAAGCTCAATGATCGAGAAGCAAGAACCATAGTAAGAAAAGTGAAGAAAAATCCAAAAATTAGTGCCCCAAAAATTAGCGAATCAAATTGAAACAGAAATTGGAAAGCAAGTACACCCAGAAAATGTTCGTAGAATTCTTCGATCGGCGGGATACAATTGCAGAGTTCCCAGAAGGAAACCATTCATATCATCTGTAAACCGAAAGAAAAGACTTGCCTTTGCTTCTGCATACATTGACAAGGATTTTGAGTTTTGGAAAACAGTTTTGTTCACCGACGAAAGGAAGTTCAATATTTTTGGAAGTGATGGCCACGGAAAAGTTTGGAGGAAAAAAAACACAGAAATTGACCCAAGAATTTGACTCCGACCGTAAAACACGGTGGAGGCAGTGTGATCGCTTGGGGTGCCATGGCAGCAGCTGGAGTTGGCAATCTGGTTTTCATCGAGGGTACTACGGATCGTTTTGGATGCCTGAAGATTTTGCAAGGCAACCTACATGATTCAATCAGAAAAATGGGACTTGGAAGCAAGTTTGTCTTCATACAAGACAATGATTCTAAGCACACAGCAAAGATTGTGAAGGAATGGCTGCTCTACAAGACGCCCAAACAGTTGCATTCACCTCCACAGTCTCCAGACCTTAACCCTATCGAACACATTTGGGAGGAAGTAGACAGAAAATACGAACAACAACCTATTACCAGGGTCGAAACCCTAAAGAAGGCTATGCAGCAGGCTTGGTCCCAAATTTCACCTGAAACAACAAAGAACC
Organism: Latrodectus hesperus; assembly: GCA_037975125.1. Classification (NCBI taxonomy): domain Eukaryota; kingdom Metazoa; phylum Arthropoda; class Arachnida; order Araneae; family Theridiidae; genus Latrodectus; species Latrodectus hesperus. Next base: position 83,402,131 of record CM075860.1, read on the forward strand.
TGGTGAATTCGATGCCAAACCGAATGCCTGCAGTCATTGCTTCAAAGGGAGGGCTTACCAAGTATTAATGGTATTTTAATTTTTGTTTATTGCCAAAAATTTGAGTTTCCTGTCTCTGTATGCAGACTTTCGTGACCACATAATTTGAAACTTTTGTATTTTCATTACGATTTATCAAATATGTTAATAATTTTATTTATTCTGAGTTATTATGAGAAATAATTGTGAAAATAAAATTGAATTTTCGAAATTATGAGTTATGTGCAAAATATACAAAAATCAGAGTGTGTACGTAGACTTTTGTGACTGACTGTATATAGTAACTACAATATTTTAAGGAACTTAAACACGTTCGGTACAATTTTTTTTTTTGAAATACACACTGCATATATACATTGTAACTATTGTTTTCTTATTTAGTTTCAGAAAACATTAATAATCAGCTACAAATATTTGATATATGCCAATATTATTTTTCAGAAATGTTAAGTATGTATACAATTTTAAGCATTTTTTAAAAAATTTTAAAAATGCTACGTTAAAAACTATTAAATACTTGAAAAAATTAATACCAAATAATCTATATATTATTATCTAGGGCAGGTGCTAAAATTTTAAGTTTTTATTTAAAAATAAAAAAAATTAGGTCCAGTTGAATATTTATACTGAAATTTTAGACAAATTTTTTATGTTATTCGAATAACAGACCATTATTTGGGAAATATATAAGGGATTAAAATTCTTTTAATACATTCTCTAGAAAACAATATACAGATTAAGCTCATCGAATTTCATTGTGATATTATGAAAATATTTTCAGTTATCATTTTTTGAAGCGAGCAAATTATAAGCAAAAACCAGTTCTAAGAAAATCGCATTTAAAGATTAAAGTATTGTCTTTATAAGAAATTCTCATATTTGCTGATTAATTTTTTATTTAATTTGCTGCTTGATTTCCGGAAAAGTAATTTTATGCATCGCTTTTAAAAGCTTACTAAATTTATATTTGAAAATTAAACACTGTTTAAATTAATTTTTAACATCATTCTGTCCCCTTAAACGCCCACTTCCGGTGCTTTAAATGTCCTCTTCCCTTTTCCTAATCTTTACGAAATCCTTCACATATCTCGGAATCTATCGTAGAAACAAAAACCTGTTTTGGAAAGCTAATTTAATTCCTAATTTAATGAAAGAATAAAAAAAAATTATCATTTTTGGTCAAAATTGACATTTTCAACATGTATCTTAAATTTTTCATTGCATATCAGCTTATTTGTATTGGTACATGCCAGTTAATTAGGAATAAACAACAATTTTGGTACATGAATTAGTGACGCTTTCTATAAATTTAAGACTCAATAGAGTAAAAATGTAAAGTAACAAGTATTGAAAGTTCATATTTTTGACAGAAATATTTAACATTTTCAATGATCTAAAAAATTCTTTCAAAAAGTAATACATTTTTTTAATGTGTTTTTGCACTAAATCGGTTAAAGTGGATTCTTAGATTTTTGAAATGCCGGTATAAATCAGGTTTTCCCTAAAAAACTCAATCTTATTAAATATCAGTCGAAGTGGAATATTAAATGCGGTCAATATGAAGATAGCAAATCATGTGTAAAATATCCAAGTTTTTTTCAGTCTCAAGAATAAAAAGAATATTAACCTTATTTAATGTGACACTATTTTTCAGGCTGCCAAAAATGTATCGATTTAAATTCGCATTTTCGTTGCATTTTGTTCCCCCGAATACGAAATTTAATATTACACACATTTCAAGAATTAATAGCAAAAAATAGAGCTGAAAATGCATTGTTTTGCACTGATTTCACACACTATCCCTGAAATAACCATCAGCACTGTGACGATTTTGCACTAGCCTATTTTTGACCTATTTTTAATGTTGCGCATTGTAATTTTAGAAAGGATGGCACACTGTCACCAATTGTCAAGACTAAATGTACCTTTTATATATTTACTTCAATTTTCAGCAAAACTAAATTCAATACGGTTGTTTATAATAAAATTTAAAGTTGTATTTATTAATCACCTTTAATGTAAACATGCTATGAATTAAATAAAATTTAACTATTATATAGTTATCTAAAAATCACGATACTATACACATAAATATATGTCATACTACTTACATATTTTAATTCAAAACTGGCTTTCGTCACAGACTAAAGCTATTCAATATGACAGTCTAAGTTGGAAAAAAATCTTTCATTTAGATATTTTGACGCGATGCATGTTTACATACATTTGGCACTTAATCACTATTGTAATTCCGATAAATATATACATAGCTTTCGAGAAAAAAATCTCAAATCAGGATTATCTTGATAATTCTGATTTGAGATTTTTATGTTTTTTAAAGTTATCGCCAACTATTGATTGAGTTGGCCTTATTTCAACCCCAAAGTCTATTTCTTTTATATTGGGTTTATGAATTAAATCGGCTGTTAGCGCTGACCAAAGTTTTAAAAGATAAGAATTGCTTAAAATGAGCTAATGATAAATTAATTACTTTAATTGCATTATTGTGTTTAATAAATTGGGTAGACTATCAAATTTATATTTTCTCACTACAGGTTATTTAAGATTTGAAAATCAATTCTATATATAATACGTTAAAATTTGTTTATCAATTTTGTAATTGAGGAATCAGTGTATTAATATTATGATCGCTGGTTGGTTGGGTTTTCTGGCGCAAGGTCCAAAAAAGGATAAACTACGCAAATTTGAATTTTTAAAAATTAAAATAAGTAAAACCCAAGCAACATTAAATCATATTAAAAATACAAAAAACAGTGTATGTAGAGTATATAAAATTCAGATTTTAAAAATATAAAAATGTTAAGTGAAATATAAATTTTAAATATATCTAAAATTTAAATAAAATGGAGAAAACCTATTGCTTTCAAAAAGGCAATTGGAGGTATTATGATCGCTGATTCGGCAACAAAGCAGTAAAATATGAAAAGTATTTTGTAATTGTGTAAAAGAAATTTTAAAAATATCTAGGAAAATTTTTCGAGGGTAAAAAAAAATCTTTTAATCCTTATAAAAGAAAGTGATATCTAGTTTTGGTTATTCACAGAATAAAAAATTTATCTTGTGTGTATGTGTGCTTCCATGGCTAGTTTTAATTTTTCTTTCTTTTTATGTAACAAATTACTGTATTAATTAAATATTTTTTTCCTTATATCATTCCTTTGTTTACTTTTCCATTACAATATTTCATAACTCAATAGCTTCTTAATGGGTTTGCACGGTACTGGGCACCTCTGCTCGCTCAATAGCTAATCTTGAATTGCGTATTTGTAATAACAAGTGGGGTTTTTTTAACAGAAATTTCAAAGATACGTATAATATTGTGCTTAAGTCTTAAGAATAGTCAAGGGAGAAGCCAAACAATACGGCAAATCAATAATAAAATCAAAAAACTTTATAATTGCGATTTTTCGTGACATCTAAACTGCATGGCTGCGTAGGAGGGTTCTCGGCAGTCACATAAAATATTCTACGTGGCCCGCAGGAAATTGTTTAATAGGTTAAAAACACACAAGTCGTTAAAGAAATTCCTTACCAAACCATCGTAAAATCAATTTCCAACACAATGCGTCAGATGACTTTGATTGCACTGAAAATTTATTCCTTTTAAATTGAAGTTTTTACGCATTTTCTGCTTTTATTTATTTTTAATAGAAGATGGAGACTAGATTTTTATGAATCTGAAATCGACATTTAGATAGTTAAATTTTAGATGAATCTGAAGATGATCCAACTATATTTTTCGCAAAAAAAATAACTTTTTAAAAATGTTTTTGCTAAAACAAATTACTGTTTCATCTTTATTCCCAAAAATATGATGAGTATTTTAAGTTTATATAAGTAGCCTTTAAAAAGAAAAGTATCCTTTCTAAAAATATCATTTAAACGAGATGACAAACTTTCTATTTAAGTATCACTTGTGATTTTTAAAAATTTTCAAAACATCAAGTTCTAGTGCTTTTTTCATCGGACTTTATTTTTTACGTATCTTCAACTTATTAAGGCCTTACCATGAATAAAACTGTCAAACTTTCAGTTTGAAATTCGCTAGAGATTTTTACGCATGCCTGAAAATAATTTATTTAAACTATAATTTAACATTTTTAAAAATAAAGAAATGTATATTAAGATAAAAAAATTTTTTTTATTTAACGGCCAATTATAAAATCGCTTGCCAATATAAAATAGATATTATTTCACTGATCATTATAAATTAGCTAGTATTTGTAATTTATATCAACATTCTATCATCTAATGGAATATTGATATTAACAAACATAAATAACTTGAATGTTATATTGAAATATTTTGCATATTATATTCGGAATAACGTTAATTTGCTATAAATAACAAAGTTATTAAATTTGATTTTTTCTGTCAAATTTCATGAAAATTTTTAAAAACCAGATTGCATTTAGTTAGTCACAAATCTTCATCTCATACTTCAGATTTACAAAGGAATTTCATTTTATTATTTAATAATACTTATTTTTTTAATAAATAATTCACAATTAAACATAAATATTTCTAAAGATTATTAATTTTAAAATACTTATATATTCAAAATATAAAAATAAAATAGGTAAGTGAAATTAGACATTTAGTTAAATCAATTTAAATTTTTACGATAGTATGGATTTCATTTGCTAACTCTTTAGACGATTCATAAGAATTTCTAAAAATTGTGTAGAATGCCATTAATAAAGTTCAAACTAGAAAAAGGTAGATGTTTTGAAGGATTCGAAAGATCAGAATTTTTGGCAAAAGAATTTAATTATATTTAAATTATATTTGATTTTTAATGAGTTATTTTTTCTCACAGATTCAAATTTCATTCTGCAATTCAATAAATGAGAAAATAAAAAATTTTATGCATTAAATTCCATTGCATTGCATTGTCATTCATAATATTTATTGATATTTGTCGGTGATTCTGAAGACTAACAACATTGCCATAAGTAGTAAAATGACAATTTATATTTTTTGTAAATTACATTAAATTTCGCACAATTTTAAAAATAAATTGGAAAGTGATCAAACAGTTTCTGCAATGTTAAAACAAAGCATGAAAATTATAATAAAATAATTTATTAAATCAATTATTCCCTCTCTATACACACGAATTATTTTAATTTTTATTGATAACACACAAAGGTTCTAGTAATGAAATCAGTTTGATATATCGAGTAAATTCGACACAATTTTAATAACTGACGTAAAAAATGATAAATCATCACTATTGAAATTAAATGTTAAAACAAAACGATTAAAAATGTAAATATCCTATAAAAGTACTTAAACTATTTATCAAATGAGAATTAAACAATATTTTAGTGTATTACAATATTTAACATCAGAATCTCACAAAAAGAAAACATTGGAAAATGTTTTACAAAGTGTATAATAAAATATTAATTCAGGATTTTCTAAATGTCTAAATCATAACTGAAATTTGAATAAAATTAAATATCTGTAACACTGTATATCTGTAATATCTGTCTGGAATTAAGTAAAGGATTCTAATTTGAAGTATTCTTTAAAAAGTTTTCGGAAAATCAGTTCATAAATTTGAAAACTTACTTCGGTGAAACTCTTCTCTCCTGGAATCTTCTCCTCGTTTTAAAGCACACTCCCTTTTTTCTGCTTTTATAAGAGCAAAGACTAAATTCAATGCTTTCACAAGAATTTCTTGTCCTTCTACAAGGAACCTGTGGTTACTGATGTCTACAAAACGATGCAAGCAATATGACCATGCAGCACCATCTACATTACGTTTGGCACGCTATAGTAAATCAGAAAATTTTTCTTGAATAGCAATGCATTTAGAAGATACCCTGCAGAGACCATTATTAAAGGTCTTCAACCGTCTAAAGCAACTCCTCTTGAAAATCAAGCATTCTTCGAAAACCGTATTAGTCAAGTCCCATAAAAGTCCTCTGATTTCTATAAAATCGCAAAGCAAGTGGTACAAGTCATTAGTAAATGCATCTGACCGACAACCACACACAATATAATTCAAATAAGCTCCTACAAAGCACATTTCTATGCATTTGTTCACAGTGATTTGCTCGCTCATGCCCACATATGGTTGGTGAGAAGTAATTGGTATATCTTCCAGCATTGGAACAGCATTCGAAGAGGGATAAGACTGTTTTCCAGATTTTAGATTAATTTCTGGATTAATTGGCTGAGTTTTCTGAAGAGCTTCCGAAATATTTTGGAGTGACAGGTGTAATGAAATCAGCATGCGTTTCAGCAGAGTTAATACTTCAGGTATCCACGTGAAGACAGTCTGTTTGCTGTCATTCGTATCTGTCGGTGATGAGTCAATGTCCGTCTCTAAAGATATTCCTCCTGGTGATGCAGGAGCACCGGCGAATATCAAATCGGGATGGTCACTAATAGTCTTTCTTCCGATAGGAGCAGGGAAGTATTCTCTGTAATCACTGTCTGAGGAGGAGGTCACGAGTCTTCGTTTTCGATTTGAAATTGGTATCTGAAATCGTATGGGATGATCTGGAGAACTTTGCAAATCATAATTAATATGAAAGTCGTAACTTTTATTGCGTGTGCATGTAAACATTGGACTAGAACTTTTACTTTCTTCATATTCTTTGTCAAGCAAAATTTCAGATTTCTCAAATGAACTCCGGTGTGAAGCTGTTGCAGAGCTCTCAATAATGGTCTTAATTTCAATATCGGTTACATTCGAATTACTTACACTATTTTTACTTTGTTCTAATTGATTTTGAAGATTATCCCCTTCACCATGAAACATGCTTGAAGCAACTGAGGTAACATTTCAATTTTATTTTCATTAACAATTTTTATTTCAACTGTCACTACTCTTTGAAATATCGATGATTGAAAAGTACCATGGTAATATTTTCTTTATATACATATATAGTAAAGCCTACGCTAAACTATTTGACTTCTTTGCATATTTTTACTAACTGCTCAATTAGCTGCCTTTTTTCTCATTCCATTCTACAGGAAGGAGTCAACGAAATACATTAAAATTATAATATTCGTATCGTATTGGTCACCAATCTTGGTATCATAATGTGCAAGATGTAATTTATATGCCAAAAGAATTTTTTCACCAATATATTGCAACCTCAATAAAAATAACTTTCTAACACATTCAACAAAAGGTTAAGGGATCGTCACTCATGAAATTTAATTTGAAAATCTGTATAGTTAAGATTGATATTAGAGTACTTTTATTAAAAACATTCGTTGTCTTTAAAAATTACTAACGTAGTTCTCATTAAAAAATATTTTTGTATGAATAATAGAAATGAGTTTTTTCATTTCAGAAACACAGTTTAGTTGACCTTAAATGTAATTCAAAGCAATGGAAACTTGAATAAATTATGAAAACGTTACCAAACAAGAAATAATTTTATTATTCCTTATGTAATAAGTGTGTCAGCAATTAAATGTCCAAACGCATATTTGTTCAAATGTATTTGTGTATGCGTTCACTTCTTACCTTTTTTGTATACTTTGTGGATTATCCGAGATAGTCCCAGCATTTAATTTCGTAGATAATTGAGTTTGCTGGATTTCATAGCTAAAACATTTCTGCTTCAGGATATATATTATTAGAACTTAATGCAATTCCACGGTTTTTTAAAATATAATACTATCTCGATATCGATTAGATTATCATGTTTTAATTTTTATGAATAAAAGAATTTTTAAATAAGACGTTGACAATACGATTTATTCGATAATTATGTTATTTTTTTGTACAAAAATTAAGATTTGTTCCTAATCATCCATTGTTTTGCATTTTATTTCTACAACCATCAGTTGAAGCATATTCGTTTTCGAAAGGTAAGATATTCGATAACTGACCTAAGCGAAGATCGTTGCGCTGCGAAGTGGTATGCAAGATAAACTTTAGTAGGCTCCAGTGCCCTTCCGCTATTTTGAGGAAGTGAGAGCCAGCTCGAATGTCAATCTCCTTACCTGAGTATGATTCAAAATTAAGAAATTGTGGGTTGAAGTTAATGGCTATGTATGCCGAAATTATACAGGCTAAAGCGTATTTTACAGCACAGTGGACAACCCGACAGCTGGAAATTCTTATGAAGTTTTTTTAAACTTACACTGCATATTAATTTTTAGGAGGACTTTTTCCTAGATAAAGGATGGTAATAACACATCAAAAGGAAAGAAATCAAGGATATTCCGAAGTATTCACCCTGACAGACGTCTTTCTTTGTCCGACAGTGACTGGGATCGAATTCAGAACTTTCACTCCGAACAGCATTGTTCTACTACTAGACCAAGGTTTTATCATCTGCTTGGTCCTTGCTTCTAAATTACGAAAATTCGCTTACAGAGGCTTTCACTTAACTGGTTGTTAAGTGAAAGACACACTCGAGAATGTGTGTACCGGCATTGTACCTAACTTTGGCTAGGTACAATGCCGGTACACACATTCTCGGCCGACAGTATATAATCTATATCCACATTTCTTGCATTTAATTTTTTGAATTGCAGGAAAATAAGTATGGATGACTAAGTTCTTTTAAAATCAGTTTAAAAGTTCACCAATAGTTCATTTTATGAGAGATAATATGTCGAAAGAATTCAAAAATATGGTAAGAAATTTTAAAGGATCGTAGTATTTGCGTCACAGCAGATCCGGTAAATGGTAATTATTTTGATGTATGCATACATACATAGCGATGCACGCGAACCCCGGTCTGCACCTTACGGTTAACGAATTTAGAATACTCGCCTATCAACAAGTGTCTGGTAATTTCGAACCATAGTCGAATGACGAGATCACACTTCAGCTGGCCAACTCCTCTCCACATCCACGCCACATTAGCGGAAGGACTTTGGACGACACAGATTAATGTGGACACTTTCCTAACCCACTGAGCTCTTGCAACCCAGTAAGGGACGAAGTGTGGTCAAATGTGGGAAATTAAAGTGTGGGAAATCAACGTCCGCGACAAATGACGGTTCATCTTGCTGATCTTAACGAGAAGTGGTGTGAAGCTACTGAGCCATTGGAGCTCTGCTTTGAGATATATGTTACTCCTGGATAATTGAGAAAAATTATAAATTCCTAGAAAAAGCATCAAAAGACATTGTTTCTTAAATTTATTGCACCCTGGACCACTCAGCTGACATTTCAACTTTTAACATGCACTTTACATTAAAAAAATAAAAAACTTTAAGCAGCGATTAGATAACTTTTATAGGTCTTATCAACTTAACATCATTTGACTTGATGAGAATCTTATTTGCCTGTCATCAAAAAAAGTCTCTTTATCAACCTGATAGCTATACATAAATTTAAAAACGTACACGCCGTCTGATACTCCTGTGTCTTATCTTTAGATTTGAAGCTAAATTGAGATCAAAGAAATTAGAAATGTTTTTAATGATTACATGTAATGAAAATAATTACGAGTAATCATGCATTAATCTAAACCAGAAATTAAATTTAAGGAAATAAAGAGTTAATTTATATATTAAGACATTTATAAATATTCATTCATAACCGTTGTATAGCAAATTCTTTGCACAGTACAATAAATCAATATCTAACAGTACAGTACAGATTGACAGCTATACAACAGGCTACTGGTTATTAGGTCAGACAAGATACTAAGAATGCAATTGAAAGCAAATACTAGATATGACCAGTAAAAGTGTAATATGGAATATATATTTGTTTATACAAACTTTTATGCTAACCAATTTTTAAAATTCTAAAAAAAAGAAAACAAGATTTTATTCTATATAAGCAAATAACTGCAAGAAACATATAGAAGACAGAAAAGAATAGTATAATTCATGTTTTTTATATTTCATAAAAAGCCACAAGTAGATACACGAATTTAAATTCTTTTATTTAATATAACTGGTCACTTATTTTCAATAATTACATGTAAAATGATTCGCACATTTTTAATAATTACATGTTTATTCATATCATATGCAATATATCATTGATTTCGCATTACTCTGCTTCTAACTACCTTTAACATGTGATATGGCTAACACAATCTGAACATGTTATAAATGATTCAGGAAAAAAATGAAACTAAAATTTTAAAGGAAGTTATGTTTTTTATCACCAAATACATGTCAAATTTTAATACATTTAATTTTAAATTATAAAGAAATAATCAAAATATTTCAAGTCTTATCGCCAAATAAATGTTCCAGGAAATTTGTGTGGAAGTGTCGTGTGTATATTTAAAAATAACTTTCTAAACAGAATGTGTGTGTTGCCTAAATTTTTGTAATTAAAATTTAATTGATCTCACTGGTTTCATGAAAGTTCAATAATAAATAAATATTAAAGAAATTATGATGATATTTAAATTTTTTTCTATTAATTTGCAATGTGAATATCAATTTTTCTTGCTGTCATGATGACATTTAAAATTTGTTTTCTGATATGAAAAATTAATGTGATATTTTTTTTCCTCAATGAATAATAACACAAGGAAGTAAACGGTATAATGTCGTGTAAATATTACGTAAAAAATATAGGGTTAGGAGGGAATTTTTGTTTAATAATATCGACTAATGAGCTTTGCATTTTTTCTCAAACTATAACTCAAAACTAATTAGATTTCACCTTATGGATTTAACATAGATAACTGCGTTCACAAATATTTATTTCTAAAAATAAAAAACTTATAAACACAACCAATCGATTAATAGTTTTGAGCCGAAGTCAAATAACAAGTTCTTTACATTTCCTTGCTCTTCTCTCCAGAGAGCTCTGAAGCAATTCCATCAGACACAATGATAGTTCATAGGTAATGTAAGTATGAACTTTGGATGAAGAAAAATAGAATGAAATATATTTTCTTAATTATTTGGTTAAAGGCTGTATGCAGTTGTTTTGTAATACGTTACCAACTGCATGCCTGCCTTTGGAAAAGCTGCTAAAAATAGCAATCTCCTTGAGAGTGATCAAGTGATAGGGTCGAAACCTGAGCTAGCATCTTCTCTACATAAAGCTACACCAGTAGAGGGGCAATGGAACCTATAGGCTTTTTATAATAAGGTGTATAAATCCTCTCATACGACAGTTTTTTTATTGGAATCTGTGGTATTCCTGACTCACTTTTATTTCGTTATTAAATTATAGCTGTATTCACTATCTAGTTCTGAAGATCACTGATAAGCAATCCTCATTATTTGAAATTCTGAACGATAACAAGAGACGATGTCGACACTACAGCTGGCATCGTTCTTTTCATACTTCTTATATAAACAGAAAGAAAGCGAGACGATTTTGAGTAGCAGTAAAGTCAAGTTACTACCATTTTCTAAACTGAGAGAAGAACGACAATTTTATTAACTGAACTCTTATAATTTCCATTTAAATAAATAAATTGTATTTTTTTACAAGATGAAACGTGATTCGTATTCCACCTGGCCCAAAATCATCCAATGCATTTTACTATATGAGAATTAGGAATAACATTCAAATAACGAGATTGTGAACTTACGAAACAGTAATATTTTAATTTCAACATCTCATAAATGTAATAATAAACTATCACAAATAAATATGCCTAAGTGTCATCAACATAACTATTTATAGCTGACTGAAAAATCAGTGGAGCTCTTTTTATTCAGACATTTGCTAATGAGATGTTATAATTTCTATGCCACCAAAATCCAAACACTGAACTTCAAAGTGAGATTCAGGATTACATTTCGCAATAAATGAAAGACTTATGCTAATCAGCGATGGTAATATTCTATTTCGTGATCGCATTTTGCTAAAGTTTGTACTCAGATTACCTAATTCGTATTCTGAGAAAAACCTCAAAAGTTAGATCATTATGGCACGATTGCCTTTTGTTGGAAAAGTCAAGAAATTTAGAGCGCATGATGACACTTAAGGCATCTTCACTTAGAATATTATGTATTTAAAGACTTCTTATAAAACTTAAATCAGAGCGAATAGCTTGTATTAGAATCGTCACGATTTTTTGTGCACGAACATTTCACGTAGAAAATTCTTAATACATAATAAAGGAAAGTTTATCAAAAATACATATGGGAATAAATTTACACAGTTTGTAGAAATAATATTACTAACATTTATGATTACTTTAGTCGTAATAACGATAGGTATTTCGGTTAAAAGATTTGAAAGTCTGTTGATCCTATACCAGGCAAGCAAGATTAAAACTCATTCTCCTATATGATTTTAAACCAACAAATCAAACAAAAATGAATAAATTTCTAAGTCACTGGCATGATGTTTTTTATCAAAACTCCAACAAAATTTTAAGCTATTGCTCCTCCATCCTCCAAGCGTCCAGCACGAATCTGAAATATGAATTTGATAAAATAACAAAATATGTAACATTAAAGTACTATTGAAATATTATAAATATACCTTATTTTTTTGTTTTACAAGCATTTAGAACTCGAAACTCCATTTAAAAATTACAATAATTAGTGGTAAGAATTATTGAAATTGTTTACGCTATGAAATTCAACATAGATATTACTTTATTAAACACAAAGGACGGAATTTCCCAAAAAATAGGTGTCTACCTAAATTTCAAAGTAGTCTATGAAAATGGATGGACTAAAAAAAAGGAAAATTTATACCGGAATAATAATAGCCTCCAATGGTTTTTTTTTTTTATGATTTCTTTGTATTTCTAATTTCCTGTTCCTGATAGTAATTACTAATAATGATGGAGGACCATGAATCATATCAAATCTCAACATGAAATGCCACGTAATTTTATAAACCAACCGTAACCATAGTCAATAACGCAAAACAACCATAAAAATAACCTCTTATCACTAGCAAATCAGTGAACACATATAAGCCCACTGAACATTGAAGGTACATTATATATCGGCTGAATTCTCACACAAGCATACATATATTAAGAAAATCTGATTTCATTTGAGTTTCAGGCTGATAGAATTCTCACAATTAAATAAAAATTTTGGCTTTAAAGCGCTTAAATGAAATAAGTTTGTCTACCACTTGAGCTACAGTAATCTCAAGCTATGAGTTACCCTCTTAAATATTACCCATGGTCAAAAAGACTTGACTTTTGGACGATTAGATTCACACAAACTACAATATTAATATTCCACTTTTAGCTACTGAAAAGCAACCTCTCATGAAAACACTGAAATCTTTTTGAAATGATTACCTTTCTCAAATTCTCGAATGAAAGATTACTAGAAATCTTTTAAGTCGTTGTAGTAAAAAACCCATGCATTTAATGAACAACCTTCCTGTATTTTTCGAATTCTTTTGTTTAACAATTTTGGTAGTTTAATAAATTTTTTCTTGGAAAACATAGGCTAATTTTTATTTTATTTTCCGAAACAGCTATAAGCATCAAACTCGGGAAAAGAAAAAAAAAAGCAACGTTTTACAGACAGATTGAGTTCAGCGTAATCAATCGTGATAACCTTTGCCGAAAATGTGAAACCAAAATGCAACTGATAACCTTTGTTCCAGTTCCTGTTGAAAGGATGGGAGCAGAGAAAAGCTTCAAGAATAACGTGAAGGCCGAAATCATATTACATGAAAATATTAAAGTAGTGACTTGAAATGAGTCAGAGTAAAATCACTTATTGAGTTTCCCACAGCTTTAAAAACTGCACTTAAAAAGAAAGGAAAGAAAATTTTTAATGCTGGCGTAAGCAAAATAATAGTCTTAAGATTCAAAAGAGATAGTTTAGAAATATTACAATTATTAATTTAGAATTCTATTAATTAATGAAATTTTTTAAAAATATTGCCGATTTAAGCTAACCATATATTAGATGTTTTGTGTTTTTCATTTTACTTTTTCTGATGCTGTGTTTTTCATGTGTTAATGGCTTGAATCAATGGAAAACGGCTTCACAAACCGATGCTTTAGTCTTCATATAAAGAAATCGTTTTATTAACAAAATCAACTTCGACAGTATCTTCAGATATTCGATGATGAACTTCGCCTTGTTTGCTGCCGGTCTTATATATATATATATATATATATATATATATATATATATATATATATATATATATATATATATATATATATATATATATATAAGAATTGTAAGTGAATATTAATAAAGCTCTTTATGATTGACTGGTTTAATCTCATAATTGACTCATTTGATTGTAGATGATAAACACTTAAATTTCAAAAAATTAATTTTAAATTTTGAGAAAGTAAATAGTTAAAATCATCTGACTGGAAGGTCTGTATTTTTCTCAAATTCAAAGTGTTACTTTCTGAATCTAGAAAGAAAATTTCTAAATTAATCAGAAATATTTATTAAATACAGTGAGCAATCAAAACAACTGACTTTATTCCCAATAAATTTTCATATCAATATTTTTGTGTTTACACAATGCGCAAGAACTCCACAATATACCATTCATTTTCACACGGTTTATGATGGATTTAAAAGCCACGTTTTTGAATTTTGAACCACAACTAATTGGTGAAGCTAATATTTGCATTGGCAACTTCGCTCCAAAGTGTCACACAACACCAGAGAAAGAACATCTGGTTTACTAGTTTACATAAGCCTTATCAACACAACAATCTTTGAATGAATCAAGGATTAAACCTACAGTTTTCTGATTAAAAAAGAAAGCAGCGCTTTAACATATCCACAGCAACACTCATTTATAGTCAACATTTGTTTAAAGAGGAAAAATTCAAGCAATGAGAACTATCGTGATAATTTAACTAAGAAGGGTGCAGTTTTCAAGATCAGAAAATAACAGATTGGCCGGAAACAGGCGTACAATGAAAACATATATTAGTTAAAAATTCTCAGGATCTGATGGGCAACAACTGGCATGGTCTCATACTTGGAAAACAGATGTAAAGAGCAATATCGAAAGAGCTTATCATGGCCTGTAACAAAACAAAGAGCGGAAGGTCCTGGTTTCGATCCCAAACCATTGTTTAACAACAGAAGATGAATGTTGCGTTCCTGCTTTCAGTATACACGGCTGTCGAGGTATGAGCTTAGGAATTTTCCAGGTTTTTCTCTTGAGATACGTGATTGGTTGGTTGGTTGGGTTTTATGGCGCAAGGTCCAAGAACGGACATGCTGCGCCAAGAATAAAGTTATGAAGCATATATTTATTTAATATTTTTTTTATTATTTATTTTTTTTACATTATTTTTTTTTCAAACCCAAGCAACATTAAAACTTTTAAAATACAAAAATCAGTGTATACATTTTACATTAAAATCATATTATAAAATATAAAATGAAAATCAAAAAAAACATATACTATAAAAACTTAGAAAACAAAAATTAAATATTATGTATAAAACCTATTGCCCTCAAAAAGGCAAATAGGTTCCTGTGGGGTGATTCCCCAAGCAAATCATATAATGTTAAAATATCACAGTTAAAAAAGTGTAAACGATATTGGTTAAAATATGAACATGAAATTAAAATATGATAAACAGTGAATGGTTCATCACACGTTTCACACCAAGGATTTAATTCATTTAGAAACAAATGTCTATGTGTGAAACGTGTGTGTCCGATACGAAGGCGGGTTAATCTTACATCAGCACTTCGTATCGGTAAAACTGACAATGAGGTGAGGGATGAGAAGATGGTATGCAACTTGTTGCCGACCTGCAAGTTCCATGACTCCTGCCAAAGACCATATATAGAACTTTTTATAGCCTTTCTCACATCTGAGAGAGGAACCGATGGTAATATTGGATCTGATGCAGCCTTTGCAGCTGCATCTGCTCTCTCATTTCCTTCAAGACCCATGTGGCTTGGTATCCAACAAAATACAATTTCTTTTCCCTTGCCAGCAAGGGAATCCAATGCTTTAAAAATTTTGGACACAACAGGATGACAGGTAACACTATTGTTTTTCAAAGCTTCAATAATACTCATGCTGTCAGTATAGATACAATATTTATGGTAATCGCCTGTATTCACATGCTGAAGCGCATAGTATATAGCAGTTGCTTCAGCAGTAAAGATGGAGCAGGACGAATGTAGGCTGTAACTAAATGCTGTATTATTAATAAAAACTCCACAGCCCACATGTCCTGCTGTTTTAGAACCATCTGTGAATACAGGTTTGTATAATTGATTCTGACAGCGATGAGAATAGTACAGCTGCTGAAAAACAATAGGTGTTGTGTCCGATTTTTTAAATTGAGCAAAGGTATTTATAAAGGTATTTGTTGGTTCATACCAAGGTGGATAGAGAAATTGATTAGTTGACTCTATCCGAACATCACATAGGTCTGTGAGCCAGAGATGTGATTTGGCTCTTGTGAGAAAAGGTGGGATGCTCAATGGACGAGCATCATATAGTCGTTTCAAAGAGGCATTAGGAATCATAGAACGTAACGGATGATCAGGGGTCGACATGATTTTAGCATAATAACTGAGAGACTGCTGCATACGTCTCAGGTCTAACGGTAATTGATGGCAAACCACGTATAGACTCTGGACGGGGGATGTGCGGAATGCCCCAGAGCATATCCTCAAAGCAGAGTGATGAACTGTGTCCAATCTTCGTAAAACAGAAGATCTAGCCGATCCATAAACTACACTTCCGTAGTCAATGCGGGATAAAATCAATGACTGATAAATTCGAAGTAGTGATGTGCGATCTGCACCCCAAGATGTATTTGACAACACCTTGAGGATATTAAGCGATCGCTCACACTTCTTCCGCAAATGTAAAATATGCGGAAGAAAGGTCAATTTTCTGTCAAAGATAATACCCAAGAATTTTATTTCATTGACTACTTGTATTGGAGTGTTGTTGATGTAAATTATTGGATCATTATGCAAGCTAGTCTTTCTACAGAAGTGGACACATTTACTCTTGCTTGGTGATAAAGTATGGCCATTCTCAGCACACCATGCAGCAATTTTGTTAACTGCTGTTTGCAGTTGTCTCTCAATTAATCGCATATTAGACCCCTCGCATGATATTTGCAGGTCGTCTACAAACAAAGTACCATGTACGGATGATGGAAGCTGATGAAGAATGTTAGTGATGAAGAGACTAAAAAGTGTGACGCTTAAAATAGAGCCCTGAGGAACACCCTCAGATTGTATAAAAGTATTGGAAGTATAGTTTCCAATACGTACTTTAAAACCACGGGAGCATAAAAAATTTTGTAGGAATATCGGCAGATTACCCCGAAAGCCAAAATCATATAATGTACGGAGAATTCCATATCGCCATGTACGGTCGTATGCCTTCTCGATGTCAAAGAAAATGGAGACCAGATGGTTCCTCCGCACAAAAGCATTGCGGATTTGGGTCTCCAAATATGTTATATTATCAAGAGTGGATCTCCCTTTACGGAAGCCACTCTGATTGATATGTATACAATTATTTTTTTCTAAGACATATACGAGACGGGCGTTGACCATACGTTCGAGAGTCTTACATAAGCAGCTCGTCAGAGCAATTGGTCGATAATTTGAAGGATCTGAAGGATCCTTACCAGCCTTTAGGACAGGAATCACTATTGCTTCTTGCCATAGAGATGGAAATTCATTTTCCGTCCAGATCCTATTGAACAGGTAAAGTAAGTTCAACAGGGAGTCTGGACTCAAATGTTGAAGCATGAGATAACTGATTCCATCAGGTCCAGGACTGGTATTTTTGGCCTGCTGTAAAGCTTTCTTCAATTCAAACATTCCAAATTCACAGTTGTACGGTAAAGTATGTCGATGGTTGAAGCGAATTGGTACTCGCTCAGCACGACTCTTAGTCCTCAAGAACGAAGGACTATAAGAGTTCGAGCTTGAGACGTTAGCAAATGCTTCACCAAGGACGTTAGCAATATCCGTAGGAGAAGAGTATATAGCAGCTCCGGATTTTAAAATAGGAATAGAAAATTCTCTATAAATTCCATTGGCTGCTTTCACCCTTCTCCACAACTGCTTACTGGAAGTTGAAGATGTTATTGAAGATACATAGCAGGACCAGGATTCCTTCTGACTTCGACGACGAGCTCTGCGAGCTAGTGCTTTTGCTCTCTTAAAGGCGATAAGATTCTCCGTAGTGGGGTACCTCCGAAATAACCCCCATAACTTCCTTTGTTTTTTATATGTTTCTTGGCATTCTTTGTTCCACCAAGGTTTGCAACGCCTGTGTGGTATAGAGGAACTCTTAGGTATTGATGCATCAGCTGCATTCTATAATTGTTTCAGTGACTTTATATATGGCATTATCAATATCATCGATCGTAACCATTTTATCATCAACAGCTGCCAATTGTGTAAATAACGTCCAATCTGCCCGACTGTACACGTAAGTAGGTAAGCGTTGTCTTACACTACTACCTCCAGTCTGGGAGATGACGAGAGGAAAATGATCGCTGTTATGCAGATCATTTCCTACTATTAGATTTAACAATGGCAGAAGAGATGGAGAACAGATGGCTAGATCGAGAGAATGAAACGATCTTGTGGGTACATGGAAATATGTCTTCTCGTCGGTATTCAGCAGACAGAGACTATTATCTGAAATAAACCGCTCTATCTGCCTACCGCGAGAATTTGTATCATCATTTCCCCACAAAGAACTATGGCCGTTAAAGTCACCTAACAACAGAAATGGTGTTGGCAGCTGATCTGTTAAAGCATCGAGTTCCTCTTGGCGGATGACATCATGTGGTGGTAAATATAAACTACAGACTGTCAACAAACGTGATGTGTGAATTCTCACAGCAACAGCCTGTAGAGTAGTATTCAATGGATGGGCAGTGCTGGGAAAAGTATTAGATGTTAAAATACAAACACCTCCAGACACTGCACCATCGTCACCACAGTCTTTTCTAAAGCTTTTAAACCCACGCATGGAAATGTTATTGCTGGACTTCAGGAATGTTTCCTGAAGTGCAACGCATGCGGGGTTGTAGGCTGAAATTATGGACTTGATGTCATCATGATGAGAACGCAAACCATGGCAGTTCCAAGAAACAAAGGAAGTTATTGTTCAATTTGAAAAGCTCCTTTCCCGGAGCTGGAAGGCATGTCATCCGACATCTCCTCGAGCGATAAATCTTCGTCCGAGGGATGTAAGGAAACAGCGTCAGCCTCCAGGTTTAAGGCTTTACGGGTGGATATAGAGGGCCTAATTTTGCCCTCTTTTGCAGATTTTAATTTTAAGGCCTTCATGGCTTTAGACTTAGCCATCGGAGCTTTTCTACGTTGAATAGTTGTGGAGGTTGATTTTGGGCTTTTTTCAGATGTAAGGGGTAATTTGACTATTGGAAGTGAAAGAGCATCCGTTTGCGTACTAGCCGTTCTGGTGACCTTGGCGGCGACAGATGCATAGCTAACTCCTGCTTGAGGTGTACGTGCTGTAACAGCACGTCTCGCCTCAGGATATGAGCAGTTATTCTTAACTTTAGTGGTTGTGATCTCCTTTTCCAGTATCCAGATAGGACAACTTCTAGCGTAGGAGGGGTGGTCACCTTTACAGTTGACACACCTCTCCTTTGCAGTACAAGACGAACTGTCGTGGCCAACTGCTGCGCAGCGAGCGCAAGTCAGTTTGCCCCTGCAAGTCGCTTTGGAGTGACCAAATCTCTGGCACTGGAAACAACGCAAAGGATTTGGTATAAACGGCCTGACGGATAGATGCATATACGCAGCTTTAATGTGCTGCGGTAGGTCTGGCGTCGCAAATGTCAGTACGAGATGTTTAGTATTGATTATCTGCCCATCCCGTCTGACAGTGATGCGTTTAACAGCACAGACCTTTTGATCTATAAGATTTTCTAAGATCTCGTCCGTAGGCGTATTTAGCAAATCCTTGGCGGATACCACACCACGTGAAAAGTTAAGATTCAAGTGAGGAGAGACAGACACCTCAAGGTTAGCTAGCTTATTCATGTTGCCAATCAGAGTTGCTTGTGCATCTGAAGCAACTTCTATCATCAAATCACCAGAACGAAGCTTCCGGATGTTCTTCACTTCGCCGATATTGCCAGAAATACCTTTCTGGATTAGGAAAGGGGATACATTATCAAATGTACCCTCCTTTCGCTTCACAATATAAAATTTGGCTTTTAATTCTTTCAATGTATGCTCCCGTGGGAGAGAAGAGAATAATGTTTCCATAATAAAGATGGAAATTTCGGGACCTGACGGC